>JADWQD010000009.1:591641-1191641 GCA_016110215.1 Capronia americana
AGAACAACGGCTGAGAGCAGAAGAACAACGGCTGAGAGCAGAAGAACAACGGCTGAGAGCAGAAGAACAACGGCTGAGAGCAGAAGAACAACGGCTGAGCCTCAAGGGACTTTGGATCCCTCAGCTCCCCCGTTCCTCCCTCCCATCCTCCCAGCCACGGGCGTCATGGCCACCCACTCCCACGACAACGGGCCCTCACACTCGCACGACCACGCGAACGGCAATCCGCATGGCCACACACATGAGATCTACAACGGCCCCGGATCCTTCCTGCACCGGGAAATGCCCATTGTGGAGAGTCGTGACTTCAGCGACAGAGCCTTCACAGTCGGCATAGGCGGGCCCGTCGGCAGTGGCAAAACTGCTCTCATGTTAGAACTCTGCCTGGCGCTCCGCAAGGAGTATAACATTGCGGCCGTGACGAACGACATATTCACGCGCGAAGACGCCGAGTTCCTGACCAAGCACGGCGCCCTTACACCAGAGCGGATCGTCGCCATCGAGACGGGGGGTTGTCCGCACGCCGCTGTCCGCGAAGACATCAGCGCGAATTTACTCGCGTTGCAGGGTCTGCACGCCAAGTTCCAGACAGATATACTGCTCATCGAGAGCGGTGGGGATAACCTGGCGGCGAACTACTCGCGCGAACTGGCGGATTTCATCATTTATGTCATTGATGTTGCCGGGGGCGATAAGGTGCCGCGGAAGGGCGGACCGGGCATCACAGGTTCGGATCTGTTGGTGATCAACAAATGCGACCTGGCCGAGGCGGTCGGTGCGGATGTAGACCTGATGGAGAGGGAAGCGAAGAAGATTCGAGAGGGAGGTCCGGTGGTAAGGGCGGTGATCAAGAACGGGGTCGGCGTGAGGGACACGGTGGAGATGATCCTCAGTGCATGGAGGAGTACGGCGGGATATGCGATCAGTCGGAAGAGGTGGGAGGCCGGAGGGATTAGAGGGAGCGGTGAGCAACCGACGGTGAATCGGTATTCCAGTGTATTCGCGGGACGATGACAGGCTTTTCAGCCTTGAAAGCCCGCCCGTGTCGGACAGGAGGCAACATGAGGCTTCAAAAGGATACACCATACTGGTACACTCACGAGAGAGCATTGGACGGAGGATACCGCGGGCCGCACCACACAGCGCGCTACTGCCCACTTGAAGACGTCGCAACCGCTCGTCCTAAAACCAGCATCCAGGCATCTGGACTTTTACTTGACTCTGGCCTGAAACGGGATAGGGGCTGCGATCCCCTCCGTCACGATCAATCTAGAAAGTGGCTGCCGCTGCTGCCATCGAGTGGTGTCGCTTTTCCCGTGCCAGAGAGACAACTCCTGCTCCGGGTGTCTGTCAACTCCATCCCTAGCGACCCAGAGTCGTAAATCGATACCTCCACGACTCCTCTTATCGTGAATACCTTTAGACGGATATGTAGACTGTTCTGTCTTGTACATGTACTACGCGTGCAACACAGCGCCGGGCACGGTGACTGCGCCTCTGCCAAGAGATGCCACCAACAATCAGTATATCTTTTTCCAAATCTCCATCCTTGGCCTCGCTTGGGTAGCTCGTGGAACTACTCCGTAGTGTGCCAACGTTCTGGTCAAAGGTACAGTAACTTATGTAACAGTATGGGCTCTACTCAGTCTACCCTTGAAATCGTCTAATGAAACGCGCTTTGTGGACCACTGCCGCTTTACACAGCCCGTACAACTATACACAGGAGAGGTTCTCAGACGCCTAGAACATACTCAAACCAGGTTAGCAACTTGCTGGTGAGCAAAAGGAGTGCCGCCGCCTACAACTTGCATTAAGTTGGCCCCAAGTTTTATTTGACGAATTCATGGATAGACTGAGTAGCGCGCGTACTGTAGTCACGTATGGTATGTGTAACTAGGATGGAGCTCTCTACCGTAAGATATGTACCGTGTCACGTGCCATAAGTGATGGCGTCACAGTACTCTACACAGGAGTCGTGCCTCTCACCAAGTATGGTCGATGGTCACAAAAGCCATCCACTCGCATCACAGACGCTGCCACGTCTATCACCGGATCCGGCGGAATTCTCAAGCACTGACCTGCTTCTCAAGTAGAGGGGAACCGGATCAGGTACATGGCTCGTTCTGCCCACCAATCAGACAGAAGCCGTTGAGTTCAAAGATCGTTGTCTCCAGCGTTCCAGACTGGGCCGTCGTTCCGTTTTCGTTGGTGACTTGGGCAAGGAAAATGCAACTTTCGCCTTTCCCACACAAAGAATGCTGGGCAAATCATTCCCAAAGCCCTCGTGGCACTCCGCTACAGGTATATGGCAACAAAGAATGCCTCCATGACCAACCCGAATCCGGCGCATTCCAAACGAGCTCTACCACCAGAGCATCTAACATAGAGAGAGATAGGTATATATCTCTCGAGACCGAGACTCTCCAAGCCCCAACATGAATACATCTTCCATTCTCTCTTCTTATCACGCTTCCTCAAAATGCCCGGCTTTACATTCGATACTGAAGAATTCCAAACTCGTGTTGACATTCACGATGGTCTCACGGACGAACTTGTTGCAGGAATTTCAGAGACGCTTGATGAAGCAGGTGTTCCCAGTGTTCTCTGGAACGAATATTTGCTGACGCTCTACGGAGTTCCAACTGCAATATTTGTGAGTGTAGCTCTGCCGCAATCTCCGGCCTGCATACAGCTGTCTGATTACTCTATAGGGACTCGACTTTGTTCTGCCTGACGAAAAAATAACCGCGGGCTACGAAGCTCTCCGTGCAGTCGGATTCCTCCCAGAGTGCAGCCAGAACCCATCATGTTGGTTGGCAATCGTTCCAAATTTACCACCTCCGGGGCGACACCTACATCTCGATTCACAGAAGACCCTGTGTCTTTATAAGAAGTCGGACATGCTTTGGGACGTACCGAGTTTCGAGGTGGAAGCATCCAACGGAATGTTGACGTTTGCTTCGCAAGCTCCAGTGCCTCATACTGATTCCAGGGGTAGATATGCCCCTTTCGAACCCCACCTCTACCCTGTACGCATACCTACCGTAGGTTGCTACATAGATGCTCTCACCGAGCTCTATATCCTATATGACAGACAGGTCCGCAACTGGCATATTTATTATTGCTATATGGGCCAGTACGTGGCGGGGTCATACATCTTCGACGTTGAGACGGACATCAAGCCGGAATTCAGATTTTTTTGGCGAGTCAAGCCAGGCAGGATGGACGGTGACGTTAAAAAGTTGTATGCCGAGCTCAGAAAACTTGAGCCCATGGTAAAGAAACGCAGAGGAATAGCGGAGGAGCAGGCCGAGCAGTCCGAGCAGGCCGAGCAGAACGAGCAGAATCCCAGCACGGCCACTTAACAGTGCAGAGGCGCTCCCAAACGCGGTGGAGTGCCATGACGCAGGGGCAGGGTTGTGCGGCGGATGTACTCTTCCGTGGTTTTCTTTGGTGCAGAATGATAGAATTTCCTAATACAAAGAGGCTTGCCTTCACCACTGTGGATCCACTGGGAACCAACATCAACTGCTCCGCCAAAGAGACAAAGATACATTGTGTAACCGTGTTGCTTTCCCTTTGTCAGTCATGCTCAATCTCGTCTACCATGAGCTGGATCCTACCAAGCAGAGCCACGATTGCCAAACCGAACAAACCAAGCCGTGTGTTTCGAGCTGTGTTTCCTCCCGCCCGAGACAAAGTGTGTGAGAGACCAAATCGTCCCAGCAAGGCAAACATTTTTTGAACAAGCAAGTCAAACATTCTTTGAACAAGCAGCATGGATTGTCTGGCTTCAAGCGTAGGGAGAGAGAGCATTCAAGGAATAAGAACACGTCCAGCTACTGTCTTCTCTCCATCCGTTCAACACTCACATTCTCTGAATCTGGTCATCATTCGCAATCCCTGCATCCGATCAACATTTCGCTTTCGGAAGTCCAACATCACAAGATGGCTGCTCCCGCTCCCATTTCCGTGAATAACCTCAGGCGGGCGGCTGGTGAAATCATCGCACATCTCCAGGGAATCCCACAGTTCGCAAAGGAGAAGGTCGCGGTTGTCGGAGGAATGGCGGTGATGCAGTACATCCCACGTCGGACAACCGAAGTATGTCTGATCTATGCTCCCTGATATTCAAAAGTCTAACCTCTAGCAGGACATTGACCTCCTCGTCACCATGGAAGACGCAAAGACAAGACTTCTCGCTCTCCCAAACACCCCATTCAGAGACGAACCCATGGGCCTCAGGTACATCCCAGCTTGGGAACCCAGAGGAGTTCGGGTCGATCTCATGCATGAGAGCCAGTTTAGTACGAATGGCGCAGTCACCGTGCACAAGTCCACTAAAGCCTTTGAAGTTCCCCTACATCCCTGAATCGGCAGCGGCGATCAACACGGTGCAAGCCGGCGCATTGCCATACATATCTGCTCTCGACCTGATGGTCTTCACGGTCTTCAGCTGCGGCTTGTACTATCTCCGGTTCCAGCGCGTACAAGCCGCCCGTGACGTGGAGATCTTGTCGCAACTTCTGTACAATCCTGGTCCACCACCTGTCCTGACGGCTGAGCAGAGGGATGCTGCGAGGAACGGGCTCATCGCTCTCGCTAAATACAGCGACCACAGCGTGAATTGGTGGAGGCTTCGTCTCCGTATTTAGCTTCGAGTCTGAAAGATCAAGGCCAAGTAGGCTAAGTCGGCAACGGGGACGTCAAGGTGATCAGGGAGAGTTGGAGCTTGGGAACGTTGGAGTGGTCCAGGAGCATTCGTGGGTGGGGGGAGTTGGGTGCCACGGGACATTGAAATCATCAAGGTGACGGCGACGGCGGAGGAGGAGGAGGACGAGTGTATGACTCACTAGGATTGTTCCTGCTACTGCCATGTACCTTGGTTAGCTTGCCCTGTCCATGCCTAGTAATCAATGTCATTCCTGTGCAACTCGCGGCCAACAGTGATTCGTGATTCGTGACTCTGCCGATATCCCTGGGATTCCAGCCACAACGACTCTTTCCTCAAAAATGTGCCTCGGCCGCGGCCGCGAACAGTCTCAGTCTCAGTCTGAGTCTCACCTGGACCACCTGTCGGACACCTCCAAGGGGCGGCCGGCCTGATCGGGAGATTGTCGCTTCGGCCGCCGCAGTCCGAGCGTCAGCGTCAGCATCACCACAGGATCTCGCGGCCCTCCATGCTGAAAGTACAGTACAGTATGTACTTGTACACCGCCGAGCTATGTAAGTGTAAGTGTGCCTTTTCCACCCACCCACCATCCGCCTACCTGTCCTGTTGTATCTGGACTGACAGATCGAGACCACCACGCCGTGGACACCGGGGCGATCTGGTGCGCATATACTGATACTGGACACCGCTCTCCGGCCTCGACGGTACTGTACGCACAGCACAGCACAGCACACGGGACGGAGGAGTACTACCTCGTACAAATACTTAGAGAAGCAACGCCAAAACAAAGTACTGCACGGCTGATAAAAGCTAGGTACCTATGTAGGATGTAGGATGTAGGTTGAAATAATGATCGAAAGTGGGCGTTACTAGCGGGAATGGGCTCGGCCGAACCTTTGCGGAACAAATACGGAGCACGCCGTAAGTATTTGTTCCGGGGGAACTTCTCCTTGTTCGTCAGCCTCGTGACCGCGGTGGCGATAGCGTGGCATACCGTCACACGGTCACACGGTGCACCTGGGACAAGGTAGATAAGAGGGTGGCATACCGTCAAACGGTCACACGGTGCACCTGGGACAAGGTAGATAAGAGGGCGGCGAGAACTATGATCGTCAAAGTGCATGCATGCATGTATGCATGCTCGCTCATCAAGATCCAGCCGCTGTCACAACGACAGCTCATCGGTCCATGCATGCAGGCCACGCATCGGAAGTCCTTGCTTCGAGGGGCTGTGGACGGCCAGCGATGCGAGGACAATCATGGGCAAGTTGTTTTGGTGATGTAGAAGTCTAGCCATCTAAAGGCGGATTGGTGCCGCATACACTTCGGTTTACTAGATGAACCCCAAATCTACGACCGCTTCCCGCTGGCAAACCGACTCAGCGCAGGTCCTAGCTCGACTTTGTCCCGTCTCAGGCGATCCTTGTCCTTCTCGGCCCTCTCCTTTCTCATCTCCTCCAACCTCATCCTCTTCTCATCAATGATGTTCTTGCCGCCCTTCTTGCGCAAATACCTCCTCAACGCGCTATTCTTGCCCCTCGCACGGTTCTTGTCCTTGTCCTTCAGTTTCGCAAGAGGGTCTTCAGCTGGGGCATCCAGATCCTTCTCACGCCTCCTTTGCTCCGCACTGCGGGTGTCGAGTGTGCCGATGAAGGTTGGATCCAAGGCGATGGTTTCGGGCTGGAGTTTCGTGAGCAGGGATTTAACTTCTGTTTCTTGTCTCTGTTTGCGCGTTTCGTAGGGGTTGACTTCGAGGGCGTCGTAGTTTGGCTCTCCGGCGCCGGGGACAATGATGCTGCTGAACCCAGAGGCATGGGAGATGCCGAGGATATCGTCAAAGGGGCAGAAGCGCACACGTTCGACACGCTGGCCGTCGTGGCCCCAGTTCAAGTAGGGTGATTGAACCTTCTCAGGTTCGCGCGCGGGAGTCGACGTGAACAAGTCTTTCCAGATCGTCACGCCGCTGCCGCTTGCTACGGCTGCGAGGCCCCGGTCGGAGATGTCGATTGATGACGCAGGTTGGCGGGTCGTGTAAGTGTGGACCTCTTTCAGGGCACGGATATCCCACAGCTTCAGACGCAGGTCTTGGCCGCCGCAGAGCATGTAGTGGCCTGATCGGTCAACCGCTATCGATCGAACCGGGCCTGAGTTGGACTGCATCTTGATCAACGCGTCCGTGGAATTCGGAGACCAGAGCGAGACTGTGCCGTTCTGGTGGCCGACGTGGAGGATGGCATTGTAGGGATTCTGCGCCAGTGCAGTGGGTGATCCTTTGCGGGTGGAATACTCGGCCACTATCTTCCCGGTTGACGTGTCCGTGTACCTCAGAAACCCGCTGTTTTCGATACCGGCGAGGAGGAAATGGTAGGGTAGAAATTCGAGGTGTGTCGTCTCAACGTATTTCCGCAGGCAGTGGATTTCCACCCCGGCATGGTCATAGATGTAGGTATGTTTCTTCTGCGCAACCGCGAAGTACTGGTCGTTGTGCAGCCATTTTGCATCCCTAACCGTTTCGTTCAGATGTAACTCGCAGCCCGGCTTCCCCGCTCGCCATTCACACGTGGCAATATGGCCCTTCCTCCCCGCCAGCAGCAAACTGCGCCCGTTCCTTGTGTAATCCGAAACATAAGGCCCGAGGTCCAGTTTGAACTCGATCGACTTGTTGGCCTGCTGTATGCCAACTGCATCGAGTATATCGTCTTGCCGCACTTTATACGTCTTCTCCAGCTCACTTTCGGGCTGGAGGAAGCCTTCCTCGTTCTCGTATAGAATTTCCGCATCTTTGGCATTCAACACTGCGGTTCGGTATTTGGTCTCAATGCGCTTGAGATTGGCGCGCAGTTTCTTGTCCTTGACTTCATTGATGCGGACGGGGCGACCTCGCCCGTACTTCCTGCGTGCTTCGGCGATGTTTTTTTGGCTCTCTTTGTCTTCCCGCGTCAGATGCGTCGGCTTTCGTTTCGTTGGCGGCTGGATGTTGCGGATCGCGAGTTGGCCGCCGCTGTTTTCGACGAGCGTCTCCATTGTTGAATTCTTCCCCAGACGACACTTTCGCGGGGTATAGGAACTCTGAAAGCGACAACGAAGGAGCGACAATGCATGGCTCGCAAGCGAAAACAAGTGCTCGACTCCAAAATTTCATGGTCTACATCCGAAGTTCTGCCGCGGATCGGTGGATCTAAGGAATACGGCGAACCGTTGAACGTGGGGACGCTGGTCGTAATGGCCGACCGTACTCGCCAACGTGAGATTTTCTTTCTGTTTGAGCCACTCACCACCGACCGCTTTGTAATGTCTCATTGTATTTACAGAGCTCGAAGCTTCCGAGAACTTCCTGACGCAAGGATAGCACTCGTTAGCACTCCGATGCCATCTCTGCTCACGATCTATGCAAATGGTGACGTGATATGTGTACGTCCTCGAGAGGCTCAGTCTGACATCCGCGTCGACACCAGCAGTGAGGTGAGTGGTACTGGAGTCAGCATGTCCACCCCGCATCCGCCCGCCATTGCGAAAGCTCCAGCTTGCACTTAAGCTCTAGGCCGTTGGGCCATCATTGACCAAGGTTTTCAATTTTCACAAGTTGGCCAAGCAGAGGCTGGACTCCTTACAATCGATTCGACAGAATGTCCGAGCCGGAGCTTCAATTGGTCGGACGAAGCGAGTTTCCCGTTCATCTGCAGCCTTCACTGGCTTTCTGATTAGTACTTAAGCCTCCGTCAGCTACGCCTCGGCCGAGGTGGGCTGTCAGGCTTCGTAAGGCCAGGAACTTGCCGCGTCTCTCAAGTGATGCCGTGATGCCACGCGGGCAGCCTTACGCCTCGCTACCCCGATCCAGCATGAATAAACCTCTGTATGAAAGGCTGACGAGTCTGCAGACGTCAGAGGCCGTTCTGACGCAGCCTTTCATACAGAATAAATCCAACCTGTCGTCTTGTACTGGCCTGAAGCTCTCTCAGACACTGCGTTTCAGAGACTTGCCAAAATGTGGTCACCGAACCTCCTCGTCTCACTTTTCATCGGCGTTGTCGTGGCCCAGTCCAACGTGACGGTCCTCGACAGTGCACATAACCTGACGTATGTAGGAGTCAGCTTCCAAGGCACCGAGCAGTTCCTGGGGATCAACTATGGTCAGGACACATCGGGGCCCAACCGCTTCAAGCCACCCAAGGCCTTCAGCTATCCTACCGGCACCACTGTCCAAGCCACTGCCGCTGGAGCAGCCTGCCCTCAGAACACCATCCTGTCGTTTCTAGGTGCCATCAGCGAGAATCCAGGTGTCTTCAATATTTCCGAAGATTGTCTCAGTCTTCAAGTCGTCAGACCGGCAGGAACCAGACAGAATGCGAACCTTCCAGTGATGGTTTGGATCTACGGCCAAGGATACGAGACGGGCTCATACAATTACTCGCTCTACAATCCTACGGCTCTGGTGGCCGGCTCCGCCGCCAAGGACACACCCGTGATTTATGTGGCAATGAATTACCGTGTCAATGTATTTGGGTTCGCTAACAGCCCAGCACTCAGGATAGAAGGATCACTCAATGCCGGTCTGCTCGACCAGAGATTGGCACTCGGCTGGGTCCAATCAAATATCGCGGCCTTCGGAGGGAATCCAAGGAATGTCACCCTTTTCGGAGAAAGTAGCGGCGCCACCAGTATAGGATTGCACCTAACTTCGAACGCTGGCAACGGTAAGGTTCTTCCTCCTTGCGGTCACGGGACGTACTGACCACTATGTGCAGGGACGGCACCCTTCCGCCGCGCAATTCTGCAATCCGGTGGCCCAGCGGGCGATCCAGGCCTCACCGGCAATACCACCGTCATAAGCACAGCCGCAGTCGCCCAGTTGGCTGGCTGTACCGGCACCAACGACAGCCTGGTCTTGACCTGTCTCCGCGAGATACCCGCAGTCTCGCTCTTGAACGCTGTTCTCCAGTTCGAGAACGCCACAACAGCAAGCGGTACATTCCAAGACATCTTCTTGCCGACGGTGGATGGGAGCTATGTGCCTGCGGCCCCGTCAACGCTGGTCCGAACAGGTCGATTTCACAAGAACATCTCGGTCATCGCCGGGTGGAATGAAAACGACGGCAGCATCTTTGCGCCCCCGACGTTGAATGGCTCGACGGCCGTTCAGGCATACCTACACTCGGCATATCCAAATCTCAACTCCACCACGATATCGACGCTCCTCTCGCTTTACCCTCTCACCGGGTTTATCGCCGCGGCGCAGAGCCTGACGATCTCTCCGTATTTCCTACAGGCATCGCAGATCTACCGCGACGTCAATTTCGCATGCCAGTCTCTCGACGTGGCTCACCGCGTCGCCCAGGGCGGCAGTGCCAGCTATCTCTACGTCCTCAACACGACGTCCCTGGCCAGCGTGCTGGGCCTGTTCAACGCCACCTTCGAAGGAGTGATTCACTTCTCTGACGTGCCGCTCGTGTTCAACCAACCCAACGTCGGCTTTGGGACCACCGCTGCAGCGAATCTGACGGCGACAAGAATGTCTGGCAGCTGGGCGCGTTTTGCGTCGACGGGCAATCCCAGCGGCAATCCCGACGTGACGCTCGCCGGGTGGACGCAGGGGTACAATGGTTCCCAGGCCGCAGAGACGAGCCAGAATGTCACAAGCGCGACCGTCAGGGTCATTGGCGGGCCGAATGCAGGGAATGCGAACCTGTCCACGAGTGCGAGAGATACCGTTGAGCCGGGCCTGCTGCAGAGATGCGCCTTTATCAACTCGGCGGCGTTCTACCAGCAGCTGCAGACGTAAGCGACGCTGGGCTGGTTGGAGGTATCATCCAACTCTCAATACTCGAAGAACGAGTCCATTTATGTAGATCCTTCGCTTGCAAGGAGACCTGGGGGCAGCTTATAATAATAAGAATCCTTCAACGGAACACGCCGTCACTTGGACCGAATGGTGACTATGCTGCGTTGGATCGCGTCAAGACGGTTGTGCCGACGATAAGATACCTCATCGGTCTCTTCCAGTTACAGCTTGTCTTCCTCGACACAAATGGATGGATCTGAGCCTGATTGACTGCCGTGGCTTGGAATCTCTTTGGCGGTTATATTGGGACAACAAGTGTTGCAGTGCCCCGCTCATAAAATGTTTTCTCTGTGTCCAGTGTTTGCGCCAGATAATACGAACAGCGAAAAGCAAAATGCTATTCTTCCACAAATCTTTCGTCTTGAACTTCTCTCCTGGCAATAGTCGTCGGAGTGGCGTGTGGTGTGTCAACGCTCCGAAATGCGGAGGGAAAACGAAGAACCAAGAGTCATCCACATTGTTCCCGACGTGTTGGGGAAGCTCGGTCAGATCCACGGATTGGAAGTGGCGTTCGTTGGCTCGGAGCAGGATGTGTTCCAGCAAATCCTTCCCGCTGGCAACTTCGCTGCAATGGCTGTTTTGTGTTGCGGTGAAGGTGCGAGATATACCAGCCTAGCTGCTGCAGCATTTGGGCAACGGGCTTTGAAAGTCATCTAATAGTAAATACAATTCCAATCCAGCAGTAGGGATACCATCAATGTTCCGTTGTTGAGATGTCTTCCGAAGCCCCAAGAGTAGTGTACGTCTATCCTGGCCACACCGTCCACCTCAAGACACTATTAACCATGCTGTCAAGGTTGCTGACCGGCGCTGGAGGAGGCATCGGCCTTGCAATAGCAGAGAACCTGCTATCGAACGGCGCGCGAGTGGTGGGCGTCGACTTGAGTACTGCAAGGCTTTCAGACTTGAAAGCCCGATACGACGCTCAGCTCGAGATTGTCACCGGCGACGTCGGTGAACGTTCGACAAGCGCGCAAGCAGTAGAGATCGCCACGACCAGATTCGGACGGTTGGATTCGATCATACTGAATGCTGCCATTCTTGCTCCCGTTGGCCCTGTGGCCGACACGGATGTCGACGGCTGGAGGAAATTGTTCGACGTGAATTTCTTCGCGTTGTTGCACACTGTGCGTCATTCTTCCTTCCTCCTTTTTAAATTCATCGCACATTTTCAAATGGAGGGTGATGTTGAGAAGCCGCGGAAATAGATCCAAATATCAATGCCTCAGCTGCGGCAAAACAAGGGCTCGATCATCATGACCTCCTCTGGGGTGTCCCTGAGACCCAACAAGGCGTGGAACGCATATGCTGCAGCAAAGAGAGCCATGAACAGCGTATGTGCCGGTCTGGATCTGGAAGAGCCCGATGTGTCAACAGTGTGTATCACGCCAGGCATCGTTGACACGGGGATTCAGAAGCAAGTGCGGGAGAATCGTAAGTCTCACACTTTCCGCACATCACAGAAGACAGTGCAAAGCTCCAGGGACAATGGTTAAGCCGGAGACAGATAAAGCCACACTGCCGCCAGAGCAATACAACTGGCTGAACGACATGTATGAAAAGGGAGAACTGGTGAGCCCGGAGAAGCCAGCATCGACTTTTGCAAAGCTCGCCCTTCGAGGAGTTCCCCCAGAGGCGAGAGGTAAAGTAGTTGCGTGGGACGACAAGCTTGTAAAAGCATGAATGAAGTCTGCAGACGAGTTGTTTTGACACCGCCATGGTGCTGGATAGCTGGAATCATAGCTCCTCTCGTAAAACAAACACCTGCAACGAAGGAGCGTGGACAAACAGGAGTCGAACAACCCACAATCCTCCTACTCCTGAACTGAACTTTTCGCTGTGATGTGAATGAAGCCTGAATGAGACCAGCACCAAGACGTGGAAGCGCTACTGGCTATGAGCTGCAACCCCCTTTTGAAATCCTGTAGAACATTAATCATCGTTATCTAGTATGTTCACTATGTTTCTAAGCAGATATCTGGAGCAACGCGAGATCGACGATGAATCGTTTCCTGGTCTAGATAGCAAAGATTATGCATCCCAGCTCTCAACCGGTCCCTGTCCGTACAGCGTCTTCCATTCTCGGTCCAGTGTCTTCTTGATCTCTTCATTGCGCACGATAAACCTTACTTTGTAGGATTCTGGGCGTGCGACCAAGCCGGTCAGAAACTTATGGGTGTCAAGCGGGATCTCCTTCCCCTGAGTATCCAATGCTGGCTTGAAGTCAAAGGTGTGTAAAAGGTGTGCCGTGATGTTGAACAACGATCTTTCGGCAAGGTGGATTCCCGGACAGATGCGTTTCCCGTTCCCATAAGCAAAGTGGTCCCTAGCGGCGACGTTGCCGGCATTCGCATACGCAGAGGCACTCAGGTCGTATCCGAGGAATCGCTCGGGTTGAAACGTATCGGGGTTCGGATATCTCTGTGCGTCCATGTGCATTGCCCTGATAGAAATTCAGTCGCGGCTGTGATCAGAACAGATTCAAACTGACCATGTATTGATGGTAACCACAGAACCTTTGGGGATGCGGTAACCATTCCATACGTCATCCTGCGTAGCATAGTGATGGAATCCTATAATTCGTCAGTGCACTCTATGCCACCAAGGGTTTCGCCAGAGACAACGCATGCCTAACGGTGATACTGTTCTCCAGCGATGAGACTCCTTCACTATTGCCCGAATGTATGGGAGATTCGGCTCGTCTTCCCACGTGGGAAAACGATCACGACCAATGACTCGGTCCAATTCTTCTTGAGCCTTCTCGACCGCTTCCGGGAACGAAACCAGTGCCATGATGGTGAAGAGAAGAGCACTTGTCGTCGTTTCAGATCCCGTGCCGAGAATCTCGTTGCAGGTGGTGGCGTCTTCGAGTTCGTGGATACTAGCATCCTTCCCGCGGCTTTGGTAGAGATCGAGAGCAATGCAGTTACGGTTCGGGTGCTTCTCCGCGTCTTTCAATGCCTGCCTGTAGTTTCTGAGGTTACTGCTCTGCTCGTGCTCTCGGATAGGTATCAGTTCCTTCATCCACGGTTGAAACATGACCGGCAGATGACGAAGCATCGGGATCGATTCCACCACGTATTTGCCCGGAGTCATGGCCGCCGAAAAGTTCGACATCAGCTTGTTGATGTCTTTGGCGAAATCGTCCTCTGATTCAACAACTCGCCGGCCGTATCCAATGCTACGCGCGACGCTGATGGAGTAACGATAAAGATGGCGCTCGAATCGGTCGGGATCGTTCATGATATCGGCTAAAGTGGCGATTGCCTCTCGCGCTTGTATCTTTGTATAGCCATCGCATTTCTTGGCCGTGAGCAGATTGTTGAACGTCCTCCTCGTTTCCTGCTCACGCGGTCAGGATTTGGGATTCTTCGACGTCCAGGATTGACTTGCCCTCCATCGGGTATTATGTGGCATCAACACAGTTCGCAAGTTATCCGTGACAATGTCTCCAACCACAGAGGGAGGCCGACTGGAATAGATTTGAGATCTGTCAAAAGTGTTAGCATGCTAGATGCAAACGAATGAGCTTAAACACCTCTTGTCCAAAAGCTCTCTCGATACCTCTGGGCTGTTGATGTAAATGTAATGCTTGAGGCCAACACGAACGTGCATGATCGGGCCGTATTCTCTGCAGAAGACGTCAGCTACTCCCGAGTATGAGGCAGGGAATATCTGAGCCTTACTCCGCCCATTTTTTGAACGTCACCCATGGAGTCTTCTTTGGCATGTCAAAAGTCATCCCCATGAAAGGGACCGTCCCTTTTGGGCCAGGGGGCAGCGGCGGCTCCCGACCGGACAGCGCATTGTAGATGAGAACGGCAAGTCCAATACATCCCAGAAGAGCGAGCGGCCACAGGGGCAAAATGTTCAACTGTCCGGGGACTGATTCCATGTTGGTGATTGATCTGGCTTCTCAAAAAAGCTAGAGGGAAAGGTTTCAGAATATCGAGTTATCTATCAGACTCGGGGCTTTGCCATGTGCTGACTTCGGGTAGTTTGTGGTGTGCTCGTAGAGTGAGGGTGTGAAGAAGCCACTGTGAAAATGCACTCACACTCGTGACTTTGACCACAAGTGTCCCGACGCCGACGGGGTCTTTTCGTGTCCGGAGACGAGACGCTCGTTCTCCGGCCCGTGGACGTGGACCGACCCCAGGCGACCAGAGCATGCATATGCACATCGTGGCAAATCAATGCTCACGTCACCCACCCCCTTTTATCGCTTAGCAAGCCTGGGAAGCTCTCTACTCAATGAACCTCGTCCGGGAAAATGCGTTGACCGCCCCGGGGAGTCCGATCTCGACAAGGCCCACCCCACCTCCCCATGGGGAAACCAGCCTCCTCGCCATGTGGGCCCTGCAAGCGGCTCGGGGTTCGGGTGACCTGTGGACTTCGACTGAGGTGATTCGTTGAGTGTCGTTGGGCGAATCAGGCTGTCGATCTTAGGATTGCAAGGCTCCGTTCTCTACACATGCTCAGATAGGACTATATACACGAGGTACTTTCCGCCGCTTCTGGGGGTCCACTGAGTTGGCCTCGAAGTCCACTGGAGCGGCAATTTTCAATTACTGGGCTATTGGATAGCAGTCATCATGCAGCTCAAGGCATTGCACGAGATCGAGCACACGCAGGGCACGGTGCAGCTCATCAGTCGTAAGTACAGGGCTCCGTCGCGGGAAACAATTCAACACGCACTCATCTCTTCTCTAGACAACTCGAACCTCCAGCAGAAAAATGGCCTGGTTCTCGTGCCACAACCAAATCAGAATGATCCAAATGATCCCTTGGTACATGAAATCAGCTCGTATTCTTTCAATCGCCGTTTCTAATGTTGCCATGTCTAGAATTGGTCTCTATCAAGACGCATCCTCATCTTTTACAATGTCCTATTCTTCTCTGCCATGGGTAACTTTTGCATCACCGGATTGGCTCCCGGCTTCGGTCAGATTTTCGACGAGTTCCACTGCAGTACTTCGCAACTGTCGTATTTGATCTCTGGACCTGGTCTTGGAGAGGCTCTGGGATGCTTTTTCATTGCACCTCTGGCTTCCCGCTATGGCAAAAGACCACTCTGGGTTGTTTGTTCCACGCTCTTCTTCATCTGCAATATTTGGGCCGCAGCGAGCCCAAACTATTCTTCTCTTCTGGTGGGCCGAATCTTTGCTGCCTGGGCCTGTAAGCAACGCTTCTTGCGTCGAGTCTGGCTGGTGCGTTTGCTGACCTTATTTCTAGCCGGTACAAGTGAACCTTTGTGCGTCGACACCATCAATGACCTCTTCTTCCTTCACGAACGCGGAACCCAAACTGGAGTCCAAGGCCTCTGGTTGTGCTTTGGTGCTACTCTGGCCCCCGTCGCCGGTGGCTTCTTGATTGCGGCCAAGGGCTGGCGCTGGTTTCACTGGGTGTTGGCAATCTTCACCGGAGTCAATGCACTGTTGATTTTCTTGTTCGTGCCAGAGACTCAATGCCGCCGCGACTTGCATAAATCCTTAGACGTTACAATGGCGGAAGATTCGGAAAATGTCACCGAAGTGGCAGATTTCAACGGGAAAAGCGACGTTACAGAGACCGAAGGGGGACTTATCCGGGAACAGACAACGACAAACCAAAGTGCGACCCAATCCGTATACGTCAAGAGGACATTCTGGCAAGACCTCAAGCCTTGGTCTGGAGTCAGAAAGGACGTCTCTCTCTTTGGCGCCTTCACCAGACCCTGGGCTCTTTTCTCATATGTCAGTGTCATCTGGAACGTGATGGCATTCTCCATTCACATTTCATGGTAAGCTTCTCTGCCCGAACAACCAAACCAGGCGCTTCAGGACCTTCGCTAACTATCGCGAATAATAGCTTCGTCATTTGTATTACGTTGATTGCAGTTGTCATTGGTGCCCCGCCTTACGGCTTTTCGTCCAGCATGCAGGGTCTCACATATCTCTCCTTTGCCCTGGGCAACGTTATCGGGGCGTACTTGTGCGGGAGATGCAACGACCTGGTCAGTCAGCGCTTGGCTCGGAGGAACCACGGCGTTTTCGAGCCCGAGATGAGACTCCCCGTCGTCCTGGTTCCGATCATCGGCACGCCGATCGGTTTGGTCTTGATCGGAGTGGCATTTCAACATCAATGGCATTGGATCGTCCCGTGTATCGGATTCGTCTTGGTCGCTGTTGGCTTTACCGGGATACCCTGTGTGTCTCAGCCGTATCTGATGGACAGTTATTTCCCTGTTGCTATGGATTGTCTGATTGTAAGTACCATTGTGGAAATCTACCTGTCATGTCTGACGGTCCTGTGCAGCAATTCAACGGGTTCAAAAATTTCGTCACCTTCGGCGTGGGGTTTGGTACCATCCCTTGGTTTGAGAGAGACGGTCCCGTTACAATGTTCTGCATCCTTGCCGCACTGGTCATCGTGATCGACGCTGGGGCTGTGCTTCTGTATATATACGGAAAGAGGCTCAGACACCATGATGGCCAGCTTAAGATCTTCTTGTTCTGATCGTCCATGGGCGACAGAGCCAGGTATCAAGTTAGGAGATGATATGGCAGAGCCTGGGACTCGGTTCTAGTAGAGAACATTTGTGAGCCAGGTGATTCCTCAGCTTTGACCATGAGCTGGCATCCTTGTACATGTCCCAAGTTGTTACGGTTGATAAAATGGAGCTTCTGGCTGCAACCTGAGAATGTAGCATCTCCATGAGCTGTAGCGTGCTTGTATTCGCGAATTGAACATTCAGAAGAACGTCGTGGTCAGGTCACATGTGCTAATCCACCGCGAACCCATGTGTTGGCGTACGCGATAGAACGTGGACAAATCTGTTGGCAATTGTGGTCTGAAGCATTAACTTGACAGTTGGGGGGTGCAGAACATGTGTGAGCAAGGAACCATGATCCTCGGCCATGGAAGCTGAATGTGGTTTGGCTACCTCCAAGATTCCCCAGCTCGATCCGGGGTTGATGCCGGCTCGGACAACATGTGGCGGGCAGCGTGGAGGCAAACGATCCAATAGTTTCCGACGTTTTCTCAGAAGCATTCCTACCGATGCCGAGATCTTACCCCTTCACACCTCACCGAGGGTTGAAGATGGCCGTCACCGGTATTCGGCCAGGCCACACTGGAGTGCATTCCAAACAACGCCCGCCACCCTGAGCGCGTGAATGCTATCCACGTACTTCCCGAACCTGGTGCTGTCCATGAAAGCATCGTAAGGCCCCAAATATTAAGGTATCGAGCAAGAGCACTCCTCTCTCGATCTCAATACTCTGCGGCCCGTCCAGGCACTTCACCCGCAAATGAGAGCATAGTTGCAAAGAGTGGCCATAGGAGAATTCTGTGCTTTGGGTTGTTTAACGATCGCGACGGAGCAAACATCGCAATCTGAGTGAGATACACCACAATGGTTGAGCAGACGCTGAAGGGCAAGGTTGCCGTCGTTAGTGGGAGCGCTAGAGGCATCGGAGCGGCGGTCGCCGTCGAACTTGCCAGCAAGTAAGCAACCCCCCCCCCAACGGCAGAGTCGTCTCCAAGAGCCCTCTCGGATATTGATGCTCGGGTAGAGGAGCGAAAGTGGTGGTCAATTATCCTTGGGAGAAGGAAAAGTCCCAAGCGCTCCTCGTTCTCGAACGGATCCGTGCGACGGGGTCTTCCTCAGCAAGTGCATGCGTTGCTATCGAGGCCGATCTGTCGACAGTGGATGGCCCGGCCCATCTGATAGCGGAGACGGTGAAGGTCTTTGGGGCCCGTATCGACATCCTCGTCAACAATGCCGCAATCGCGATCATGCGCCCACTTTCCGAAGCGACACTTGAGCAGTGGGATTTGCAAGTAAACTTGAACGGGAGAGGGGTTTGGCTCCTGACCAAGGCCGTCCTGCCACACCTGGCTAATCCAAGCCGGATTGTGGTTATCAGCAGCGCTGGGGCACGGCAGGGATATGCCGGTGCGTCTATCTACAACGGAACAAAGTCCATGGTGGAAAGCTTCGTCCGGTGTTGGGCACTGTAGGTGGCAAATCTCTGCTTGTGCTATGGCACAAGAAACTTTCGCTAACAACTTGGTATATCGATCGAAGTGAACTGGGACGCAACTATGGTTGTACAGTCAATGCGGTCGCCCCAGGACCAACCAACACCTCAGGCATGAATTCTTCAACGCCGGAGTTCTTGAAGGGGGTACAGCCGCTGTTGGAAGCTGCCGCCGTTTCTTCGAACCTGGCCGACCCTGAAGAGATGGCACACGGAGTCTCTTTCTTGTGTGAAGATAAATCGAGATGGATCACCGGGATATGCCTACCTATCAATGGGGGATTCTTCATGTATTAGAGGATCTGAACTGATCCTCTAAAATTAAGGGTACAAGCAAGAGAACTAAGCAATCTCTTAAATGTGACCAATGCTGAGCATCTACCGCCCCTTGTCACCTTGTATCTAGCCTTGTGCCTCTAGCATCTATGCCCGGTGATCTCCCTTCCTGGTGCATGTCTGGCTGGTCATAAGGTTGGCTCGTAACTCTTTTTTCTCAATGTTCATGCGTAACCACTACTCAGAGAAAAGAATTTCTGAAAGAGCATCGCAAAGATGGTTGGTCTTCCCCTGAGCTAAAAATCTACGGAGCATTCACGGTCTAGACGTCAACCCCAATTTCAAACTCACTATACTTACCACTTGACGTGCCCGTTTCTGTAAGTCCTCTTCCCAGCACCTCTTCTCGAGACCTCTCTTTTCACAGCTGTGTCTTCTTTATATCCTCCAATGTGAACTGATGATCAGTGTAGACTGGAATTGGCGTGCCTAGCTCGTGAGCCTTGATTGAGAGGGCGATGTATCGCGAGTAATATCTTGCGTGGCCCAACGCGCCACCAAGGTACCACAGCCCAGGTTCTGCCAAAGAAGAACGGTCAGCAACGGGTCGTTCCAAGTGTTCCACACAGAATTCAAGCTGTACGTACGCTTCACTGGTTTGAATGCACCCAGGATCTCTCCTTCCTCGTTCAAGCCAAAGCAATCTCCAGCCCGATCCGCGACGTCTTTCCCCAGGAGCCGCTCGACATGTTGGCGTAAGTTCCCAAGAAATCCAGTGGCGAAGACGATAACATCAGCCTTGATTTCAGTACCGTCGGAGAAAGCCAACCCGTTCTCTGTGTAGGCGACTGCCGCTGCGTCCGACTTGATCTTGATCTGTGAGGTGGGTACCGAGCGCGATTAGCATCAGGATCATGAGCACTGCGCAGTTTCACCGAGGGGGGGATTGTGCTCATACATACCAAGCCTTTCGATATTTTGGCCGAAGTACCAACGTCGATGTAATGGCCTCCCAGACGGACGTTGATGGCGTCCTGGATATCACCATATGGATCCACCTTGAATCCGGCTCGCTCCAGAGCGTCCCATCTCTCCGGTTGCGCTCGTGCCATGGCGTGGAAAGCTTTTGCTGATATAGCACGCGCGATGGAGACTGGATTGGTGAACATGATGCGATCGCTAAACTCAGTTGGCGTCTTGTCGTTATACAGTACTGGAAGTTCTAGTTAGCACAGTATCCACCGTCCACGGTGTTTACGGGGCTTTTGCTGGTATGGTCCGCTTTCGTCAACTTGCCTTTATATCGGTCTTCAATGTACTCAAGGGGCAGGACGTCTTGTCCCCTTGTCAGCCCTTTTCCGCCGACGCGTTGCCTAAAACAAACTTACAGGTACGATTTCTTTGAACCATGGTGACCTGCTGCATGCCAGCTTCGTACATATCGTCGGCAACGTCATGCCCTATTTTGAGTATCATGAGTTCCGACTTCGATCACGTAGCCGGACGCTCTATTGCTTACCAGTATTCGCTGTGCCAATCACAATTCCGGACTTTCCTTTCCAATCCTTTGCCGACGTATATGTTGCCGAATGCATTACGACACCATGGAACTTGTCCTGAGTATAAAAGTCAGAGATTCTTTGTGGAGGGGGGGCATGGCTTCGCCTGGCCTTGCACTCACTCTGTCTGCAAGGTTCGGCATGATCGGAGTCTGCGAGCCTGCTCCAGTAGCAAAGACCACATGGCGTGCAGTTATTTGAAAGGGAACGCCATGCTTAACAATCTGTAGGGTATACAGCTGCCGGTCTGCGTCCCAAGAGCCTGACTCTAGGCTTGTCGACAGCCAAATATTCTGGAACGGGGAGGCACATGCATGATCAGCACGGTATCGAGTAGTATATTCAGTAGGATAGCGCTTACTATGCCGTATTTCTTGGCCCAATTGCGGTGACCTTGTGCCAATTCCTCTTTTCCTAGGTATTCCCCGTATTCGGGTCCAAACGTGCGGTCAAACGGCAAATGTGCTAGAATGCTTTCTTCAGCGCGAGTGCTAGGTGACGAACGGACTGCAACTGACCATACTCGCGGATAGTGTGAACTGCCGCAGATGTTAGCTGGCTGCGCAGTGAAAAATTGGGAAGCGAAAGATCCTCATACGTTTAGCAGATTCGTACCGCATACGCCAGGCATCTCCCACATGTTTGTTCTTTTCTAGAACGACGTAGCTGACGCCGAGGGCTTGCAGCCGACCGCCGACACTCAGTCCACCCTGGCCACCACCAATGACAACGGCCAGGAAGGATGTCCGCGGCTGAATTCCGTTGAAACCATTGGCGACTCCGTTCGTGGTTCCGTTCGTGGTTCCGTTCGTGGTTCCATTCGTGGTTCCATTGATGTATCCGCTCGCGTGGCTTTCCGGTGATCCATTCACAGTATCGTTGACAGGTTGAGGTTTGACACATGGCTCAAGTGAATCCACGCTGGGTTGACCTGAAAGCTCCTCCAGGACCGTCCTCAGCAACCAGATCTTCCACTTCCCCTCCGCGGTTGGAACGAAGGATAAAAAGCCTGAACATTCCGTTGAGGGATTGGACGTGCTGAACGTAAAGCGGCATTCCAGCCACATGGAATTGTCATTGATTATAACTCTTTTACTCGAACTTTTGACGAGAGTGGCGGGCGTAACACCACGTCGTTTGTGGAGAAGTCCCCATTCCTCCCCCACCGACTGTCCATAGTAGAATGTCCTGAATGTCCCTGTGAGACCGTAGCTGTCGCGCCAAATGGCATCGTCCGTGAAATCGCTGGCCCCATAGTTCGGGAAAGCATCTAGGACAGATCTCGCTGCTGCTTCAACGTCGGCTTTCTCGGGGATTTGTGCGTGTGGGAACGATCCTGGGAGGAGTTCGAGAATGCTCTTCTTGGGGGTCTTTTCTATTGAGCTGACGGTCATTGTGACTGGTTATTCAGTGTGCAAAACAGAAAATGGGTCGAGAATGAAACAACGACTGCCTCCCGGGGACAGTTATTACGAAAGAGGGAGTGATACATAGCAGCTTTCCATGAATCCAGTCCTGCGGATCTGAGCTAGGTCAAATGTGCGTACTCACGTCCTTCTGACGGCCTAAGATAGTCTTCAGTACATCAAACCCAAAGTCGGCGTTGTGTGGGACTAACACACCAGTTCCGCGCTCGGTGGAATGGCGGTGGTCTCTCACCCTCGTCCTCCACCCGGCAATCCACAATCCTACACGACATTCAACACAAAACATCCGAAGGAGTCTGGGTCATGTGCTGGGCCTGGCATCATCAGGCTCTCCGGTGCGCTGAAATCGGCTAGCAATTATTTCGTGTCGGAGTGCAGCCTTCTAATACGGCAGGTCTCCATCTCCCAGTTCGCCGTCAGAATCGACACGGGAAACATTGTGAAAGACGAAGGTGAACACATCTACCGGAAAGTGTGAAGTTAGCTAGTGGCTTTGGTGCCTGCCGAGAAACGTATCATGGGATCGCGGCTAGTTCTGCGTCAAAAGGCTCAGGGGCTTGCTGTGATCGAGAGATGTCCCATTCCCATTCCTGGAAGAGTTGAAGTCCTTGTCAAAGTCCATGCAGTCGCATTGAACCCAATCGACTGGAAGATGCTTTATGGCCGAGACCCTTCAGTTCCCACCATTCTAGGCTGCGATTATGCAGGGACCGTCGAGGTCGTCGGCGAGGGCGTTACGAGGTTCGAGGTTGGTGAGCGTGTTGCTGGAATGACAGCAGGAGGTAAGAAGGTTTCTTTCACTGTTCTCCTAAAATAAGTAGTCATGAGATCGCTCACGAAAGCCAAAGGCAACGTTCTGAGGCCAGATGATGGTGCTTTTGCAGACTATGTCATAGTGCCTGCACATGCACTGCTCCATCTTCCCAAACATATCTCTTTTGAAGATGGATCAACCCTGGCAACGCCTCTCTTCACGGCAGGATACTGTCTATATCAACATCTTTCCTTTCCGTATCCTGGTGAAACAACCATGAGTGAACCAGATCACTCGTCCATATTCATCTATGGTGGTGGCACAGCGATAGGGTCAATGCAAATACAACTGGCAAGGCTGTAAGCTTTCGGCTCCTCTACTGTGGCTCAAATTAATCTTGACCAATAGGTCTGGACTAAAGGTTCTCACCGTGTGTTCTCGAAAAAGCTTCGAGCATGTGTACAAGTGCGGTGCGGACATGGTCTTTGACTACGTAAGATTCCAGTCCTCGTAGCTTGTCCTCCTACCTCAAACCTCGATGTTGCCATGCTAATTCACTTGCTGGCTCAGAATGAACCCTCGTGTTTGAACTCTGTTGCTGAGATCACCAAAGGGCAAATCCGCTCCTCGGTCGACTGCATTTCGAATACACAGTCTGCAGCGGTTTGTGCAGCGGCGATGAAATTCAGCGGAGGGATTTACATCAGCTGCACATCAAGTGGGCCAGTCATTGACAATCCCCGAGTGAAGACCATAAAGATCGTTGCATTCACAGTACTAGGTAGAGAATTCGCTTTTGGGGCCAACGGGCCACAATTGCCCGTGATCAAGGAGGATCAAGTATTTGGGGCTGACTTTGCCCTGAAGATAGAGGAACTTCTGGCAGCCAAACGAATGCAGTCCGTACAAGCTGAGGTCCAAGCCGGCGGCTTGCAGGGCATTCTCTCTGGCCTTGATGACCTAAAGGCAGGCAAAGTGCACAACAAGAGGCTTGTCTATCGAGTATCATAGGCCAACCTGCTTCACCCATTTTGGTGCCTGGCACAGCGTTACACTCAGAAACTCACTTTAGGCACTTAGTATAGATAGCCTGCTTCCCTTCCAAACCGCCTCGTGGGTAGACATCGGCAATGACGACTTTTCCTGGGGCTCAAGACATTGAAGAGGGAGACCAAAATCATCACATCAACCAGCTATATGCCACCTCAAATCTGCCGGTTTGCTCCTTCCGACCTGATGAGTTGTCGAAGAACGTTCGCATAGGCCTTCGAAAGATCCCAGACACGCAGGTTCTGTAATACGCGGACCGTTTCCTCCAGGATTTGAATGCGACTCACTCTGGTTCCCAGAACCGGGACGCCATAAAGTCCAACGTTGAAATTCCCCCCTTGCCGGATCCACTGCACGACCTTGGCATAATCAGCTTCTCCTTCTGTTGCATTTTTGTCGAGAAAGAGCGGAGTTGCGTCTTCGTTGGTGCCGGAATCGAGGACCGGAGCTTCTAGCATTTCAGCGGCGCACCAGAGGGCGGCGCCGGCGTGGAAAACATAGGTTGCCTCGTAAGGATTGTTAAATGGAAAGTCCCGACAGATGGCCAATATTTGGGCACTATGATAGGCGACCTTGCGGAGTCTTTCCCCGTCTTCAGAGCCCCATCTCATCATTCTCTCCTTGGCCGCTTGATTAGACCCCGAGCTGCGGAGCATCGCCGGTAGCCAGTCCATCAGATCGCTCGAGCCGTATAAATGAGAAGTGTGGATGATCAAAGCTCTCCCAGCGACGCATTGGATGTTTCTGTCAGTCTCTGAGGCGCTTGCAGCGTAGGGTGAGACGAGATACTGGTCAAGCTTATCAAGCAGGTTGCCTTTGTGTTCGATCAGAGGCCAGCTCTCGGGAACAACATCCATCAAAGGTGACACTTGTAGCTCTTTTATCGACCATAAAAATCGAGCCAGTGTAACCACAATAATGTACAAGTGCTGCCCATCAGAGAGCTGGACAGACTCGGCAAGACTGGCATCGAAAAGGCTGCGAGCAGCGGTCCGAAATTTCACCAACTCACCATCAGGCTGGGCCCATGGACAAAGCGCTGTCCAGGAGTGTGCAGAGTGTGCTTCCCAGCGAGCAACGTCGCAAGGTAGACTGAGAGCCATGTCGCCAGTGCTGAAGGCTGGACGTTCGTTGTGAAGAAAACTCACCGATGCATCAAATTCCTGCGTCTGATATTAGCATAGGTGTGTCATATCTGATGCTTTCTCCCGGGACACACATATATTGCCCAGCCCAGCCTCCTACGCCTTTCGGTGGCAACCCATGCCATCCATCGAGTCTCTGTGCTATCTCTGCTGGACGCGGCCGTCCGAGGTTGATCCTGGAAGAGGCAGGCATGCTTCGCAGTCCGGACCAAAGAGCACCTTGAAGCTTCGCTGTAGTTAAACCATGATCTGTCGCCACTGCTGTAGCCGTAGATGCCCAGCAGTAGCTGAGCAGTGATGTAGGATTCAGATCGAGTGACGCGCGTATCTTTCTGGCCCTGGTTGCAGCCATTAGCCTCATCCTCAACAGTCCACCTACATCCACAAACCATGGAGAGCAAAAGACGACGAGCCAGCTCGGCAATCGCATTGGCAAAAGCTGCCGCGCCATCGAGGTAAGTGAATCGCGCTCCAATGCTGGCTATTGCCAGGACGAGCACCTCAGATACTGTAGTAGGATTGAAGGTTGGTCGGTGGATAAAGCTTATGACCTGCTGTGACGATTAGTCTTGGTCACATCAAGTCTCCTGTCATTGAGATTGTCACGCTTGGTGCTGGGGCGCCCTTACTAGATGGAATTTGGCAAAGAAAAGGTCGATACAGTGGTCCAGTTTTTCTTTGCTCGGAAAAGTGGCGAGCGAGACGGGCGTCCAGATAGGTCGCTCGAGGAAGTGCATGATAGAACGCTGCATTTTTGCCCTGTCGGAATCGGTGATTCGCTCCAACTGAACATACGATCCTGCATTTAGTTGAACATTCTTGCTCCCAAGCTCGGGAAGATCCAACGGCTGGCTGGCGGATATTGGACGGTCAAGCAGCCAGCTCTCTTGCGGATCACCAGTTAGCTGGTAGCTTGCTGCAGGTTCCTGTGCGTTCAGACATTGACTCTGAGGATTGAGGCCCAGGAGACCGAAGTCCATCGGATCCGGAAGCATGCAATCAGCAGGAACACCAATTGCATCCAAGTATTCTCCGCGGACGTCTTGGAATATCCAATCCAGATCTGAAGCTTCATCGTTGATGAAAAAGCCGTTCTGGGGAAGAATAGGAGGGGTAAGAATAGGAGAGACAACTCTCGCAGAAGGGTTGCTGTGCTGCTGTTGAGGTGAGGCAATCGAGGGTAGGTCGTGTGTTTCGGATCCCAAGGACGTCGACTGGGGCATCATGTTTGGGAGACCTCGCCCTGGATCCATTGTGGACTCCTCTGAAATATCGTCATCTAGAGCAGAACCATCCCCAGAGACTGAAGGACCTCCCGGGGAAATGGATTGAAAGGAATGATTTCCAGCTTCGTACGCGCAGGCGACTCCACGTCGAGCACAAGTTGCACACTCGGGCCGTTCGCCAGTACACTTCGTTTTTGACCTTGGAATCAAATCAGCTGAAGGGAATATCTGAGCTTTGACAAGAAAACACACTCCTGACAACGCTTACAAGACCTTTTACGTGCCTTGAAGCCTCTTTCGTGCGTTTTGAGATGTCGGTTGAGACTGTCTCTGCGAACCGTACTACGTCAGCCATCCCAGCGCCAGTGAGGTAGCGACGGCGTCAATACTTGCGGCCAAATGCCTTCCCACACACTTGACATGAAGAGTATACGTTCGGAGACGGCATCTTGTCTGTCACGCCGGATTCGTGGGCCAAGTCGATGGAGGTTCATTCCTCTACCACTGGCGGCGGGTAGTACATGGTGAGAACAGAATGATTGACTCGCCTTGGGGGATAGCTGGAGTTCGCTACTACTTGGACACGAAGCGCAACCTAGGTAACTTGCCGAGGAATGCCGCCCAGCGTGGGGAATACCCCGTGTACTGTATGCGGGTCCCTGGAGACTTAGCGGTACGTCTCCAAGTTACGGCATCCGGGGTACATAATTCCTTCTCGATCGTGACTTTGTATCAACAGTCTGCCCTATCAATAAAGCTGGTATTCCCGTCTCGACAAGCTTCACAAGGGGCCGACGCTGGTTGTTCGGGTTTCAGGAGGAAGGCATAGACTTCATGAATGCTTTCATTTCCTCTCGGGCGTTCGCTACGTTCGTTCTACCAAGCTCGTCCAGCTATGGTTTCAATCATTTCGCATGTTTTGCCTGCGAGTCGGTGTCTACGGCAATGCTCTTCATCCTGGATTTATCCTGTGGAATGCACGAGCACAGGTAATTCAGTACCGACTTGGTGCATGCATAGCAAGTCCAAGGCTCGAACCCTGGGTGACATCATCATGATATTTCTCGGACTGAGCATGCTGGATCTGATGTTAGCCTCGTAAGCAACAGAATTCGAACATCTATAACACGGTGCAAAGAGGTCTATGTCAAACGTCTTCTTGAAGTCATCGATGGCGAGCTTTGACGCTTGTAGCGGTGTTGGAAACATCCTGCAATTGCATAAAGTCGTCCTTGGTGGTCTTTTTTGCAGAGAGATGAACTTGTCCCACGTTAAGGTCGACCGAAATGACATGCGAGACTTTGGGGAACTTCAAGAGAGGTGTGATAATGCTGTATCCGGTTCCATTTCCTCACCTTCTGGGCTTCTACCAGTCGAGGAGAGGTCACAGCCCCGCCAGAGCCCCCAAGGACCACCACCACCCGAACTCCGACACGACCAGCAACCCCGGTGAGAAGTTGCGATCCATGTTTCTTCTCTGGCACACCCCGCACCTCTTCCGGAAACAACCTAGAAAGAAGCCAAAGACATGTATTTCCATGTCCGTTTCTATAGCACCTTGAAACGGGTGTGCTTCATCCCGATCCCCGGGGCGTACGGCAGCATTAGTGCCCTCACCGGAGGTATCACTTCCTCAAACTCAGGGGTCTTCCATATTGCGTAGTGTTGATCCCTGCTTTCCCATCCGACTACAGCAATGTTGACAACCGCCTGCCCTGTCGGACTGTCGGGATGCTCAATAACCGGGTAAGTCTCAGGAGTGGTGAGACAATAGTAAGACGGCCTCAGATTCTCGGGTATCTTCTGGGTCACAACTTCTTTCATGGCTTCCACAACTTTCACCACATCCTCGGTTGGCGCGCTGGTGGGGAAGATTATTGTAGTGATATCGGTGACGGGGCAGGAGTTGATTCCACCGACGCTCGAGAGGGACGGAGTCAGTTGCGCCCTCAGTTTGACAATCTCGGGCGTCCGTTTCGTCAATGGTCGTAGAGCTTCAGTCAAGACAGTCTCGGTGTCGTCTGCCCATTCTGTTCCATCGCCTTACAGTCAATACTAGTAGCCTGCGCGCTTCTGGCCGTAGCCAAAGAGGAGAAAAGTTGAAGCTTACCAATAACCCAGATGAATGCGTTAGGGTCTTCCTCAGTCCTTCCCCATACAGACCAGCAATGTCCATCTTTACTTTTTGCGCCTTGGAGAATTTCCATCAACCTTTTCCCTTCAGCATTCTGCGGATCTTCCGGAATTATCGTTTCTGGCACATGGAAGAATATGAATTCGGTGGCTGTACCGGCTGCTGCCATATTTCAGATGACGACCGAGCTAATGTCGTGTAGGATATAGAAAAGAGTGATTCCTCAACAAAGGTGGAATCTGGCAAGCCACCGAATAAGCTATTATGCTCACAATTCAAATGCTGTCCATCCAAAGCCTGGAGACAGTCTACGTACCTAGCACGAGGATTGAATATCACAATCAAATTCTGGCCAACATGTTAATGTCCGTCGAAGAGTAAATGGGTCTTCCACATCTCGGTCTCGGCGCATCTTCCTCTAATCGTCCTTCGCGGAATCGGATATTGTGGTAGGATAGATCTTGGAGGTCCCTCTCGGACAAATGGTGGTACTAAACGCCACCACCTACGGCCCGAATTCCAAACACTCCTGTGCGCTTAGTGAGGCAACGATTTCAATTCGATTGTAAAAAGGAAAGCTTCGGCGACAAAAGCTGGATTCAATTGACGACGATGATCATCTCTTTAGACATTGGGGATTTACCAAGCCTTACATCGTCGCAGCCAGTCCAAATTCAATCATGGGTTCAGTCGGACAGATTTCGGTTCCCGTCGAAGACCTCAGAAAATCTGTCAAGGCGTCGGCTGTGTTGACACCGGACTCAGAGGGCTATGAAGAGAGTTTGCATAGATGGTCAGAGGCAGCGGAGAAGAGAGCGGTAAGCACTTTGACCTGCTGGAACTCGGGTCCATGGTGTGCAGATTTCTATAGAAGCTTGTACTGATTGATCTGTAATAGGGTGTTGTTGTACAGGCAACTAGCGCCGAAGACGTGGCGGGAGCCCTGCTGTTCGCTCAAAATCATGGGCTCGAAGTGGCAGTCCTGGGTGGAGGACATTCGACTTCTGGATCGTCCTCTACTGAGGGGGGCCTGGTCGTTGACTTGACAAAGATGCGTCAGGTCACTGTCAATCCCGAAAACTTGACCATCAAGGCCCAGGGAGGGACAATCTGGGAGGACGTCGACTACGCTGCTGCCAAGTATGGTCTGGCTACCGTAGGTGGAACAGTCAACCATACAGGGGTCGGTGGTCTCACCTTGGGTGGAGGATATGGCTGGTTAACGGGCAAGTACGGCCTAACGATCGACAACCTCCTGGAAGTTGAAGTGGTGCTCGCAGATGGGCGCGTCCTCAGAGCCTCGGAGACTGAAAATCCGGATCTCTTCTGGGGATTACGAGGAGCTGGACAGAGCCTTGGTGTGGCAACGAGCTTCACATTTCGTGGATACAAGCAAGCCGACCCGGTCTGGGGTGGCTTACTCGTGTTCAAAACTGGAGATCTGGGCGAAGTCATCAAGTTCGCTAACTGGGTCGTGGAAACAACTGAGGGTCAGAGCGCCATGGTACTTGGCATTGGCGCCCCGGCACCTGCACGAAAGGTTGGCGTGATGGCCATCTTATTCTACAATGGTAAGAGGGACGAAGCGAGGGACTACTTCGCTCCCTTATTTACGCTTAATCCACTTGTGGATTTGACTTCAGAGATGCCCTACAAGGAGGTGAACAGTATGCTTAACAGAGTATCAACACACGGAGATCGCAAGACACAGAAAGGGTCGGCCTTTGCTGCTCCTCTGACACTGGCTCAAGCGGAGGACATATTGGAGGACTACAGTCGATTCATAACCGAGGTCCCAGATGCCATCAAAACCATCATCCTGTTCGAGTTTTTCTCTCAAAGAGTGGTCAACCAAGTGTCGCAGACGGCCATGTCGTTTGCCAACCGAGGATCACATTACAATATCCTCTTCAGCACCAGATGGGTCGGCGACCACAATGACACTGTATGCCGCGACTGGACTCGCAACATGGCACGCAAAGCCCGGGAAGTGCTTGCGAACCATCAAACTGACGACGGAGTGGGCCAGTATGGAAATTATGACGGTGAGTCAGTCACACAGCACGACCATTGATTTCCAGTGACAATTGTCCATTTGCTGATCCATATGTGGTGGTCTAGGGGTCAATACGGCTACGGCCAAGGACATCTTTGGAGTCAACTATGACCGAGTATGGGAGTTGAAAAAACAGTATGATCCTACGAATGTCTTTGGCAAAGGTGCAGGCAAGTTCCCACTTTGACAAGGGAAACAAATATATCCAGGTGGATTGGGCTTTCTATCTCCAAGAAGTACATAGCCAAAGGACTCATTCTAATCGGTTCGGTCCTACATGTTAGTATTCGATTGGATGAACAAGGATGGCACAATCCATGGAGATCAATAGCCTGGCCTTTCGCCATCGGCTTTGCAGGCATTGTGTCCCGAAGTGTACTCCGTACTGAGTGGAGACTATCTCCCACAGGGCTGAGGTTGTTAACCATGCTGTAGTGCCAAGGAGTGTCTCTGCCTGAAGTCACCTCTCCTGTCGCTCCTTAACATTGGAGGATAATCTTGCAAGTTCCCCTTGTCACCCGTTTCTGCTCCTTTTAGCCCCTCTTCATCTCCCTTGGCAAGATCTCAATCCAATGCCTGCTATCCCGTCAGAGATGGAGATGACCTGGAACTCAATGGTTCTTCCTCCAGAGCCGTGGATCTCCGCAACGTCGATTGGACAAAGAGAATGGAGATTAGACTCACCCATCAGGATCCTGCACAAAGGCGACCTGTGCAAAAGTCTTCTCAAAGCCACCCTCCCATTTCCTTTCTTTGCCCTCAATTTCATTCTCCCAGCCAGGAAGTGGCATGTACTGGACGTCCACCTTGTCTAATGGCTTCATCACCTTCCAGCCCTTCTCCTCGGCCCGCTTCACCGTCTCCGCGACATTGGGTACCCGAAAGCCGAAATGGGCGAATCCGACCCTTCGACCCGACTGCGTGCCCCCACCGCTGGCACGAAGCTTCTCTGTGCCATGTGTGGCATCCTCGTTGTTTGAGACGATAAGTTCCAAGAGTCCCGAACGCGCACCAGAACCCCGAGCCATGTCTGAAGGGACTGCATCGTGCTCTGCATTGCGGTACCCCAGATAATACGCTGTCATGGGTCCAGCATTGATCGCGAAGATCAGACTCATGCCTAAAAAGCCGACATAGAACGAGAACGACAAGGCCGGCGAGCTAATTTGCAGAGCCACGTGATTGAAAATATAGCCGGCTGTGTCTCCATCGTCGGTGTTCTGGTGGAAGCTGGCTGGAATGAATGGCGGACCTGGCGGTGGAAAAGGCGGATATTCTTCAGAGTCGGACATTTCTGCGTGGGAATTTCGATCTTGAAGATAGATGATATCAAGCAGAAGAAAGGTCGGTCGATCATATTGAAGGCCACATAGTCTCCGACGAAGTCCAGCATCTCGTGATCGTCGAATGTTCTTCGCCTCCAGCCACTCCGTTCCCTTCCTCCCTGGTACACCGGCGCTCCGACGACCGCGTCGAACTCCGAGCCTCGATCCCACATAGTCCGGTGGCTTCTTAGGAAGTCGGGATGCATCTTTGAAATACGAAACTTGTTGTCTCAAAGGCTTTAGCCGATTCAATTAATGCTTAATAAGCAAAGTTACTCTCGCCGTCTGTTAGGGACAGCCTATAGCGATAGGCAGAGAGAGTAACAATAGGGGTTGCAATAGTATTAGGTATCCCTAGACCTCTAGGTCAAACAGCACTCGAAGCATGAGAGGAGGATAAGACTCTCATGCGCGAGGCGCGAGAGTTGTAGGTGTCCTCTTGGCAGGCTTGGTAAGCTCTTGTAGCTATTCCTGACATTGACACAGCTACTAGATAGCTAAGATTGGATCAGATTCTACTGTCCATTGGTACCGCCGCAGATCATCGACTGAGCCCGGCCATTCCGATTCATCTATGTCGACTGGCTCAGTAAATAACGCATACCCCACGAGCCAGAACAGATATCCCGACTGAAGGACCCGTTTGGCGTCTCAAGGACGGGAATGGCAGCCATGAAGGATGATTTCACCATGACATCCTCAGATCATCACGCACCAACTTTGACTGTAGGTCCGCTAGTGATACCGCCTGTGCCTTCATCATCCTCTCGACCCTTTACCTACTCGGGTTGATTGTCTTAGAGTCCTCTGGCTTCACCCCGAGCGACGTTGCAGTGGTGGCGGCATTTGAAACACTTTATCATGCATCGAGTGCATATTGTCGCGGCTCCAACCCCCTATATCGGGAGAAGGCTGAAACTTGAAACGGTGGAGCGCGGCACGATTCCCGCTTCCCCTGACGCCGCTTGATTGCGCCACAGCGCTTACTAGCGAAACACTCTGTGAGGAATGGATCTGGGTATACGGCAGCATCATCATCCAACGACATACAAAACCCCCGCACCACATGTTCAGAGTATCATCACGTTCAAACGCGTTCAGTCTCACGGAAGTGAGAAGCGGAGCCTCTAATGCTTGAGTTGAGGAACGACCAGTTTGCTGCTACTGACCGGCCTAATTCCTTGCGGAAAGGAAGAGCAGAGGCACAAGGTCGAGGCCAGGCCTACGCACGACTGGGTACTCGCGTATTGTAGGATGCACTGGCAACATGGCCCCCAACATCTGAGGATTAGAACGCGCCATCATTGTCGCTAAGCCTGCAGCTTTCAAAGCACTCACTGGCCATGAGTGCGCTTGGGACGTCCCTCTTGCAGCCATGCCCCTCCACCTGCCTGGTCATATCTACCTTGTGTCTGCCTTACCATGCTGCGATTCCCGACCCTATCAGTATATAGAACATCGTTCACAATCTCCCACCCTTTGATTTGTTATTTGTTCTTTCGTATCTCATGCCTTGAAAGAAATCACTAGCCATGACGAGAAGAGAAGTACGTTCGACCGGCGCGATTGCCTTATCAGAGACCTAACCCATGATACAGGTAGTGCAGTCCGCAGCTGATGCAGACTCATCGACCCGAACTAGATCCCTCCAAACCTCCACCATGCGAAGCGAGAACAGTCCGGACAGCTCAGGTCGATTGACTACACCCTCAACTAGTAGCGACTCACACTCTCCCAGTGTCCCTAGAGGCGAATATGTTGACCCTGATGAGCCTCTACCTTCGATCGAGATGGACCCTGGACTCACCACTGAAGGCGACTCGTCACTGCGGACCCGGTCTCCCTCCTTTTCCATAACTCCGCCGACCTTCGGAGGAAACACGGTGTCCACTATTTCATCTACGACAGCGTCTGGAACTCCTGTCGCTGGTTCGCAAGTGTCCAGTCTCGATGAGCGCGTTGCAGCACTACGACTGTCCAGAAATTCGCCTACTCGTCGGTCTTTTACCAGACCGGGAACCTCTCCCACGCCTAGCAACGGGCACGATGACTCTCCTACGACCCCTACTATGACTCAGAATGGCGGCCATGCCGCTCCAACCTCACCAATCCTTGGGCTTACTGCTAGCATGGCTACTATTGGCTTGGGGCCAGATGGCTTGCAGTCGAGTCCACCATACCACAGAGCCCTTCTTTCTCCACAATCCCCAACTCCAGACAGGGTGGCGGGCGATGCAGCGAGCAGTCCTGGATCTGCGTCCCGCCGCCGCTCCCGCACTCCCGCCGACAGGACGCCGCACGCCGTCACTGACGAAGAGCCTCCCCATCAAAGGTTCTACGACCCCGACGTCCAGCTCCAGCTTGCGATATCCAAGGCCCTAGTTCAAGATCTCGTTTATGCTCTCGAAAGCTCGTCGTTGCATGATGAGCCCGAGTCCCGAATCAAAGCACTTTACTTACAGGCTATTGAATTGAGTCGGTATCAAAATCCTTCCGTTCGTACTGTTGGCCTAGTGGGTGACTCAGGAGTTGGTATGTGGCATTGAGTTTCTTTTGAGAAAATCATGTCGCTCACAGCTGTCAGGGAAAAGTAGTCTACTGAACTCGTTGTTAGATCGCAAGGGTCTTGCACGCACGGTTAGTGGATGACCTTTTCCTAGACTCCATCATATATTGCTAACCCAAATGCCGATTACAGAGTAACATTGGGAGAGCGTGCACATGCGTCGTTACGGAGTACCACTATCATGAGAACATGAATTTTGCCCTGGAAGTAGAATACTTCACCCAAGAGGAACTCCGAAAGCAGTTCACTGAACTTTTGCAAGCATACCGAACCCATCACCTACACGATGACACCAGTATGATGGCAGATGACCGCACGGATCTACAAAAAAAAGCAGAGGTTGCTCGAGATACATTTCATGCCGCATTCAGAAATCACCTTAGCCAGAACGAGCAATTCCTTCTGGACAATCAGGAAGGGGAGGTGCTCCAGACACTGCTAACGTGGGCTATGGATACAGGTCTGCCTGTAGTGGAGGGCACAAATATGGTGCCCAGAACCGAATTCGCTTCTGCAGATATATTCTCTGATCACTTGATGGGATTGACCTCGGAGCCAGCAAATGCTAGCGAGCCCTCTAAATGGCCGTTCATTCGAAAGATAAGGTCGGTGACACGAGCAGAGGTGCATCTCACAGAATTATCTAATGGTGACAGAGTCTATCTTAATACCTATATCCTGAGCAAAGGTCTCGTCCTGGTGGATCTTCCGGGTTAGTGCCGTCCTTTGCTTGAGCTTTTCTTAGGCATACTGACAATAAGAAGGCCTTCGGGATCTCAACTCGGCTCGACTGAAAATCACAGAGAGATACCTGCTTCATTGTGACGAGGTATTTGCTGTGTGCAATATAGGTCGAGCCGCGACGGACCCTGGCATCAAGGAAGTGTTCGAGCTAGCAAGGAAAGCTTCGCTGTCGAAGATTGGAATCGTTTGTACAAAGTCTGATGTAAGTCTGGATGAAAGGGATCGCTTCCTGCCGACACGACCATTATACGATTCGAATTGTGTTTCTACTGACGTTGTGACCAGGAGATTCGAGCTGACGAGGCGGTGCGAGATTGGGATGGAGAAACCAAAATACACATCCAGAGAATGGCAAGGCATGTTAACGACCTTGAACAGACTGCCAAAAGGACCCAAGCCGAACTCGACGAGATCAATTCCGATAGCGATAGCGATCTTGATGATGGGCTGGATGACCAGATGAGGGGAGTGCGGGAGCAATTAAATAGTACCCTGAAAAAGACAAGGTAAGCAATCCAACCCATGACTCTGACGCTGATATTCATACCTCATTTTCTTTTCAGGAAAAGTCTTGCCCGGGCAACGTTCGAGTAAGTCCAGATCACTCCTCGACGTTCATTAAGCAGTTACTCAGGACCATTGCCAGGTTGAAAAAATACCTCGTCACCACTCGCAATCGGCAAGTGACGGAAGCCCTGCGGATTCTTTACGAGAACCAAACATCTACAGGTAACCTCGCGGTCTTTTGCGTCAGCAATTCTGACTACTGGGAGTATCGGGACGAACCAAAGGACCAGGCTCTGCCCTTCCTTCAGCTGTCCGGGATCCTACAAGTTCGGAGAAAGTGTCTTTCCCTCGTTGTCGAAGGCCAGCTCCGTGCTGCGACAGAGTACGTCACAAATGCCATTCCGGCTTTGCTTGGATCGATTGAGCTCTGGATTCAGGCTGGGGCTGGAAGTGTGGGCGCCGAGAGAAAGCAGGCAATTCGAAGCGCTTTAGATCGCATTGAGCTGGAGTTGGAAGCCGTAAGTTTCTATGGCAAGTTGGTCTGTACACGATCGTGGCTGGTCTAATTCGACTTCTTTATAGATGAAAGTCCCAACCTCGACTGTCAATAGCGTTGGTTTGACGATGAACCGGCGCTTCGCGGAGCAGATAACACAACTCATGAGTAGGTCAGCGTGATCCAAAGATAGGATGGGGTATGCTAAGAGCCACAAGCTCGGAACTCGAATCATTGGAGTGGAGCAGCGATAGAAGCTACCAGGGACTGGGCAGGGGTAAGCTCCCTCGACGCTCAACATGCCTCTCAGACTGAAAACGCTGACAAAGAAACTACAGTGGAATCATGGTGAGACTTGCAACGTTTGCTCGACCTAGATAAGCCTGACCTCCTTCAGGTACTTACTCTGCGTTCTGTCGACACTACGGAGATCACATGACAGAAGCGACCAAAATTCGTCGCTGCTGGAACGATGAAGCCATGCGAGCCATGACTACCCGCATGAGAACTCCGTGGCAAGACTTTTGCCAGACTACCCGCAGGCTTCAAGACGAGGTCTCTCAGGCTATTGAAGACAGTTTCGATAATGCCATCGCCCAATGTACGTGGCCTAATCTCCCGGTCCCGAGTCAGAGTGCTGATGGCGCTGTAGCTACTCCGCCTGGGCTGCCAACTAATTCTCTGCGGACGTTAACTGCCACCTTGAGACACAGACAAGCCATGCTTGTGACGCAGGTAGAAGATGCATATGACGAGTTCGACAATGGAGTCTCGTGAGCCTTCTCTACCACCTTGGCCATGATACCTCCAATTTGCTGATTTACTGAACAGAATTCTTTGGACTGATGCGTCTACCGGCATTCGCAGCTCATTCATGGGCCAAGCCATGGAGGCATCCTACAACATATGTCAACAGGACCAAGGTTAGTTGCAGAAGTATCTTGCCCAGAAACAACAACATCGGCGCAGAACACTCATTCGATGATCTTTTTTTGCAGGCAGAGGAAGCGATGCCAGGCGCAAAGCCACCATCCGCAACGGGTTCGGCAACGACCGACTTTTCCCAACCATCCAGCGCCAATTTCGCAACAGGTTCTCTGAGCTCAGCCGCGAGCTGGACACCAACATCCAAGAAGCCACCACCACCCATCTTGCCGTTGTTCAACGGGACGTGGATACCTTGAGAAACGAGAACGTGGCACTGGAGAGCGAGAATCAGCCTCAGTTCCGGGCGCGGCTAGAAACTGCAGTCCGCGAAATCAGAGTGCGGCTGGATGATGCCATCGCGGTCTTTGGTGGTCTTGCACCGTCAACTTCCTGAACGCACCGCGGCGATAGGCAGCGAAGGGTATGAACCATGTATTATCACGCTTTGGAACCGGAGATAGGATTGCTATTGGGACTGATGGAGTACATTGCGCATAAGGAAGCTTTCGTTGGGAAGAATAAGTAATATGTAGACCGAAATCTATAATAAAGCGACATGGGCTCACCCCAACTTGCTGTCACAGAAATCAAACCCCGGGCAAATACATGAGTGCGTCGATCGTGTTTTTCATGAGGTGCTCTCTGCAGACTACAATAGTCAACGATTTTAGCTAAACTTGTACAACATCGCCATGCTTCGCCGTTACGCGCATCCGAAGTCGCCGAAATCTCTTATCTTATATCCAATTGGCGATGGCCTGAACACCTTCCACGTGGCTCGCCACTTGACGCACCGATCTTCGACATCGACAAGTCTGACGTCCGCCTTTGGAAGTTTCCTGCCCTCTCTTAACTATGGCCTAGCGGAGTGGCCGCAAGTTTCGAGGTGTTTCTGACTACACAGGTTGAGCCAGGTCTTGACGCGAGCCTGATCGATCCGCGGGTCTCTAACGTGGCCAAGGCCGGTAGGGGACTTGAAATTCTCTGCTTCATCGCTCGCGCATAGATGAAATGCATGGTGTTCTTGCAACACGATGTTCTCTTTGCCGTCCAAACCTGGCGACCTGACACTGACGCCTATCCGGGTCAGAAATATGAATCGCCCCCTTCATGGACTAACCGGCTATATTATTGCTCTGGGCGTATCCTTCGAAAAGATCGGCCTTCTCCTTGAACCCACGGCCTAGCTTGCTAACCGTGTCAATGGTTGACGACTCTGCCACTGCTTCGGGGGAAAGGAAACACGTGGTTCTCTCCATCTTGTCGGACGAAAGGCCGAGGATCAAAGCACGCGGCTGGATCCAATCTAGTAACAGAGCGCAGAAATCGCACGATGGCCTGGCCGCAATCATTTCTTCCAAGCTTCGGCGATGCTGTCTTTACGGCCACCGTGCTTTGGCATAGCGGGCACTGACTTTACAGCGTATTTTCCGTTCGGCTTTCGGATGATTCGAGTGTTGTTCCCAGGCCTCTCCAGCTCTGCAATTGCCATGAACATTTCGAAATCGATGCTGCTGCATTTAGCGGAGAGTCGTGGGATAAGGCTGTGTTGGTCCATGATACTCTGTCGGCCGTGTTAGACTTTTGCATGCTCAATACACTCACTCAAGATTGAGAAGGCAGGTTTCTTGTAGCGATGAATGAATGAGGGGTTTGCTTGGTGACTCCAATCTAGCCGAGTCATTGACAAGTCTTGTCAAGTTAGGCTTTTCGTGGTGAAGACCACGGAGGCCGTCGAGCGTCGGTGGGTGATGAAATGGCCAATCTAAGAACTCGGCATGCGCCAGTCATCTGTTCCAGCAGTATAGGCCTTTCTTCTCCGCCCATAGTTGACAACCCACAAGGCAATCCTCTCCTCTCACGTAAACGGTAATGAGTCATCGCCCCTCTGCACCTCGTATCTGGCCAATTCTTGGAGAGTGTCTCCATCGTTGAGCCGGACGCGAGCCAACCTCACCAAAGGCGGGAGGTGGGCAGGCTGTCGAGTTCCGGTGGTGAAACAGCGGCATCAGAAATCGAGCATCTGCTACGGCGGATCATTCCGCAATGACGGTATGTCATTCGGTCGATCATATCCCCACCTGCGACAGTCTTTGCTCGTCTTCGTCTGTGCCTCTCCGCCCTCGTCACCCTCATCATTTCCGAATACACTGAGATCTAGGTCATTAATAGCAAGCTCCAAGATTGACCTGCTCTTTGGCTGATTACACGAATCGCTAATACCGCTTTCTCCCACGTCAGACCGACAAAGGCACACGAAGCGTTCAACCAGCTTGCGCAGTCAATCAAGATCCCCACGCCTCTCTGATCGCAACCGAGTCTCCGTCGCGCCAGAAGAACTTCGGCAAAACGTCAATCTCGATGTCCGTCCAACTCTGCCAGTCCGGGAAATGAAACTTGAATTCGCCGAGACATGACAAGCCGTCCCTAGGAAGCACTGAGCCCTCAAGACGATATGAATCGACCAGCACCATCCACATCCACACAAGACACGCGATGATCGCGGGGTCGTCAGTCGCCGGAACCCACGGCAGCGCCTGAGCCAGCTTGGTCCTCGAGATGGTGTGACACAAGATGCCCGCCACGTAGTTGGGAGCGATGCTCCACCTCATGTGAGCGTAGCAGAGCAAGGCCAACAGCAGGCACTTTTCCAAGCTCGGCTCCGCAACAGTAAGCCAAGGACTTGCCACAGCATAGTCGGGAAATTGGCCCTCGGGTTTGGGTACAGTGTCCAGTCCGAATTGACAGGCATGCGCGAATCGGGCAAGCAGACGTCGTGTTTCCTCACTCAATGCACCCTTCGATACCAGCTTCTGGAACCCCTCGGGGAGAGTGACAGCGACGTCATAATTCTTGCTGGCCGTGGAACACTTGAAGGCAGAGATCAGCATTGTGGGATTTTGGCGTTCCGGCAAGATTTCTAGCACGTTCGGTCGACCTTCTAGGACATCCATCCAACAACTGAACCTAGACGAGGCCCGATGTTAGCCATTTCGAGGAGAACTAGGCGGTTGACTCACTGCAACAGCAACCCTCCATATCTCCTGTCGAACTCTGCTCGGTCGACAGGTCCAGCAGTATAATCGAATAGACGCCTGAGAGCTTTGCGGTGCAGGGCGCTCTCTTGGTGGTCGCCCCGAAATTGCTTTCCCACCTGTCAGCAAGTGGTTGCAGAACCTGGCCGCTGAAGCAAGGTCTCACCGCCAAGAAACTCAAGAGGAAAATGGTATTAATCGCGGATGGGCTGTCTGCGGCCGTCCTTTTTGAGGCGATGTCCTTTTTGAGCAGCGAGATCGCCAACGCATTATGTTTCAGTTGTTCCCGACTATAGCCGAACTCCCAGCTGTTCGTCTCCTTGCGGTGAAGCTCGAGGCAGCCGTATGCGAGAGCGGCGATGCAGTGCTGTGCAGCCTCGCTCTGACAGCCTGCGCTCGAGAAATACTGTTCGGCAGCCGCGTCAGTGATGCGAAGGATTACTCTGCGGAATTTCATCCTACAGATTCAAATATGTTGCAGACGTTGAAGAGCACGAAAGCCGGCGCAGCGTTCGGTAGGATCCATTGGAACCCTATTCCACCTCACAGTCAGCTCGGTGGGGAGCAAGCGACGGGGAAATTTCGTCTGACAAATGTCTATCGCTCGATAAAAGGAGCCCACTTTCGGATGAGGCACGTTATAGAGTGGATCCAGATAGTGGACATCCGAAAACGATATGACGCTGTTCGGCGTGCCACTTGGGTTGGTGGTAGCATCGCGGCTCGAAGGCGAAGAAGTCGCTTTCCTAGGTCATTGGTCACTACCAGGTCCCCGCGAGAAGGCGACAGACTATTGACCATGCCCACCTGGATGGTGACTTCTTTCGCTGCCGCCGGCGTTCATGCGAGATCTTCGCGGCATGGGAAAGTGCTTCGGCCTCCTGGAGTCTGTAATCTTTCTCCGACAGTACACGGCTGGTCCGATCATACACGAATTGTATTCGAATGGCTACATCTTTTGCCATGTCGGAACGTCAAATGGCGTCAACAAGGTTCAGGATTCTGCAACGTGATGAGGTTGGCATCAGCTCATCGATGAGGGGCCCCTCACTCAGCAAGGCGAGCAGGCTTGTTCTGGCCCGAACTATATATCATCACTTTGCCATTCCAGCCGGAAATAGTCGATGCATGATGACAGTCCTGGCAGCAAGCCCCCGCTTGTTGCGTTTGCTAGGCGACACCTTGAACTTTGCCGAAAATTCGAGGTCCGGCTTGTCCAGGCAAAAGTGAAGTCATTGCTTTCCGAGCCGACAAATGTGAACCCGCCCAGGCAATCTTGTGCCAGCATCTTCAGGCCATGATGTCAACACTAACGGCATTGCTACCGTTACTGCTATTTGGAAAGTTTGAAGAGATCTGGGCGTGAAAGCTTGTGTCTACTTCTGCAGGCCCAAGGCGTCGCCGTCCAATCAGCTGGATTTGGAAATCTTCTTCATCTGGTATGGCGTCTAGTCTATCATATCGGCCATGAACGCTGCAGGACGTTAGTCACGCTGCACGAGATTTGAACCCGTTCTTTCAACGCGGTGACTCGTCCTGTCAGATATGACAAACGACCCATTCTGGTGATAGTTAGCAGATGCTGCGATCGGAAGAGGGGATGTCACTTTACTCCATTATGCGCTGTTCTCCTGATAACACTTATTGACGTCGACAATCAATTTCTCCTCCACTTAGCCGATCGCTGATCTTCGGCAAGTTGGCAGGAGCGGAGCGCCATTGCTCCAACCAAGCTGTTTTTATAGCCGCAAGGCATCGGAAAGCGGAGGGCCCATCCAAGTCGGCTGCATGCTTAAGGGGCCAAGTGCTCCTTGCAATGGCTGCTGAGCAGCTACACTGTGTCAGCGACAGGCCCCGATCCCTCGAAAGTAGCTACTTTTGTTGATGACACCAAGGAGTCATATAACGGGGACCTGAAGTCAGGTATGGAAACTGCTGCGGTAAGTCGAGGATAGTGTATTGTCAAACTCTCCTTTCTTCGCAACCTACTCCAATCGTCTGCTTCTGCGAGTCTCCGTATTTGGCTCTGATCGTGGTGGCGACGTCGTTCAGGGGCCTACAAAAGGCGCAAGTGGAGGAGGGAGGCTCGAGCCGACTTCATATCAACGAGGGAGCGAAAGTGAGAGCCGCCTACAGTGACGGCGGACAACAAGAACACCTGGCTGCTTCCGCTTCGATCTCCATGCGAATGTGAGAATCTGCCAGCTTGCAGTGCGACACAAGGATGTTGCTTCTGAGCATCAAAGGTCAGAGGGATGCATGAGCTAGCCACAGCAGGCTGCCCCAAAAAGAGTCGGCCAGGTCAATACACCATCGCTGTCTCTTACGAGGTATCGATGTTGCACCAGGCCGTGGCAAACCGACTGCCTCGCCGTACCGACTGCCTCCACCAACCCCATGTCGAGATGCCTTGGTCGAAGTCGACCATGATGATTGGTAGGCCAGTGCGGGGCGTGGCACGAGGTCTTCTCTTCGGTGGTACCATGTGTGCGGAAAGGGTGGCAGCATGAGCGGCTGCGGTGTAGGTCTTCGCGAAAATGTCGTCGTCCGGTCGTGGAACGGAGAAGGAGGGACAACCCCTACACCGGGGCATCATGCTTTACCTCCAGGCGCAGACGCAAGTGTTTCGCCGTCCCACCCGTTCCATCGCTCCGGCACCGAATTGCTGATGGCGTCTTGCAGGTGCCCCTTCAAGGCGCCATCCATAAACCTCTAAGCGTGGGAAATCTCAAGGGCCTTGGTCACTCACTTGCTGGTCATGGCAAACAGTGCTTTGATACAAACTGGTGGTCCCGAGGGCAATTATCTCCAAAAGTTGCGAAGCCTTTGCACCTCCAAAATCAATGGAGATCTGCCTCTCGTCCAGCCGTCTTGACGAGATCTCTATTCATCCAACTCCTCACTCTACCGATCGTGGCGTCAAGACATTCCTGCCTCCACGTCATTTCCGACCAGAAGAAAGTCACGCCTCAGGCCCGACGATGATAGGCCCAGAACAGGAGAGACAGAAGCATCTCTACAGCGCACAAGAGCTGGTTAGCCGTTGTCCCATGTGGTAGCTCCACCGCTGACTACTCGATAGTTGGTCCCTGGCACGAATATGCCAAGCACCGGCAAGACGGCAGAGAAAATCAGATTTGCACGGCCGCCTCTCCGCTCCGCAGTCCGACTAATTAGGGCATCCGGCCGTGGCTCGGCAGCTTGGTGCCGAGGCTTGGACTACTCCCTGCCTCCGCCACGCTCCCGCTCAAATGTCGGCGACGACGTGGATGCCAAGGTGGCCAAGACCCCAAATTGCGACGGTGACGAAATGAATCTTCCGATTGCGGCGGAGAGGTTGCTTCTCCCGAAATTCATCTGCCACGTGCCCACGAGATGCGCCAGCGTTGAACGCTTGCCCATTGCTTCATCCCATCCACGCTTGGTGTGCGTGTCATGGATGTCGCGGTTTGACTGGCTTCGTTGTTGCTCTCGGGCGCCTCAACCTTCACGATCCTGGATTCTAGAGTGCGGACAACAAGCTCGACGGCAAGCTCCACCAGTTTGCCTATGTATTATCACTGGTGGTGGCGGAAGTTGGTTCAATTGCTGGAGAGCAGTGTGCAGCCTGTCCCGCTGCCGGCTCCCTTCGTCTTTCTTGTGCTGGGTCTCTAGCGACTATACGGCGCCCCCGACAGCTCGTGAACCCGGACTCCGGCCCTTGAATCCTGCAAGCCATATGGATCGAGACGTCGAGCCACGAGCACGGGACCCAAGAAGTGGTGCTGGTTGTGTGACTCGGGACGGTATGCTCGACTTTTGCCTGCAAAGCGTCCAAAACTGCGCCTCCACTGCTGGATACAAGCAATGCCTGTGCCGCTATCCGTTGGCGACAATCACTCAAGTGCTTGGCATCTTTCCGAGGCCTTGGCTCTCCTCATTCGGCCCCACGCCCCTGCCAGCTCCAGCGGAGCGCGGTTGCTTCGAAAGCCAGACTGAGTAGTGACAATCCGGCCAAGACGATTGGCACGGCGAGGGACTGGCAGTCCCTGGACCCAGATATATCTGGTCCAATAATGCTCGCACTCCTCACAGCGTGCTCAAAGAATGCATTCTCGTAGGCACAGAGGATTTTGCATATCCAAACACTGCTTCAAACCATCTTGACCCACAATTTTGAATAGTACGTTGGCTGACATCTTGTAGAACAGAAAGAAGTTCGACGTATAAAGGCCTCCTGGGTTTTGACAATGTCACCGTCTTCTAATGTTTCCGACATCCTTGCCGGGTTGACTTACGACCCGACCCCTATCCGCACAGTACCCATTCCTGCTACCCTCCCCGCCAGCGAACACCATGCCTTCTCCTGCCACGGCTAAATACGATTGGATCCTTGCGATTACCACCATCGCCTTCGTTTTCAGCGCCTTTGGTAATGGCGCCAATGACGTCGCCAATTCCTATGCCACCTCGGTTGCGGCGAGAACCTTGACCATGCCGCAGGTCGGTTTCCTCTCCATGATCACGGAATTTGTGGGCGCCGTCGCGCTGGGCGCCCGGGTCACGAGCACGATTAAGAACGGCATCATCAGCATCGACCGCTTCGAAGACCGTCCAGGAGTCCTGATGTTAGCGATGGGTTGCGCCGAACTGGCCAGTGCGACGTGGTTGATGGTCGCCACTGGGCTCGGGTTCCCGGTCTCCACGACCCAGACCATCGTCGGAGCCCTTATCGGAGTCGGTTTCGCCGCCAGCTCACCTATCAAATGGGCCTGGGAGTCTGGCAGCGTGTCTCAGGTCGCGGCTTCGTGGGGAATTGCACCACTCATCTCCGCTGGTTTCTCGGCCCTGATCTTCGGAGTGCTCAAGTATTCGGTGCTGGAACGGAAAGACTCATTCAAGTGGGCCATGAGACTGATTCCCATCTACTTCGCCACCACTGCCGCGATCCTAGCTCTCTTCATCGTCATCGAGGCACCCACGGCACCGTCACTGGAGGAATTTGGCGGGGGCAAAGCCGCCGGCATCATCCTTGGCGTCTGGGCCGGCGTCTTGCTCATCGCATACGTCTTCTTCATGCCCTACTTCGAACGCCGTCTCATCAAAGAGGACCCGCGCGTCAGATTCTACCATGTTCCTTTGGGCCCGCTCCTTCGCCGGGACAATCCGCCACTGTACTGGCCGGGAAAGGAGGACGGCAAATTCGTCATCGACTACTACGAAGATCCGTACGCCGATGAGAGCGCCAGCTCGACAGAGCACTCCGTGAAAGATGGCAATGGGACCACCACCACTGCCTTGAGCGGTGGCGAGCAGCCAGTCCCCGTTGACCCGGCTCTGGAGAAAGGTGTCCGTGACAAGACCGCAGCCCCGACGGCGGTGCGTCGCAGGGGATACATCGGACCCAGGGAACGATTTCTCGACCCGGTCAAGCATTTGCCCGTCACAGACGCTCGTCGACTCTATGGCTACGTCAAATTCGCACTCCTCCAGGGCGTCACGCGAGACTGTGTTACGCACGACTCGGTCAAACTACGAGATGTGCACGGCCGTGCGGCCAAGTACGATGTCCGCGTCGAACATCTCTGGACCTACTGCCAGGTCGTCTCCGCCATGCTCATGTCCATCGCCCACGGCAGCAATGACGTCGCCAACGCCGTCGGACCGTGGGCCGCCTCGTACCAGACATACCGAGCCGGCGAGGTCAACACTCGTGCGGACACCCCCGTGTGGTTCCTTGTCATCGCCGGGTTCTTGCTCGGCGCCGGGTTCTGGTTCTACGGCTACCACATCATCCGCGCCCTGGGCAACAAGATCACCCAGATGTCGCCGACCCGTGGTTTCAGCGTCGAGCTCGGCGCCGCCATCACCGTGCTACTGGCCTCACGCCTCGGTCTCCCCGTCAGCACGACCCAGTGTCTCACCGGCGCGACTATGGGCGTGGCCTTGATGAACTATGACCTCGGCGCCGTCAACTGGCGCCAACTCCTTTTCATCTTCTCCGGCTGGCTCATGACCTTGCCCGCCGCCGGCTTGATCTCGGGTCTGCTGTGCGTCATGGCCCTCAACGCTCCTCACTTCTAGAAACTTGAATCTATAGGTCTAAACCCAGGGTGATGTTAGGGGTCGTGTCCTACTACTAGTATATATATTCTTATACTATACGGGCCTTGTACAATACCAGAAGTCTAATCTGTATTGATAGTGAATAAATACATTTCACTACTCTAGAGCTGTTCTGGTGCTGCCCTAAATATATTCTGGTGCTGCCCTGATGCTATCCTAAAGCTGTTCTACAATGTACTCGATGCTGAAGCTTAAAGCTGTGCCGATACTTGATACTGGTTTAATACAGCATCAGAATAGTATCAGTACAGTATTGATTCAGCATTGATTCAGATTTAAACTACTGTAGAAGGTCTATATAGTAGTTCAGTACTAATTTATAACTAGTTCAGCAGTACCAGCTTAGGACTAGTTTAAGTACCTTTAGGAGGGCTATACTATACCTTATCATACTTAAGTTAACTTATATTTATATATACTTATACTATATATACTGTTCTTTTCAACCTTTAAGTTACTATCATTTATTCTCTTATAGTATAGTATATAGTATCCGTGTCTCTATAAGAGACTACGAATCTCACCTAATTAGGTTTAGTATTCTTACAGTTTAAATATTGAAGGCAGGAATAATGAATGGTACTTGTACGGAAGGCGCGATTAGCTGCAATTTATATAGTATATAAGTAGTAGCTTTAGCTTATTCTTAAGTCTCTTCACTTTCGATCGCACGATACTGTACTATATAGTAATGTAGGTACTATGTGTCAACGAACAGATCAAATACTAAGTACTTACGTAACGCACGAGCACGTTTCATGTAATGTGTACATATGTACAGTATGTAGTTCTAGATTCATCCTACTTGTCCTGGTCATGAAAAATATTCAGCGGCAGCGTCGCTGCAACGCCGAAATTAGGCATGTCCACGACCTCTGCCAGCTTGAGATCCACGGCAATAGAGGCAAGCATGTAAGCTTCCGGCCGGGTCAGTCCTCTCGTGGCCGTGAGGTAATTGATGATCCCGCGCACCGCGTCGCGGGTCGCCTCCAGCAGGTCGGAATGGATGCCCAAGGCGGCGTAGGAGCCGCGATCCTCGAAGCCCGCGATGGACGCCAGTGGCGCGGAGAAATAATGCGGCGAGGTGACCCAGTCGTGGTTCTTCCGCACGGTCAAGCGGAGCGTCGCATGCATGGACGTCTCGATGGCCGTGCCGCAGACTTCGCCGTCCCCTTGGGCGGCGTGGCCGTCTCCGCAGCTGAACAGCGCCCCGGGCGTCTTGACGGGCAGGAAGAGCTTCGAGCCTACGGTTAAGTGGCGACAGTCGATGTTGCCTCCCGTGTTGAGCGGCGGGATGGTCGAGAACTCGCCGTCCGCTTCGGGGGCGACGCCCATTTCACCGAGGAAGGGTCGCAGCGGGATCCGGATGCCCTCCTTGAACGTCGCGTACGGCTTGTCGGCAGAGAGTTGCCAGATTTTGATCTCAGGCTCATGGAACTCGTCGGCGAGCAAGCCGAAGCCTGGCATGATCGCCGTCCATCCCCAATCTGCCGTCTTCAGGTCCAGTATCTCGACTTCCAGTGCATCCCCGGGCTCGGCCCCGTTGACGTACACCGGACCGTAGACCGGGTCTGCGAGCTCAATGTCGAACTTGGAAACGTCCTCGGCCGAAGTCGACTGTGAGACCTGCCCGTTGCTCGCGTCAAGGGCGTCGAAAGTCACTACGGCACCCGAGTCGACTTTCAGCACGGGAGCGATGGCCTTGGACCATTTCAGGTGGCTCTGGCGTCGATTGACATGTAAAGAATGAGAACCCATTTTCGCCAGACGGCGCGGGCTGAAGTGACAGACAGATGGTGATACTTTATCGAGTCGAGTGAGTGCTCGCTTTGGGTGCGCCGCAGGTCTTCGCGCACTCTCTGGCGCGGGAGCAAGCGCAATATGAGCGTGAGAAAAGGGCAGCCTGAAGATGCATCATCTTTCTCCATCACTGATGATGCATCATGCGTTCGGAAAAGGGCGCGCGCATCGGTTTCCACAACTAAGCCGTACCAGGAAGGAGCTTTGGTCGGAGAATCGTCGGGGAAATCGGCGGTGGTAGCAGTCGCTTGGAGGGACCTCGCCGTCCCCGATGTCTCGTTGTCATTCATGCGGTCTCGAGTAGACGTGGCCATGGTTGGGGGCCAAACAGCCATCTGGGCATTTTTCAACCACTGCGAAGCTCCTGTCTGTTGTCAAGTTCCACACAGATGGGAATGGACGACTTGAAGGCTGATGATGTCCAAATGACGATTGCAGTGGAAATGTCGTGGCTGGGATCGGGATGACAATCACCCACATCAGAACTAAAGTACTTCAGCGTACTTTATCATGTGCGGACCGTCATCAAGTGCTCTGTGCTTGGCCAACGGAAGGACGGTGAGAGAACTACTACCGAGCTGTCATGCAACTGCAGTGGCCGGCCGTAAGTATGTGCCTTAGGAATTCAAACTCCCCGCATCCTGTTCCATGCAGTTACAAAACCAGCAGTAGTACAATAAGTACATACTTGGAGGAACGCACGTTCACAGGAGTGATGACCATCGGCGTACGGTATTTCGATTTATGTGTTCCTTCAGCGGACAATGGCGTGCGTACAGTAGCTCGCACTGAAATGGCGGAGTACAGTAGCGATGATTAATGTACTCGGCACTATCAACTTTAGCAAGTCGATAAGGCTGAGCGAGGCGACCTTCGATCCACGCCCGGCACGGGAACTTGAACTTAATTCGAGCGCTTTTCCGACTGGCTGTGGGATGCAGGCAGGAGCGATAGAAGCTTCAACGAAGGCCAAGCAGAGAAGCTAGCTGTAGTCCTTACGTACACAGGAAATTGAGCCCTCACTGGCCAGTAGTATGGACAGTACCCAAATCCAACTCCAGACCTCTATCGATCGGCATCATTTATAATGGCGACAAATCATTCCTGCAGGATTCGAATCTACAGTATAGGGTTAGACGGGGGAGGATGGGGAGGATGGGAAGGATGGGGGCTAGAACGACCGCCGCCACGGGCGTCACGGGCTTTGAGTGCAGTGGTGCGACGGACGGCCTTGGCCAGAAGTCGAGGGAAGGGAAATTGGAGACTGGAGACTGGAAACTGGAAACTGGAACTTTCCGATCGAGAAATCCCACAATCCTAAATACAGGCCCCCTACTACTCGTACACAGTCCTCTACTACATAGTAACTAACAGCTTCCTAGTACTAACCTTTCACATTGGTCTCGACGGGGAAAGCATAACACATCGGTCTCAGGGCGCCGTCGCCAGGTCGATATGTTGAATCAAGCCTGATTGGTTGCACGTGTCGTGGCGCACGTGATTAGCAGGAAGTGGCAGGAAGTGGCAGAAACTGCTATACACCCAACGCTCTGGCACGTGATAAGCTGTCAGCATAAGCCTCGGACAGAGTACGTCTGAGATATATCTGAGACGCAAATGAAAACATGTCTAGAGATATAAATGGAACATGATAGATCTTGGGTACTCGACAAAGGGGCGAGCACTCGAGGGTCTGAGAGTACAAAGGGAATAAGGAGAACCTGAGATAGAACGACACAATGAATCATACGATGTTCAACCCGCATTCGTAGTGACCAAGTCTCACGCGACAGATGCCCCGGAGGAGACCCAAGTCGGTCTTATGTATGCCAGGTCCTGTTTCAGCCGCAAAACAACGTGCCGAGCCTGCCCACGGGTACTTGGTAGGATTCTGCGCCCTATTCTATCTACTAGTACTCGTAGATCAGCATAGTCGATGCTGGGGAAATCCGCCCGGGGTTCAGACAGCCGGCCGCTTCGGGCATGGTCGCGGGCTGGGCACGCCGCCGCGTAATACTAAGAGTAGCACTTCCCAACTCCCCTTTCCTCCCCGCGCAACCAGCCAGAAGTCACGTGACTAGTTTACTTGATACCCATCCATCCACCAGTCCTTCCTCTCCTCTTGACGTCGTTTCAGGATAATCCCGGTGCGCCACGGGTGAATCGATTGATCGATCACCCTAGGGTCACGGGTATATGATCCAAGGCATGTTTGCACAAACCAATACCTGGGACCCTGCAATGCAGGATGCGCGAGGGTCGGTGTTCGTGTGCACGAAGTGGCAGTTTCCCCGGAGCAGAACCCAGAAACGGGGATGAGTGGCTTCCTTGAATGGCATCAAGCTAGTCGGACTCCCCAGAGAGGGTTGGCATCCCGCATTGGGGCTGCGGCCGGTGCGCAGGCTTCTTTGAAGGGGCATCTCGGCGTGTACGTACGCGTTAGCGCGGCGGTAATTCAACATTAATCTAGGCTATACTATCTAGGGTATAGTTTGCCCTAGAATAGATTAGTGTGTTGCTTTGCCGTCTTCTCTTCCTCACTGTTCACGCCCGCGAATGCTGCCCAAGAAGGGAGGTATACCGAGGACAAGATGGGCTAGGCTAGAATGGGATAAGCCTAACGCTAGAGATTCAGGGGCCGTGCTCCCGACGGCGCCGGATCAAGTGGATTGAGCGAATACTACAGTGGAGCCTCTACGCTAGACACGGCCCGTTATCCGCGGGAAGCGGTGCAAACGTACAGTACTACGAGAACGGACTTCTTTGCCGGGATTGAAATCTTAATTAGAGGTGTCAGGGCATCCTCGTACCTTTCCAGGCAGAGGAGGCCGATGGCGCATCAGGCGCCATGGAGAGCGAGCCACCCATCGCATCTATGGAAGTGCCTTTACCAACGAACCCGCCGCCATGGAGTACAATACCGACTGGGCAAATGCTCTTGATCAAACTGCCACATCGCCAACCAAACCATACATGAAGCGCAATCCAGACAAACCTCCCTTTTGCAATAGCCTATCATCAATACTCCTTCCTTTACCATACCCATAAAGCCGTGACTGCCGTTCCATCTCATGTATTTTTCCGGCCGGGTTTTGTACAGTGTCCTTAGATTTGACTGCTGCTCTCTGTCGAAGGGGCTGTCTGCGTTCGACCGTGATGATCGTGACCGTCGTACTCCACGGTCCACTCAACGCCCTTGGTGATGATCATGCGCTTGCTGTCGTGGCTGTCAAGACTCTGCCGACTCGGTGCGACCCCGTCGTGAGCGATGTCGTCCTGGTCCCGCCGCTTTGGAGGATCGTGACTGACCATCGTAGTGTGCGTGCGGCCTGGATAGATCTCGCCCCACTGAGACGGATGCGATCCGCTGTTCTGCTTGCCAGTGATGCGGCTCAGGTGGAAGGCGCTGGGCGCGTGCGATTGTTTGCGGCTCGACCCGGTCGCGTCGGCCAAATACGGCTTGCCGAAGGGCCGGATGAAGGGTCCTAGGCAGGCGGCGGCCGTGGCGATGAGGCTGTAGCTGACCTCGACCTGAGTCCACACCCCTGCGAGGTAGCCATCAAGCGTTGGGTCATCCGAATAAATTTGGCGGTGTAGGAAATGGAGGCGCACCGCGGATGCCGCGATGACGGGGAGCCGGATGGCGAACGCCTGGACAACCGTAGCTTTCATCTTCAAGGCCATGTGCAAGCCCGCGACAAAGTAGATTGACATGGCAAAGATGGATACCTCGCTTATGATGTCCAGCGCGCAGACGTACTTCCAGCGGGCATACAAGCCAGCACACTGCCCTTCGAGGTTCTCGAACGGGCCTGCAGGACTGCATTTGATGGTCACGAGGAGGATTGATGAGACGGCCCAAACGATGGCGACGGCCATGATGATCCAGTCAATGACCAAGTGCTTGTGACTGGAGGTCAGGCGCATGATGAGGGCGGCAACGGAGCATTTGGACAGGCAGAGGGCGACGAGGTAGAGAACGTTACTTGCGTAGTCGGCCTAACGATGTCAGTAGAGAATCTTGCTTTGGCGCGGACAAGGCATACAGCGCCAACATTCGCGATGGCTCCCGCACTCAGGGAGTCTCTCGAGAGGCCGAAGCCTTCGTGAACCTCAACGAAGACGGTCACGGATTGGGCAATGCCGAACACCTATCGGGCCTGTCAGCTTGGTCGGATGTGTAGCACTTCAGACGCACTGTCGCCACTGTCAAGGTGGTGTCGTCGTAGGACCACGGTCCGCTGACTCGGAGTCGCACCCAGATCCGCGTCAGGAATGAGACGAGTAGAAAGGACAGCAGTACCACCGACACGACCAGTATCACGCCTCGTTTGTCGGTGTCGTTGATGGTAAGGGGAGGTTTCGACACTCCCGCCGGTGACTGCTCAGACATGCCGACAGTCGACCTTGGTAACGCGGAAGACCGACATCAATCTGGACGCTGATATGAGGACAGGATCGGGGGAAGGATAGCCATTGGGCTAGACGGCAGCATTATGAGGAACCCAGAATCACCGTTGTGGCGCTACCAATTCTCTCTCAGACGCACATGGCTCAGATGGGTCGACAGGCTCGCAGGACCGCCCAGGGCTCGTTGCACTGGCTCGACGCAGCGCAAGTGCGAAGACACCAGACATGGGGACCTATTGATGTGATTTGTCACTCTGGCAATGGGTCGGGGTTGCTGATTTGGATAGTCTTGTTGGCTGTTCCTACAGTACCCACACGGGCGGGCGGATGCATCCAGACATTAGCGGGCTGCACTTGAGAGGAGTCCCCAAGCTAGGCCAAAGGCCGCTCGAATGCAGGTCTCGACCCGATACGAAAGCGGCAGAGTCCTTGCCACGGAAGGACTACCGGTGTACTCGTACAAGGGTGGTGTGCCAACGGTTAGTCTGCATCGGAGAGCCTTCTGGTCATTTGTTCAGTCATTCCATCTGATCGCCCTGGTTCTGCAAGCTTTGACGACAGTCGTATGAACTTGTGGATCCGCTCACTCCCCGCTGATAACTCACGAACATCTCCCCCGTAAACCAAGTACGGACCCCCCCGGTCGAGTCATTTCGTTAGCTTTCATACCCGGGCCGTTGATCTGATTGGCCGACCTCCAAGGGGCATGGAATGTCGCTGTGAGCATTGCCAGGTACCTTTCTCCCTCGTCTGCTAATCTCGCGATCGAGGTGTCGAACAGTCTCACTTCGCCGGCAACCGGCACCACTCCCCAGCACGTGGAGCTATCGTGGCGGCTCACCAGGTCGCCGAGGGGTCTGCGCTAGCACTGTTGATGGTTTATTTTCTGGTTTCCTCCTGCTCTCCGTCTCTGTTCGTCACCCAGTACTTCTCGACCTTGAGGCAGGAATGGCTTCCCACGACGACATGCACGGCTCCGATTCGGGCTCACCCGCAGACCTGCCCGCTGGAAAGCTTCCCCCGTCCACCTTCACCATCGAGCCCGGCGATGATTTCGACGACAGTTACCATGCCAGCCACGGCACCACCCGGCAGGACAAAAAGGACATGAGCCGAATGGGCAAGACCCAGGAGCTCAGGGTGGGTGGACACACGCAGCAACGAGCGTTTCGCTGACGCGGTATGCAGAGAGACTATCGCCCTTTGTCCGCTCTGGCCTTCACCGTCATCCTGCAGGGTACCTGGGAAGTGCTGCTTGTGTAAGACTGATCTCCATCCGTGACAGCTCCCAAATCTAACCTTGAGCAGCGCAACAACTCAGGGTATGGTGGACGGCGGCCTGGCTGGCCTCTTCTGGAGTTATGTTTGGACATGGCTTGGTTTCAGCACGGTCATGGCCTCTTTGGCTGAAATGGCATCCATGTAAGCACCCGCCAGGCGACGAGAGATCTACAGTACTGACTTGGTGACAGGGCCCCGACGGCTGGCGGCCAATACCACTGGGTGTCTGAGTTCGCGCCTCCCGCCATCCAGAAGCCGTTGAGCTATATGACAGGTATGTCAAGTCGTGGACTTTGCCAGCCCCATCGCCCAACTGACCATGAACAGGATGGATGGCGACCCTGTCTTGGCAGGCAGGCACAGCTTCGGGCCCGTTCCTCGTCGGCACTTTGATTCAAGCGCTAATCTATGTCAATGATACGTCCTATGTGTGGAAGAATTGGCATGGAACTCTGTTGGTCATTGGCATCACCCTGGTCGTCTTTGCTGCCAACGTCTGGGGTGCACGTGGCATGCCCATGGCTCAAAACATCATGCTTGTCGTGCACGTCTTTGGCTTCATCAGCGTCATCGTCGTCTTTTGGGCGCTTGCACCCCACAACTCTGCCGAGATTGTCTTCACCAGGTTCACCAATGGTGGCGGGTGGAACTCGATGGGCCTCGCGCTTATGGTCGGCCAGATCTCTGCTATCTACGCATGTATCTGTGAGTAGAGATCGCTCGATTTCGAGTGGTTGGATGCTGATCCTTGCGCAGGTTCCGATGCGGCGGCGCACATGGCCGAGGAGATCAAGGATGCTGGTGTTACGGTGCCGCGTGCGATGGTGTGGTCATATGTCCTCAACGGCGGCCTCGGCTTCGTCTTCCTCATCTCCTTCCTCTTCGCCATCACGGATCTGGATGCGGCTCTCAACGACGAAACCGGCTATCCGTTCCTTACTGTGCTCGCCTCGGCCGTCAGCACCGCCGGCGTCAATGGTCTGACGGCGATCGTGACTCTCCTCATCTTCGCCGGAACGCTCTCCTTTAACCTGTCGACTTCGCGACAAACCTGGGCGTTTGCTCGTGATGAGGGGCTTCCGTTTAGCAAGTTTATTGCGTACGTCCACCCCGGGCTCAAGGTGCCAGCCAATGCTGTGGGCGTCACGGCCGCCATCACCATTATACTCTCCTTCATCAACATCGGCTCCGACGTCGCCTTCAATGCCATCATCTCCCTCAACCTGGTGTCGTTGATGCTGACGTACACGACTTCGATCGGCTGTGTCCTGTACCGTCGCATCTACCACCCTAAGCTGCTTCCACAAGCCCGCTGGAGCCTTGGGCGCGCCGGTGTCCCCATCAACGCTGCCGGTTTTCTCTACTCATTTTACGCCTTCTTTTGGTGCTTCTGGCCGAACGAGACGCCTGTTACCAAGGAGAATTTCAATTGGTCGGTGGTCATGTTCTTTGCCGTTTTGTTCTTCTGCGCCGTGGATTGGTTCGCCCGAGGTCGGAGGAAGTTCACCGGCCCTGTTGTGTTGACCGATTCATGGACCGGGCCTATGACGGGATAGGGATCCTCCGCTCCGAGGGACATCTTCCCTGAGCATAGAGGGATTCCTTGTGAAAAGCATGGTGGCATAATCTGGCGGCTATTTCTGAGCTTGTACACATCACACGCAAGCGTGCGCGTGTGTACTTGTTGGACACATGTAAGATCTCTCGTTAGATTAGGGCATGTACTGCCAGTACACATTACCGTTGAAGCCGGACTGCCCAGAGGGCTCTTCTTGTTGACTAAGTGCTTCGTGCGCATGAAGTATGGGGGGCTGACTATTGGACTTACGACTCTGATTGAGGGTGACGTGCTCAAGCTTGCCGAGCCATTCGATTCCGCGAGGCCAGGTACCTGACGTACTGGATCAGAGATAGACACAGGGAGATTGCGCAATTCGTTCAACAGTTCAAGGAACGCGACAATGTAAAGATCTGCAGTCCCAGTGGGGATTTGGACGTTTTTGAACAGTCCATGAACGTACTGCGGAGTCCATTGCGCGGAATTGTGAGATTCGTGTGACAGACGAAGCTCCGGACTTCGTCGATCACTGGGATTTCGTGTCCTCGATTACTGGAAAGTCGCGTGGGGTGGTTTCTCTGGGTCCGCATTGTCGTCGATATGCTCGTTAATGGAATTGCCGATGATGATTCCAAGGATGAACTCTTCAAGAATCTCAATAGTCTTCCTAGGGGGCTTGGCGAATGAGACGGTCGCCATATGGTTAGTACCAGGTTTGTGCTGCAGCGTTGGAGCAATGTTTCGTCCCAGTTCACGGAGGCTTATCTGAAATAGATGTCTGCTGAGAGGCAGGTTTAACCGATCGCTTCGGGGCCTAAATCATATGATGCTCATGGGTCAATTAAACCACTCACGAAACAGAGGTACAAACTTCAGAATTCTGAGCTATTTCATTGCGGTTCGGTAGGAATAGGCGCATGTCCGGCGTAACAAATGTCGCAGTCACGAGGATGACAGTGGTTACTGTGTACATAGATAGGCATGCCATGCAGAGAGCACAAAGAACACCAACATGTTTGTCTCAGATATATACTATACTGTACAGCCAGGTCGACTCGAGGCTCTGTTTTCCCGACGCAGGAACTTGAACTGGAACTTGAAATGTGACATCGGCCGATGGCTGGCTAAGTACCATGTACTCGTACTGAGTACCGAGTACTACTAACGAGAACCCCAAGACTCAGACGCAGCGTAGACCCAGACTCAAACTCAAACTTGTGCCGTAACAAGCAACATACGACTGAACAAAGGTAAGGCGGGAGGCCTGAGCACGCAACCGTTGAGGCTCCATGGCCCAAAATATTGCAAACTTGTGAGTTGGGTCTAGCCCGGGGGCCAGGCGAAAGTAATTGCCCTTGTCAGCTTAGTCGGTCGGAAATGTCAAACGCACAAAGGCCCCACGAAACGCCACCAAGCATGGACCTCGCCCCCTGCCAATCTTCTTCGAAGCCTCATCACCCTACTGTGTACGGGGTACTTACTTACTTCTATGCAGGAAACCAGTCTGGCATCGTACCACACGGCGTTGATGGGCATCGCATTGCCCATAGATGCGTCCTCCTGCCCAAGGGGGGATACAGACATGGTAGTAATCTAAGACATAACCATATCCTCACCCGGCCACGCTAAGCAATTCCATCCCATACTACTCGTACTACGTACATAAGCAAAGGCGAGATTGCGTCTTCCGATCAGAGGGCGGCCTGGATTAGAATGCCTTGGGGAAGTTTAAGGATCCTTTCGAAAGCCACCGCCGCCTTGCTGGATGACCACCTGGGCCTGGCTGGCTGGCTGGCTGGCTGGCTGGCTGGGCTGCTCCTCCCTCCTTAGTAATAGCTCCTGACTCTTGGCATCCAGGTCGACCCGTTTCGCCTCCCCGTCTACAACAGCAGAGACATGCGGCACTAGCCCGCTATCGCCCTACCAGGCCAGCATGGCCCAATCAGCTCACTGGTCTCCCCGTATATCACAGTTCTGTATCCGTTTCGATGGCTCTGGTGCCGCTGGCGGCTCTTTTTTAGCTTTCAGCCCCCTCGATCCTCCAGCACACCAAACTGTCCCGCCGCGGCGCTGCACATGATTGTCCTGAATCCTGATGCGACACTGCTCTGTTCTGTTCTGTGAGGCCGTCACGATTTGCCTTTCTCTCGTCTTAAATAAAGGCCTGCCAGTCGCCATGTCCCGCTCCTTTTCGGCTCCTACCGTTCCGTTTCTTTTCGTCTTTTATATGTTTTTCTTTTCTCCCCCCGTAGCGAGAGCCTGACTCGAGCCTGACTCTTTTCCTCTCGGGCCGTTTTCTTGTGTGAAAAGATGGCCTCTCGCTACTCTCGCCTGAACCCTTCGGTCGGTCCCGATACGAGTCGCGAACACTTGACGGGGAACTCCAATGAATTCGCCCATCCGAACGACGTGCCTCTAACCAGCATGGCTGGCCAAGCGTATGGGGAGGGTTGGAGGAAGCCATCGTCCGGTAGCGACAACGGGTATTTCAGCGACCACCCGGGTAAATCAGACCGGCCGCACGTCCAGTCCAGACCGACAGGTAGGTAATTAGGAGGTGTGTGTGTTTTGGCGCGATTGTTTTTTTTTCCCCAGCAATTTTCACGACCAAATCCATTGACGCAATCTTTGGGAATATAAAAAAGGGGCCAGCCAGAGAACGACCACCGGAATCAGCATCCCGTCCGTGGCGTCGTCGCCGTGGGAGCATAAACTCAACGAGAAGCATCTCCGGGAGGTGCCCACGACGACCGACACGGTGCGATATTTCGACCCCCGCCGGCAGACCCGCCGCGTCTTCCTCGAGTGCCTGTTCATGTGGTTCTGGACCGTGGGCATCTGCGGGGCGCTGGCCGGCACCATGTACGGGTTTTCGACGATCGAGACGGGCCTCACCAAGAAGCAGAAGTACGTCTACAACGCGCTGATCACCGGCCTGTCTATCGTGCTGGGTCTCGCGTTCGCGGCCCAGTTCAAGCAGTACGCCGAGATGATGCGGTGGCGGTTCCTGGCGTCCCAGTACCGCTCCATCCAGGACTTCGAGGACGTGCTCGGCTGCGACAGTTACAGGAGCACCCTGCGCATCATGTGGGCCGGCCGCCGTCCGGGCAGCTGGTATCCCAGCAAGGCGCAGGTTCTCGCCGCGTTCTGGATCCTCGTCTTCGTCATCTTCAACGTGTGCGCCGCGCTGCTGGGTCTCACGTACTCGATCGACGTCTCGGACACATTCGTCCACGTTTCCTACGGTACGTGAACCCGATTCTATTCAATGCAACCCATCCCATGCTAACTCTGTTCTGTTGCTAGGCGAAAGCAGCGTCGGTGACCTGTCGTACATCTCGAGCCGACCCCAGCCCAACAGCAGCCAGCCGTACGACATCGAGTTCCAAAAGGCCGCGGCCAACCTCTGGGGCCAAGTGGGGCAAAACTTCCAGGCCGTGCCCCAGGACCTAGACGACGTGGTCGGGTACCCCGACGCGGTCTACGTCAGCGAGGATGCCAGCTTCTATTTCTACCGCTTCGTCGACATCTCGCCCACGGACCAGAAGACGAACCGCGTGTCGCAGCGCACCGTGTCCAGCACGGCCTCGTGCATCGAGTACACCGTCACGTTCGGCGGGTACGCCGGGCTGAACACCGACGACCCGGACCTGATGTTCACGCTGCAGTGGGTGGACGACCAGGGCCGTGAGTTCGTCGACGGCGTCACCAACGCCGCGACGGGCCAGACCACGTGGATGGGCAACTCGAGCAGCGATTGCGGGCCGCGGTGCGCGCAGATCCTGGCGCTCCAGTCGGCCAACAACCAGACGAGCACGCCGGCCGGGTCGGGCATCGCGGCGGTGCCGACGCCGCGGCTGTGGGCGTGTAACAACACGGTGGGCCAGGTGCTGAACACGGACGTCGAGGGCTTCGACGATCCGACCCTCCTCGACCTGCCGGACGACCAGGCGCAAATCCTCGCGGGCGCGATCGGCTGGACGGGCATCCAGACGCTGGGCTCCGACCTGCAGTACACGCTCTTCAACGGCGACACGCAGTACAACCCGCCCGGGAACGTCAAGGCCGACGATGTGGCCGCGCTGGTCATGTCCTTCACCGTCGGCGCGCTGTCGGCCAGCGACGGCTTCGGCGGCCCGCGCATGAACCTGACGGGCTCCTTCAGCCCCAGCCCGGCCCAGGTCGTCAACGTCAAGTGGGCCGACGCCGGCGGCATCCTGGCCGGCATCCCCTTTGTGCAGTTCGTCATGTTGGTCGGCGTCGTGTGGTTCGCGAGCAAGGCCATCATCCTCGAGCCGAGCTACATGACCGCCGCCCACCTGCTGTACCCGGTCATCCAGAAGGTAGGCAAGGACGGCTGCCTGTTCACCGTCGACGAGATGGCCGACCGACTAGGTCCCAATTACAGGATCGCCTATGGCGTGCGTCCAGACCCGGCCGACCCGGGCCGCCAGGACACCACCTTTGTGCGGGATCTGGATGTCATCGAGGAGTCCGAGGGTCATGGGTACATTCGTGGGTCTATGCCGGAGGGGAGGTATGACTGAGGCTCACTGTCCATGATGAAACATTGTATTGCGTAACCAGCGAGAGCGTTCGGTCGGGTTCTTGTACTGTATCTGTCCGTGTATAAAAGTAAGGCGAATTACCGGGATCGAATACCGATATCATCTCAGCGGTGACTGACCGACCCGGAACTGGGCGTATCTCTCCTTTGTGGTTATATGGCGCTGTGCAACCATGCCTTCTAAGAGCCATTCCGCCATCCCCCCGGATCAAATCTATCTGTGATTATTCCATACTTTATGACGTCCGTCTTGTCCTGCTTTCTATATGTATTGTGTGTCTCCACAAGATGCCACACCGTGTCTAGACGCCAGCATTGAAACATACCGTATGCTTACACGCCCACGCCGCAAATAATTACAGCCTCGCAGTCACGGGTGTAGTCTCGTCCTCGATACTACCTATGCGTTGTCCGTTCTCGTTGAACTCGATCTTCTTGCCGGTGATCAGACTCTCTTGCAATGCGCACCCGATCTTGACGGCGGCAACGGCGCCCTCTAGTTTGAACGGAGGCTCCGTGTCGTCGAGGCAGCAGGCCGTGAATTCATTCGCCTCGGTGATGAAGGCCTCACGGAAGCGACCGTAGTAATGGGGCGGGATCTCTCGGCGGATACCCGAGGGTTCGTAGATGTGGACAAGATTGGACATTGGCTGGGTATTGATGGCCAGCTTCCCTTCGGTGCCGGTGATCTCAGTGCTGTCCTCCTGGCCGGCGGCCATCATTCTCGAGCAGTAGAGTTGTGCAATCTTGCCGCCGTAGAACTCGACAATGGCTAGCGCGTTGTCTCGGTCATTGTATTTCCGGAGTTCTGGCGAAACGGCGGTGATGCCAATGGCACTAACCGACTTGACAACCGAGTCCTCCCCAAAGAACCAGAGCGCCAGGTCAATGTCGTGGATGGAGCAGTCGACAAAGATGCCGCCTGAGAACTGAGCATACTCGACGAAGAAACCTGAGGGGTCGAGCTTGTCGCAGGTCTGAGAGCGGAAGACGGCCGGTCGACCGATCAAGCCCGCGCGCATCTTCTCGTAGGCATCACGGTATGATGCATCGAATCGGCGTGAGAAGCCGCAGATGACTTTCTGCTTTGGGAACTCTTTTCTTGACGCCTGGTACGCTGTGACGACGGCTTGTGACTGTGGCGGGAGATTAGGAAGGGCTGCGGCAGACGGGGCCAAAGTCAAGTACGTACCACTTCTGGATTTGTGCTCAGTGGCTTCTCACAGAGGACATGGTGACCAAGTCGGATGGCCTTGATTGCTTGTTCGGCATGGACAGCGGTGGCCGAGGCGATGACAACCGCCTGCAAATCCTTCTCTTCCCTCAACATCTCATCATAGTCCGCGTACGCCCTCACGCCCTCCAAATTCTGAGCGGCCCATGCCAGTTCCTTGGGATCTGGCGACGACACCGCAATGACATCTGCGCGGGGCGTCATGGTATGGAAGTGCATCGCATGGCGCGCTCCCATCCGCCCCAGTCCGGCGATTGCTATCTTGAGTTTCGGCGAAGACATGATTGCTGGAGTCGAAGGGAATCGATGAGGAGATGCGACGAAATATGAAGAAAAGCCAGAAAGAAAACTGCGGTCACAACTCACCGCTCTGTCATGTGCAAAGGGCAAATCTCATCAGGTAGAGTGCATTGGCTTGAGGTTAGATTGGGATTTGCAAACTGAAATCCACATCTTAGATGAAAATCGTCGCGGGCGGTGAACGGTGGGTGACGGCACCTTCACCTTAAGCTCACCAGCGCCACCGACTCTTGAGCTTCTTCAGGCGCCAGCTTCGGAAGATGTTGCCATTCTACGCAATGAGGGAAAGTTCCCCCGCGGCTTGCTGCTGCTTCCCCACACGGCGAGGCACATCAGGGCAATTTTATCCGTGAGAATCAGAATCACGCATCAGGTCAAGGTAGGTGCTAATACATAAGTTATCATCTTCCTCGCCACATGAACGTCGACACGGCATCGATACGGCAGCAAGTGCGATGAGGGAAGCGTTGTCCCTTGCCACGGAGAAACCGGCACGACCAGTGAGCATCCCTTGACGTCAAAGGAGAGAGAGAGGAGCACCTCATCCTGTACGGTCGTCGCCATCTCCTCGGCCGTCCAGAAAAGCCACCCTTCCTTAGACGTGTGGATATGTTTATTTTGCAGACAGCGGCACAGACTAACTAACATTAACGGCGCCATATGCTATGTTGATCATCTAGGGTGCTCTCGGTTGGCAACACAGCGGAAGCTCGAGTGCGAAGTTAGTTTGCTTGACGCACTTTTTTTGGCAACCCAAGGAACAGCCCGGTTAGAACGTCCACGGAACTCAGTTATCCCGAATGCAGATCCGTGGCAGCTGGCACCGTGTGCTGGATTGACCTGCTGATGTCTGCTTCGACTTTTGGGTGCGCATGCCGCAATCCAGTGCACGTCCGAGTGGCGATGTGAGTGATTGCGTGCGTGCCACACTGTCCACGACGACACTCCGAGAGCCCTCCGTCGTATCACCAGGAGTAGCCTCTACGTAGGTAAGGCACACATACACGCCAGCTCGGCCGTTGGCCATTTCAATCCTTCTCGAAGAATGCGCCGCTCGTTCCGAAGCCCACCCGTCCGTCACGCTCACTCGAGTTCCATGTCAAGGAGAAAGTTGAGGTCGTAGGTGACATCCCCGAAGGTGACATTCACGGTATCAGAGCGTCGCTCCTTACCCATCTGCGCCGCGGACGGAGGGTTGCCACCACGTCCGGTCGGCGGGTCTGGTGCGGGAACAAGACCTCGCCTCCCGTTGAAAAATTGGTCTTCATCGGCGTTTGCGGGGCCGAAGGGTCGTCCGCACTTCTGTCACGACGTTAGACTGGGAAGATGAACACTCCGATTCCGACTTCGATACCCAACCTCTACGGATTGTGCGGCGAAGGAGCGGACGAAGGAAGCAAACGGAGGCACGTACCCAAGACCAGTACTTCGACAAGGCGTACCACACGTAGTTATCAGCATTCTGGATTGATAGGGACATGCCCGTGTTCGCGTCCCGAGGCCGCTGGTTGAGGTTCGCCGCCCTCCATGGTCCGTCTGTAAGACTTGGTCAGCATGCACTGTTCGGTAATGACGGGCGCAGTATCCCCCAGCCACCCCTTCCAGCGAGAAAGAGACATACAAGAACGGTAGTCGAGGGGAAAGTCCTTGATCATGTGGTTCTGATTGTTTTGCCCGTAGTATCGGCCATCATAGATGAAGTTGTCGTAATTGGCGACCCCGTCAAAGATCGAGAGACAATGAAACATCTCATGCAGGACCGTCGACCCAATGACCTTCTGGTATCCAGAATCTGTGTCTCCGAGGCCGCTGCACCCCCAGCCAGGCTTTGGTTCTCCGTTCTCGTCCCTCGCCCAGGCGGGCGGGTTCTCCGTCCCCGCCAGATCGAGGCGAAAGTTGAATATCTCCGCCGGGGGACAGAGGATCATGTAGCACGAGCCCCGGAAGTCCCAGTTGTCGGGCCTCGGGGCCTTATGATCGTATTGGAGGTATCCATTCGGGCTGATGCCGTTACATTTCGGCCACCGCGGGCTTCTGAGGTCCTCGGGCATGCGTGGATAATCGCCGAACGTGATCATCAAGTCTGACCAGAAGGGACTTAACGAGGATTCCTAACAGCAGAGACTCACGTTAATCGAAGGACACCTTCCGGCGCGAGAGACTTGGAAGGGCACATGGTCGGGGCTTTGACAAGAACGGGAAAATGAACAAAAGGCGACTGGGTTCAGGTTGAAGCCTTCAAACCCTAGTTCGTGGACCGGTTTACATATCCATGAAGCAATGATCAAACAACAGGGGCGCCCACTCACCATGTCGAAGGTAGGGAGCAAGGCAGCTGCGTCGGCCGGGTTGGGATTCTTGGGCGGCTCGATGTTGGCTATCTTGCCGAACAGGGATTGCACGAATTCGAAGTCTTGGGCCTGGAAGTCTGCGCACCAGGTCAGCTTCACGGCCGAGGACAGAAAAACCAACGCAGCTTGCTTCAGGGCGAAACGCTTCTGAGAGGGGGGTGAAGGGACAACTTACACCGTAAGAATGCCTGTGAATGTCAAGGTAGGTTATTAGCATTGACGCAGAAGGCTTCCAGTGCAGGTACGTGTAACGCACAGGTACTGTGACTTGGATTGACTTGATCCCAGGGCGCACGTACCGGATCGCAGTCTGTTCCGGTCAGCACCACCACCCGCGCAAGGGTGATTGCGTCTTGGAAGCCCTGTCGCATGAGGCCCGCAAAGGCTTGATATCTCCAGTCGGTTTTCTTGAATGGGAGGCGGAACGCCGGACGGGCCGCGACAACGAGCCCGACGTTCAACAAAAGGAGAAGGAAAAAGGACGGCACCATCATATCTTTGACTGCTTTGAAGAAGGCCATCTTGTTTGTCTCAGTACGGCACGCAGACTGTGCAAGTCTGGGTCGATGAAGTCCGTGTGACTGGTCAATATCAGGTGGTCGGGCAGACTTTTGCGCCTCCCTTAGATCAATCCTTCACTTATCGCGTTGGTGGCAGTGAAGTTGCGGCGGGGAGGTTGTGTAAAGACTAAGCGGTGACAGAGGCTGTGGGAGCACGTGAAGGGACAGTCTTCACGCTTCAGTTACATTATCACAGGACCTTGTCAGTACCATTCACATACCGACGAAGCTGAGAGAGCGTAGATTTACTGGAAGTGGACGACGCGGGAATATTCATGTGATTGTTGATTGTTGATTTGAGGGCCCTTGCTGACGCTTCGTGGTATCGCCGCAGGATCAGGGAGGTTCAGAAGAATGTCTCCAAAGATTTATGCTTCCATACGAGAAGCATTCACCGAATACCTGCTGGCGTCAGGTCTCTCCGCCCGTTCTCGTTGATGTAGTAACCATCGTCTCGGTTGTTGCGGCGATTGAGGCTCCCTCAACTGACCCGCCGATCTACTCAGAAAGTGTTCGCGGGCCCTTTCCACGACTGCGAAACCTATTAGCTTAGGATAGGGTTGGAGCTGCGACGCTACATATTCCAGCGTTGCGAAAAAGAAGACAACATACCAATGCCAGCACGGGCTCTTTCAGCGGCGTCATCTTCATCAAGTTCCCATAAAACTCTAGACCCTTCTCCCTCCCATGGCCGACGATACACATCGACCTCCTCAAATATGGCATATCTTCGACCACCTCCTGCACGCAGGAGATCAACCACTTCCCCAGCCCCTGACCCTGCCATTCGGGTAAAGTGTATACGTCCGTCAGGTACGCGAAAGTGACGCGATCGGTGATCAAGCGAGCAAAGCCAATCAACGAAGGCTGTTCTTGGTCTTGGGTTTGTTGCTGCTCCATATTCTTGGATGGTACCTGGTGGCTCGGTGGCTGTGGTTGACTGCTCGACTCTGGCTTGACATGTCCAGCGATCTCATGCATTGTCTCCGCTGGATCTGGTGGGGTGGACGCCGAAACGGCCTGATCTGCAAGCGAAGGCGCAGGCGGTGCCGGTGTCGGCGAGTAAAGACCAAAGCAAAGACAGTTATCCAGCATGTCTTGCATTACTGGGTCTGGCAGGGGCGAAGCCCAATATAAAGCTTCAGATGCGAAGGCCTTGTTGAGGGCGTCTATAGGAATCAGAGACGAGTCTGTCGACACCAGAAAGCCATCGCGGGTCCATGTCCTCGCCGCCTCGACGGCGTGCGCTGTATGCGACATGACGGTCGAGGGCAAACCCTTGTAAGTAGGGCTAAAGCCACGTGTCTTTCTTTGGGAGATCCCTCACAATCAAGATAGCCACTGGAGAAAGGCTCCTGTTGTGGTATAGACTTAGGTTTTTGCTCAGACTCTATGTTAACGCAGAGAGAAGGGAGAATTCGACGCAACTGAAGATGAGGACTGAACGATACATCATACCGACGCCTCTTGCACATTCGGCACGCCGTATCGGTAAATACCCAGCACAATAGTCTTACTTGACACGGCGAAGCAGGACGACCCCGAACGACGCGATCTGGACTCCTCTTTCTCGTCTAGAATCCTCGACCAACAGATTCTATCAGCCAAAAAGCTCAAGACGGTGCGAATGAGTGGCTGCAAGACCTCACAGGCAGAAGTTCACAGACAGAAAAACACGGAGGGGACGATGATCATGGAAAAGCGAGGGGCCTCAGAGTCTGACGAGGCCAAGATTGCAAAGCATCCACGCAATACGTAGCGCAGGGTAAATACGTAGGTAGCTGCTCGTGCTGCCTCCTGGTTCAGCCTCCAAGATGAAGATCGCTGAGCTGACTGCAAGAAGGACTCGATTGGCTCAAGATTTATAGATGCTTGGGTAGAGAGTGATGTGACTCAGATAAAAAGGAGCCTTGCAACCAAGGCGCATACTTTCCTTCTATCCTGGGTTGCACCGTGTCTTAAACTGCGTAGTTGCCAGAAATCGGTAAATAATTGTGGTCGCTGCTATCGTGAAGAGACAAACAAACGTCCAAAAGTGGCCATTATACACTGAAAGAATGCCAAGTTGTCTTCATCTACAACTCTTCGTCTCGATACCCAGCAAGCCTCAAAGACCTCAACCTCTCCTCCTCCATATCAGCAGTCTCGAACTCCGCCGAATCGTCAAATACTCGTCCCTCCGGTCCGAAATAGAGCTTAAACAGTTTCCTCAGATCCTTATCATTGAACCGCATATGCTCGCCCGGTAGCTTGACAGTCTTCAATCCACCTTTCTTATCCAGTTGTTTCAAGCCAATCCAATCTTCACGGTAGATGGGGCGGAGTCGAAGGGGCGTGACTGAATTTTCTGTCTCGTTGAACTCGGCAAACCAAGCGCTTTCCTTGGGGATGAGGGTGGTGTCGTTGTTGAAAAGAATCATGACAAAGCGCTCAAGTTGAGATAAGTTGTCCGCGTAGCTGACGTTCTTGAGGGCACGCTCGTTGTTGATGTCAGCCAGGTAGTTGGAGTGTTCCAGGTAGTTGTCGAAGTCCTTTGTGTCACGGTAATATTGCGCGGGGACGAGGCGAGACTGGATGAAGTCGGACCACACGGTGCTGCTCTTCAAGAGTGCATTGGCACCCTGGCATATCCAGTCTGTCGACGAAGCACACTTCTGAAACTCCGCGATCCCGTTGTGTGGCGATCCGAAGGTGACCAGAGATCGAACCTTGGGCGCGTTGCACCTCTCCACATAACCACGCAAGAACAAGCCACCCTGGCTGAAACCGAGGGCATCCACGGCTGGAGCCGTTCGCAAAATGTTGTCCTTCGCAAGTGCGTCGCACACCGAATCAATTTGTTGCGTAACGTTGCCGAAGAAGGAGGCCTGGCGATCTGCCGAGCCAGCATTGGCGCCTACCGCGATCATATATGTATATGTGCCTGGGTTGACTTCATCCACCAAAGCTGCCACCTCTTGCAAACCCTCTGCGTTGGCCGAGTCGCCGAGACCATGCCAGATGACAACAGGAAGGGGTTGATCGTCGGTGTCGTCGTCGACGGACGTCGCGCGAGAGGCGTACTTCGGCGATAGTTTCGTGATCTTGATCCATTCGTCCACGATGATCTGCTCGACTGTGTCGCTGGGTGTTGGGAACTCGAAGCTGTTCTCTCCTTCCCCATTGATTTGCGGTATGACACGGCCCTTGAGCGATAGGTTCGGATTGTCTGCGGGTTGACCCCGGAAGACTTCGGCTTCGGGGAAGACAACAAAGGAGAGGATGGCCGCAGGGAGCGACAATAGCACAGAGAGCCGCGTCACCTGCATTGTGACAGACAGCGTCACCGCCTTCAAATTAAAAACACAGGACTGCGGGGATTGACAGTGGGATTTGGAGGCCTGCTCCAAGGTAGACTGATGCTATATCAGGATCGAAGAAATGGTGTTGCCTGCGACGCAAGCGCATGCTGACAAGCCGATTGCTAGGTCATGCTGGTCCCCTGCCACTCATACCCCGGATCTTGGCAGGCACCAACGCACGCACTTCTGCAGTCGACCCAGAAGAGAAAACTGCCGTGTCTGACGAGAAAAGGGCTCTTGCATTGCGTGGATACGAACGAGTCACACCGCAATTTCAGACTGCATGGGGGCACGCGACCTCGAAAGTTTAGGTCGAGCGGGCGAGACTCGTCTGAAGTCACCGACAGCTTGTGTATCTTGAAGGCGCTCTGCCTCAGCCGGTCGACCACTGCTCTCTTGGACATTTAATGCGGCAACGTGGAGGAAATCGAGCACTTGTTTAACTGCCAGCGCACAGCTCGGCGTATGGTTAAATCGTTATTCTGTCGTTGCTCCTGGTGTCGCGTAGTAATGTCCGCCCTCAGGAAGCGGATGAAAATGCTTCCTCTGCAAGACTCCACGCTAATGGGTATCATATCAAGACAATAGCCCTCCATTTTTTGGACCGGTTCCCCCAGAACGCCTAGAAACCTCAAGTTCATTCCCATCCCCCCTCGGCATATAGAGGGGACGGACTATGCGTTCAGCCCAGCAAGCCCAGCCCGTCTTCCTCTGCCACCAACACTCGGACCTTCTTCAGATCCTGCGTCCACCTCCTGGTAACGTGCAACCATAGTTGTCTCTCGTCCGACCGTTTCTCTTCAATGTACTTCTCCAACGACGGCTTGCTTTGCCAGTCCTCCCATTGTCTCCCAGGACTGACTAGCATTTCGCATGTCAGGTGGGGATATTGCTTCCTTGCTGAAGCGATGGCTTCTCTATCCGCCTGCAGACGGGCATCTTCCAGCTGACACGGAGGACAAGGATGGTCTTGGTGAGATAAGAAGTTCGGCAACATCATGTAATGAGGTGGAAGGTAATGTGAGGACGACGTGCAAGAGAAGTGGAACGCTTTCGCAGTGAATGACTCTGATCGACTAAACCGGCGACCCAGTCCGCCACATTCCTTGGGCTGTCGAGCCACACCGGGCAGAGGGGCAGCAAAAGACTGGACCCGGGATATCGGTGAGGATGGAGGCGTGATGGAGCCGTCTGAACGGGAATCCAACGTCCCGTTCGAGGAGTTGGACCACCCTTGTGATGAGACTGGTCTGAGGTTGGATCCTGACAGTTTGTTCTGACAGTTGTAGCATTTATAGGGTTGCTGAGGGAGCTTGAATCCGGTTGTTTTGAGGATAGGGCATGGTCCCAGATTGCATATGTCGAAGCCCATCAGGATACCATGGCCGCAACAGAATCGTAGGACATGAGCCTTGCACATCTTGCAGTCGTGTGCCCCGGAGACGTCTTCCTCGAGAGGAAGGTATGTATGAGGTGAGTAGCGTGGAGTAGAGATACTCGAGGTGCGCAGGTGAACGAGTAAAGAGTCGACGTCCACAGTGGTCTGTAGAGACTTTCTCAACCGACAACGTGCGAAAAGTGAGGCATTAGGTAGGCATGCATCGATTCTTGACGAATGCGCGGGCGAGGGTCGTATACACGCGGGGCAAACGAAGGTGGTGCCCAAGAACAGTTATGAGAGGCGCCCGTCCAGCACACAGAGAGAGAAGTCCCAGTGTCTCCACTGCACAAACAAATCTCTGTGCATACAGGGTGGTCTGTGCAACCAAGATATAGCGAGTGTCACAACGTCATCAGACCCGGCGAGTGTGGACAGGTTGAACGGTCGATATAGGTTAGAGAGGATGGATTCGAAGGTCCGTGTCGAAGAGGGCGAGGAGGATCCAGATCGTGGAGGAAGAGGTTATTAACCTTTGACAGGTGGGTTCGGAAGAACACAGCAAGTGCCCGTACGCCGAGGGTCAATATGATGGCATCAAGCATTGACGAAGGCAAGAGGGTCGACGGCAAGTAAGCAACTGGGCCGCGACGGCAGTGCAAGGCGCGGGGAACGAATGACGACGAGGAGAAACTCAACGGAAAATGAAGCTTGGATTCAGCCTGACCCGGAGATGAACCCTTGAGGAAAGCAAGACAGACAGACAGGCCACCAAAGAAGCAACCAAGCAACGACAATATGCATAAAACGGGGACGATGTCGTGAACGCGCGAATTCTCATCGGCTGGGATAGGGTCGATGGGGATAGTTTGCGTTAGGACGGTGGAGGTTTCTAGACGAGGTGCTTCGGCTGCAGGTTCTGCAGCCCAAAGGTGGGATGGGCAGAGTGGGAGCCATGAGGGAGCCACGCTGATCGTGCGCGAGGTGGGATGTTGCTCCCTATCGGGCTTGGTTTGTTGAGACGCCAGGCCGCTCAAATTTTTTCCTTGGCCGACTACCCGATCCCTGCACCAGTAGGTTGAAAATCACCCTACCCTTACCCTCACCTTGTTGTTGTGTCTCAAGCTCGCTCTTCTCCTTCGATTAGAGAACTCGGGTTTGGAGCGTAATCGTGCGTTCGTGTCCCTGTTGCTTGCCTGCCTCCTCCATGTCATTTCCGCTCTGCGTCGTCTTGTCCTTCAAACGCAATCTCTTGGGTGTTGCATCTCGGACCCGCTCTGTGGGCACAGATTGCAACTCTCATGATGCGCGCGGGTAAAAGGGTTGCAGCGCGACGGGAAAGAGCACGGCGACGGCAAAAAGGGTCCGTCAATCGTCTTCTGCTCGAGCACACTTGTCGCCGTTCGCCGCTCCGGGTGGTCGCGAAAACATAGCCAATGATGATATGGAGCGGGATGCGCGCGTCGCAAGCACGATGATGCAGCTTAATCCCAGCACCAACATTTTATGCTTGTGCTCCTCCGAGATCTTCTTGTGCGCTTCTTTCGGCTCTTCCAGAAGACGCGATTGCCGGCGAAGCCTCTGATGATGGCTCGCGCCAGACCCACCCGGGTTTTCTAAGCAGTTGTGGTTACGATGTTCATGCACGTCGACCCCAGAAATGCCATGCCCGATCCTTCGCGATAATTGCCACATGCGTCTCAGCATGGCCGCGGTTGGCCTTCTGTTCTCCTCGAGTGCTCTTGGTTTCCAGTGTTTGACGAGGGAGAAACTAAGTTTGTGCACAACTCAAATTCCAGCTGGACCTGCCGACGCTCATCTCCTGGGATAATTGCCACTTGCCTCATAGTCGGCGGATCCCATCAGTTTATGAAGGCCCGCGAGAAGCGTTGTGTGGTTTGCACTCTGGTAATCACAAGTGGGTAAGATGTCCCGCTGACACCCGACGAGCGGCAGCGCCCCGTAGATAACCTTCTTGATATCAGTTCACATCCAGCTCTACAGTTCGATCGAGGAAGATTAGCTGTACGCGCAAGAACTATGAGGAGTATCCTAAGCATGATTTTGGGTATGGCTCTAGACCTTATGGATGCTCGTCGAGTGCTGTAGCCAGGCATGAAGGATGTGCCATGGATTATCTAAGAATACTGCTCCCCTTTCGTTCTCTATCATCATCTAGGTTTTTCATGTGCTTCTGGATTACGACGGCGCCAGACTCTTCTTGACAAGCTTGGACTCCTCCATTCGCGCACGACGTCTTCGGGTGATTGTGCACGTTACTCCCGCTTCGAATTTGGACCACTGGATGCATAGCTTGCAGTGTTGTAGTACATGGTGATGCTCTGGATTTTGAGAACGTGGTCACGCGCCGGTGGTCCGACCGACCAACCTGTCACGATGGTAATCAGAAACGAGCTTTGAGATGGAGACAACACCAGATACGTACCTCTGTCGCCATTGGCCCAATTGTTCCATACCCATGTACCTGGCACACTCGGGATGTTGACCCAGAACTTTTTCTGGAGCACACCGTCGATGTAGAAGGCAGTAAAGTCCCTGGTCCAGTCAAGTCGATATTCGTGGACGTTAGTCGTGCAGTCAGTTGGAGCATCGCCGGTCTGGTAAGTCTTGGCCATTCTCTGAGGGTCAACAGCTTGGTTTGTGTACCACATTGGCACTGGCACGCCCGGACCTGGGTTCGACAAAGACCTTGGATCTGTTAGGTATTCGATATCCGTCTCCTGAGTGTCACTCTTATAGAAAAAGAGGCCTGCCAATGTCAGCATCTGTGGCCAGCATTAAAGCGACGGGCACTGAAACGAACCATGAACGGTGCCAGGTACCTGGGAGAAGATAGCTTTGGTTCGAACGCTGCCGTAGAGGATATTTTGGTCCACCGTCGTCACCTCCGCGCACCTGATCGCGTAGTTTTCGGCCTGCGTGGGCTGTTGGCCTCCTGGAACCGTCATGTTGAGGAACCCGTTGCAGAGCTGAACATTTGCAGGATCAAATCGCTCATTGTAAGGGATCAGCCCCACTCTCCTACTCTGCACGGTGTAATTGCTCTTATGGAGGCCAGCAGGTAGACTGCAGCCGTCAAACGTGTAGACAGCTCGCTTTTGAAAGGTGCCGACACCTGGTACAACCCATGCGCCGTCGCCTCCCGTCACATCTTGACTGTCACAGTTGTCTCGATGCTCATCTGAATTTCTATGATCGACATCCGGACCATCACCGGCGCCCTCATCGTTACCGCCACCTTGGAAGTCACCGTAGCCTCCATTGTCACTGGCTCTAGCATTCGATGCTGCCGTTGTCTTGGTCACAAGACTCTCTGGCACTCTGTTACTTCTTACACCTTGCACTTCCTTCATTTTCCCCCCGTTTGGAGCCGATGGTATCTTGACAACAGGTGTGTCTTGCTCGGTTGGATCAGCAAAGACCACACCACGCGCTGGCATAGCGTGCTGACGTGTCGTGGGTGGAAAGGGCTGTAAAGAACAGGATGATGAAGAATATTGGAATGAATGGCTGAATGGAAGTGCTATCGGTAGTCTTGTGACCAGTCTTCGTGCCCGACGATGACACTCGGGAGACTGCTAAGGGATGCGTTAGGGAATGAGCGCTTTGGTCATTGGATAACAAAGTGTCAGGAGTTTGTGTGCTCACCAATGGGTGTCTGGGCAGGTTCGTCGCTAGCCTTTCCCGGGTGACTTTGAAAACAAGAAGCAATCTTGTGCTCCCAGAGCTCTTTCAATTGGACTCTAACGGACATGGGCTTGTGGATTTGATGTGAGGGCACCCAGAGAGGAGTCTGCCAAATGCGTAAGCCACCTTGAATCGGCCACCATTAACCTCGTCGTGCTGCAAGATTGAGGTCACATGCATTCACGGGTGCAATAAAAGAGCTGTCAAACAATAACGAGAGAAGGTGTGCTTTCCAGCTAGTAAGGAGGACAGTATAGCAGTTGTTGTGGTGTGAAAGGTGAACGGAGAGGCAGACTTGATTTGCGAGATTGGTTGATAATACTACTCAACTGCGCCGCAACTTCCATCTGACCTGCTAGAACTAGCAGGAGCTGGGCCATTATAGCGAGAAAGAGCGAGACGGTAAGCCCGACCAGATGTCTGGGTCAAAGTTGCCATCCCACCTGGTAGCCAAAGACAGTCTTGCGGAGAATCTCATCTCCCGGGTCGTTCTCAAACATGACTTTGTCCATAATTTGCTCTGAGAGCTTCTTGACCACAAAGCCGTCGGCACGCGCCAGCTCAAAGAAATTGAGGTCTTTATCCAGCAGCCAAGGCCGGTACGGGGTGAAGAAGACCAAAGCAACCGAGTCTGTGGATCGTTTCAAGCACTCACGGACTGTTCTGAGCAGTTTCGTATGCTCGGAGTGGTTGAACACAATATCGGCAAGAATAAGAAGGTCGAACCCTTCTGAATCGGGGTGAATATGAGACTTCAAGGAGTCTGGCGTGCTTCCCCACAGGTAACCCTCCGCTATAATTGAGGACTTGTTCTTCAGCGTTGAACAATGCTCAATATTGTAACGAAGATTCATTATGAGTTCCTGGTCCGGGTAGTCCGTCACCACTACTTTTCGGGCGCCCAAAACAGCAGCAACCAAGCTGGGAAGACCTGAACCCGCACCTAGCTCTAGCACAGTTCTGTTCTGCACCAGCTGCTCAACGTTGTCCTCGAGGTACTTGGCGACAACCTGGCCGGCGTTCCAGAGAAGGTGACCCTTGACAAGCGGTTAGTGCAATAGCAAGAATCAAAATGCAACTCCATATCACACCCAAAGAGGACTGTGCCCTACGAGCCTCAGCCTAAGTTCATCGCCATTTTGAAGGGTATAGTTGACGAAGGATGGAGGCTTCTCAGGCCGGAAAAAGCTCGCTGGCTCCTGGAAAATGTCGAGAGATGCCGAATCTTCATCGTCGTCACTATGAGCCATTCCGATGGTGGAAAGCGCTCGCAAGCACGCGCAACCTTTTACTCGAGAGCTACTGTGTTCTGGTCGCGAGCGCGCAGTTACACAAGAATGGTGCCGACCGAGTGAATGGACGAAAGCCTTGCCCGCGGTAACGCCTCACCGTGGGCGGTGGGGCTTGGCGATTGGCTTACGAATACCGAGTACGGAGTACGATTCTGCCATAATGGCTGCGTTACTTGAACCGTATGCTCAGCCGGATGTTGGCGAAGGAGTGGGGGTAGTGGGGTCACTGCAGCTACTGCCGCAGCCGGCGTCAGCAAGTGTTCCACGCCCGAGAAACCTCGTACGTTCCATCAGCGTGTGACAGAGACATAGGGGCATCCTAAGACGAACGCGGTCCTATCCTAACCCTAGGCTGCAAGGATCCAACCTCCTCTCCTTGCCAGAACATGGAGCGCGTTGTCGATATGAGTCTCTAGACGCTGTATCAATAACTCTCACGGCTTTACTTCACGCTGCTGATATTCGTCTGATGTACGTTTTTGCTAGCGTACACTACCTTGAGATGAACGTTCTCAGTCCCCGGCTGGGCTACATTTAGCCAGAACAGCCGCTGCGATATACATAGTAAGCATGCTGGGGCCTGGCTACTTTAATGTTTTCAACTTCGAACGATGCATGGCTGAGAGTAGAGGTTCCAAGCTTTGGTACGATGCGACAATACTTATTAACACCATGGGCAGAACTCGTGCCCTATGTCATGTCTCGAGTACTACCACAGGTTTTCCCACAATACAGCAGTTACCAATCCGGGCTATGAGTACTGAAGAGGTTGCAATGTGTTCCATGGTATAGTGCGATATGATCCCCTCAACAGAAGAAGCAACACATCCAGTTATGACCATGTCGAAGATCAGACCCCTACAGCACAAGCAAACAAACATGCGAATGCCGCCCCTTGGACACATGGCTTCCTAAAGTCAGCTGCATGTTGTTCTGCATCACTTGTATGGGATTAATCATTGGCATCCTACGAGGCTTACGGCAACCACACACTGCCCTCCACTCCCAGGGGCATCACCCTCCATGCCATTGTCTCCATTTCTAGCCACGGGTATGGCAGCAGCCTTGATCGCGGCGGTAGCATCAGCAATTGGGCAAGGGAAATGGACGCGGTCTCACGGCAATACAGCAGGTTCTTCCACGTCCGTTCACCAAGTCCCTCAAACATCTGAACTTGCCGCGACCACTCAGGCGCTCAGCAACGACGTCTACAACAACAAGCTCGATCGAAAACCGGCGGTGCTTCCGGAAACTGTACCTGACCGTCGTTTCGGTCATTGGGTTGGTGCAACGATTGTCAGGACGTGACTCCCCAAGTGAGAAGCAACTGCAGCTATTAGCATGACGCTTCCAATTTGAACCGGTCCCAGCAACATCCACTTAAATCCAGGTTATTGCCGCCAAGTTAGTCTGGGAAGTTGCACCCAATGGGGTGGCAATTTCGGTCTACAGGCCACTGCTGAGATCATATGGCCCGTGGATGATGGCGACAGCTTTATCAACGCTATTCTCGACAACCCGACATATTTTGGAATCGAATCACCCCAGGCTGTGCTTGGACATGTTGTCATGGCTTTCGACGACGTGTCACGCCACGCTCCGAGAAAGGCTTCCACAGTGCTGAGGTACTGCGTTCGCGATTACGACGTCACGGTCGATTCCGGCATTCCCTCGGGTTCAACTAATTTGCCAAACTATGGAAACGTATCCACCACGGATGATCTGAATATCGCATGTTGGACGGCTGAACCCGACTCCATCCCTGAGATGGACAACGCCAAGGTCACCGTCACCATGAGTTTTCCGCAGCAGGAACAGACCATTGCTTAGTACGACTTGGTCGACACTGAGCATTTCAGGTTCTGCTCGTCGAGAGCTGTCACTGGTTCGAGGCTTGGCTCTGGCTTTGGGGGGATATAATAGAAGCATTGGTGCTACGATCGCCGGCAGCCGCCAATCCGGTGTTGCATTTCCCGAACCCGGTGTTCAAGGAATGTATTATTTCGGCGCTCTGGTGGACGCTGGCGACGATGTCTTCACCTACCACAGTACAATAGGCGGTCTGCGCAGCGTGATGCCCACATTGGCCGACTCGGTGACGTCTCTCGCGCTGACTTCGCCAAACGGGACCCAAATTGTGCAGAATCAGTTTTTAAAACCGGAAGTGTCTGTAGACGTTCGCTGGGGGTAGCTTTCCGTACCCGTTGCACGGTGTGTCGGTTGGGCGATCTTCATGGGCACCACAGTTTTTGTCTCACAAGTTGCCGATGTCAGTCTATAGAAGGGCCCAAGTTTGACCTAACTCTCCACGGCTTGGAAGAGCACACGACATCAGGCGAATCGTACAGCACGGCAAGCAGCATGCAATAATCCGCCGAGTCGACAACGGTGTTGCTGCGATTCTCGGACATGGACAGCACGAGTTCGCCTCATGTGAAGAGAATATGGAGGCGCGCTTGCAGCTGGTGGAGTACCTCAGTATGTACCCTCATCGTGATCGTGATATGTCGGAGAACTGGATGCCGAGGTTACCTCGAAATCAAGCTGCGGCGAGGATCCGAAAATCCTGGGCAAAATTGTGTCACCTCTCCTAGGTACTGCACACCGATGATGTGATACGATCGGATCTATCTGGCCAAGTTCTAGGTACTTCATAACAGTGGTGGCCTGACCGTGGGATAGAGGCCCTCGCGAAGAGCTACTACTTTGCGTGCAGACTGGCGTGGGAGTACTGAGATACTGCGATGACTGTACTTCTGCGGCAGTTATTTGATAGGCACGACGGAGTCGCTCCCGTTTCCAGTGGACATGAGATGCGCGGAATGGCGCGCGACGAAGGTACCTGGGCAACGGTCGGGATGTCATCCGTCACCTCACTTTCACTGACACTGACTCTACTGCGGCCCATCGTTCAGGCGGTATGGGGTCGAGAAGTTCCTCGGCAGATATGGAGGATTACTTGTCCGAGTACGCACCCTCGTAGAGAATGGCCTTTTAAGCTATCCGGGCGTACATGCACCCTGTAGGGTACTTTCGCCCGGTGCAGCAATGTGCCCGGAGCCTCTGGCACGCAACGTGGCAGAGCGCAGCCGGCACAATGTCGGATCCTGAAAGCAGCTATCGAAATGTCTCGTGAAATGCCTCCCGCTATCGCCTGCTGCTGTTACCCCCGTGGATTCCCGACGGCATGTCACTTTGTTGCCCGGCTGCTTCTGGGGGTGATTTTCTTCGTACGGGATCCTCGCTCACAACTCTCTTCACTTCCTCGACTATCTCTCCCTGATCTGAAATTGTATCTTCGATCTCGCATTCATTTCCAGGGCGGAGCAGCCAGTCACGGACCACGGCCCCCCCCACAAGATCAGCTTCACCATCCCCGTCGCCCAATTGCAACAGCCCCGCAATCTCTCCAGGCTCGCAGAAGGGCAGGCAGGCTTCCACGCGCTCCCCCACGAATTCCCGAATTCCCTCGCCCTTGATTGTCCGAGTACTCTCGCCCATCCGGTCACCTTCAGCTGGGTGGTCAGCATCATCGACCAGATCCGGGTCCGCACCGTTCTGGGGAGTGAACGACTCGGTCACGACTTGGAGAAAGCGACCTAGACCTCTCTCCAAAAATCCTGCTCAAATCCGCACCATTTTCCGCAACCCCGGCATTTCTTGCGGCGAGTCCTTTGTGTTACACCATCCTCCGCTACGTACCTCGTCCCCTGCCTGCACTTTGTGCCTCTGAAAGCCGCCGAGCCTACACAATTCTTGCGATCCGAAAAAACATTGGCCATCTATAGCCGCGCGCTGCTCTTGACTCGAGGAAGACGAAGACGCAAAGGCACTGAATTACAGGGGAGCCGCCTGCTCAGCGGCTGCGTCTCTGAAACACAATTCCCACAGCCTGAGCCTCTCCAGGTCCGGGTACAAGATGAGCAGCTATCCTCGCAGAAGCGCTCGCCTTTCATCACAGCATCTACAGCAAGACCAGTTTCAACAGAGGAGTGGCACTCTCTCCGCTCCTGCATTCGCAAACTCTTTCTCACAACCTTCGAGTGCTTCGACCAGTTCACATCCCAGTCCCGTCAGTGACAGCATGCACCCCCCTCCGCCACCTCCCACCCCCCAACAGGCTCAGAATCGTCTTCAAATCCAGCCGCACTTCATGCCCCAGCATCAGCAAGGCCAATCGCACATGAACGCGCCGCTACCTTCGCCCTCGGGTGCAGAAATGGGACCCTTCTTCGGCCGTCCATATTCGCAGCCTAACCCGTATGTGCCGCAGCAACTACAAGCCCAACAGCCCTTTGGTGGCCAACAAGCGCCGATGAATCAACAGAGCCAGCAACACCATCTCCATCCTCATACCAATTCCATGTCACAAGAACATCCCGCTCTCGCGCAGGCAATGAACCCTGGACAACTGCCACCTGATTTTCTTGCCGAGGCAGCCAAACGCGCTCAGATGGCGTGCTTGATGAGAGACATTGGTGACATCTCGCTCTGAGCCAGAACCTTGCAAGGTTTCTCTACATTTTGGCTATGCGATGTTTTCTACGCTACGATTCTACTCGCCGGGGAAAATGACCTGGGTTTCTGGGGCTTCATTCAGCATTTCCGACCGCAAAGTGTTTTGCCGAGGACAGAAACCGGCTGACATGTGATTGCGACGACCACCGCGATGATTCGGCACGAGCAACATCTGCCGGAGCGGTCGTGACTTCAGTGGTCTGGAATCTAATCATTCTGCAAGTGGCAATCCACCGACGGGCATATTTTACCGGCCACTGTTCTCATTGTGACCTTCCCAACGCAAAACGGGCCGAACGAAAAAGAGTGTCGATGACCGACTCCAAAAGGCGACCTCGTCAAGCTTTTGCCCTTGACGTCACAAGGATCTCCACATTTACGATATGCGATATGCAAAGCAAAATAGTACCTTTACCCGTGCTACTCTTCTCAACCAAGTTATCCCGGTTCTGTTGTCTTCGGGAGTCGTCACGGTTCTTTGGACGCCGATACCCCATCACGTTTTTTGGATTTGGTTGGTGCAATATACATACGGTCGCTGGACCCTAATCTTATTTCATTCTATATTGGGGAAGCAGATGCGGGTTGTTGTGTTGTGGCACTTTTTGTCTATTCTCTGTTTCTGATAGACAGTGGGCATCCTCTCTGGAGCGTTTTTACCATCAGAACGAAGGCTTGCAAGCATCTTACATACCGGAGAATGGAGTCGACGGAATCAGTTCAGGAGTTCTTTCTCCCTCAAGACGGACACAACCAAGATCAGAGTCTTATCGTAAAGTCAAGGGACCTGAGTGACACGCGAAAGTCGGGTCTCATTGGAATGACATTGATATGCATTCATTACGGAGTACAGGCGGGTCCAACGGCCTTTATGAACACAAAATCGAGAACGAGAACGAGGACGAGGACGAGAAAAGAGGACGAGAATACGAAATCAAATATGAATATGTACCCCTCTCTGTGACAGTCCTGGTCTCTCCATCTCGTGCATATGCGTTCCTTGTCAGTCAGTCTGTCGGATTGCTCACTTTCATATACGGAGTACCGGGGTATACTGATATACTGATATATCGACATATCGACATGCGCCGCGTGGTCCGGGAGTCTTGATCCCATATGCATATCCAAATTTCATGTTTCATGTTTCATATTCCATATTTGACATGTCATATATTCACATTCCATCTCCTCTCGTCTAAGGAACATCATCATTCAACTCTAGACTCGTCAAAGATCCCCTACAACAAGCAAGGCCAGCTACCTACCTTATCTACTGTAGACCTCGGGAAAGCTACTATATTACGTGTGTACGTGCCTAGATGCTGTGTTGCAGTCTCGTCGTATTTGTCTGTGTCTGTCTCTCTCTCTCTCTGTGTGTGTGTCTGTGTACATCTATACGCTCGTGCTCGTGGTCGTACTCGAGCTCGAGCTCGGACTTAGACTTGACCTAAGTGGACTCAAACTTCAACTCACTCCCCATCGGCATCCCACTCGTCGGCCAAGAACCGCACAAAGCCTTCGACGACGGCCCTCCTCCCAATCACATACCCCTGGCCGTGGGCGATCCCGCCTCGCTGGATCTGGGTGTATTTCCTCCGCAACCGCTGGAGGATGGGCTGGTTCAGATTCACGCCGGGGGGGATATGTAACGTGATGTGCACTGCGGCTGATGTTTCCTGTTTGTGTTCATGTTCATGTTCTTGTTCATGTCCTTGTCCTTGTCCTTGTCCTTGTCCTAGTCCTTGGTCTTGGTGATGGTCTCCGTTTTGGTCTTGTGCTTCGCCAGAGTTGATGGGGCGCTCGCCACCAGATATCGGCCCAGACATGGTAGGCACAGGGACACAGAGATCCACATCGCCGCCCTCGCCCTGCAATATCGCGGGGTTTTGGGCCTTCGATTGCGCGAGCAGCTGTTTAACCACGTCCATGGTCGCAGATTCGAGCGTCTGGAGGGCGTCGGCGCCGGTCGCACGTGGCAGGACCGTCGCGGCGTGGGGTTTCACGACGGGTCCGTCCGCTTGGGTGTTTGGATTTGAAGGGCTCGTTTGTTGGCCATCGTTGGTGGCGCGGGCTGGGAGAGGGCGTGCGAGCTGGCTGAGCGCTTTCTTGCTCGTCGGTCTGGTGGACGGAGGAGGAGGGTATATCGCGGCCCAGATGTCCTTCGTCGGCGGGGCCGTGTCGGTGGAGGGGACGACAAACAGGGGCGTATCCCAGCGGGAGAACGGGGAGGGTGGTTCATAGCGCATGCACAGAGAGGAGAGGGTCGAGGGACTGTAGGGCGGTGAGGCCGTTGATGGTGGCGGCGGCGGTAGCATTGGGATCGAGAGACCGGGTGAGAGTGGAGGAGGTCCGGCTGTGGCTGTGGCTGTCGACGGTGTCGCCGATGCAGAAGGCACCACCTCCCCTCGATCCCCAATGTAGAGAGACTTGAGTGTCACGGTGTCATCGACTGGCTGTCTCGGTCGAGACACACCCCCTTCCAGGCCCTCCAGAGACGAAGATCGCGACCTGCTGGTCTCGCTCTCCGGCGCATGCACCCCCCGATCGCCATAGATGGCTGTATGGCTCTCAGGGATCAACTCCCCGAGGACATTCTCGCCCTGTCTCTTTACCTCTTGCTCGTCTCTAACGTGCCCGCCACCTAGTCCCCCCTCGGGGTTCCACTTCAATCCCCAGGCCCTCCCCCGGTCGGCATTCCACTTCGCGCACTCGTCCTCCCGCGCCGCCACATGGACGACACAACACCTCGTCCCCGCGGCCTTGGCTTCACACCACAACTGGTATCTATACCCCTTGATGTAATTCGGCGCGTCCGCCACCACGACGTTGTCCCGGCCGAGCGCGCGCTTGACGGCCGAGAATTCAGCCGCGCGCGCGGTCTTCTCCTCCGCTGCGGACGTGTAGATCTGATCGCGGAGTGAGGCTTCTCGCGCGGGCTCGGGTCCAACGCTGAGGCTACTGTGAGGGTCGGGATCGGAAAGCGCGTGCTGAGACGGGATGATCTGGACGGTGCGCTTCGAGATGGTCGGGTCGGTGGACGAGGAGATGAATTCGGTCAGGGAGGTCGCGATCTGTTGGGCGCGATGGGTCTTGCCGGAGCAGGGGAGGCCCGTGACGATGATGAGCTAGAGGAGAAGAGGGTGTCAATATGGAATTGGATGTGCGCGTAGAGTTGTCCCATGACGGAATGTATACGAAGATGGACTCACTGGCATTGCATTCCTCGCTTGAAGCAGGCTTGGAGATGGGAAATTTTGTTGTTCCGCGGGGCTTTCAATGCCTGTTTCTGCGCAACTTGCGGGGTGTCACAGGCACTTGGAGCGGCGTCGATCAGACGAGTCATCAACGGTGAGGCATCAACACTATTCTTTTCCGGCACTGGCTTATCTGATCGGGACAGAGATCAAGAACGTGTCTAACATTGAAAGTCGTGCTTATTGACACTGCTGTCAAGTATATCATCTATCTATCAATCGCTCCGGTTCTGGCTTTGTGCCACGGTCCACGAGATCATCCTCTTTCCATCGACGTCAGACTCTTGACGCTCGGGTGTACACTGGTTTGTCCGTGGGTTGAATCCTGGCTATTCCTTGGGAACAATCCTTGGGGAAATATTTTGGCCTGTCCTTGGATTTGTGGTAGTTCACTCCTGTGGAAAGGTTTCCTTCCGAGAAAGACAGTCTACACTGGCCGTCGCACTCTTGAGCAACACTGGATGCAATAGCTTGGGGCGCCGTTGGTGGCACTGTTGTTCTGTTACACCTCTGGTATGCTGTCCTCGGACAGGGTGATGGGTCTGGCTCCACGGCGGGCAAGATGCACAGTCAAGCGAAATCAGAAACAAAGGCCGTCCAGTAGGTTATTCGCACAAGGGGTATATGTATGCATGATTTGAATCATCTGCGCTAAAGATGAACAGAAGAAAGGGATTCAAGAAGAATATACCCCGGAGTATGATGGCGCAACCCTGGATGTCCTGGATATGGCGACTGGCTGTTGCTGAGTGAATCGCACCTCGGTCGTGGACACTTCCTGTGTCCTCATTGCATTGTAATCCTGCGCTTGACTGGAGTAGGCGCTGGGAGCGGCGTACTGAGTCCGGCTGATAGGGCCATAGTTGGAAGGCTGGATGGAGGCCTTGACCATCGCATTGGCCTTGGACACTGTGGATGAACTCGACCTTCGCATCGGGACAGAGGCTGGCACGCTCGAAGGCTTCCGTCTCTTCGGCTGGCTTTGGCTGCTAGGGCTCTTTTTCGCAGGCGCGTCAACTTCCTCATATTGGTGAACTCGTTTCATGTGGTCACGTTGGTTCCATCGGCGAGGAAATCCGTTTCCCTCCCGGGCGCGCTCACAATCCGGGAATTTGCACAGGTACGGGTTCATTCCGTGGGTATGTTCTCCATGGGCCTCTCTTTCATGGCGGAGAAGGCAGGCATTGGACGAAAACCGGAGGTCCTCACATTCTGGTCGATCCGTGAACTTGCAACGATATGGCCTCAGATGGGAATCCACGTATTTGCTGCAAGCAAAGGGCAGTGTTAGAAAAGGCACCAACAGTGAGTGCACTGGAATGTCAACCTACTTGTAGACACATCTCTGTGTAGTGGACTGGTGATGGCAGTTGCCTTCCTGAGCCCACGGGCAATGGTATTTTCCGTTCTCATCGGGTCCACGGTTGTAGTACGGATGACTTCTGGCCTTTTCCCGGTTGGACGGGTCTTCCTTGGGGGGGCTCCTGACCTCAGGGGGAGAAGTGGACGAAGCACAATATTCGCTGGCTGCAACATTCCTTTCAGAAGCCGATCGGATAGGTCGGGGTCGTCGTACGATCCTCTGGCTGGGGCTATATGCGGCATGGGTTAGTGGCTATATTCACACAACGCTAGGGTAAGCGAGAGGGGTCTGACCTGTCGGGCTCCATGTGGCAGGCGGTAGTGCCCTCGGACGTCGTGAAGTCCTTCTCCAGCGGGCATAGCTGCTCCGGGAAAACGTGTCCTGATGGAAAACATGTCTGCAGGTACTCTTCTGGGGGCGGGGTTGGAAGCCTGGACATGTCGGCAGTGTTAAAACTGGGCATCATTGTAGGCATGTAAAGTGAATCCATGGGCGTGTAACTGGGGTTCAAGTGGTCCTGGGAACTGCCTTGTCCTGGGTATTGGGGAGGTACGAAAGTCAAGTCTGAACAAGTGTTGCCTGAGAAAGCATCCTCAGTCAGGAACTCAGAGGCGAAATCGGCATCGAAGCCGGTCAAGCTGGACAACATAGGACCGGCATACGAGCCGTCAGGTACGATCATGGAGCGATAGTTCATCCCTGATGATGTGGACAAGAAGTAGTCATCGCTGTCCGGATATGACCCGGATGAAGGACCAGCGGTCCTTGAGCCGTGGTACCGGCGCGATCCAAGAGTGGAAGATGTCACAGCATAGTTTCCGCTGGGCACTTGACCGGCCATGGAGGCAGGGTTAAAGTGAATATCACCCGGGGAAATCAAAGGCATAGTCCTTGGTATCCGGCTTTGAGATCCTTGGGAATGAGTGGCCAATATGAGACTTCTCCTGGTTCTCGAGTTCATTGCGTGATAGTCGGCCCTGAGAGTATGTGGTTCTATCAGGACGACAAAAAGTTAGTGCTCTGCCCATCATACAACATGGCATCTAGGCAGCATCAATTGGAGTAAATCAGACGGCAACGAGGGTTAGTGCAAGTGAGCCGTCCTGTGGGCAAGCTTGGTCCGGGTATGGGTAGGGAGGCCACATGTTAAAACCAGGTTTCGGCCATCGGGCTGCGAGTTCCGGAAGGCTTCTGTCGACAGAGTAGTTTAGGAAACCTGTTGCCACGGCCAACGGAGCGTATGTCGGATAGTAGTCGCCAGAATAGACGGTAAGGCTGGAGGTTGTTGAGGTTTGTGGCAGGTCGCGCAGGAATCTTAAAGCGTTGCAATTTTTGTCGGTGTGGTGTGAGCGCTGAGTGTCAAGCCGTGGACATGTTGGCGTCAGCGTGGCCAGTTGACCTCCACGGAGAGCAGCATTTGCAATGGTCCGGTCAATTCCACGGGTAATCCTTTGGAGCGAAGATGTCACAACAGGGAGCAGAGTACGGCCTTGAGCTTCATGACGTCGCCGATTGGTGCAAGTCGCGTTGTCGTGCTCGGCTGCTGCGGCCTCGAGCTTGTTGAGAGCATGGTGCGAGGTGTATCATCAGTGTCGGCAAAGTAGATGTCGAAGTTGCGATTTGCAGTTCCGCCGAGACGGCGTCTGCATCACACAGCATTGGATGTATCCGGTAGTGCACTCCAGGTAAACCATTCCACGGAAAATCCAACGGTAGTCATGTCCGGGGTCAAAGGGGCTCCGTTCAGTTGTCCATGGGGTCCGCTCCGGTTGAGCTTTGAGTAACATTCATTTCAGATGCTTCCGAGCCGTAATCATCGATCACAGGCTCGCGAAGCAGGCGTCACCATGGGCTAAAAGCCGCAGGGACTGTGGACGCGTGACGGACATCGTCCGCGCGCGAAGGAGGTCCGGCTGGTTTGACAGGAATGAAATCAAGCATGACAAAACGAAACAAGAAGGAAATCTTTAGTACCTCAAGACGCTGATAATCCGGCTGGTATCAATTGAGGCTGGTTGTCGATTCAGATCCTTCGGATAGAAAATTCCTGGAGAAGAGCTCGAGGATGACAAAAAAGCAAATGAAGCACTTCCTGGATGTCCGGAGTAACTGGTTGTCCTTGTGGGAATAAATCCTGATGGCCAAAAGTGGACTGAGATGGTCGAGGTTGCCTGTGGTGGAAATGGTTGAAGATATTGTCGAGAATATATGTCACGAGCTTTAGCATGTACTGGAGGTAGAACGAATTTGAAGGAGAGGAAAAGGAGAAGTCGGAGGCGGGCTGTTGGTTATAAACAAGTTGCGCCGGCAGGGGGTGCGAAGGAGCGAAATGAGGTGAGCGAGAGGTTGACCGAGAAGTGGGCGAAGTCGGTGTGAGGGAAGCCAAAAAGTGGGCAAAGCGGAGTCGTAGCCTCACTCTTTGCTCACTTCGACCTTTGGTCATCCCACCGCCAGCCGCGGTCGTGATAAGTGAGTGGACCGCGAGCTGCAGTTTGATGCAACTTTGCTCGAGTGTTGCATGCACGTTGCCCGGCTGAGGGCACAGCAGCAGTGAGTCCAAGGAAGTTGCGCGGACCCAGAGGCTTGCGACTTGCCTGTCAGGTCCGTCGCGACCCGCCCTCGGCTGCAGCCAGCGCAGACCTCGAGCACAGAGGCAGCGAGTCAGCATCGACGTCACGCTGGCAATCTAACCGTGTGATTCGCTCTGTCGGGGATGCTTGTGGAAATGCCACATTTGTTCCGTTTGACTGGTTCGCGCCGGTGGTCGACGAATGGGTCTGCGATCAGCAGGGGAATTGCCATTCGTTGTCAATCACGCCCCGCTGTGTCGGTTCTGACAGGGTGCCCACACTTCTGCGTCCTGGCATGCACGCTTGGCCACTCGCAGTCGAGGCGACTGCAGTGACGAGACCGCCGGCACATGTGGCAGGAAGGAGAGCACACTGACGTGGCACTCTCTCGTGCCAGCAGCTTGTTCTTGTGACTCGAACTCCCACGCCTCGAGGCGTTGCAGCATCATCCTTTGGCAGCCTGCTCTGTCCAGCTCACAATCCAAAGTTCTAGAGAGCAAACTGGACACAGAATTGGCGAGACAGAGTACCATGCATCGTCTCTCCACTCAGAGAATATGGCTAGCATGAAGCTACACAGCTGCAGTACCCATCCGTGCCATCCTGTCGATGAGGCGTGAGATAGGGGTGGGCGGTCATGTGAGGCTGGTCTACCTGTGAGGCCCTGACGTAGCTAGTACACCACTTCTCTCACGACGTTGCACAAGGTGCTCGTAGAGAGCGCAAAGAACAGAGTTTTGTGTGACTTCAGCAGCGGGGTACTCGTATTGAGGGCAAGAAGGTCTAGCGCTGTCGGGCTGACAATAGACCGAGACGTGAGAAGAGGCCTCCAATCCCCCAATGCCAGTATCCTCAGCCTCGTCACTTCTGTCTACTACTGTGGTGAGGAAGTGCGGGCGTCTCTACATATGTTTTGAGACAAAAATCTCTGCGAGGCCATGTCCGGAAAGCCCACAATGAAGTATACATCTTCTGTTTCGCCTACTGTTACACAGTCCGTATACAAACTGGACAGTCGATCACCAGCAGATTTGACTCTTCTGGATGTATTTCGAGACATGGCCACACTCAGATTAATGATCGACGTACGAATCCGGATAGCTGATGCAGGCGATCCGATTTTGGTTTCCATTGCAGAACAGAGTGCGGATCCGGCTGAGACTGGCATCCTCCGATTTTGGTAAATAAACAAGGTTGAAGAATATCATGGCAAAGCAGGGAAATGGAGTCGTACCTGCGTAAACGACATTAGCACGACTGGGTCGGGATAATGTAGAGAAGGAGCACAAGCACTGATTCAAGATATTCAGAAATACTCAAATGATGGGATATTGTTCGTTCACAGACGGAGAGTCTCAGTTGAACTATGCTTTTGATGATGTTGGTTCATCACAATGGACGGAAATGGGTAGAGTGGTGCGGATGACGCATGGGCTGATCAGGACACGTACCTCTTTGTTCAGGGGCCTGCAGCGAGGGTTGTGTTCGGTTCCCGAGTTCATATGTCTTCGATGAGCTTGACAGGACACACGCAGAGCGTGCAGGAGAGATGGCGGCGTAAGACCAGGTATCACAGACGACTCCATTGAACATGCAAAGGTCCTTGGCTGCTTTGCCCGGCAAGAGAAGGACGCGGGTGCAACGATAAACGAGAAAACTACGGAGTATCAGGGACCAGATTAGGAAGAATTGACACTTGGCAACGTGCGAGAATTTTCTGCTAGATTTGACTTGGCATATTTGGTCACTTTGAGCTTTATCTTAGCGTGGCAGTGAGGGCGTAAGGCTGTCTAGTCCCAAAACACACTGAGCAGAGTTTGAGAACGAGAACTCTAACGTCGTGTACTCATAGGTAAACTCGGGCGGTAAATGGCCTGTCCAGTCTCTGCCCACCGACAGGCGGTTCTTCGTGGTGGCTTCTTCCGCTACAGGCTGTTACACGGCCGACTTGCACGGTGGTGTCTTTTGATAAAGCTGTCATTTCAACGTCACTAGCGTCTTGCGCAACTCTTGCAGCGCGTCTCGGTACCATGTAAGCAGGTAGCCTTCTTCACCACCAGGCTCTGAGATACAGCTAGAAGGTGCGACTACTACACATGTGAGTATCTCAGGTATGATAGTGACAGACAACGACTATACACCAGTTGTTCTAAATCTCGCACGTCCCCCGAAGACTTCGACAAGTCGTCACGACATGGACCTACTGTACTGTGTCGGGCGTCAATTCGGGGGCCACGGGGGCTCCCTGGGACCGGGGACGACCGTCACCACGTTTGCGTCGCGAGTTCTCTAGACTACGCAGTGTGATTTGAGACGAACTGGGTCGACTGGTTTGCGGGGTCCGAACTCCACGATCAAAGGTGCGTGATTCGCACGAGACTTTCGAACAGCGACACTACTCCGGGGGTGCTGCCGCTCATTTCTGCATCAAACGCGGACTGGGTGGCGCGTGAGAGATTGTCGATGGGTCCTGGGCGTCGCATCAGCCCGACAAAGTCCCTCTTTACAACCAGCCGGACCGGGTCTCTCTCCTACCACCGACCCGACAAGCTCCCTCTTTATAGACACAAGACATCAGACTTGGGGCTGGGCCAAAATTTAATCCTGGGATTTACGAGTATAATCGCATTCGTAAGCTCCGGCGACAACTAGGGCCTGGTTGGCAGGACTTGAGAACAGGTCATCCCCCGGCGACCCCAATGCCGTGGAGAATGGGCCACAAAGTGTATTGACGAAAACGCAGGATAGAGCGATTGTAAGGCTTTGGCAGCAGTATGGTCCGCAGGAGGACGCTGCCCTCATCACTGGAACGTACCATTGCCATTAAATATGGAAATCAAAGGGTTCTTGGGAGAAAGAAAGGTGAAGATCATGGAAGTGGCAACGCTTGAACTAGGAGCAGCAATTTCGACACGCCAGACTCTTTCCCTGGTACCACCGGGGGTGGTAAGGGAGCTGGAAATCCTTCCATTTCTACCACGGCGCCGCTCTTATCTGCCACTCAAATGGAGTGCACTGCCATGCGCAGATGACACTTCCTGGGTCTGGAATGTCTCATCCCATGGCCCTTCCGATGGATCAAAGCTGCGTGAATACGAACTGATAGACCGAATCTCTCGACTTCCCTCTTCGTGGGAGTGTCCACATGTTTCTGCTTGCGGCATGTGCTCTCTCTCGGGAGCGTTCGAGGCTCGGCCAATGTCGCCGTTGATGGCCACTAGAAACCGGTTTTCGGGTCCACCCCCTGATCTGACAGCTTTTGGTGCGTTGACCCGGCCGGAGCCTGCTGGATGTCGTGAGCCAGACCTGGAAACTAGTGTGGCCGCCCCTAATATCGCTGTACCATATCAAACGCTCCGTACTGAAGCAGCCCGGCCACTCAAAGACACAGTGTCTCCTCACGCCAAATCAAGGATGTGGCGGTGATTTGAATTCCGCGAAGCGCACAACCTTAAACCGAAGGGTGTCCCAGCGGGCGAGAGGGCCGAATTCCGAGGACCATGCTCTCGTGTCGTTGCTGACCCTGATCTGCACGGAGACACGTTTGGCACGCTTCCGAGCAGAAGGTTGACTGCAGCTGTTAGTCGGTGAACAGCCGCTGTGCCGTGTGTCACCGTCGCCTCCGATGGTGGACGAGACACGAGAACATTGAGGTGGCTTGTGTCAGCAACGACCTGCATCTACACACGGGGTACTTTTGTCACCACATTCTGGCGGCTATCCACGAGATGGCAGTGGAGCCGAAGTTCACTCAGCTAGCGATTTCAAGGTTGTCTTCGATCAATAGAAGAGCGCGCAGAAGCATCACGCTGGGGCACGGTGTACATGATGATGACCGTGTCGGTGTCTCACCAGACAATGATGCTACGTACCAGCCACGGCCCGAATTATCATTTGATGTGGCGTGGTCCCGGCTTGAGGAACGCCACGGCGGGACAGTGGATTTACAGTCAAAGCTCTGCGATCGTCTCCTAAACTCAAAAGTGGTAGGTATTGTGCGGGTTGCTGTTTGTCAGCGAGAGAAAGAACGGTATGCGTTGGTATACTGGACAGGCCTGTCGTATTGCCATGCTGTGTCCTGACTGGCTTGATGGCACGCCGAGGGCCCCAACTGCCCGATCGAGATACTCCCGGCAAGAAGCTTGTTTCCAGGGCGACGGTAACGGCATTCCGAGGTCCCTCTGGGGGTTTCCGCCCGGCAAAGCATCGGCCATCGGCCCATGTTTGACGATACTCTTCACAGACATTCAACGCGGGACGATGATTGGCCACCAGGAGAACGCCCGGCTTGGCCTAGAGGCGACGCCATCGTATAGACTCCCGTCGCAGAGAGGCTTATTTATATCGGCATGACAAAACAGCAAACATGGTGTTCGAGAGGCAGCGACTTGCATTAAGCTCGACGAAGCTCGTATGATTGCTGGGGCTGATGCTTCTGCCAAGCAGGCCTAGACCGACTCTGGATGACCACAATCGCCCTCCTAAGCACCTCCAGGCGGCGACAGTGCGTGAGCGTCCCAGCAGGGTGTCCAGACGCGCCCGGGTGGTCTCTCCGAGCCACTGGCGATGGGGTCTGCGGCAGCCTTACCAGGAACAGGAGACTGGAACCCCTGTTGCATGATGGATCGCTCGAAGGGCGCAACGGAGCCGCTATCTCAAATGGGGAACAAGATCACTCTGGTCTGGATGGTCAGAGACATTCAGGATCTGCCTGGAAACCAATCACTTGTTGGGAACCCCCGTGCCTAAGTCGGTAAGTCGATAAGTCATCCCAGGTCATCTCGACGCCTCCACTTGTATAGCTGCTTGTATCGAGACGTATTGATGATATGCAGGTTACAATATGCAAGGCTGTATACAGACCGCTGCCCGGGCACCGGCGTGTATCAGACCCAAGATCTCATTTACAGCGCACGCTCTATACAAATTGCGTCCATGTCTCGGCTTGACCCAGTTCCTCCAGAAGGACTTATCACTCCCTCTACCTGAAGTGGCTCGACAGTACCGGAACAGTCAGTGCAAGAGACGCCTCGATCCGTTCGCTACGCCCACTGTTTCATTGGTCAGTCGGTGGCGTCGAACAAGCAATGCATGATTAGCTAACAGACGGTGTGCCTCTGCAGCACGACAGCCATTGACAGCCATTCTCCTGCCTGCTGTCCATCGTATACGGGGACGCCATTCTCGCTAAATCCCATCAATACGGTTACACTCTGAACCGCGACTAATTGAGACACGCACCCTCGTCGGCTCGGCGGCACTGCCTACGACAGCCCAACTCGGACGACAACCAGCATCGACGGAGCCCCAATCATTGAGAAGTGCATACTGCCACGCGCATTGAAAGGCCCAGACCTGAAGATAACCAAGCTACGGTGTGCGAGCTGCAACAACTCGGACTGAACGAGGATCTGAGCAACTGGCGACTTCGATGGCTGTCCTGGACGAGAACCCGGCTCAATTCGAGTTTGCTACATTCAACAGCCTGAGGATCGATGCTCAACGCCCAGCATCAAGCAAGGCGCCTTTTCTCTTCATCGTCAAGACTCCCGCCTCGGACACGTTATCTCGGTCCACAACCCGCAGTGCGGCTGCGAGCATCAACAGCCACGCTCAACGATGGGCCCAGGAGGTCGCGGTAACTCAGGGCGCCAACGGAACAGCTGGCCGACGCGAGGTCGACACGCCGGCCTTTGAGAAATGCATGATGAGGTGTCGTGTTTCTCGACTGCTAGATGACCCAAGCAAGCCGGTAAAGTCGAAGCGCTCTGGTTCCGGGAAGAGAGCCAGTCGACCGTCAGAGAAACGCTCGAGAAGATTGACGCCGCAGCCATCTGAGAAGTCCGGTACGACGAGTGAGAAAGACCCGTCGACTAGTCCTGAGGCCGAGCCACGACCACGAGCCGAGTTCAGTGAGGATGAAACATCTCAGACGGCACCACTGTTGTCTCCCGCTCCAGGGAGATTTTCAGTCTTGGACCCTTTCGACTCCGCGTCCCTTGCCAACGACGGCGACGTGCAACCCATCCTTCAGTATTATCTCTCCTTTGCGCTCCTGTCCACACCCAAGGGAGACGACGGGCAAAAGCCGCCCGACGGGGCGCTGATGCAGCACTTCTCGAGCATCAACGCGATCATACAAGGCTGCATGCACAAGAGCGTCCACATGTACGCCCTTCTCGCGGCCACGGCCAGCCGCATGCGACGGGTCTCTGGGGTCTCCTTCCGCGCGGACAACGGACCAGAGATCTATCTACACAAGGCTCTCCAATGCCTCCGCATGTTGCTCGACAACAACAGTCAGTCAGCGGTCGAGGACCGTCAGATCATCCTGGACATCTATTACCTCAGCGTCTGTGGGTGGTACATGGAGCGTTATGGAGAATCCAAGACCCACTTCAACGTGCTGAAGCATTTCTGGAAGACGCTTACCCCGGGGCAGTCGATGTTGGACCAGTACATCTATGATCTGCTCAGCTACAACACCATCTTTCTCGAGGCAGACGCCACGAAGGTCCTCGACTCGACCGGGCTTGATCGTTTCAGTCACCTCCCTGGCCATGGGACGATTGCCAACCCTCTTGCCTGGCACCCCAAGCATCCCGTCTCAGTCCGCCACTGCTCCGCGTTGCCCGTGGCGCTGGAACAGGCAGCCTACAGTCCTGATCTCCGGCAGGTGGTGCAGGAACTCCCGTTGCTCCTGCTCCTGCACAACAACCTCGTCCAGAACTCGGAGCTCTCATGCCCCGAGAGAGACTGGGTCCGGTCGAAGAGCCGATCGCTTGTCCTTCGCCTGCTCGAACTGCCCAGCTATGGCGGCGAGCTGTGCTGTCGCCTAACACTCGTCATCCTCCTCCGATGCATCTTCAAGACCAGCAGCCCGGCCAAGGGCTCCACGGCGTGCGTCGACAGCGACATCTCCGTCGACCTCGGCCTGGTCACACAGCGCTTGAAACGGCAGTTGCAGTATGAGATCCTGTTGCCGTCAAATGAAATCTCCCCCGTCGCGCTTGGCAGCGAGGCAGCAACAGCAGCAGGAGGAGGCGCCGCTCACACCCCGCTGCAGATCTGGACCGGCAAGTCCAACCATCTTCTGCTCTGGGTCTTGATCGCCGGGCTCTATGGCGCCCGACTGACCAACCAGAAGGCTGAATACGACTGGTTCTGGAGCCGGATCAAGGCGTTGATGAGACTGTTGGAAGTCAGCACCATGTCACGGCTGCGCCACCTGGTCACGTCGTTTGCGTTTGTGGAGGGCATGCTGGACGATCAAAGGATCGATGGCGTTTTGGCAGACGAAGGGCCCGAATGAAGCGTGATGATCCATCCATTCCACTGGTTTGGAACCAAACCCCCATTTCCCAGTTTGCACACCTCCGCGCCTAGCCTGGGAGAGTGAGTGCTTGCTAGGATCGCGGTTGCGGTTGCGGTGGTGTCTAGGGGGCGTGGCGTGGCGTGGTCGGTGGTCAGCGCCAAGTCGACGACGTGCAGTAGCCTCCGTTTCATGCATGATGCGCAAATACATTACCATAGCATTGATTATGGCATCAAGACTGTTATCTAAGCGTCCTTCCTGCATGGAGTCGCACAGAGTACGGGGTATCATTGATAAATCTAGCTAGCCACAGTAGCTACTCTACGAACGAGTTTCGCGCCCTAGCTGGCCGGCCGGAAAAGGCAATTTATACCTCATCTGGGCTACGTGACTGTATCCAAGTGAACCATTTATTGAATTGGCCGCTTCAGTACTCATACCTGCAGATGGTTCGGTCGGGTTGCGCTCGCCGCTTTCGTGTCCAACCACGGCGATGAGATGACCTTGCCACGCAACACGCAGCGCGAACCCAAACAACGAACACGAACACGAACTCGAGACACCAAGGCTGCATGCACGTCGAATGATACAGTGAAAGCCTGCCTGTAACTAGGTATGTAGTACAGTAACAGTACGAGCACGAGTATGTGACGACTTTGCCCCCCTTTCACCTCGTGTGTTCGGCCCCTCCCTACTCGGTACTGTGCAAGCCATTAGATTTGTCGCGGGCAATGGCACCGGCGCCTTTCCAGCGCCAGATTGAGAGACCCGCATGTCCGCGTGCCGCGTACAGCCTAGATTCCAACATAACCGCTACAGAAGTACATACATACATACATACATACATACACGAGTCCGAGTTAGGGTTATTGCACAGGATGTGAACGGGGACGATTTCCTCAAGCACCAGCCGGGGACCGATCCCCTGTCGAGACGCGCTGTATGTACTGTACCCAAAACAAACACAACGCCGAGTGCGGTACTGATACAGTAGGATACACCGTACACCGTACACCGTACACCGTACACAGTTACAGGTTGACGGGATTAAGATCACTCATGTTTCGCCGCATATCCCAACCACCACGGACGCACTCGCTCCGCCATTTCCGTAAACCTCATGCCAATACTCATAATGCAAATACCGGCGTAGGACTACCACTGTTACCACTACTACTCAAGACGCAGCAGGCCTTTCGCCGCCGCCACAGGTCATCATCCCCGTCGACACGGGTGACCACCCCACCCCCACCCCCACCGGTCTCCCGATGTGATGATGCCTTCACCGACACCTACGAGTACACTGCCGGCCACTGGCTCCACCGGGACCAGGCACGGCGTCAAGCTCGGTCCCTGGCGTTCGACTTCGCTGCACTATGCCGCAAAGCCGTCGACGCATGTCCCGGCGCGAGAGGGGTCCTACGGTGCGTGAAAACCGAGGGCGGCTTCAACCGAGTCTTCCCCTTGTCCATGGACAATGGAGCCCGTGTGGTGGCGAAGCTGCCTTTCCGCGCTGTGGCTGGCCCGCCAAAGCTGATGACCAGCTCGGAGGTCGTGACAATGGCATATGGTAAGACGATGATTCTGCTCTGGAGTTCGACTAATGCGATGACAGTGAGGTCTCATACGAGCATTCCCGTACCCAGGGTTCTCGATTGGGACGCCGACGCACTGAAGAATCCCGTGCGAGCAGAATACATCATTATGGAGCACGTCTCGGGTGTCCAGTTGCACGAGGCGTGGCCGACCATGGACTCGCATCAGCACATGCTGGTCACGAAGAACTTGGCGTATGTTGTTGTGGAAATGGCCAACTTGGCATTCCCTGTCTATGGAAGCTTGTATTTCGCCACGCATGCGAATACAAGTAGTCATCTGCGGAAAAAGGCGGCCGTGGATGTGGCCGATGGCTTCGTAGTCGGTCCGAACTGCGGGAGAGAGGACTGGGAATACGGCGGCGACGTTGCATCCAGTGGTCGGAACGAGTGTTCGACAACCCGAGGCCCCTGTCAGTACATACTGTACCACCCCATTCTCTGACTACTGTCTCCCTGTGCCTCGCTCACGACACTGCTAACGCGAGGTCAAAGGGAATACTTTCGAGGAGTACACCGATGCGTTGCTCGACGCGGGCTATATGCGGCTCCCCCCCAACCGTCCGACGGCAGAACATGTCGCCGAACTGCCGTACCGTGGCTCAGTAGAGGACCATGTTCGGCTCTTGCAAATCAGCAAAGCGGTAATCAAGGAACTAATCAAGAGCCCCTTGATTCGAGACCTCTCGGCGCCTTTGCTCCTACATCCCGACCTGAACAAGAGGAACATCTTCGTCTCCCACGACGACCCAACTCGGATAACCGCTCTCATCGACTGGCAATCGACCTGCATTGAGCCCACCTTTGTGTACGCGAACGAGTCGCCTGATCTGATAACCCCGCCGCCGGCCCTCTCCTCAATCCCCGAAATGGACGACGAGTTGCGTGCGAGCATAGACGACCCGAAAGACAGGGAGAAGCTGGCGCGAGACCACTCGATCTGTCAACGGACCTTCGAAGTCGTGCTCCGCGGATACGCGCCCAAGCTCGCGGCCGCCAGAGCGCTGGACGAGACGCTGCTCCGAACGATCCGGTACTGCCATTCATCCTGGCGGAATGGAGCCGCGCCGTTGCGGCAGGAAATGATCGAGTTGTCCCAGCGATGGTCCGAGCTGGGACTCCCGGGCTCGTGTCCCTACCAGCCTTCGGTGGCGGAACTCGCAGAGCATGCGAAGCAGTGGGACGATTTCGAGACGGTGCAGAAGTTCAGACTCTACCTCATGCGCGCGCTGGACGCGAGCTCGGACGGCTGGGTCCCGACCGAGAGTTGGGAGGTCGCGAAAGCGGCGCACAGGCAGATGTTTAAGCAATGGATGGAAACAGTCAGAGAGTCGGAAGATCCCGAGATGAATGAGGAGAGAGGTCGGAAGCTCTGGCCGTGGGATGAGAGGTGAGAGGTGACTGGTGAAAGATGAGAGATGAGATGAGATGATGTGTCCCAAGAAAGATTGCTCCGGCAGTCCTACACGATCCTTTTCACCTCCATGCAGTGCGTGCGTACACTACAACATCACAATAACAACATCACAGCCGGTATTGTTTAAAATCCCAGACCGGGCCCTCCACTCGGAATCTTCCCGCGCGTTGGCACGCTCAAAGGGACTTGCGTGTGGCGGGTCGAATCTGTCCGAGTCACCTGTAAGAGAAACAAAACATACATGATGACACAACAGAACGCGCATTCCATGATATGCTGGCCCTGGGCGCGGGAGTGGTTCCTAGGTCCATCCAGCATCCAGCATCCAGCATCGAGCACGGCGGCGTGCCCGGCAATCCACGAAGACGAACGGGTTCGTCATGATTACTGACTTTTTAAAAACCGCGGTCTTAGTCACCGAGACTATACTGATGACATTACTGGCTTGTTCATGCGGAAAGCGATTCTCCTTCCGTCCTTGCGAAATTAGTTCTTCTGCGAGGGAGCTGTGGCACAGAGGCACAGGGGCACAGGGGCACAGAGGCAATTCATGGCCTTGGATGCATGATCGAGGCTCCAGTGTGACCTGGAAATGGAGATGGAAGGGGAGAGGGAGAGGGAAGAGGGATGTGGAAACGCGGAACCGTGGAACGGCGAAACGGCGAAACGGCGAAACGGTGAAACGGGGATGGAAGCAGCAGACACTATCAGGGTATGGGAAGAGGCAGCACGCCCCACGCCACGAACAGCGGACGACCGTCAGAGGGTTCGATCGTGGATACTCGTAGTTGGATAGACACGTAGAGATGGGGACGGGACGAACAGCAGCTTGGAGTACCGCACGGCACATGCATCCCTATATCGGCACGCAGCACACGTACGGGGTGGGCTCGTCTCCAGAATCATCCACTCGACAGCTAGCGAGCTACTGTAGCCAGCCAGCCAGCCGTACTGATCTTGCTGGCCATGCTGTGCATCGTCTATGGTCCATCCTCCGCTCTCTGGATCGCGAAGACCTTCTCGCTGATTCCAACACTTCCAGCTCTTCTAGCCTCTGCACGGGGCGTGCCGGTATAGTTCCCCCGGAGTATCTCTCGAGTTGCCTACTTATGTGCTGCCGGATGTTGCTCTCATGCTGCGCGGACGGGTCGTTGTGGCGGACAGTCTGGAAGGGAAAAAACCTGGATGGATCTTTTCCATGTGCGATCGTTCGGGACATTCCTGCGAGAAAGGACCTGGAGCCGAACCAGACGAAGATGACGATCAAGAGGAAGAGGAAGCCCGCGTTCATGACAACGGCCGTCTGGACTGCCAGGACGCCGAATGCGCAACGCGCAGACGAGCACGCTATACAGTCATGTCGACGGCCGTGGCGTCAATGTTGTAGCACCGTGGCATTTGATACCGTCGAGAACCCTGCTCCGGATTGCTCTTCTTGATTAGCTGCTTTCTTTTTCAGGAGACGAGTCGAGCTCTCGTGCCGGCTAGATGTCTCCCCTTCATGACATGTCGCATCCGATCCACGGCATCTGGGACAATTGTTTGTCCTGGTCATGAAGGGGTAAAAAGGTTACCTGGCCTTGATGGTATTTCGCACTTGGTCGTAAAATAACCCCTCTTGCATGCAGACGGGTGTCCTCGTAAGATTCTTTCACCCGGCACTTGCCTCCGCTCCTGCATTCGTTTCGAGATTCAAAAACCCGTCAAGCCCGTCCATCACATCCTTAGCCACACCGCCAGTAAGCACGGTGTTGACGGCCTTCTTCAGCACCGATCTCTTGATTCCCCCGACTCGGGGTTTCCAAACACCCGGGACTTCGACCCCCTCGCCCACTTCGCCAAACATAGCCACACCCTTCATGGTATCCCGGGCGGGCGTGTCGATCATTCTCGTCGCAAGGACCTGAAATCCACTGCCCGGCACATCGCCGACACTGACGGCAATCAAGGCGTCCGCGACAGCAAGCTCCTCGCGACTGGGATCGAAAATGATATTCTCGCCGACCACCACAACCAGCAGCGTGACTGGGGGTCTCGACCGGAGCGGCTTCGTCCTGCCGTATAAATACGTGCTCGCCATCCAGTCATCATCCGCGATGGGATCTTCTTCGCCCTCACTCTTCAGCCGCGGGACCCTGGTGTCCCGAAGCGCAAGGTGTGTCGCCATACTCAGCAGGGGAAGCGGATAGCTCGCAAGGCCGTTGGGCGAGATGAGCAACACGTCGATGTAGATGTGCCAATGCCAGCGCGAGTTGATGACCAAGCTGTCCTGTAGTGAAGCGGTTTCCGAAGACGCAGAGGCGGAAGCAGGTGAACGACCACTCGAAGATGAATGTGACAGCACAACCAACGGCTCCCGGAGCATCTCCTCCAGGAACACCAACCCAGGATCATCATCTCGTAGACCTGGCAGCGTAAGACTGAGAGTCACCCATTCCTGGCTACCCGTCTGACGCTTCCTGCCGCTCGCGTCCACGTTAGGATCAACATCAACATCCATGGCTCCATCATTGTCTGCTTCTGTTGGTTTTCCGTACCCCAGTCTCGCCCCCGACCCCGCCCCTGCTCCTGCTGTCCTCTCGACTTCAAGCTTCACCCCTACAATGGCTTCTCGGCCGTCACTGAATCCCACGTGTGCGCTGCCATGAACTGCGGGGAGGACACCCGTTTCGGCCCTTAGGGCACGGAAATCTGTCGGTAAGGGACGCGCGTCCGGTCGGATAGGTGGAGTCGAGGAGAGGGATGTATGGAGGTAGGCGAGTTCGGCAGGGGAGAAGGGAAGGGAATTGGTGAGCGAGGGCATGGTTTCGTTTGGTGGGCTGGTGAAATAAAATGAGGGACGTAGAGTGCGAGCTCAGAGAGATGAATACGAGTAGGAAGCTGGACGATCGTCGGTCGTGGATATTATCATGCGGCGGATTCGAAGGATAGACGTACAGATTTAATTAAATGAGCGAGCGAGGCGCCAGGCCTTCAGAACAAAGATTGGTGACCGTGTCGAGGATCTAGAGGGGACGAACTTCTGTGAAGAAAAGTCAAGGTGACGGTCAATTGCGCCGGAGTTAACAAATCGTGCATTGCCCACATGACTGACTTAACGCCGAGAATTGAAATGCTATATGAATACGGAGTACAGAGCATGGGATACAAAGCCGATTCTCCATCACCGTGGCTGGCAATTCGACTGCACCGTATTCAAGGCCATTTGATGATACAGCGCATCCGCAACCGTGGACCTGACCCGACCGTTGTCGCCGTCCCTCATCCTGCTCAAGCATCGATTCCTATCCCTCCCGCCTCATCGCTCACTCCGACGAGTCGTGGTCTGCCGGCTTTCGCCCCATACACTATTTCCATGAGCTTACTCTTTTGCTTGTCTCGAACACCCCTTAGATATTCGTATGTACCTTCCAGACCTCTGATTTGCTGGTCGACAACGCTACCATTGTCGATGGTGACGGAGTCATTCCTCCTCACCAGCGGACTCACCAATTTCCTTCGCAATGTCTCCAGGTTTATTTTCAGCGTCTGGAGCCTCGTGTGGTGCTCCATGAGGAGATGTTTGTTGTTCACTGTTCTCGACCTGACGCTCGACAGGAGCTGCTTGTTCTTCTCGAACTTGCGCAGCATTGCAGCGTTCGGCCCGATCACCCTCGTCCAGAGCGAGGAGAGAAGATCGCTCTCCAGTCTTTCTTGCGTGTCGGTTTCGCGGACGACGGTTCGTTGCAAGTTCAGGAACTGTCGGTCAATGGACTCGAACAGTGCAAACAGTACCGCCGAGTGAGTCAACTCGCTGTTGATCGACTCCTCGAGTACGTTGACGAACTCGTGGAATGTCCTTGTCAGTGTTGCCCTTGTCCGCTGTGGCGAACTTGCACCAAATACTTTGGTCAGGAACGTCCCCAGACTTGTCGGCCCCTTCGACGTCTCCAGCAGCCCGCCGCGGTTGAAGATGCCGTGCAGATGATCAAAGATCACTCCGCTAAGTGATGCTCCTTGACCTGTCGTGACCCCTTCAAGCTCCCGTTTCGCCCAGTCCATAACAAGCAGGATGCTATCCACATCCGAATCAACGTCGGCAAAGAACCGCGTCAGCTCAAGGCCAAGATTCTTCAAGCTTTCTGATAGTTCATCCAAGGAACGAACAATCAATGGCGCCGAAGTCATGTTTGCGCTTCTGACCGACTCTCCAAGGTCCCATACCGCCACGCTTGTCTCCTGCAGCGCTGTTATTTGCGTATATCCGTTCTCCGAATAGAAGATTAGAGGCTCGAATGACTTTGCCAGTGTCGAAACCTTGACAAGGTCTGGCACCGGAGGCGGTATTGGTGGAACGAGAATGATACGGAGAAGCGAAGCGAGTAAAATAGTCGTGAGAATCGACACGAATGTTGCTGACTTGGTTTTCGTTATCGTGTCGAATTTTCTTTGCACGAAGTTGAGAAACGGCACAAAAGGCTCCCGGTGTTGTACTTCGGCGCGAAGCTGTAAGCGAATATCTGCACTCCACTGTCAGTGAGTCCGCACACACTGTGCCGTGGGAATCATTACAATTGTTCGGGCTCTCGGGAGCTATGGGTTCTTCCCGGCTGAAGTCTGACGTCTTTGCCCCGTACTGTGGCTCTACCTCTGGCGAGCGCTCCCTCACCGGCGAATCTGTGCCGGCAGGTAAAGGTGTGTTGACCGCAATTGTGATGTCTGGATCGCCCTCGACCGCATCTTGGTATACCTCTGGACTCGTCTGCCGTGACCTGGAAGGACTGACTGACGGTCGCAGGTCGTATTTCCCATATGGATCTTGCCGAAACCAGTTGCTTGCATTCGAATTCCGACTCTTAAAGCCCGGGGGCGACCATGGTAACCCGGCGCTCGATGTATCGTCAGCTTCACTTTCCGCTCGCTCCGGCTTGAAGCCGGGAAACAGAGGGGAACGGCGCTCTTGCTCTTCAAAGTCCTCTATCGAAGCCTCCAGCGAATGCGCGTCTTCGTGCAGGGTCTCGGAGTAGGTGCCTTCCATCGGCCTCGCTTGCATCATGGCGAACATCGAGGAGTGCGAAGGAAAGGAAACGGACACATGAATGCGAGGCTGCGTGGAAGGTCAAGGCGGGGCAGCAGGCCGACAAAAAGGCCGCCTTTCACAGGGAAGCAATGTAACTCGTAGTTGGCAAAGAATACCTGTCACTAGGCAACAACGGAGTGAATGAAAACCTCTATCGAGACGCCGCAGCTATTGCTTCGATAAAGGAAGGCAATTCGAAGAAGAGAGGCCGCCCTGTTTGAGAAGGCCAAAGAGGAAAGTCCATCTCTGGCAGAATGCGGGATGTGCTGCAAGCCCAGCCTCTTCTCAGAACGCGGGTATCGAGGTCCACGGGAGAGCGGCGTGCATATCGCCTTGCGCGGCTAGAGGTGTCCGGTAAGTTTGCAACAAAGACGAGGAAACGACAGCGAAAGTCTGGAGGCTGGGACAGCTGGCAACCGTCTGTCGTGGTTGAGAGGGGAAGCGGTTTACCAATCAAACTGCAGAACATGGTCAAGACCAGGATGTCTGATGCAAGGGGCTACGCTCCTGGCTGCATGTTCTCGAGACGCTCTTATTGGAGGATATCGAAGCTCGCGGAGTGCGAGTTGCTTATCAGCCAGCGCCCCGAAGCTGCGAAAAGAGTGATGGACGAGATGCGTCGTGTTTCTGTGACCGACACGTAACCGAGCGGAGAAGAGATGGTTCATGACGGTCCTCCACGGCTTAGCTCTGCCAGTCTCGCGTGAGAAAAATGCAGGTACGCCGTCCAGAGAACTAGGTAATAGGAGGAGTTTTTTATGTACAAGGAGCTTCGTCTACCGGCTTCTCCGGCTTCCCATCCAGTCGTAGCTTATTGCTATGCAAGTCCAACCGTCAAATTAGGTAAATGTGCGCCTCGCCCGTTTCTTGATGATACAAGCAGCCGATGATCCCGAGGAACGTTGAAATGAGCGCATAGCGAAGAAGCTGACGCGCGATAGATTCAGACCGGTCCTGATGGTGTCTACTTGGTCTCTTCACGCAACCAGGTGATCAGGTCGTTCCTGTCCTTGCCTTTCTTCAGACCGCCGAAGGCCATCTTGGTGCCCGGGATGTACTTCTTGGGGTTCTCGAGGTACTCGAACTATTTCGCAGATTAGCCAACAAGCCATCGCAATCTCTGAAAATGTGCAACCCACCAAAGTGTCTTCCTTCCACGTAATGCCTTTTGACTTGTTTGCATCTGTGTATGAGAAGCCCTCGACGGAGCCGGTCTTGCGACCAAAGAGACCGTGCAGGTTGGGGCCGATCTTGTTGCCCTCTGATTCAACGACGCTGTGGCATTGTGCGCATCGTGTCTTGAACAGATTGGCACCCTTCTTCGCGTCACCTGATTAAACGAATGTAAGCCCTTGTCCGACGCCTCATCTTGCTGGCTTTGCTTTGCAGTCTTTTCCGCAGCAGCTTCCTTTGCTTGCTTCGCCGAGATCGATTCGAGCTCGTCAAGCTCCTGGGGGAGATATGCAAAGTAGCCCCAAACCATAGTTTCGGAGCTTAGATGTACGGTAGCAGAGTATCGCTTCGAGAGAGACGGCAGGGGTCGGGACAGGTGGCGTGACTGATGGTTTACGGCATCGCTGCGTCGAGGCGGCCATGGAACAGGCACACATGGTCATGCGCGAGTTGCATGGTCGTGACAGTGACAGGCCGTCCATCATCCCTCCAGTTTTCGAGTGATGAAAGCAAAAGCGAAGCTGCTGCGAAGCTGCGAAGGCCAGAGAAGCGGGAGACACTCACCATCCTTGAAGCCGTCGTCCTTGCCCATTTTGATGTGATGAAAGAAGCTGGAGTAAAGAGGGTGGTGGTATGAATATGAGTGAGGGAGCTCTCGTGAATGAGATAGCTTAATTTGTTGTTGTAGGCGTAGATGGCAAAAGAGACTGAAGCAAAAAAGTCGAAGGGGAACAGGACAGAAAAAGGTCTGTGACGCCGATGAATGAATCCACTCCCAGCGCTCGCTCGCTCTTCTTCCGGACGGCTCTTTTGGCTACCCACGCCGCCCACGAATCACATGGGCCCTGTTGTCATCGGCAGTTTTCGGGGATTCAATCACTCAGCGCAGGTAGCAATCGGAACACCATCGTCTCATCCAGCTGCGCCAATTTGGAAAATTTAATTTCTGCGTTATTTCTCCTGTCTTGAAGTCGATCTATCTATCTGTCTGTTCTGTATTCGTACGTACCTGGCTTGAAATGCTGTGCGGATATTGCCGGCTTTGTTTTGTGACGTCCTCCAAGCGGACGCCCACAAGCTCCCAACACAGATGCGAAAGGATGCAAGCCGGTAAGGTAGCGATGACGTAGACCAAATCCTCGGAACAGCGGCTGCCTCTTGAGACGTCAGAGCTCGAGCTCGGCTGTGCTCACTCATACCATGACACTGCAGCAACATCATCCCATGGCCCGACACCGTTCGCCCAACCGAGTGTACACCAGGAATGTCGGTAAAGTCGAAAATTTAGCTTGCGCCACCGGATGCCACACGAGGATCTACGAATACCCGTCCCCATGCTGTCCTATCCGCATCCTCTCCAGACTTCAGCACTCTACTCCATCGATGCCCAGAATTCGTCAATCAGCTCATGTCTCTTCACAGCAAGGTCAAAGTCTGCGTATGGCTTCCCGGTCGCATACGCTTCGTACAGCCGGCCAATATTCTGCGCCTGGGTTGGAAGCGATGTCCATTCTTCACCACCCTCGTCGGTGACAAACTCCTCGATTTCGCCTTTCTCGGCGTTAGAGAAACGAAAGCTTGAAGCCTTGGCCATTTGGGGTCCGGCGCTTGCAAACTCGACGGCCAATTCTCCTTTGGTACCGTATATCCTCCAGATCGAGCCAGGACTGCCTATAAACCTGTCTCCCGCCCTCAGGTGGAAGCTGAATACCGCAGACGGGTGTCGGTCCAAGCGTCCCTGCAGAAGGATCTGGTCAGGTGTGTTCTTGTCGTAGAGCTCCTCCGACAGCGACCCGTCGGACTTCATGAGATGCATTTTCCGCCTCAGGTTGACTGCGAGCGGAGTATAGCTGCCCGGCTTCAACTCTCCCACCGCATACAGTATCGAATCGAGAACGTGGCCTCCGTAGATGGTGAGCAAATTCCCCCCTATTGCGCGGTCCAAGAAATAGTGATACCTGTCGCTCGCCGCGTTGTTCTGCCACACGTGAATGGCACCCTGGTAGTTCACACTGTGGATTTCACCTAGTGCTCCCGAGTCAATCAGTTCTTTGACCTTGTTTACGCTTGGTGACATGCGGCCCTGAAGCCCGATAATGGTCTTCACATTCTTCTCTTTGGCAAGAGCGGCCATCTCCTTTGCTTGTTCCGTGGTTGCGGCAAGCGGCCACTCGACAAAAACATTCCTCCCGGCCTTGAGAGCTGGCATGGCAACATCATAATGCGTGTCTGCTCGTGTTGAGACAACATAGAGATCGACATCCGGGTCTGCTGCCAAAGCCTCGTACGTGTCGTACGCCCTGGTCGTCTCCGGGAGGTTGTGCGCTTTGATTGCCGCCTTCGTAGATTCTATCGACGAGTTGCACAATGCCACGATTTGGTAATTGGGAGAGTTGGCGAGTCGGGGGAGATGAGCCAGTTTCGCCCAGGCTCCTTGTTTTGCCGAAAGGCCTACGATGCCCACTCGAACTGGAGCCATTGTTGCCGCGCTGAGTGCTGATTTGGGGGGTATTCAGGCGGAAATCAGCGCCACGAGAATTTAGATCGCCTGGGACGAATCGACGAGAAGACTTCCTGACCGTCGCCGGCAACAAGCAGACGACCTTTGCGCGTCTCTGTATGTATCAAGCCGTCGGTTTGATGGGTGATAGCAAAGGTGGCACGAAGTCGTTCACCTTGAACTGAACAGATGATGGGCTGACAAATCGGGCGACTGATCTGACTGCCCACTTGATCCTCTTAGTGCTAATATCGTGGCATCTCTTGTTCTAGCTCCGCCTGATGATGGTGTAACACTACTTGACTTCACGAATCAGCTCGCGCAGCTATGACGATACTGTGCCGTTTCTGGGCCTTACTCTGCGCGGGAAGGGATTGCCCGTGGATGACCCATCGAGGATGCAAGTAGGCCATCTTTCTATGTTAAAGGGTGAGAATTTCCTGCTTCTTTGCCTTTCTTACCTTATCTACCCTGGCAATGATCCGTTTAAGCTTGTTTCCTCTCAGAACGTCTAGCTCTCCTGTACTCCCGCTGGAGCTGCTCATCGCCATTGTCAAATACATAAAGCGTCGTTACCTTTGTCGAGGTAGTCACTGTTCCGCATCGAGCTCATGCTCACAGTCGACTATTCACAGCTTTCGGCTCGCATAGTCAATGCGCCCCGTTGTGCTTCGCCGCGTCGCCGATCTCGCAGAATGCTCTGAACGTAACCATCTCCTCGGCGCTGCTCTCTACCACCAACTGCGCGGTCGCACCAACGAAATACACCCAGCCTTCCTTGAAGTCTTCCTTTTTTGGCCCGACGCTGATGGTGCCTTCTCCGCTCGTGCAGATGATGATGCTCGGTCCGGCGAGACCCTCAAATGTAGCCTTTGCGCCATCTTTTTTGAGCACAGTTCGTACCACGCTGAATTCTTCAATAGGTGGGTCATAGAGTAAAGATTCACTGTTCGAGCTGTATGCCTTGTCGTTCAGTGTGACGTACGGATAGTCAACCGGCTGGAGGAGTTGGTCCTCTGGCGGATTATGGTCATACGTCAGAATATCAGTCAGTGTGTTCACGTCCTGAAATTTGGGTGTGAATCCCGCGCGGATGACGTTGTCACTACTGGCCATACATTCGATGATATCGCCAGAGATGTATGCATGAATGTCATCTGCTTTCAGGTACATAGCTTGTCCGGCCTGCAACTTGACGAAGTTCAGGAAGAAGAGCACGAAGAGACCGATGTCTTCGGGGAACTGGCTGTTGCAGCGTTGGACGAGTTCGCAGAGCTCCTCAGAGGTGTTCACGCTGGGCCCTGGCGAGATGGAACCTTGCTTGGCCAGGTCTAGGAGAGCGTGCGACTTCTCAGCGACTTCTTCTTTGGAGGATTTCATGAGCGAGCTGAATGCGGTTTTCAGGCGGGATTTGGCGTCGGCTTCAGACGGGGACGAGGTGTTGGCGATCTCTTCTAGAGCCTTGGCTTCGCTTTCGCCAACCAATTCGCGGAGAGGCCGGATGGTAGAGAGGAAATGAGCGATTTCCTTGAGGGGCCGGAAGCCGCAGAGCCCTTCGAAGGGAGTGATGGCCAAGGTCATCTCAGGCTTGTGGTTGTCATCTGGGTAGTTCTTAGGGTCCTTGGCATGGAGCTTCTCGGCGAGTTTCTTATTGGGATGGGCCTGGATCGACAAGGCCTTGTTGATGGACAGAACCTTGAAGAGAAAGGGCAGCTTCTTGTTGTACTTCTCGGTGATGTCGCTGCCCATCAATGCTTGATTATCCGAGACGAGGTCAAGTAGTGAGCGGCCTGTGTAGAGGTCCTTGGAAGGCAGTGACGGGTGGGTGCCCATCCATAGTTCAGCGTAGGGCTTGTCATCCTGTACTGTGAAGTCGTCTGAGGGAGTTGCAGCAGCGTATTTGGCGGCGGCAGAGTCCTTTCCCTTCTTGCCCCAGTCGTAGCTGTTACAGCCTGACAAGGTCAACATCGGTGCGTTGCCATCTCGGAGTTCAACACTTACCGCATTGAAGGCGAATCAGGGGCACCTGCATGACGTCTGGACTCCGGTGTGATATTGAAAACTTGTCAAAATGAAAGATCTGCCCAGATTGAGTCGGACGTCACAACTAGAGGACCAGTCTTTAGACGAAAGAAAAATAATAAGATAGCGGTGAAGAAGATGGGAGTGGCTTGAGCTCCACTGGATATTGAGGCTTTCGCAAGCAGTGGCAGGTGTAGATTGGGCAAGGCGTGGTTGGTCTGGGGCATGGAAATATCGAACAGAGGCACGTGTGAGGCACTGGTGATACCCGGAAAGCGGTCCGCTCGCCCTCGTACCAATTTCTACTTTTGCCAAAACCGCCCGCCGTAGATATTCCGGTGGCTGGTTCTACCTCTAGCGTAGTGCGATTAGTGCGACCAGGCCTTGAGTGGCCTCGTAGCCATGAGCGTTTCTCACGCTCTTCCTGCATATGTGCACCCAGACTTACGGCAGGCGTTTTCTCCCACACATCTTGCCTAATCACGTGTATTGTTGTTTGGAAAAGCCATTTATCACCTCTAAACATGTCGTCTCGCCCCAGAGCGGGCCGGGGAACGACTGGCAGAGATGGTACGGAAGTCCTTGAGAATGATCTGCTCAACCGGACCCTTGAGAGTCTTCGAAAGGTCAAAGAATATAATGACAAGCAAAAGGAACTTGGGGATGACATTATGGCCCTTGAAGGCGATATGAAGGCCAACGGACGTGAGTGGGACTATTTTCTATTTGTTCGTGATCCACCTGATCAACTGGATACAGGGACATCCGACCAACTGCAGCGCCTGGATCAGCTTTATAGGGAGATGCTTCGCTACGCAGAGCTGGAGAGGAAGGTCCAAGAGGAAGAGGACTTTATCAGCAATCTTGCTATCCTCAAGACTCTCAAGACGAGTGACGAGCCCGCACCCCGGAACGGCCAGTCCAAGTCGCGGAAGCAGCAGAGATCCAATATTGACTCTGATGCTGTGGATTCACCCGGGCCTAGCCCAGGAGACGGGCGCTCGGAGTTGATGAAACGAGTCAAGGGCACCTCCCAACGTAGCTCAAGTACAGCGAGCCAGAATCGAGCACCATCAGCCATCAGGGATGACGGCCTCGAGACCAACTTGGGACTCCAGGCCGAAAGGGCTGGGCTGCTTAGGCCTGAGGTGGAAGTCTTTTACAAATATCCAGATCTCAAGATTCCCAAGGACACCAAGGACCAAAAGGCACAAGATGAGCTCGAAGGGGTTGGTATTCACGTCATCATAAAGAAAGTGCTACAGGACAGAAAACCGTGAGTCGAAGGAAATCCGCTCCCGCCGGGAAACGATGCTGATGGAGCTGCAGTGTTCAATACGACGTGAGGGACCCAGAGGTTGATGCCTCGTCGGGCAAGCCAACCTCGCGGCGAGTCCTTGCAAAGAATCTCCTGCCCATCCCGAAAGAGAACCCGAGCTTCCAACTTTTCAAGGACGGCACGAGTGTGTACGCCAAGTATCCCTATACTGACACTTTCTACAAAGCCACGGTCCAGAGTTTCAAAAAACCCAACTACAGCTTGAGCTTTGACGACGATGATCAAGGGCTGCAGACTGTCGAGGGGCGTTTTGTCTTTGAGAACAAGGACACCAAGGACAATAAGCCCAAGGACAGCAAGCCGAAGAACTAGGTGATGGGCCAGAGGCCCGCCAGCGTCCGCATGGTCGCGGTCCAGGCGTTCAGGAAAACTATCTAAGAAGAACTCGTGCAAGGTAGGCAGTTGCGGCCAGTATGAGCCGGACTCATAATGGGTACGAAGACTCCGAGGCACGAATGGTCTATTGGTAGAGTTGGGCTTTACTGGCTAGATAGGCGGCACCACTATCTGATCTGTCGTTAGCGTAGGAGTTCTGAGGGCGAACATTGCAGGCGCGATATCTATACTCACCGGCCCAAACCTCGTAGACCAAGACTCGGTTCTCCTGATCGAACTCGAGCACATAGGTGAAGACCTCATCCCAGGACTGCGCCGTGCTGATCCAGGTGAAGGTCGCCTCGCCTCTCACTGATACCTTTGAAACCTCGGCGTCGACGACGAAGTTGCTGAACCTCATGTTCTCATACTTCAAATGCGAAGACAAGAGTTGGAAATAGCTCTCTAAACCCGCCCGTCCTCGAAAGTGACGGCCCAGGAACGGCGCCAATTGAGGCAGGCCATGTTCCAAGGCAACGACATCATCCGATGTTGAGAAATGGCTGAGAATCTTCGCAGGCGCCTCCTTGTTGGCGAAGGAGTTGCAGAATGCTTGGGCCGCGGCGAGGAGGGTGTCTCGTTTGGAAGCAGGCATGCTTGTCGACCGAGAGTGCCTGATGGTTTTGGTGCTTACCCAATGCTGCGCGCCGCCTGACCAAGCAGCAGAGAAGAATTGCAAAAGTGCGGAGGCAGGGCCGAGGCTGCGGCACATTTCGTCAGCAACGCCCAGCACGACCGGGAGACCCTTTACCCTCGTCTGCCCGCTCCACCGGCAAGCCCATTTCTCCCCTCTTCAGTCCTCCATATACCTCAGTCGGCTTGTGTTGGATCGTGTGCTGTGACTTTTTGGTGCAGTCGCCATGATATTTCTTGGGATATAAGACCGGTACACTTTGCCTATACAGCTCCGGGCCACAATGGCTCGCGCCGCCGCCGCCGACCTCCCCTCCCACGCCTCTCCCGTCATATCCCCCCTCCCACGCTCGTCGACAGCATACTTGGCCAACTGGTCTGAGCTCGACGATGGCGCCGCTCCCACACCCGGCCTACCGAACAATCTGATCTCCCCGGCTTTTACTCCCCCAGCAACGCCAGGCGCGGGCACACCCTCTCGCCATCTCCATGCCGAGCCCAGGTCCATTCCCGTCGACACATCACTCGACGATCCCGCCGTCAAACAACCTCGCTTGGTCGAAAGGCTCCCGCATGTGGAGTGTCTGGTACGTGCAAGGATACCCACGACCTCCGGCGCGGAGATGTTCCTGCATCTATACCAAAATGACTCCGATAACAAGGAGCATTTGGCGATTGTGTTCGGCAACGGCATCCGCAGTCGGAGTCTCGATGCCGAAAAGCCCGGGGAGACAGAGATGGATCGCATGATTAGGGGAGCCTACGTGGGAAGACTACGTCCGGGCCGAACGAGTTCGAGAGTCGATCCATCCGAGCAGAATAAACGACCATATACCAAGAGATTACGAAGCGGTTCGGCGCTGAAGAATGTGACCACCGTCCCCGAAGATGGGGCTCTCGAGATTCCTTCTGAGGCCTTGACTGCCGCCGTTCAGCCTCCGCCAGCCAAGGAAGAACAAAACGTCGAAGAACCGTCGAATAACCCCTCTCCTGCGAGCCTGAGCACTGTCCTCGAAAACACACACATAACGAGGTCCTCGGCGGGTAAGGCTCCCCTCGTCCGTATCCATTCCGAATGCTACACTGGCGAAACTGCCTGGTCCGCCCGCTGCGATTGCGGCGAACAGCTCGACGAAGCCGCTCGGCTCATGTCTCTTCCGGATTCCCCCGGCGGCGTCATAGTTTATCTGCGGCAAGAAGGTCGCGGCATCGGCCTGGCTTCGAAATTAAAAGCATACAATCTGCAAGATCTGGGAAATGATACAGTAGAGGCAAATCTGCTGCTCAGACATCCCGCAGACGCAAGAACATATGGCCTTGCGACTGCTATCCTGCAAGATCTTGGGTTGGGAGCGGATAGCGACGCAGAGAAAGCAGAGAGCGAGCGGGGGATCAGGCTTTTAACCAACAATCCTGACAAAGTGAGGGCAGTCGAAGGTCCCGGTAAAGAAGTCCGGGTAAAAGAAAGGGTGCCCATGATACCTATTGCCTGGCGCACGGGCGGCATCAAGGGAGTCAGGGGCGCAGAGATCGAGAAATACCTCGAGACCAAGATTGGACGAATGGGACACATGATTCATGAGGAATCCTAGAATTGGGCGTGAGATATTGTGGCCAACAGCAGTATTGCCACAAAAATGCGCCTGCAAGATGAACACAAAGTGTTTGCCACCGATTCCACCACTTAGCCTCGCTAAAGAAACCGGTCCTTCCACGCCTCGCTGAACAGCGGGGAGAGAACGTCTCCATCAAACCGTCCTAGCAAAAGAACCCGCGATATTCAGTTCCACGTGCCACGACCACCATCTAACGACGCGGACCGCAGCTCTCGAACGACAGTAGGGCTGTATTTGCTCTCATGCGACCTTTTCCAAAAGGGTTATAAAGCAACTCGGTCCGACAAATACCCCAGCGATATTCGGCGGAGAGCAGAGCAGTTGCAAAGACCCGGCCCGTTCAACAAACTGCCATGGCACGATCATGATTGCGCACTCAAGTCGGCAACCTTAGTGGCCCCTCAAGCTCGGCACCTAATCCCGCCAAACACTTCCCGTTGGTTGCGTGGTCAATTCGTTGATACTGTACCTAGAAGAAAGGAATAAACGAAGGAAGAAAGAGAGAGGGAGAGAGGAGGGAAGAGAGAGAGAGGGCGAGGGCGAGGGGAAGGGAGAAAGCGGGAACATCCTCGTTTTACCCGACCACCTCCTCCCTCTGGCGGAGGAGGTACAAAGTGGAAACTGAATTGGGTATGTATGGTATAATACCCAGCCACACGTGGGCAGTACATAGGTGTAGTGCGACGGCATACAATTCATACAGACATACCGAGTATATACACACATTAAAGATACAATGCATAGAACACACATCTGGAGAAGAGGAGAGCCAGAGAGTGATTGTAGAATTCTCCGTATAAGAAAGGAACTCCACGACAGACAGACAAGTGGAATTGGCTCTTATAGTTGCGCGCACAGGAGTGACGTTCCGTGTCAAGGGCAGTCACACTTGCACTAGCATGTGTATGTACGTATCTCGGCTGAACGGATTCAGTCGATACAAGACAAGAGCGAGCATACCTACCGTACGAGGTACACTCGGAGTACATTCGAAGCTGCTCCGCTCGTACGATCACGTAGGTGTTGTAATTTGTAGATCACCAGATGCCCAACCACAGTTTCCTCCTCCTCCTCTCTGGTTGCGGCTGAGGCTGAGGCTGGTGCTCCTGGTCCTGGTCGTGCTGTGCCTGGTCTTGACCGAACGACTGCCCCTCGGCGGCGAGCTCGCCCGCAGCTGCAGCTCTCCCTCTCCTTGCGGCCTCCTGCTCCTCCCGCAGCACAGCATCCACGCCCTTCTCCTTGACCATCCTCAACCTCTCGCCCTGCGATTCCAGCCTCTTCATGAACTCGATCTGGTGTTCCCCGGGCTGCATGCCGAGTTTGATCATATCCGCGCCCGTCAAGACGATCTCCCTCCCGCCCTGCGTCCGCTCCTTGTTCGTGAGGCCATCGTCCCAGGGCACCAGGCCTCTCACGTCGATGCCCTGGTCTTCGTCGGCGCCGAGGTCCTCGAGGCCGTGAGCACGACGGTACAGCCTGCGTTTCTGCGCGTCCAGGATCTTCTGCTGTCGCGATTCGTTCGTTCGCTGCGTCTCGTACTCGATGTGCAGGCGCAGGACGGACAGCGTCTCCGAAATATATTCGATCGGGTGCAGCGGGAAGGACGAGAGGGAGGGTAGGAGATGTGCGTAGGGCGACGTGCGAACGAAGGACTGGGTCATGGTGATGCAGGCGAGGATTGTAAGTGTGCCCTACACGCCACGGAGGGAACGATATCGTTGGTTAGCAACAAGCTACCGTAGCTAGCTAGTTTCGTGGATGGGAGTGCCATTTTGCTGCTCCCTCGCGCCCGTCCTCACGACCGAGCAGTGCGAGAATGGAATGTGGCCCAAAAACCCAACTCGCTCACTAGGTACTCACCATTGTAATCCAGAGATGGATCTTCCGATCCGTAAGGAACCAATGCATGAATGTGCCTTGGTTGGGAAACATGTGCGGATACGACCTGTGTTGCTGCTTCGCTTTCTCCTCCGAGGTCGGCCCCTGGTTGTACGCGGCGGGCGGCCTTCGTGGACGATTCAACCGTGCAGGATGTGACGGCGGGCGGAATTTGTCTGGCTGTTCCAACACAATGGGTTTGCTGCTGTTCGTGGAGGCGGCGCGGCGGGTGCTGATTCGAGGACGAGCATGTTGATATTGATATTGGTTGCGGATGGTGTTGCGGAGACATTGTCGACACATGGACAGGGGAGACATGGTTCGGTTCAGGAGCGCCCTCGACGGGTGCGCACCTTGTAGAGCGCTCATCGTGATGAGCTGCCGACAAAGGGTGGTTTGATGCTCATTCTGGTCCTGATGGTTCAGGTATCAAGATGCCAACGAGAATGAGCCAATTGAAACTCGCCAAGACGGGAAGGTCCGGGCTCAACTTCTCCCACCAGAGATGCACACCATGTTCACACAGACAGCACCGGAGCATTGGGGACTTCACAGCGAGACAGCATGATAAAGAGGATTCGCTTTATGGATGCTTTCGCCGGCTTCAATAGGCCCTGTTTGAGTCGCTCTCCGGATGTGTATAACGATCACATTAGAACATAGAGATCATTCTCACTCAGTCACTCTGGGAATGCTTCACCCTTTATGCGATTACACCTTGCACATCTATATCTCCAACACGCTGCCACAGGATCTCGACCCTCTCCAGCCTCCAGATATCGTCATATCGGTCTGCCAGCGCCATCCGAGGTACTTGGTATCCTGTCGATGAAACGCCCCATGCCACCTCTCTTGCACCAGTCGCGGAGCGCGTAGCTGCTGACATGGACAAGCCAGAAAAATCACTTCGAACGATTTCAGAGCGCAGGAGGATGGATGCCAGTGTGATCCAATATCGCATTGATTGCTCAAAAGTTATCTCTGTCAATTCGGAAACCGCGAATCCGGTTATGGTCCTCATTACACCGACCAACAGATACCAATTGGAACACCACAATAATCCATAAACCACGTCCTGTCCATACATATGGTATCTAGCTGTACAGCCTCTCACTTCCGAGGCGGTTAACAAATGAAAACTCTGTCGCTGTCTTAGCTGACAATGCCAAACGCGCTGGCAGTCCCAAAATGCGGCCTCATACAAAGCAAAACAAAGTCGTCGTCCGATCCCAATTCTTCCAGAACACCTCTCACCCAAAACAACGCGTTCCCATGCAAGTGAGCCCATTTCAGGGTTGTAAGAATTGAAAACGGCGCGGAACATGGAGTTCCTCGAGGATACAGGGAGCGTTTGGTGAGCTCGTTCTCGCGGTCTCTCTCAGAACGCCGCCAAATATATATCCGCTCGTAAATCTGCTTTCATAGGATACACCCTTCCTCTTTTCGTACAGGATATCAGGCAGAGTATATCGTGCTAAGATGGTCAGAACAGGTACTTTTGGGATCTGAAAGAGTGTGGTGACTTGGCCAGTGCATAGCCATCGTCGTTTATCGATACATCTGGCCTGTTGCCAGAATGCTGTTAGCAGCTGCAGATGCCCAGTCGTTCTCCTCGTATGGCGGCGTGGGCCAGTGTGAAGGAACGTGGTCGTGGTCACTGCGCTTCTTGGTGATGTTCAGCGGCTGGACTGTCGAAGTATTGTTTGAGTTGAACTGCACATTATTCCTCTTCGCTGAAGGCGACGGCGTGAGGTAGGCCCCGTGTAAAGCCGGGTTGCTCGGTATCTGCGGCAGCGACTGCCTGTTATATTCTTTCTGTGTCGACACATGTCGCTGTGGTTGGTCTTTTGAGTGGCCCTTCTGGTCAAGTCGCCGTACTGCTCGATGCGCCGACCGCAAAGCTTCATCAAGCAATTCGTCCGCTTCTTCAGGCGTCTCGTACTGGTTGATTGCAATAGGACGACGTGAGATGCGGTTATTCGTGGGAGCAGGAACCTGTGCCAGATTCTCGCTGGATCGGCTGCCTTGTGATCTCGGGACTGAATGCGTTCTCTTCAGAGATCCTTGGTTGGAGCTCACCTCTGTTGACGACTTCCTGTGTAACATCTCTGGTTCGGCACGATCGAGACTGTATCTAACATTTTGTAGGATCTTGTCAAGGTCGGAGAAATCTTGGTTGACTTCAGGGATGGCGCTGTCGACCATGAGCGACGATCTGTTAGACCATGGAACATTTGCCGCATTGGCCTCGACGTCATCGCCGCTGGGTGACGCCAATCCGTGCCTCCCAGAGAAGCGCCTTGCCCGCTTCCGCAGGTGTGAGAAGAAACTCTCCTTCTGACCACTGGGCGGTGACACGAGCCCGCTGTTGGCGTTCAGTGCCCGCTCGGCCTCTTGACGGTGAAGGTCGGCATAATGGTTGCCGTGTGAATTGACGGACAATTGCCGACCAATCTTCTTGGATTTCTCTTCGGCCGGTTTGGATTCGTGTTTCAACTCACTAGGAGAAGCATATGTAGAGCTTGCTTGTGCAGTGACGGCGTTGGGCAGTGGTGAGATAGGGCGTATGGAAGGCAGTATTGGCATTGGTGCGGCACCGTTAGTATTTATGCCATTGGTCCACGTCGCGCGTTTACTCGCTTGAGGTCGAAGTCTGCTGACAAGGCCTTCTGGTTCTTGCTGTGCCACCTTGGGCTCTGGTGTGTGTTGAGGCACAGCAGGGGCGCTTTCGCGAGCAATGAGTGATCTCCGGAACCAGGAGGGTTTCGAAGTGACGGTTGGGGTTTCCGCCGTGTCCTTGGATCTGAAACTCAAATCTGAGTGTTTCCGGCCAAGAAGCCGGGAGGATGATTTGGGCCTAAGGGGATCAACAGCGTCAACAAAGAACTCGTGTTCCATTGCTTGCTTCGATGTTGGGCGGTTCTTCGGATCCCACATCAAGCACCACGTGACGAAGTTGCTGAAGGACAGGGGCCACTGTGGAGGCTGCAGGATAGTTTCCATGGCATGAGGAGCCATCTGTAACCAGTCAGCATGGCAACAAGAATCCATTTAGATCGAATTACCTTGGGGAAAGAGAAACACAGCTTTTGAGCCAGCTTAGTTCCTTCCCGCCATTCACCGCCTCCGACCCGATTTCCGGTTTTGGTGTACCAGCTTCCTGGGCTCCCCATAACTTCACATACCCGCCATACCTGGTCGACTTCATTGCTTCCAGGAAACAGAGGCTTGAGGGTGGCAATCTCGACTGCCATTGCTCCAATGGCCCAAATGTCCACAGGAGCCGAGTACTCCCCAGCCCGGAGCAGAACTTCTGGCGCTCGGTACCATCGAGTAGAGACATACGTGGTGTACGGTAATTTGGAGTGGGTCTCCCGAGCCAAACCGAAATCGGCGATCTTGATCGAGTACGTTGGCGGTGTAGAAGGTGGAGTGACTAGTGACGAATATCTGCTGAAAGTTGACTGGGAATCCTGAGGTGCGGAAGTAGAGACGAGGATGTTTTCTGGCTTGATGTCGCGGTGGAAGAAGTGGTGGTTGTGAATATGATCGAGACCGGACAGGATCTGGTACAGGATGCTTTTCACACTTCTTGCGTCCATACATTTGTGTTCCCGTGCTTTCATCAATTGATAAAGGTTACCGTCCATGTACTCCATGCAGATGTGCAGTTTCTTGCTGAATGGATCCAAGAATATATCCAACGCGGGAACCAGATGTGCATGATTGGGGAGTGTCCGTAGGAATATAACTTCACGAAGCTCTAGGCAGGGTCCAAAGGATTCGAACGTCTTTTTCATGGTTTTGATTGCAACCTAGAATCATCAGTCAACAGCTTCCGCAGCCAATCGTGCAAGTATGCATACCATCGTGTTCCGCCGTGCGACACTCGCGCCGTTTGCTCGTACTCTGGCCAAAGCAACGCTTCCGAAACTGCCATCTCCAATCTCCTTGATCACTTCGAACCGGTCCTCCAATGCAACCAAGGCGTACGAGGCAGGCTTTTGGCTATAGTCCGTGACGGCCATCTTGTCGGACAGGCTTGCTGGTCGGCTCAGGGCGTCTTCTCCTTGTTGCTTGGTGTTTGTGGGATATATGGTCCAAGTCTTTTATCGTGGCCTCCCTGCGCCCATGTATGGGTGTTTGTGTCAACTTAACACGTCATCTTCCTCGTTTTTGTGTTGGACTTAGTAAGTTGTCTCAAGAGGACGGTTGGAATATGGGTCTTCGTTTGTTTTGTCGTGCAATACTCAGTACTGGTCGATTTGGAAGGCCAATGCGCAGACGTGGTTGTCAGTAGGGAGATGGGATGGTGGTCCAAGTTGAGATTCAAGAAGCTGTTGCTCAGGTCAGGATCCAAGTGCTCAGCAGGACCCAATTCGAAGTCACTCAAGGCAGCTAGGGAGCTAGCTAGCGGAGGGTCGATTGGCGGAGACGACCCGCAAGGGGCGTTGCGAAAGTGGATAGACAAGCCTTCCCCTTTCTTCAATGCAATGGAGGGTATCGTCACAGGCTAGTATCGGAGGGACGTGTTCGAGGTGACAGGCGTAATTTGGTTGCGTTGTTGCTGCGCTCGGACAATTTGCTGTGAAGCGGGAGGCGCGCCTTGACGCTGCCGGGAAAGCCCAGGGGAGGCTGGAGACGTGAGGGAAATCGGAGTCTGTGTCTCTCACAAGTGCCCCAACTGGCACTGGGATGGAAAATTGCGCTGACAGGCCCGAAACAAACTCGTTCCTGCTACACATCGAGCAGACCAAAAGGAAAGTGAGTTCTGTTGTCCGGAGTTGTTTTGAAAAGGGAGAGACAAGTGACAGTGGTGGACAAGCGAGACGAGATGGTACTGGTGTGGTGTCAGCACTTGATGCGAGGCTTCAGGTGGTGAGGCGCGAGTTCCATCCGGCATCTGGGGCCCGCGGCTCGTCAACCAGGGCAGCAGCTTAAAACAGTCAAGCCTTGATTTTAGGGCTCCCTTGACACTGGTTTAGACTCCCGGAAACCCAGGGCAGCCTGCGAAAGTTTGGGCCCGTCTGGTTGGAGAACTGAGGCAGGGGATCGTGCCTGACAAACCGCCGCTAGGCTGGAAGCTGCTCAGATTCTCAAACTCCGACCACTGCAAGGCCGCGGTCTGCCCCACTGGCCCCCGAAGCTCAGAGATCCAGCACCAGAAGCCACCGAGCCCATCCCGACGGGGCGCGGAAACCGGAACTCTTCGACCAAACAGCGATCGTGCTTTTTCCTATTTGCCTTGGACAAGCTACACAGGAGTCAGAAAGGATGAATATTGTAGTTTAAAAAATTAGATATAGTTAGTCACTCCATGCCTCCTGAAAATCACCGCGACGGCCGGAGGGAACAATTGAACAAGGTGGGTACACGGTCACCGAAGCACGTGAACGCAGGACGCATCACCAGCCGTCCAATCTAGACCGCAGGCCTGCTGCAGTGATGGGAAGATGGCCATGGGCTCCGTCTTGCAAGCGCAGAGCAGCACCACAGTACACAATAAGAGAGTAACGGTCGAGCAATTCAAACTCACACGGAACAAGAAGCTCGGAAATTGCTGCTGCTTGTTCTGAAAACGCTGGAGACACAGTCGACGAAAAGGTCTGAAGCTCCCCAATCCGCCGAGTTGATCATCACTCGTGATATCATCGCCACTCTTTGTGACAGTGGTCTCGAGCACCTTGCGGGTACAGAGTACGGACCCCATACGCAGCACGAATTCTGTCCACAAGAATGCCTCCGATGATTTCAACCTGCTACTAGTAAAAACGAGATTGAGAGCGGGATCGTTCATAGTCCTACGCTGTAGCAATGGCAGATGCACCGTCTATGGTAATTGTTGTTTGACGAGCCTGCAAAAGCAAGGTGCGTAGGCTAGTATCAGGTTTACTCGTCAGCCATCTTCTCCTCCCTTCGTTCGCTGCTGTTGAGGCTCGGGTGGCCTCGCGTCTGCTGCCTGGCTCGACCGGACAACCGACTGGAATACAAATCAATGGAAAAGCAAACCGTCAATCGGCTGCCACGTTTCTGGTGACCAAACAATACCCCAGTACGAGTACCGGGCCCAATTCGCCCCCTGGGCTAGCAGCACTTGTTCCTGGTGACAGGTGCCAAAAACAGGTTTAGGCGGGCCTCGACTGGATTTGTGGCTTGTCCCGACTCGCCGCCACCCTGAGCGAGGACCGGGGCGTTTCTGGTGTCGGCCAACGGTGTTGGTCCAATCTCAGAGCCTTCTTCGATTGGCTTGACCATCGTCGACTTTTCCATAGCACCGGGCTGGAGTCGACGACCATTAAAGTTGTGTTCACCGACCCTGCCGGCGTCGACTTGGCGCGCATCTACTCGATAGTTGCTTGCAAAAACGCCATAGTGATGGGCAAGCCCACCCAACGCTAGTCGGGCGGATCACTGCGATTTTCTCGAAGCCCGGAAGACAGAGGAGTGAAACCGGCATGAGACACGCTTTCTCAGGTAGAATAATTATACTTAACAGAGCCAGAAGGGTGCCCCTGCAGCAGATAGCTCTAGACTCTTGAGGACAACCCGCTTGTTCGTGACTCTGGACGTACTACGTAACGTTCCTGCGATATTGCCAGGACGACAATTCTAATCAGAAGACGGATGCAACGCAGTCCGCCGAACAACTATAGATAATACTACGCTCTAGGCCGCGATGTGTTCTACTAGATCTTCGTGCAAAGCTTGTCACTCGCAGGACTCGGTCGTCGCGAACCTCGACGTGACTGTTTAGCGTGGTGTCGTAACCCTCAGCCTCGCCAGTCAGCCTTGTGCAGCCCTTGGGACTCATCTCTCCTGCGGCCTTCGATTCCAGGTACTTCTTTGTGTGATCACAGTTCTCTCTCGACTGTCGACGGAAGCTTTCGAGTATTCCGAGTCTTGGTACCATGATGAGAACAAGCGACAGTTGCCCTACGGACAGGCTTTTGAGCAGTCTGAGATAACGGCATGGAAGCTCTGTGGGAGGGTATTCAAAGGCGAGAAACGTTATGACGCCAGTACAGAGTAGAGCAAAACACTAAGGAGGGTGGATTTGAACAGGCAACAACGAGGTCAAAAATGTAGAAGTTGGTCAGTCTTTAATGCTGTTGAAACAGGATACGTACCTGCATTTAGCAGGTGGCTCCGGAAATTAACCGAAAGGGTGGAGGGCGAGGAGACGACACCAATATCTCATTGCATCCTCAAGACGTGGTCACCCATCCGGGAGAGGTCACTTTGCAGAACACAAGGAATGTAAGTAACGATAGCACCCCAGACGCCTCAGCTGGATTCCAGCAGAATGACATCAGGTTCCCCTTATCTCTCAAAATCTCCGCCTCTTTACTTCATTCTTGCTTGCTCTTCACTGACAATCTGATAGAAGCCTTGGCGCGAGATCTGGTGCCTACATTCCTTTCTTCCTTTCACGACCTCTCCCTCAGCTCGAGCAATGTCTCAAAAGTCATGGGAGTCTAAGACTCGTTCAAAGAAGCAAAGACCTTACTGGGAACGAAAGCAGGAGTCGTAAGCCTGTTCAGCCCTGTCTCGGTTCTCTTCTCCTCCGCCTTTCCAGCATCTAACATCTTCATCGCATCTGCTCGCTCTGCCCCCTTTTTCTTTCTACATCACTTCAAACTCACCTTGACTCAACGATCAACATGGCTGCTATCCGCGTGCCTCCTACTAACTTGGGATCCAGATTCGCCAATGTCGACACAGGGCCCTTGTAAGCCTTTGCCAGTACCACTCACCAGTCTTTCACTTGCTGATCTCGTTTGCAGGATCGAATGCCTCATTTGCCGCGTCAAATGCTTTCAAGGTCGCTTCTCCCGGGCCCAACTGGATAAGTACAAAGAAGCCCTTACGAAAGAACGCCGAGGTGGTCCGAAGGCGGAGCAACCGCGTTGCGCAAGCTGTACTCCGAAGGCCGTGGCCGAGCTCCACTGCACCGGTTGTCGCCTGACCAAAGACCTGAGCTTCTTCTCCAAGCAACAACGGAAGAAACCGGACGATGCGGTAAGCGGACAATGAGCCAGAAGGATACTAGGAGCTCACGTGCTAATAAGAAACAGAAATGCATGAACTGCCAGCAAGAGATCGAGGACCGGGTTCCCTATCTAGACGACGCCCTTGAAGAAGAACGCATTCGAGACGAACACCGTCAACGGACAGCTCCAGGCTCAACACAAAGCAACGCCTCTGGATCGGTCATTGGCTCTGGCGTCCAATCCCCAGCACAATCTACTGATGGTGACGGTATCTACCTGGGACATGACGGTCAGTCCGCCTGGGGTGGTATGTCTGTCCGCTCGCAATCCCCCACCAACACTGAGGCCTCTGCTCCACGCACCACCTCTAGCTACTCCGGCACCGGACGTGGGTCTAGGAACAATTTCGCGAAGTCAGGCGCCTACAATCCACCAATCCAGGCGCGAGTCCAAAACCAGCTCGAACGCGAGGAAAGACAGAGACAAGAAGCGCAAATGGCCAGCAAGGAGGACTCCGACGACGACGACGATGAAGAGTGGGAACTGTGATGGGCTAGGCCCCATGGACCCAGCTTCACACCATTCTTGACTGGAGATCACATAACCTGGTTCGCCGGATGATACAACGCCTAGTGGACCATGAGTTTAGGGTGATGAGAATCAGAAGTTCGACTGATGAAGAGCGGCGCTGCGCTCATGGTGGCCTCAAGCAACAGTGTGGGATTCTTGCAAATTGACGCGCGTATCGAAAGACACGTCGTGGTCATATCAGTTCATAGTCATAGGCTCAGAGGCCACAAGATTGTAACCCGAAGTTGCCAGCGCTGCTACTTCCAGACATAAGCTCTGCTTACTATGATAGCGGTTGTTACAACAAAGCTCGAGGCGCACAAGCGGATTTTGTGTCTTTCATTACAGTAGACGAAACATTAAATCGCCTTCAATGTGTTCAGTTTGCACATGCTGCCACATTGAAATCCCAACCCATTAGCTTCTCACCAATTTTCTCATTGCTGCGTTTGCTGACGTTAAAATAGCCACACTTCCGACTTTGCCTCTTCCACACAATAATGACTGAAGCGACCCGCTACGCAGTTCGGAAATGCTAAACCAAACGGTTCGCTTCTACCTCACCGGCCCGCGGCCGGCAACACGAGCCCTGATTGCACGAAACGTAGACGACTTCAATACAACGCGCTTCGATACGCCGAATCAAGAACAAATCTCGTGCTCAGCTAAGTTCTCGGGACGAGGAACACACCGGTTCGCTCAAATTGGCCAGAAGAGGGCTCGAACATTGGCAAAGCTCGAAGACTGCGAAGTAGCATAGTCTTGATCCCATGACGAACCCTCCTGGGCGTGACCAAGGGCACTACGACGTAAGAACAGGTGCAGGTACTGGTCGTGCAGTATTATTTGGTGAGACTTGTTCGAGCGCAAGAGTCCATTGCAAACCTCCAGAATTGCCCCGTGGGATGGCCCCTCCGCCAATTAAATCTCGCACAATGCGGAGAGTCCCGTCGTGCCTCAGTTGGTGCCATCCACCGAGCCCAAGGATAGAGCCTTCCCAAACTGACCATTACTCAGGGGTGACCTTTCTGTGTAGGTCAAGTATGTAGCGAGAACTGCGAGTTATGCGTGAGTGCATGAACAGCATGCTTACCGCGTATGAAAAAAGACCGGTGATGCCTAGGTATTGACGCGATGGATGTACATTGCGCAAGTACATAGCAAGGATTCTTTTCGCTGTGAAGTGGGACAAGCAGATTGCACGAGGATGGCCGGGCTCACCCTCGTCTTCTTACATCAAGGGTCAAACGTATCTGTACAGGCGTATCAAGTCGTTGGGGTGCACAGACGGGACGTCGAACTGTTGCTCATAGTCGGGGTCCATACATCCCGTAGCGCCATGGACTCCCGCTTCTTCACCCTTGAACTACCCCAGACAATCGCCGGAGAGCTTTCCCTAGGCACGCACCTTTTTGATATTATCATTCTAGACAAGGTCTGTCGGCACCCAAGTCCGTTATCAGACCGTTCTTCAAAGCGGGCTCTTCGGCAATAGTCCGTATCTCTGGTGAGGCCTCGGGAGCCTGCTCTCCACTTACGAGCGTGTCCCCTGGGCCGGGACCAAATGTTTGACGAACAGAGATAGACCAAAAGAAGCTCCAATTGGCAGACGCTCAGCAATAGGAAAGATCTAGAACTCAATTAGCGGGTCTTATCGGTGGCCTGTCTCTTCTGAGCGCATCTGGCCCTGGAAAGTATGAGAGAACCCTCGAAACCGGTGTGCTATCATCCCAAGACATCAACGCCCAAGTTCGCTGACGGACAAAGATAGTTGTTTTCGGCCATGTTGTTCTGCCCTGAGGGCAACAACACACTGAAAGTTCCCCTTACAGCCCAAATTGAGCTCCCCAGCGAGCTTCGAAAGGTTCCTCCATGGGCTACGGATGAGCAAACCTCAATGAAAATGCCGGGCAAATTCGGGTCCTCGTGTGTGAAGGAACCATCTGAAATGTGGCTATCGAGTCTCGCAGATCGGATTATCAAAATGCTTACGCATTCAATCTTAGCGACAGTAATTGAATCTCTAATCGTTCCCAGGCCGGTATTCCGGCACGTCAAACCCAGCAGAGCTCAAATCCAGATACAACTAATAGTTCGTCAAGGAGGGAAACTTAGCAAGGAAACCTGTAAACGATGTACTGCAGCATGTGACTGCCATTGGCCATTATCATCATAGGATGAGGGAAGCGTGACTGCAGGTTTTATTGTTCATCAAGAGGTTACTGTTGCGGACGAAGCGAGCTGTCAGTGGAGGACGGAAAAGCGATGGTGACCCCTGTGGTAGGCACTTGACCTATAGCACGCGTACGAAACGTATTAGAGTGCGTCCGTCTCACTCAACAGTTAGGAGAAGTTGTGCGAAGCAGGAAAATACAAATGACAACTACCAGTATGGGAGTGCAAAGTCGAAAGGGACTTCTACGGCGGACCGATCGCGGGGGAGATGAACAGTGATACTTTACGGTTGACCACAGTACTCTGTACGTACTTGACTTTCACAATCCGTGAACAGACCGGTGTCGATGGAGATCAATACCTGCCGCTCCTAACGGGACGCGTAGTCCCAGTCAAGCTTGCATGGGTACCCCGTATCGGCAAGTGTTAAACGAGGTTGTCCAGGTTGTCGCATGACTGCCCGTACCATGCCTGTGGCAGGGCGCAATGCATTTGACCTCTGGCGGGTTTTCCCACCTTAATTCATAGAAGTCGGGCGCAAAAATGGATCCTGTAACACGGAATCTTTAGCCTGGCCCAAGTAAGCGGACCGGGAGTTGTTGACTTTCCAGGTTGATGGTGGTGGTGTGGTTGGACGATTGGACAGGCAGGGCGAGCATTGGCCAGGATGCTTCAATGACGTTGACACCTTTGGTCGTCCCTCGATCTTTCAAGTTTTCTTGTAACCCTTGTGTGAGTTTGGAATTTGTAACCCTTTCTTCGGCTGATTCAATCGCAAGATCTCACTGTAGCGAGTCTCCAGGGGGTCCGCTTCTATTTCTAGGAGGTAAAAACCAGATTGCCGCACAAACATGCATCGTGGCGAGACGAACTTCGGAAGATGGGGAGCGGGAAGGACACATGCTTGCATGATCGAAAGCATGATGGCGTACGTACTCAGTTAAGGTGGGTAGTGGGTTGGACCAAGATTTGGGAAATTCTCCAGCCTGCCATCGCCCGCAGGATAGGTTGTACCGAGGCCTGTGCAGATGTAGATCGAGCATTGCACCAATCCATTCACCGGTTACGCAGCGTGAGTGGGCTGAAGAGGCCTGGATGAGCCCTGACGAAGCAGCCCATGATGCAACACATAGCCACACCATTACCCTGCCCATTTGCTCGTGTCTACCCAGTAGTGCGAGTATGCCGATACTTGCCCAGAACTTCTCGCCCGTGAGGCTTTCCTCCGGCTCGCTTCCTGTGGGTTGTTCCATATGCATCTCGGATGATCGATATCTCATATCTGCGAAGTTGTGCTCAGTTCAACTTCACACGCTTCTCAACCCTTGTGCGATTCCCAGCAGCAATCAATATACGAACAGCTTTTTGTGCCATCGGGTTGGGGGAACGGCTCAAGAACCCATTACAACATCCCTCTAACATCGAGTCATTCGTCGACCTGAAACCTGCTTGCCCCTCGGCATTCGCACTTCCCACCTCTATCGCCAGCGACTGCTGTACAACATCGGCATCCTCTCACAGCTGACGTCCTGCAACGGATCGGCACCTGACGTTCGGCGCGTCCCGTATCCGGTATCTGAGTTGACTGTTCGATAAGACTTAGCCAGGAAGACACAAGTGGGATAGGGCTGGTCGCGACGCGAATCCCGTGCTATATTGTTGGGTGTGGTGCAAAACACCGTCGAAGATATCTTGGTTGTGATCACAATCTATTTGGAAACAGAGGCGTCTCACAGACCTGCCGAGAAGGATCGCCTGAATGCGTTGAGCACGAAGCTCGTCCTGCAACAGGACTGTGCTTCCCTTGAGACGATGGCCTCCAACGAGCGCCCGCCGCCTCAGCCCAGCGTGTCCAGTTTTACTGGCAGCGATGACGGAGACCCGCGGCGACTTCATCAATCTTGGAGCAATGCCGGATCAGAAAACGATCGATATCCACCAGGGTTGACTGAAGGCTCTTCCGTCTCGCAGCGGAGCTCTCACAATCTCGAACCGTCAAGATTTCATCAAGCCCGCCATCCGATAAATGAAGCGGTCACTTCAGCCTTCAACACCGCAGAAGCCACCTCCACTGCTTCATTACCTCCAGACCTGCTACAACAACTCACATCACAGATCACGGCGAATGTCCTACAACAGCTGAAAGCATCAAACTTGCCTCTACCAACACACCAGCCTGCAACGTTAGGCTCCCATATGGACGCCTCTTCATCCACTGCAGGATCCCCGCCCTTGGATCGCGCCACAGTATATACTCCCCCCAGCCCTCATCGATATACCGACGACACAGGCGTCACTCAGCCCTCTCCTCAATTTCCTGCTCCTTCAAGCCAGGCATCATATCGAGTCCCATCTCCTATCAATGACAGAAGAGCGATATCGCCTCTGAGCCAGCCAGGCCAAGCATCTGAGCCCGAATCAAATGATAGTCGACCCAAGGGCCCCAAAAGGATGTCTACGGGTGGAGACGTAACCATCTTAGAACGGGTGTGGGGCCAACTGTTCACAGAACAAGGTCAGGCCACGCCTCGACTGGGCCAATTCCTCCGCGGCATTGCTGTTCACCTCATTGAAGACTATGAGCCAAAGAACAGCCTGGTCATCACTCCTGCCAAAATGCAGAAATACTATGAAGACACAAAGGTACCGAACGAGATCTATCCCTGGAGAGTCGTCTTCGACGACCGCACGTCTTCGGTGTCTCGGATGTTCAGGGAGATGGAATGCCAACATCATCTTGTGCAAGAGAAGCTGAATGAACGACCGGATCTTCCTGGTCTCACGCCTCAAGGTTTCGAGACTTGGGTGACTCTGCTACTGAGAGCACATCCCGATCAAGAGTATGAACGACTCGCAAAGACAGCACTGGACATGCCCATTAGTAACCCGGATGAGAAGAAGGAAAGATTTCCAAAGGAACTCTCGAGGCGACTATTTCCCACCCATGGTGACACCGAAACTGCATCCAAGTTGCAAAAGGTCATGTCGACTCACTGCAACATCAACTTTAGTTCTCGCCATAGCAGTGTCGCAGACTCACAGCCTCAGACGTCTACCGCGGGCGTGGCAGGAGACGAGGCCTCCACTAAGACAACTCTTCGGCCTGTTTCGGAAAGGCAAGAACCGGCGAACGACGCTCCCCAGACAAATCTTTCCTCCTCAGAAGCTAGTCTAGAGCGTGAACGCCAGCCATACGGTAGGACGCAACCGGAAAGTTTTCATGGTGATGACGTGGAGAACACGGAAGATGTCTCCACACCACAGCCAATAGAGAGAGAGAGAAAGCCGTACGTTGCTGCTCCTGGAGGTGGGAAAACATACAGTAACCTCGACAAGCCGACCGGTGCGCCAGAGCCCAGGCCAACTCCTCAAGGGTCCTGGCTGGGACGCTCGGGTTCTGTCCATGCTGCAAGGTCTGGGGGCCCACCAGTCGCCATCCACCAACGACCACCCCCTGCACCTATGGAGATGCCTACTGAATCTCGCCATCACCGAGCCAACAGTACTTATCACCGTGATCCTCCCAGACCCGGTCGCAACAGGTCGCCATCCATGAGCAAAGAGAACGGCACCTCGTCATATATGAGGCGAAACGAGCCCGATGGATCATACATGCCCCCGTCATATCAGCCCGACCATCACGACGATGCAAGACGGTATAGGGAATACGAAGCCGGTCGTGAGAGGCTGGCCAATGACCGCTACGACGCCGCCAGAATGGCTGCCTATGATCCCGTCGATCGTACGCGCGAACGAGATCGAGATGGTCGTCCACGCATGCAATCAGTCTCTAATGCTGGCTTGGGCTTTGTTGATGGCCCATTGAGTCCCACCATACGCAGTACTGCCGGCCCGCAGATGTACTCCTCTTCAGCCCCCAACGGCGGAGAGGAAGAATACTACCTCAACCGCGTGCCTACTGGAGGGACTACCGCTCACTACAACGGGCACAGCACATCAGCGTCGATTAGCACAGGTTTCCAACCGCCGCCGCCGGCACCGCCAGGATTGGCCAGGGAGTCGTCCAGCACAGGTAGGGACGGATATGCTTCGTACCCTGGCAGTGCGGGATACCCGCCGAGCAGTTACCGAGACATGCGATAGGGGTCGCAACCGGCTCGGGAACGACAGATAACAGGTTTCGATGACCTTTCCGCTATGTTACCTATATTTCTATTTGTATTATATTGACAACGATTCATGAAACTCCCGGCATATTTTTGAGGTTGAAGGGATTGAGTTTAAGCGTTGATTCATACCTTGCAGCCACCTTTTATAAGGGCACTTGTCGCAATGAAGAATGTATGTAAAGTAGCATGTACTGGTGATAGTGTCAAGCAAATTGTACGACGAATGGACCTCCCGCGAAACAAAGTCGAAGTGCATTCCTCACGTATCTCTTCAAAGGCCTTTACTGCCGAGTGACTGTGAAAGCCGAGACCGCGTTGACTTCACTCGGTCCTCTCTTTCCCTGCCGTCAGACAATCAGGCGGAAGGATTTTGGCTGCCGGACTGGACTGGCTGAACGGTGTGCCTGTCAGCGGGACTCTAAAGGGTTTACAGTACAGAAGCTTCTGTATCGGTTCACCTTATCTCAAAGCTTGGTGATCCGCCAATCCACTGGGTGCGCTCCAATCGGCATGTGAGGCGCGATGAAAGGAGAAGCGAGAAACTCAGATCTTGCCAAATGATGACTCTGCCGACTGTCAGCTCCTACTGGCCATCATTGGTTCTCTCTCAGCGGAAACTCTGCGGTCAATCGATAGGCGTGGGAGGTGGCTTGCGTAGGGCATCACGAACGAGCCAACCAACGCAGTGGAATGACGAGAGTGGTCTGGAGCACATGGTCCATTCCTCAACACCCGCTTCCACCTCCCACACATCGCCGCAGCCGACGACTTTGTTCTGGCTAAAGGAATGCCATAGATTCATCATGGGTTTATAAGTTTCACCTCTTTCCCGCTCGCTGCCATTTCCAAACTGCAGCTTAGTCACAACTGCCTCACCCGTCCGTTTACCCGTTTGAGCGTCCAGCACTCAATTCCCTCTCTTCGCGGTAGCGCCAACACCGCAGGTCTGCCACGATGCATCCAAAGGCCTTATGACGTCCAACAACTGGAAAGGACAATGGGCTACGACCATGCCGAACAAAAAGAGCTGGATCCTGCAGAGGCTCCGTCGAGTTCCAGCTCAGGTGCGAGCGGGAGTACCGGTGATGAGTTCGGCAAACAGAAAGAATGGGAGGAGGATTACGACGACGTAGGGACGTTGCCGGATCTCGAGGGCAAGCACGGTGGCAACAAGCTGGAACATCTGCATACACATCACCATCGCAAAGGACTACTGAAGCTGCGGTCCGCCGACGACGACCTTCCCACTAGCTGGTGGTTTGCGTCCACTGCCATCCCTCTCATCGCCGCCACGTTCGCACCCATGGCCAACCTGATTTCCATCGCTGCTCTGGTGGTCCCTTGGAGGAACAGACTCACCCAAAGCCAGGCCGAGTTCCCTCTCACATACCAATCCACATCCGTCGGCTATGGCGACCCGACCTGGTGCATTAGTCTGAACATCGCCTCTCTTGTCTGTGGCTTCGTGGGAAACCTCTTTCTGCTCTTCAACTTCACCAAGCGCGTCCGCTATATCGTGGCTCTACCAGCGACCATCGTCCTCTTTTACGTCGCCTCCGGGATTCTGATCGGGATAACCGCATCGATGAACCTCCATGTTCCTCCCGGTTTAGGTGAGGTATATTCTGAGGGTTACTGGAATGCTGTCATCGCCGCGTGTCTCTACATGTTCAATTCTATGATCCTGATGGTAAACATGTTTGGTTATTTCCTGGGCCACTATCCTCAGCACTTTACCTTGTCCGACGAACAGCGCAACTTGATCCTGCAGACAATGATGTTCTTCATATGGCTAGGTGGAGGGGCTGGCGTCTTCACCCGGATTGAAGGCTGGACGTATCCCGATGCTCTGTACTTCTGTGACGTGACCATCTTGACCGTTGGCTTTGGAGACTACTATCCCACCGACGATGTTGGCCGAGGCCTTGTATTTCCTTACTCGGTGGGCGGAATCATTATTCTAGGTTTGATGGTCAGCTCCATCCACAAGTTCGCCGGAGAGCTTAGCAGCGTCAACGTCGTCCGCAAACACGTTGAGCAAAGAAGGGTCAACACCCTCTCGCGGGTCGTAACGGTTGACGATGAAGAAGAGAAAAGGCGGGAAGCGCTGGAGAAGGAAGTTCAGATTGAAGGAAGACATGGTCGGCGTCCATCCATCTCATCTCCTCTTCCGAACCCCCAGATTCAGCACGACCTGGAGGATGCAGCACGTCATCTGCAGGAACCTCCGAGCGCAGCTCCGACTCAGGGTCGCCAAGTTGAGTTCGAGAATACCGACGCTGAACAGTTGAAGCAAGCAGAAGGAGATAAAGAGGAGCCGCAGCCCAATCAGTTCTTGCACTCTGCATTCCACAGAGGCCCGATACATACCACGTTGCGACTGATTACGCCGCTGATGAAAAGAACACTTTCAAGAACGCAAAAGAAGGCAATCATCATGAAGGAAGAAAAGGACCGGTTCAATGCAATGCGTGACATCCAGCTGAACGCGAAGAAGTTCAAGAAGTGGTACGCTCTGTGCCTGTCCGTCACCGCATTCGGCATCTTATGGTGTATCGGGGCCGTGGTGTTCTGGCAGGCCGAACGACACACCCAAGATTTGACCTACTTCCAGGCGCTATACTTCTGCTACGTCAGCTTGCTGACCATCGGCTATGGTGATCTGAGCCCCAAGAGTAATGCTGGCAAGCCATTCTTCGTGGTATGGTCGTTGATTGCCGTCCCCACCATGACGATTCTTATCTCGGACATGGGAGACACCGTGATATCCAGTTTCAAACGTGGGACCTTCAGACTAGGTGACTTGACCGTTCTTCCAAAGGCGGGTCTCTGGCACGATATTGTCATGCAACATTCCTGGCTTTACAACTGGATGAAGAAAAGGACTGAAAAGAAGCGTCGCAAAGCCGGGCTACCTATTGAAACGTCCGCTGACGAAGATGCACAAATAGCAAGCATCGAGCAGCTGGCATCTGAGGACTTGACCGAGGCAGAGTTGACGTCTCGACTAGCATGGGCTATTCGCAAGACCGCCGACGATCTTCATCATTCTCCCGGTAAACGATACAGCTACGAGGAGTGGTGCGAATTCACCCGTCTCATCCGCTTCACCAAAGTCGGGCTCGCCCAGCTCGAATATGATGAGGAAGTAGACGGTGTCGTCGAGTGGGATTGGCTCGACGAGAATAGCCCGATGCTTAGCCAACAGTCGGAGTCAGAGTGGATTCTAGACCGGCTCTGCGAGAGCTTACTCCGGCTGCTCAAGAAGAACATGATGGGCATGGGCAGTGCTCCTCCATCTGCTAATCCACTGACCAGCGGTACGGATCTAAACGCCTTCAGTTTCAACCGAAGAGGGACGATATACGACGACCCTTATAATGATCAGAAAGCGTCCAGTTCCGGCACAGGGAAAGGCAAGGGCGTTGAGCCCAATCCGCCGACGGAGACAGAGCAACGACAACGCAGAGCATCCGGTGCGGACGCTGTGCTTACATTCTTCACGGGCGATAGAAGGGGTACCCATGCCTACGCGAACGAAGGACCACAATGGAGTAAAAAAGGGCGGGATCGTTTGAAGGAGAGCGGGCGAAGAAAGAGCAGTGGTGGCCGCAAGCGAGTAGGACCATTCAGCAAGCTGGTCCACCCCGGCAAGACTGGGACTGTCGGAGGCGGGAGAGGCGGTGCAGGGATCCGAACCCTCAAGTTGAGACAGTTTGGCGGAGGCGGAGGCGGAGACGGGACGAAGTGAGGCGAAGCGAGGCAAGGCAAGGCAAGGCAAGTCGAGGTGAAGTGGCGTGGTATGGTGTGGTGTGGCGTGGCGTGGCGTGGCGTGGCGGACTTGTAGTCACACGCCATCGCGCCTAATGATTGTACGAGTACATTTTTCCCAAGATTCCCTAGGGGTGGACGGGGCGGGCATTCACCGTGGGATCGTGGTTCCTGGAGTCTGGAGCTTTCTGGGGTGGGAAAGAATGGGATCAACAGGACCCGAACCGGCCAGCAAGACGCGCTGCACACGAGTGAGTACTGTACATACATACATAATAACCACCAGAGTTGGATGAAATCAAAGAGCCGTTTTTTTTTTGCACCTTTGACCAAGCGAAATGACCCTATAATTGATTTGACTACTGGATATTTCTTGCCCTTGCCCTGGAAACTCCTGTCCTCTACGAGGTACTCTACTGTGTGTAACTGGCCGCGGTATAAAGGGAGGATCGGTCCCTGAGCTACGAGCTACGAGCTACAGTACTGTATGTATGTATTGCCTCTTCACCACTCGCAGTCTGTGGGAATCGAGTCGAGTCGAGTCGAGTCGAAGCTCGAGCTCGAGCTCGGCGTATGTCCCTCTGACTACTCGTTACTGTGTGTGTGTGTGGATTTGACCACTGAAAGTACTACTATGTACATAGGAAAATTAGACCGCACGGGTTTAATACTGTACTTCCACGCAGGGACATGTACATGTACCGTGGCATCGGATCGAGAACGCTCGTCACATGCTACTGCATACGTGGCGAGTGGTTCGTGCGGTGTCCTGGTTCGTGCCTTGATATGGTGATAGGTAGAAGCTTCTGCTGGAGAGTAGGTGTCCTGGTTCGTGCCTTGACATGCACTTGTGGAAGGTTGTGGATTTCGAACCGGGAACACATCAACAAGCATATGTTAATATGGCAGGGACTCACTCTGCAGGGTGAAACACGGCACATCCATTGATCGAGACAACTGACTAGTACGGGAACGTAAACGTGTCATGCATCTTGTTCTCGCTTGTTCTATGACCGTCCACAGGAATACCCCGTATCTCATGCTTCCATCCTTCTGCCCAATAGCCCAACGAATGGCCACCGGACTCATCACGGCAGGGAATACCATTTGTTACCGACGGGCTTCCTCACGCCATTGCCACACCTATTGCTCGACTTGATTTTCTACCCCTTCCTTCAGTGATACCACTCCCCAAAACACCATGGGGCCTCGGGCGTTCAATCGTGCACCTCAAGGCGTCGCCCTACACATTCCAACCAACCTCTTGACCCCGACCATCCAATTCCCGCACTCTTCCACTTTGTTGGTATGGACGTCCATCTGAATCTCACTCGCACGCGTAAAATCTCGCTGTTCAAGAGCTTGGCTCAATTCGACTAATTGAGCGATGGTGTCCGGCTTCAACAGGTCTTCGTTGTTGAGGTGGTCGAAGAGGATATCAAGGCGCTTTTTCGTGTCGATTACCTGGGGTTTGAAGCTAGCTGGCGCCCGTGCTTCAACGCGGGCCATCTCTGATGATAGAATCGCGTAGATAGGTTGCGCAGAGGGCGGGATATGTGTCCGGTCACCTTTGGCTACAACACGTGTTAGAGGCTGACAGACTAAGAAGGCAGGCATCGGCTCCAGGAGGGGGGCTCTGGAGACAAAATGCAGCGAAATGTGGTATTGTTTACTTACGATGTTTCCGTGCTGGGGGAGCAGCAGCTGCCTTGTTTGATCCTGCGGTGTCAGGTCGAGGAGGTGGTTGCTGACCGCCCCCTGCAGGAGGCGGGCTGGAGATAAATTGCTGTTGCGGCGTGGGCAAGGGCGGGGCTGTAGCCGATTGCGGTGTGTGTTGTGCGGGTTGTGGGGGGCCGTAGCTCGTCGAACGAGCCGACGAAGCTTGTTGAGTTGGGGCATAAGGATTTGTCGGTGGACCCGTTGCTTGGAAAGATGAGCCTTGGGGGGGTGGTGCGATCGAGGGACGACCAGTAGGTGCAGCGACAGGTTGACTTCCTGGTGCTGGTGCATATCGGTTGGGGGCGGTAGGGGGTTGCGAGGGCGGCGCGGTGAACGGAGAAGGGCCGCGAGGAATCGGTGGAGATGTGATGTTCTGTCCGAGAGGTGGAGATGTCACATTCGAAGGCGCATAGGCATTGCCAGCTGATGAAGGAGGTCGGTCGATAGGCGGCTGACCCCCCGCCAGAGGCGACATCACTCTAGGAGGCGCCGCCATGCCTTTGGGCGGTGGAGGTACTGGTGATGCTCTCTGTCTTGCGCCCAAGGGAGGACCTGCATTTGGAGGAGAGGAGAACTGAGCCGGTGATGGGGCGAAGGGATTATGAGCAGGCTGCTGAAGAACGCTGGGAGTGCCTCGTCGTGAAGTAGGAGGCTTTACGAAGCCTTCCGGAATATCATTCCAGTTGGTCATATTCTTGTCTTGAGAAGGAGGGGGAACGGCCGGAGACTGCGTAAACCTGGGAGGCGGTGGGATGGGGTTCGCCTGCGGAATGCCATAGGGCCCTGAAGGCGGTGGGCCTGGAGTCATTCTCATCTGCTGTGGAGCCTGGTATCCGGCGGGTTGGTATCCCCCAACCGGAGGAGCGTATGGATTGGCTGGTGTACTACTGTTTGCTGGCGGTGCGTAGGGGTTGCTTGGTTGGATTGGAGTGGCGCCGTAAGACGTAGGCACCTGAGCAGATGGGGAAGTAAATGAGGTCGTGGGAGGCTGAAACTGCGACATGGCCGGTAAAGGCTTATTCCTCGTGGCGGTGGTCGTAGGGTGTGCAACGACAGATGGAGCGGCTGTCTTCTTTCTCGATTGCTGGATGCGACTTCTGGCAACATCGGCTCCCGGATAGCTCGTAGGTAGGAGATCGAGGTACCTCTGAGCTACGTCAAGCTGGCCAGACCCGGCCACAATGTCTGCATACTCCAGATACTTGCTGTAAAGAGCTTCTAGTTTCCACTCGCCAGTCTGGGACAGTTGCTCATCCTTGAAGTTGACCACGCGTCTGAAAATCGTGACTTTTTCGATGAAGTCTTGGAGACCGCGAGCGTGCAGTGAGAATGCCGAGGATGCATCCGCTTCCGAAGCACCAGCCTCTTCATGCTCTCTGAGCTCTTCAATCCAGATTGAGACTACTTTCTCGAGCTTGGAACCAGCCAAGAAGCAGAATGAGGCGTCTTTTCGAGTGACTGCGCCCAGGTCATCAACCTCTTCCTCGATTCTGTCTCCAAGCGCCTCGCAAAGGTCCGGGAACTCTTGTTCATCGGCGAATGTGCACAGTGTAGCCATAACTTCTCTCCAGTTGGCGAGATCAGCATTGTGTACCGTATCCCAGAGGTTCTTGCCGACAACTGAAGCAAGCAAACGGAGATAGTTCGATCCGCCAGATTGCTTTGCAAGATATGCCTCCTGCGCTTTCTTGATGCAGCCTTCACCGCCGCAGATGGCAATCATGAAAGCGTCCGACATTCTGTCCTCGGCCAAACATACGTCCAAAGCTTTCTCAAAGTGACCCAGGATCAAGGCTCGCGTAATCTTGCGGTCCTCTGGGGACTCTGATCCCGTATAGATCTGAAACGGATTGTTCGTCCGAGTGCCCTTAGTAGCCGCCAATTCTGCGAGGAAGTCTCCGTCGGCTGAGCTAGCAAAGATGGACTGGAATCGCTTATGTGATTTCGAGGTGCCGTTCACCGAGGGCTTGTGCTCGTCGTCTTCTGGACCCTGCTGCTCGGCACCATTTGCAGTGTCTTCAGGACTGTCGTCGAAGCCTAAATACTTGATAAGCTCTGCTCTCGGATTTGTTGATACTAATGTCTTGATGACGTTCCAGTCGGCCTTTTCTTCCTCTGTCTTCGCCGCCGCAATTCTTTGCTCAGTCAAATTCGTGAGATCTCCTGATTGAATGGCTTTCTCGAACGTCTCAGTAGCGCTCCCGACCTCGGAATCGACCTCAAATCTGCTGATGCTGACCTTCGAGGCTCTCGACTTTCCTGGATCGGCTTGTTTAACGCTAATGATCCTCCCACCAAAGCCGAACGATGCGGAGACGGGCCGCTCAAACCATTTCGGCGCCTTGGGGAGAGAGAAGGATGACGACTGTGGCTGTGTTTGAGCCTTTGAGAAGAAGTCTTCTTCGTTAGCAACCTGGCTTTGGTCTGGCTGCGTGCTACTTGGATTGGTGTTCTGTAGCGTTTGGATTTGCAACTTGCCGTCGAAGGAGGCTGTCGCGAATAGGTTAGGATTATGAGGATTCCACCTTGTCTGGAACGTCCAGTTGGTGACGACGGGGTAGTCGCCATAGGCTTGCCCAGTCTGAGGGTTCCAGAGGATCGTTCTGTTGTCTTTCCCGCACGATAGTAGAAGGTCGTTGTCCTGCGGACACCAGGAAACCGAAAGAACACCCGAGTCATGCCCGCGTAACACCTTTTCCGGGGCATTCGAGTTCCTCAAGTCCCAGACCAGGATGACGGGCTCTTGTTCTAGAGGAACCGCGGTGATCAGGCGGGTAGGCTTATCAGGGTCCCAGGCAATCGCACTGGCCGGCTTCCGTTGTAAATTGTTGAGCGTCAGGCTCTCTTTTCTCGTCTTCATGTCCCATACTGTCACAAACCCACCACTGCTCCCTGTAACTAATATGTTCGACACTCTTTTGTTCCAATCGAGACAATCGATATCGTCTGCCCGCGCTGCGGTGCTTCCGAGCCGTATAGGTGCATCGAGGTGGTTTAAGTCTGAGATGAACAGTTCTCCTTTGGCACCACCGGTAGCGAGAAAGTTTGGTATTTTTGGGTTGAACTGTAGAGCCTTGATGGCGCCGCTATGGATCTTGTTGTTGAAGATTGGGGCCTCCCCTGGGTCGGACACTGCCTTATCTGCATCCCAGAGGCCCAATGAGCCATTGTCGAACGCACCCGCGATTATGCCTCTCTTGCGTCCATCCTGCCCTGCGGTCCAGGCAAGGTCGTGAAAGCCTGTTTCCGTAGGCAGCGAGACTGCCGGGGCCAATTCGGGACCTTGCTGGGGGTTGTCTAGGCCGAGATCCCACAGCTCAAGGCAGGTCTCATTGCTGAAGTCGACGTCCACAGCACCAGACTTGGTGCCAGTTGCTATCCAGGAGGATGTCGCATCTGGCGACCATGCGAACGTCGCTGTGCGCGGTATTTCTCGTAGGCGCACCATGGCCGCGGCAGTGTTGGGATTGACACCGACGTCGATAGAACGGCTCGTTTCTATCCTCCAAGAAGGAACGTGGGTGCTCCAAGGGTGTGGTGAGGGCAGGTTCCGAAGTGCCTGCAGGTAGGAAAAGAGAGGGAGAAACAGGTAAAAGGAAGGACTAAGAAACCATGCAAGCACAGACAAGCAAGATATGCTCCGGGCAGTCACTCGAGGCTCAATATGGCAACAGCTGTTCTCAACACGGATTCTTTCGCACTTTTGGATCTGGACACCGTTGAAGTTGGCCGCCCCCAAGCCTGTCATCCCTGGCCCTCGTCACTCCGCACTCGCAGCCCGCCTTGGTCGAGAAAGGGCCCTGGCACGTGATATTAGTTTTTTGTGTCAAAAGAACCTGCTATCCAATACCGCAGAACAGGGCGTCGACCTGCATGAGATACTGAAGCGTCAATCATGGCGGAGGCCTCAAGTCGCCCGAACAGTACCATCTACGTCGGGGGCCTGGATACCACCCTTGTCACCGCCGCAACCCTGGCCGAAGCATTCATTCCTTTCGGCGACATCACAGACATTACACTCCCCAAGCCTGAAGCACCTTCCTCGACGGAGCTGCACCGCGGTTTTGGCTATGTTGAATTTGAGGATGCCGCCGATGCTACAGAGGCGATTAACAACATGGACCAAAGTGAACTCTATGGACGAGTGATCAAGGTTGCAATGGCAAAGCCTGATCGCAAGGAGACGGGTCAGGCGGGACTGGGAAGCACGACTGCTATCTGGGAACAGGCGAGTGGCTTCTTTGCCGGGGACTGGGGAGGCTGGGCTAATGTCGTCTTTTAGGAAGGTTATCTAGCGAAGTATGGCGCTGCCAGTGAGGATAAAGCTGCTGTCGAACAATCAAGGAATGAGCGACCTGCAGATCCCATGGATGGCTTAGAGGGTCTTGATGTTGCAGGACCAAAGCCAGAATGACCCCGGTTCGTGGACTCAGACCGAAGCCACGCCAGCGTGCGCATATGTTCCAACAGCCACCAAACACAGTATCCGGGCTACAAGTCCCGCCTTAAGCGGCCGAGTCCCACGACGCAACAAGAGTTAGAGCACGCTTCAGTAACGACTTCGGACAGGAGCTTAGGAGGGTGGAGGACTGAGGCGAACAATGACAGAGTGAAAGGTAAAGCTGCTGAAGCCGACTGAACATTCTGTTTCAGAATACGGAAGCGATTCCAGTAACTTGTGGATGGAAATGCGACGACGCTGGCTCTTCAATGGTGGAGCTGAATGGAAGACGCCGAAGAATACGGATGCTTTTGCCTTAGACAAGACGGCAATTCCATTCTCACTTGTCTGGCTGGTTATATACACGTCCTCGCATTGCGTTGATGTAACTCCATGCTCGGCAATTTGGGTCTTCGAGACTCGCTCTGATCCTGAATTCCTCCGCTGACTCGGGATACTATAGCTCGTGCTGAACCGACGATGACTTAATCATGCTTTTGAGCGGATCTCTGCAGACGAAGGGTCTTGTCGGTCCACAGCTTCCTGGCCATGGCGAAGCAAGCAGCGAACAGGGCGAATCTAGCAAGTCGACTATGAGTGTGTGCTTCTTCCATACTTGGGCGCAGGATTTACGTACGCAATGACCACGCCGAGGGGTAGCAGTTCCGGGGGGACTTTCTTGAGCTGGCGGATTCTCTGGGTGATGGTGTGGGCTGCCATGGACACCTTGGTCAGTAGAGAGATCGAGGAACGAATCCGGTCGGCACTTCTTACCGCTCTGGTCATCTTCCTAAAGCAACCGTTAGCTTCTTGGACAGCAGCCCTAGAACAATGCATTTGTGCTCGCCTTTGACCTGAACACTGTCCGGGTGTTGTGGAATGGCCTGCCGCTTTGCTTTTGGGCGGATTGACGGAAGGCAGCTTGCCTGAAGGCAGCCGACCGAAGAGGCTGGAGCCTCAAAAGCCTTGCTGTGTTCATCTTGCTCGTTGCGCAGTGGAAAGAGTGGAGAGTGAGGTAGAAGCCAGAGACAATTACCTAGGGTGATGTGACATGAAGCTGGAATTCCGCAGTTGCTTGCTGCCGGTGGGTGCAAGCTCTCCCTCTCTGCGGCACTCTGGCCAATCAGAGTGCTTCTAACTGCTCGCGGCTTAGCCTGGAACCTCCGACTTTCAACTTCACTGCAGCAATCCTCAGGTGACAACATTGACTCGTACAGCTTGAGCTCTGCTTCAACCCCAGCTTCTCACTATACCCGCCGCTTCCACCGCCGCTGCGAGTAGTGCCCAAGCTCCTTCAAAATGCCTGACATCGAGGTCCCCGACGCTGATGAACTCGGCGGAAACGTCACCAAGCCCTTCAAGTTCGTTACAGGTACGAGAGAACTCTAGCTAAGGGATGCGTGAAGACTGTATTCTGATCTTACTACAGCTGGGTACGACGCTCGTTTTCCCAACCAGAACCAGTATGTATCTTCCGAGAGACGCCGGGGCCTGTTTGAGTCTAACGGGGTGGTTGCAGAACAAAGCACTGCTGGCAAAACTACGTCGACTACCACAAATGCATCCTGGCAAAGGGAGAGGACTTCAAGCCTTGCAGACAGGTATTGACATCTCTTGAGGGAGAAAAAGAGATCGGGCGCCGTGCTAATATGACTTAGTTCTACCTGGCATATCGATCACTGTGCCCTAGTTCCTGGATTCACCGATGGGATGATCAACGTGAAGCCGGAAATTTCCCGGTCGATTTGGAACACTAGACGGTTACAAGAAACATATGCTGTCAGAGAGGACTAGAAAAGGCAGGGTTCAGTGAGGTGGAAGCAGACGAAGTGTTGCAAGGAGGCGGAGAATTGTACATAGATCCGGGAGACTCCATGCAGCCAACTCACAACTCTATCACGGCCAAAAGTGCTGATGCGATCGCTCCCGTTGGTTGAATGGCATTCCTTGGCCTCTTCTGCGTCTGTGACTCACGCACAAGAGTAGGCACTGGCACGGAGATGTGTACTCTCAAATAGCCAGACATATGGTATCGTGCCATCACCTGAAATTGCAATTGGCTCACGCTCTTAGATCGGTTGCTGCCATGCTTGACAATAGAAGTTGGCTGAGGAGGAAGAAGTTTGGTTTTTTTCATTCAACTGGACAGCACATCATGACGTGTGTCTCTCTGAAGACCCTTGTCTCAACAGCGTCGATGCATATGCTCATGTGAGCAAGGATTTGTTCTATTGATGCTTGAGCCACGGTCTCAGGCTAGATCATCAACGCTCTGACGTTGGGTACCAAGTTTCATCTCTCAGGAGCATCAACCTTTCAGGAAGAAGAGGTGGTCGTCAGTACACAGCATCCAGGACGACGACGCAGTCAGGCCCACGCGGGTCGAGACTCAAATGATACAACAGCGGACGTCGTCTAGAAGTCAGAGGTAGCCCGCGATTCTCGGGCGTCGCGACATTCTGTAGCTCGCCTTTGTACATCTCTCACTTCTTGAGGGAGCTTCTCTTCAATGCCTCCAACAACTCAGGTCGTCCGTTCAGAAGCTGAATGGCCTGTGCATGGCTATACCACTGTCGCGACCTCTTGCTCTTCTCTGGCCAATTTTCCTTCTCCTCGGTCACAGTCGCCTCGAAAAAGTGATAGCTGGCTTTGGGGGCGTTCTTGGTGACAGCGCTCGTAGGTCGTGTGTCGGCAATGTGGCCCAGGTCCTTGTCGACCTTACAGATGATTCCAGCTTCTTCCCAGGCCTCTCGAACAGCCGCAACTGCTGCTGATGCCTCGTCTAACTCCCAGCCACCTTTTGGAAGAACCCAGCCGTTGCGGCGGGAGGACTGAATGAGGAGTACTCGAGTCTTGTCACTAGACAAGGGAACCATGCCGGCGACCAGTCGCTCGCCTTTTGACCCATAGCCTGTAACACAATTAGCTTCTATCTGACATTGCAGGGAAACAAAGCCAACTTACGCTGGTTGCCGTTGCCGGTGCGAGAAGTCATGGACATCTCTTGTTTGGCCATTGTGGCAGACCACGCCGGGAAACAGCCAGGAACGGAAAGCGAGGAAGGACCTTTGCTACTGCTTGGAGATCCCGGCTAGGGAGAAGGCAGGGAGCGAGCGAAGGAAGAGACGGTGAAGAGCACGTGGGAGCACTTTCGAGCTGCTCCGGTGAGGGCGGACGAGGTCTGGCAGTCTCAGGGAAGGGAAGACGGGGATCAAAGGTGACCCATGGTGACGAGGTGACAGGTTTTGCGAAAGAGCGCAAATGAAAGATACCTTCAGTCCCGTGTGGCACGGGGCTGAGGGAAGGGAGTTGACGTGCAGAGCAATGTGAAGTCGGGAGCAGCCATGGTTATGTAGCGGGATTAGTTTTTTTGGCAGTCCCTCGCTCGGAGGTGCATATGGAAAGTGGACACAGATGGGGGAGTACGAGCGGCGAACCGAAATGCACGGCGTTTTCCACACTTCAGCCAACGGCCGCAGGTCAAGTTACATGGTGGATAGAGGGACGAGGGATGGTCGTGCTCAAATGAACCCTCATACAACGATGAGACTACTGGCTGTCTCCTTTGGGAGTGGGATTTCTGCTGATTTTGCCGTTATTTGAGCATCGCCGCTGCTCCTTTGCCGCGCAGCTGTGACCGACACAATTGACAGGCTCCAGCACATCTGGTTCGCTGCGGGCTCCTGCAGTGGTGCCTTGACTTGTTCCTATCGTCTCCTGCCCTTTCCACCCGACAGAGCACACGAACAACACGCACGTGCCCATCTTCACGTTTATACTGGTCTAAAATTCCCTCCAGGACCCCAGTCTCTGTTCCTCTAACCACACTTTTTGCTTCCCTTCACCTCCAGATACGGTTCCCTCGGGCCTGCCTGCCCTTAACACCGCTCTTACCGGGCACATCGAGTCGCTCCGAGCTAAGAGCGCCCCTCCATCAGACTGCTCACGCGAGCGCCCCGAGATCAAGCAGTAAGTGGGGGTTTTCCTAGAACAACCTTGAGACTCTACCAACTTCGAGGTTGTTTACGCTTGAGACTGCCATAGCTGCCTCATATTGGCTGCCTTGAAGCTGTTGGTCTGCATATCCCGCGGTAGAGCCCACCAAAACTCTGGACTCGAACATCACCGTGAATTCACCGGCGGACGCTCGCAGTTCAAATTGATGCATCTTTGGGGCCACGATCAAGCAGAGCTTCCTGTTGTCTGCGTGCGGGTCGAGATCAGGTGACATCACACCTCGCCAGCAGTCATCGTTCTCCGTTTCTGGTGGTTCGATTGTCGAGGTTGCTGCTCGTGTGACGAGGCGTCGAGATCTACCCTCGCTGGATAAGCAGGGAACTAGCCTCACTTCTCAGAGGCTCCCCACGGATTAACCATGACAAACGAAATCTCACTTCTCAAGCCTCTCGGTAAGTCGCATCCTGACGCACCCTGGTACCCATCTCGACCATCAAGGCGTGGCATGGTCCGGCCCGCCTGATTCGTACCATGTGGTCACATCCATCTAGCAGCAAGGCTGCCATCATACCGACACAGTCGTTGACTTGGGAATCCGACAGGCTATCAGAGAAAGAACTCCTGCGGATACTGCAAGAATGAGACGGGCAGTAAGTTGTTCTGATTCTCTTGGAGCTGCACTCATCTTCGCCACAGCGCCCCTGTCTGTATATTTGCTTCTGGCGAAGACTTATCCTCATTCTAGGCTCGTCGTATTACATGTCGTGTGACAACATGCGGGCCGACCATTATCAGGAGCTAGTGGACAGGGGGTGGAGACGATCAGGCTCACTATATTACAAACCTGACCTCCTGCGTTCGTGTTGTCCCCACTACACCATACGGTATAGTAATTTCAGCAGAAACAATATGGTGGATCTAGGCTGAATATGGCAGGCTCAAAGCATCAGAGTTCAAGCCCAAAAAGGACCAGCGACAGGCGATAAATCGATGGAATGACTTTGTGCTCGGACCAGAGTACAAGCGAAAGGCTGCTATGCTATGTCCGCAGACTCGACAGCAAGTTTGCACTGCTTTCATCGTTTTCGCTTCCACTAAATCCTGCAGGGAAAAGCGCCGTCTGCGTGGCTGCTTTGATCTCTCTCTTGCCGTTCACAAAGTCGAGTACGGCAATGTCAGTCGTCCCAAGGACAAGAGGACAGGCGATCCAATTGAGCCTGCTCATAAATTCGAGGTTGACCTCGAAGGCGACAGTTTCACCAAGGAAAAGTAAGCTGCAGCTTGCGGAAGCTTTGCCATCACTCACGCACGATAGGTACGAGGTATTCCTCAAATACCAGTTGGAAATACACAAGGATCCTGCCTCACGCTGGAAGGAGGCTGCCTTCAAGCGATTTCTCTGCACCGGCATTGACCGAAAGATACTCAAAATAAATGGCAAAACCCTCAAGCTGGGATCTTACCACCAGTGCTACCGCCTCGATGGGAAGCTCGTGGCAGTCGGAGTCCTCGACCTTCTGCCGCATGCTGTCAGTTCGGTCTACCTCTTGTAAGTTATTGCAATATCCATGCAATAGCGTCGCTGATATTCCAGCTATGATCCCGAGTATCAGCACTGGGATTTCGGTAAGGTGAGTGCGCTTCGTGAGACGGCACTAGCATTGGAGGCTGGTTACGAGTATTATTACATGGGTACGTGGTCGCGGTCCGCACCTACAAGGCTCTGCTTACCGCCAAAAGGGTACTACATCCACTCATGCATCAAAATGAGGTACAAGGCCAGGTTCACTCCGATGTACATGCTAGGTATGCTTTGCTCGACTCAGCGTAGGCTGGTGCTCACAGACTCCAGACCCAGAGAGCTTCGAATGGAATCTGTTCGACGACGACTACCGCCAGAAGCTCGACAAGAGAAAATATGTCTCTCCTGCTCGCGATCGGAAATATGGCTTGGAAGCGGTAGGGAGCCAGGAGCGCAATGAATCCGACAAATCGAGGACCAATCCTGGCGATGCTCGGAACACTACAAAAGAAATGGGACAAAAATTCGACGACGAACAAGATCTAGAGTTTGACGAAGCAGCCAGCGACGAAGAAGATGCGGAAATACCAGAAGGATCCCTGTTTGATTACGCCATACCCGGCGTACTGACCAAAGATGAGGTGAAGCATCTCGATTTAGACCATTGGCGTCTGGTGGTACGGAATGCTTTGATTGAGCTGGAGGTAAGAGACCTCGCCGAATTCGTATGCACACCAGTTGCTGACCGCCTTGCAGGACCTTCGAGGCTGGGAGGATTGGAAAATCGACGACCCAGGCTCAATCAAAGGCATCGCCGCAGAGCTTATCGCAGCCACAGGGCCAAAGCTGCTCCAGAACAGCGCATTGGTACTTTTCTGAGGCAGTCGCAATGGCACACCAATGACTTAAGTGGACAAACATCAACCTCGAAAGCCTGGAGGTACGAGAACTGAACACAAGAAGAGAGAACTCCACTTAAACGGGCACACCTGCATGCAGCCTTGTCGACGCCTTTTCACCTCTAGCCACCAAAGAGAGATAACCACTATAAGTGCACGTCGCCAGCGCCGTCAGAGACCACATCCTCAACCATCTCTCCCCTTTCGAAATGCCGGCTACCGTCACCATGGAGATCTTTCGAGGTCGCACCCGTATGAGAAGGTCCGACCTGATTGTTCGCGAAGCATAGACCCCAGGACGCGTTCTTAGTGAAGGTAATGATCCCATCAACAGGCGACTCGGATGCTGCTGGAGCTCACATTGAGGATGAGCACTTGCTTAGTATTCTGCAAATAGTGTCCACATATCGGCCCTACAGCCAAAGCACCACGACAAGCACTGCAGATTCCACGACGGACTCTGAACTTCCTAAGGCGTCTCAGAAGAAGTGATGGGGGATATTGCCGGCTCGCCGATTCCGCATGGTCCAGGACTTGGTTCTTTACTACAACCGACGGCTTCGCCCCCAGGGTAAAAGTTGGCTTTCGCGCGACCCAAAAGACATCTTGTCCCAGAAGCGGCGAGACAGCACAGTCACAACGAGACGTATGTTAATGATCTAGAGTGGAAACAGCCTACGGAGGTTCGCAACTCCACCCTGTGATGCGATACATATGCTTCTCCTGGGTGAAGTCAAGATCACCACTGCCGTTATGGTAACCTGCTCACCACTGCTGAAGGGGCCACTGGTGAATGCCGGATTTCACTTAGGCTTGTTTGCCTCCAAAACAACCATGGTAGCCGACAAACGCCGACTTGACAGCGTGATGGAGGGGCGTCTCCCTCCAAATGAAGCAAACAAACACACGGCGAAGAAATCAGGCAGCGCTCTTCCCAGACTCTGGTTGCTTCTTTCCTCGCTAGTCTCTCTGATTTTTGTCAGCCTTGCGTCGACATAATAAAATCCACCTTTTATTACGATCAGACAATGATGACAAAATACTTTTCTAGCCTCCTCGCTCTGGGAGTTTCAGCATTCGACTGCGACGCCAACCATGCCGACACTGGCCATACACTTGCGACCAATTGTATATCAATCACCTCGTTTCCGATGCCGTCCCATAACCCCGCCATGATCCCCTCGATAACTCCGGTGCCCGCCGTCCGCGTGAACAAGACAGTGACCGCCCTGGAGGGCTTCCAATACCCTGTACGGAATCTAAACAAGTGGAGCAACCCGTGCCAGGAGGGCATGGCCTTTTGTGACGGACTGTGGAATTGTTGCCCAGGCGGCAGCTATTGTACTGTCGACTCACGAGGGGCTGGTGCATGCTGCGCAAATGGAGCATTCTGTACTGGTGTCTCCACTCCGATTCCCCCACTGGCAGGATCTTTTACCGGTGCCGGGAGTACGCCCAGACCAGCACGGATTTTTGGTCTCCTAGCCCAACTTGCAGGGTTCAGCTCCACATATGTAGTAGACAACAGCACAGTGACCGGCCTCGCATCAGCCTCTGTCCCTGTCGCTCTTGATGTGGAAGGCAAGAAGGGGGGCGGTGGCGGCGGCGGAGGATCCTACGGAGGCGGCAGAGTGCATGGCAGTGGAGGTGGACGAAGCGCCGCAACTGTCAGTCGACCCATAATGATATTCAGCATTCCCTTTGCTGCGGCACGCAAAGTCAAGGCTGCCGTGCTCCGGCATTACAATCACACTGCAGAACCAGCATCAAAGCCGGAGTTTGCCGGCGCAGACGCAGATGCCGTCTTCCAGAAGAATGCCACAAGTTGGGAAGCAGTGATGGATCGACCCCCGTGGCCCTTCAGGGTGCCTGGGACTGTTGTCGCGCGAATGAACGCGACTCTCCTCCGACCCACCAACGTGAGTCTGGAGTCACGACCTAAGATCAAATTCACAGGGCCTAATCTGGGAATTATCAAGGCGGAACAGAATCACACGAGCCGCGCCTCCAGTATGTCTCGGCCGCTGGGGGTGTTCCATGTCCCGGTCTTTCTTGCCGGCCAAATTCGAGCAGCTATCATTCCACCCAAGAGCTCAACTTCCAGATCGGCTCCCAAGCTCAAATTTATGGGAGCGAATCCGGCAACCATATGAAATCACAGCAGAACCAGACGAGCAGCGTTGCTGGGCTGCCTCGACCCCCTACACTCTTCAGATTTCCCGTCATCTTCGCGAAACACGTCAAAGCGACCCTTCTGTCGGTTCCGGAGGCTGCTGATACCAGGAACAAATATATGTGTACTGCCAGTGCTAGCGAATCCGCTGGTGCGATGCATATGTGCAATGGTGACAGATAGCCATAGGTTCCGCTTCAAATGGAACAGTGGGGCAGGTGCTGTTCAACCTTTCCGCCTCTTTAGTGTGGTCTGGGGTCTCTTCGTATGGTGAATACCAGGACAACCACGACAACGATGGCGAGCTCGGCAAAGTCTTGTGGCTGGAAAAGAGCCATCTGCCACGGGTCATCGAAGCATTCTTTCATCTGCGATGGGCTATGGGAATCACACTGCTGATCGAGGCGCACACAAGTGGTGCGTTTATGTGTCTGCTGGCTGTACGAGCTTTTCTTGGTGGCTGTTAGGATAGCAATTGTTCCATGAAGTTGAGAATTTTTGCGGGCGGAAAGAAAAGGCATGTAAATATCGATCAAATACTCACATCGCTCATAGCCAGAAACAGAAATGTCGGAGATACACTATTCATCATGACAACTCACTCCCAAGCCTTAGGAGACACTGGAGCGGTTCTCCTCCTGCTTTGTTCACAATTACTCAATGTGCCCCCGTAGGTCACTACGGACGAGCACAGTCCATATGCAGGCTCATTCGCTGGGGAAAAAAATCATGGGACGGAATTGCATCGGAGCTTCCAGTCGTGTGCTTCATTCAGTACATCCACCACTTTTCGTTGACTTAACAGAACCTCGCCATCGCTCATTCTGCCCTTCTCAGATTGCGCAATTCCTCAGTGTCGTATTTCCCATTCTCTTCCTGCGAGCCTGCAAGATGTTCCGGAGACAGTTCCTGCGCCAATCGCGCTCGCTCTCCAAATCCCTCACAGAGCTGCCGCAAGCGCATCTGCAGCGGTCGCCATTCTCGTCCGCAACCTTCATATCTCCTAGAGCCTCCACATTCGCATCGTTGTCGTCACGGCTCCAGCAGCGAAGATGGCAGTCTTCCGACTCGGACAAACCGAAGGCCTCTTCAGAAGCGACCACTTCGTCGACAGAAGAGTCGAAACCCGCGGAGCCGAAGCCCGAAGACGTGCTGAAGGAAGAGCTTGAGAAGACTAAACGAGAAGTAATAGATCTAAAGGTACTTCTTCCCCCTTTCTGCCTTTGCCTCCAAGGCCCTCCCTCAGGCTACACAGTACCAACACCAATCTCGATACTTACCTCTGGGACCACCAATCTAGGACAAATACCTCCGCAGCGTAGCCGACTACCGCAATCTTCAGGATCGCACCCGGCGAGACATGGAGTCAGCCCGACAATTCGCGATCCAGCGCTTCGCCAGCGACCTCCTCGACTCGATAGACAACCTGGACCGCGCGTTATCCTCCGTCCCGGCCTCAGCGCTAGGGAAGACACAATCCTCCGCTGCGGACTCAAACGCCGCCGCGAGCGAGGGCGCAGTTGAACCAAACAAGGACCTGCAGAATCTATTCTCCGGGTTGAAAATGACCGAGGAGATCCTGCTGAACACGCTGCAGAAGCACGGCCTCGAGAGATTCGACCCGATGGAGAACGGCGGGCGCAAGTTCGACCCCAACACCGACGAGGCCACGTTCTTCACCAAGGTCGAGGGTAAAGAGGACGGGGACGTCTTTTTCACGCAGAGCAAGGGATACAAACTGAATGGACGGGTCGTTCGGGCCGCAAAGGTCGGCATTGTGAAGAACTCGTGAGGCTGCTTCCGGTAAAGAGATGAAACGATATGCGATTGGCGGGCGCACGCAAAGCGTGGTATCGCTCGGTCGGCTGCTGTGTACAAAAAGAATTGTGTAATACACTATTACCGTTACTGGCGAAACGTCTGTGCAATGCTGGTAAAGAGCATGCATGCCATGCGATGCCATGTCATGGCTGGACGTACGGGAAGGATGGATAGATAGATAGGAAGCGCTCTCCAGGTGTAAAAATCTGCTCTACTCGACGAGGGACGGCGATTCACCAGAAGGATGGGGGAGGGTTTATGACGGCTAACATGTTCCGTCTGTGGTTGGGCGGCTAGGATAATCTCAAGAGGACAAAATGAGGATTCTGTCGTGGTTATGATGAGAGACGAGATGCCCACGGTGATGCATTGTGCGGTTACTACTACTACTCGTACACGAAGACTCCTCCTTGATGCCTGATGTGGCCCGTTCTTTGTGTACAGCAAAAATCCTCTTCTCTGAAGCTATTAATACAGCAACGATGCTAAATGTACAATCGTCATATCTCGCTCTCTACACGGAGTCATCGTCACAGTACGAGTACAAGGCGGTCGTCTCGGCTCTGGCGTGCTGGTCTCGACATCGCGTGCAGTGACGTCTATCCTGAAAATCCAGTGTTAGCGGTCGCCGTTACTGGTGTTGATACTAGGTGAGTCGTGCATAGAGATGACTGATAATGATTTTTTTATAGAACAGGCTATGCATGGTGAAAGCAACGGATCATAGGGGACTTGGGAGAACCCAAAAAAAATCGTCGAATTAGACAACCTCATCAACGTAATCCGAGTGACTTACCTTGGCTGTAATATGTATCATCGCAGCTCGACGCCGAACAGGCCCTTCATCCTTCGGCCAACTTCGTCATGCAGGCCGTTGACCTCCTCGTTCGTCAAGGTCCTCTCCAGACTGCGGTAGTTGATTCGATAGCAGAGACTTTTCCTTCCGCTGGTCGGATGCACGAATTCGTCCACCAATTTGACGTCTTCGACGAGACTGCCTGCAACGTCGCGCACGACTTCCATGATGTCGTTTTCGTGGAAAGCCGCAGGTTGTGTCTCCGTGGGTGAGGCCTTGGTAGCGTCACCACCAGCTGCGGCCGCCACACCAGAGGGCGACGAGTGACCGATGAGGGAGGAACCGGACGGGGTGGCATTGATCCAAAACGCAATGTCCTTGTAACAAGCCGGGTACTTGCTGAACGGTTCAAACTTGGTGATCTTGCCTCGGGTAAACTGTCGTAAGAACCGCGGATCGGTTGACCAGAAGAGACGGATATCCGGGATCCCAAACAGCAGCATGGCGAACCGTTCAATGCCCACGCCCCACGCCCAACCAATGTGGTTTGTCAGACCTGCATTCTTGAGGATGGACTGTTTTGTCACGCCACAGCCGAGGAGTTCTAGCCACTCGCCGTTCCAGTCGACTTCGAGTTCGAAGGACGGGGAGGTGAAAGGGAAGTAGGCTTCGATCCAGCGCGCTTGCATCGGGGCATCCGACCGGGCAGCAGAGGGTAAGGAGGCTTGCGAGGCTTGGAAAATGCGCTGGATGACTTGTTCGAGACTGAGTTTGAGGTGGCGGGCAACGAGGTGGACTTCTTCGGGATCGTGTTCAGGTTGGAGGGGGTTTGCATCGGTGGAGAAATCGGTGGCTTGGTCTTCAACAAGGAGGTTGGTTTTGGGCATCTTCTCGCAATCGCGTTGGATGACAGCGGCGCGAGCCTCCTGTGGCTTCCAGACTCGGGCGCCTTCCATTTGGTGGAAGACAGGGAAGTGGCTTCGGTCAATGCTGTCCCGGCGGTAGACGTCGGCGCAGATCGTATAGCCTTTGCTCGAGGTGTTGTTTGCCAGCCATTGGAAGGCGTTGTGTTCGTGGGCGGAGGTATGTGTCCGCAGGAGGTGCGTGGAATTGACGTAGTATGTATCCGTCCTTGACCGGCCAGGATGGTCCTTGGGAAAGCCCAGAGTATCAAAATTGTCCGTGACGGTGACGACCGGGTTGTTCATGGCAAAGTGGTTGAACGTGGGTTCTTCGAAGCATGATTCGATCAGTTTTCGGGTGATGGAGATCGGATGGTCAGGCTGCTCATAGAGGTTGCGGCCGACGAGGCCCAGGATGGAGCTGGAGAGGTTGGATGTTTCGTCAAAAATGTAGGGAGCGCCCAAGATCTTCGCACCCGAATCTCCATTCTCGTGGATGATTGTGTTTCCCTGCCCTGACTCTTTCAGCCTCCTCTCGAACTCGGAATGCCTTGCATGGCTGCTGGATGTCGCAGCAGTTTTCGCTGGATCGACCTCCTTGGAGACATCGACGGACTGTTCAGGAAAGGGCTGTTCGTGGGGTGCAGCTTGTGCATGTGCTGATCTCCATCTCGAAGCTCCAGCGCGGCTGGCGACAGTGACCCTCGCAGCTCTTGCAGCTCGCACAAACGCGCCTGTTGTGACAAGCTGCATCGGAGCGTCAGGGAGATGCTCTCGGCGATGGAACGCAATGCGAAGGAGTGCGGCAATGGTAGCCTTGACTGCCCGATGATTTCTAGCTTCAGTTACATAGCAGTGGGTGAAGCTTGAATGGTTTGGCTGCGGCGCCATGCCGATGTCGCACCCGGACAGCGTCTCGGAAACGAACTTGATCAATCTCGGAATATGACATGTGCCGTCATCGCAGTCCAGCTCGCGTTCCAGTTCAATGCAGAGTCTGTCATATATCCTTATATCCTAGTACGGAGTACTGCCGCCGTCGCTTTTTGTTCACTGCTGCAGTCTTGCTTTCTCACCCTCTTCTCTCTCCATACGCACAACCTCTGGCCTCGGGAATGGAGCAATGGGCGAACCCGCCCCTACTGTCGCGAACCCACAACACAATGTCGGGCCGCCTGTCAAGCAGCAGAAAACGGCAGCTTCAATACGCTATCCCTTCTGGTTTGGAGGGAGTTCGGCCTCGATGGCTGCGATAGTAACTCATCCTCTGGACTTGGGTATACCACCCCCTAAAAGAAATCTCCAATGCATTGCCCACCTCTAACAGCCTTGTACAGTCAAAGTCCGCCTCCAGACTCGCCCTTCGCATGCTCCAAAGACAACGTTATCAACGTTTACATATATTTTCCGTAGCCAAGGCGTTCAAGGCCTGTACGCAGGCCTCTCGGCCGCCCTCCTCCGTCAAATGACCTACTCCACCGTCCGCTTTGGCGTTTACGAAGATCTCAAGGCCCGCTTCGCCCTCCAACCCACGCCCTCCAACCCCAAGCCTAAGCAGTCCATGACCACATTGATAGCCACATCCTCCTTTGCCGGCCTGTTGGGCGGAATCGCAGGGAATCCAGGAGATGTACTAAACGTGCGCATGCAATCCGACGCATCCAAAGCCGTTGAACACCAAAAGAACTACAAGCACGCACTGGACGGGCTACTGCGCATGGTCCGCGAAGAAGGAGTGTTGTCGCTTTTCCGCGGCGTGGGCGCGAATTCCTCGCGTGCAGTTCTCATGAACGCCTCCCAATTGGCGTCCTACGACATCTTCAAGTCACTCTGCCTCTCCTCGCTCCAAATGTCAGATACGTTGACCACCCATTTCTGCGCCTCGTTGGCGGCCGGTTTCGTGGCGACCACCATCTGCTCACCTGTCGACGTGATCAAGTCGAGGATCATGAGCCACGCAGCTAGTAAACTGTCCATGCTAGGGATCGTGCGGGAAGCGAGTCAAAATGAAGGCTTGCTCTGGATGTTCCGCGGTTGGGTCCCGAGCTTCATTCGCTTGGGTCCGCAGACGATCTTTACCATGGTGTTCTTCGAGCAGCACAAGAAGTGGTACCGGCACCTGATGGGGCTGCCGGAATGAGAAAACTGGTGAAGCGAGTCAGGCTCGATTCTTCCCTGATGGCGGATCATCTGAATTTCTAGAGCGGGCATTTATCTGCATTCCACGCGCCGTTAACGTCTGTACAGCATCGAGCATTAATTTGGGCGTTGGGAGAAGCAGTGTTAGTTATCACTATCAGTATTGATTTCCAGGTATGTCAGGACCATCATGTGCCATTTGACTCCAGCATCGGCAAGGAGGAGACTTTCGGTCAGCCAAATTGAATAACGTATAAAACAGAAAAGTAAGTAGACAAACGCGTGGGCAATTGGGCGGTAGTGTACAATGTGAATTAAGATATGGCCAAGTGCCAATATGTATATATGCCCGGTGGTTTTTATTCCATGCCGACCATCTAGCCCTAGCCCGTCTTGTCTCAGGCCGATTAACTCCATCCCGATGCGTGTATAACAATGCATTCTTTCGAGCTCCGCTTATCCCATCCTAGCCGAGTCCAGGCACTTCCCAAAAACGCCGGACTCCGACGAATATGCACATAGGCCATCAACTCAATGCTCCATCAGCTCCACTGGCGGCCGAGCTGTATTCTCATAGATCTTCTTGGCCTCCTCCTCCAACTCCACCTCGGAGTCGTCCTCGGTCTCCAGCATCACGGCCGGCAGCGCGGGACTATCCCCATGGGCCACGGGATCGTAGATCAGCGTCGAACTCCTGCTGCGATGTTTCTTCGGACTCGCGCCCTCGGTCGCGGTGGGGGAATTCTCGGCTGACACGCCACTCAACGCCCGTCGATGGTTCGACTTCAGCTTCTGCGCGAGTTCCGCGGCCGTATACTGCGTCCGGGTGTGCGCCTGGGCCTCGTCTTCACTGGACTCGTCCCCCGCACTCGTCGGCGAGGCGGTGATCTTGCTGCTCAGCTTGGCGAGCTTGGTGGCCAGATCCTCGGCGTGGACTTCCTTGTTCGGCGGGTCTTCAGCCTTCATCTCCCAGCCCACGGGTGGCGACGGGGGTGGGGAGATGAAGAACAGCCGCCCTGCGTCCGGGCGGTCGAGGTATTTCTTCTCCGGGTCGATTGGGGTCGGCTCGCCGAAGTAGCATTTCGCGACAGTGTCGCCTAGCACGGCGCGGCCGTCGAATTCCTGGCGTACCGCGATGGCCGCGTCGGTGTCGTAGAAGGAGCAGATGATGCGGTGCATGGACTTGAGAGGGGAGAAGGAGTTGAGCGGCGCCAGCGACGCGATATGTTGGCGGATTGTCGCCAGGCTGGCGGGGTGAAAGATCTTGGGGTCGTCCAGTCGCGTGATGAGTAGGGTGTTGCTGGGGGGTGCGGGTTGCGAGAGAGGGGGCAGGGAGGAGAGGTCGAGCGAGAGCGGGGAGCGAGACCGTTTGGCTGAGAGGCCCGGGGTTGAGCGCGGGGACGAGGTCGTCGACGCGGGAGGAGAGGTGGCGGACAAGTTGTCCGTCTGAATGGGTGAGGGCGGCTGTCGCTGTAGTGTCTCTGCCATGATGTTGGTAGGGTATCACTGTGTACTTGTATAATCTCGAAGGTGTAGTGTATTTGTTTTGGTTCGGTTCTCCAGTGTCTGTTCGACTTGGGCGAGGGTGAGAAGACGGAAGGAAGTGAATGTAGGGACGAAGGGAACGAGGTGCTTTGTAGTGTGCTTCGAACCGAAGCGGCAAGAGAGATGCGGAGAGGCCAGGCGAGAGAAATTTGTGGTCAGAACGAGGCGCAGTCGAAATGCGTAGCGATGGTTGGCTTTGTCTTCGAGGATTCGAGAACCAGAGCCAGAGCCAAGGCCGATCTGATAAGCGGAGAGAGCGGCAGTACGAGCAACGGCACGGATGCGTGGTGGGAGTCGAGTTGCCTGCGCCTACTACGCCATCGCTGACAATTCTACGATAGCCGGCGACGGAAAAACTGTTCTTCCACGGCCGGAACACGCTTGGACGCGAGCTGAGCCTCACCCGACCACTGGCACGCTTGACACCTAGCGTCGGAGCTTCTTCCATTCCCACGTTCGCTCCTGGTGCTGTGCCATCTTCATCACGTTGCGCTTTCATTTCAGTCCACGTCCGTTGTGGCTTGTATATTATTGCTTCTGCCTAGGCTGGTGGTTTATAATAGCGCCTGCGAACGGGGCTTAGGTTCGACGTAAGTTTATACGCCAGCTCTAATCTAGTTATCGAACTATCCCCCTCTCTAGATGAATGATTAGCGATATCTAAATAGTAGTGCTCTTCTATATTAGTTATTAACGATTAATCTTTATACTTAGGATACAGGGACCTAGCGGAGCGCGGCTGAAAAATAGGAAGTGTAACCCACAGCGACAAAAACTCTACCGCAACCTCCGTTCGAACGGAGGTTGCATGTTGTAAGAGTTTTAACTTCATAACAGCTACCACTTTCTGACTGGGCTATAACTGGCGGTTCTGAGAACCCTCACCAGGCTACTCCCATCTCGCAGGCATACTATGTCTGCCGATCTTAACTCTGAAATGTTAAGTAGGAACGGAGGCTCTCGTGTTTGTTGCTTCGGTCAGGATTCGAACTGGGGGTTTTCGAGGTTGTCGAAGTCGGGTGTTGAAGTCGGGTTTCGAACTCGAGGCCGGGGATGTTGCCGCAAATTCGTCTCTGACACGCCTTCTAGCCCGGTGCTAGTTTGTTCTAAGCCCGAGAGGAATTTGTGTGAGATATTCAAAACCTTTAAAATATACGGGAAACCGAACGAGAAAGTGAATGGAAGAGTGGGTCTCATTTGGTGAGTGAAGGGGAGGCTGCGGCTGTTGAGGGTTGCCCTCCCTGGCCAGGGGCATGGCCAAAGGTGACTTTTAACCTAGTGTCCCGTTGCAGTAGATCCCCCTTTCACACACACGAGCTCATCAGGAAAGGGTCGGTGATGCAAGGGGCGGCAAAAGTACGATCAGCCGCCTTCTACAGGTACATCATGACACTCCTCGGCATCGTTATTCCAGTGATCGAGGCTGGAAGCATTGAGAAGAAGCAGGTTGCATTACACATAAGGTAGGGTTCTACTTGTATCTGCCGACTGCCGGGGGACAAGCAACATGTCGAACATCTGGAAAATCATCCATTTGCCAATGCACATAGGGCTCCAGCGACGGAGGATGCTCAATGCGGTGGATGCTGGAATGGCGGATGGAATGGAAGCAATTATACGTGGCCATCTGTGAAGTGGAAGTAGGGCCGAGTGGACAGTGGCTCAAGATCGACATGCATCGGTCCATGGTATGAAGGGCTTCCCGAAGGTAAAGGAGGTGCGGAAGCCATCGCGCTCGGATCGGACTCATCTTTACAGTCAAGGAAAGCGTATTGGTATGCGCTCTGTGTGGGTATGGGTCCTCTATTGTGTTTTGAAGCTTTTCATCATTTTGTCTCTGACCATTCTGTTTGAAGAAAGTCGAACTAAAGACACCGGTTCTGAAGACTCCAGAATGCAGAACAGTATTTGACAGAGAGGAGCATGCTCCCCCAGGACCTCCGCCACATGAGCTTTCTCGGACTGGGCCCCCGTGGTGTGCTCCATTCTATGCGCGTTCGCTCTGCAAGACACCATACTGTCCGGCCTCACCAGCTTGGCTCTCCTCACCCTTCTGTCTCGAGCGGCCACCCTCCGTACCAGCCTGCCCGAGCTCGCGTACTGGATCATCGTTCCGTCCCTCAAACTCTCTCTCTGCAAGTCTACCAGGATCGTTCACTGTGCCAATAGCACCCGTAAAGGTCTTCGTCTTTGGTATGCTCTCCGTTTGGTCGGCATCTTCAAGGTTTGCTCCCTTCGGTTTGAAGGTATTGTCGGACACAGCTTGGCCGGTGACATTGGCAATGTAGCCTGGTGCAGCATCCACGTGAGGACGAATCCCGCTGCCTGATGTTGGACCTGAGCCACCTGAACCGCCTCCAGCGCCAGCACCGGTGCCAGTCAGTGAAGTGGTTCCCTTGGTTGCTGCATCGCCGGATCGGATTTGAGATTCATCAGGAGCACCTGCGGAAGAGGAGATCGTAGATGCGCCGACATCACTTGCTCCAGCTGGTCCACCAGTCGAACTTCCAGCTCCTGACTGGGTGAAGGTGCTTGAGCCACCTCCGGAATAGGCACCGTGATCACTATGGTGGCCGTCAAACTGTGCTTTGCCCGCACCTTCTGGGTATTTCAAGCCCGTGACACCTTTTACATCGGCTCCCTGGCCTAGGGCATCTTGCCTCTCACGGTGAGAGCCATCAGTGGCGGGAGGAAGAGCAGTGGCTCCTGAGGTATCTGTGTTGTTGAGAGTGGACTGATTGCCCTTCACGCCGAGGGGTGCTGCGTTGGTATTCTCAGCAAACGCTCCCTTGTTCTGCAAAGACTCTGCTGCCAGGGAGTCGGCAGCAACTGCACCCGTTGGTTCTCGGGCGATTCCGACGTCTTCAGGCTTCGGTGCACGAGGATTTGCTGTGAAAGACATGCTGGAGAGTCCGCGAATCTGTGTCTCTTGGGTGTAGCTGATGGGAATGGGATTTCTGGTTCGAAATTTTCAGGTAGTTGAATCTCTTAGTTGTTTCACAATAAAGGGAAGGAAAAGAATGCACGAGATCATGGTGAACTGTAGAAATACTGTGCAATTGATCAACATGAAGGCCGTCCATTGGATCTAGCATGACATCATCTCGAGGTCCACTGTGAAGTCATGCTGAATTGAGCTCCGAAACTCTTTCATTGGCTGAGATAATTGATCCATGATTGGGAGCACGTCGCTCAAAGCTGGTTTTTGATCCGATAGGAGTGTCTATCATTAAAAGTCGTACTCGTAGTCTCGTCTCAATCTCTATTGCCTTGTGTGCATGTTGCCTCTTTGCACCGAAGGTATCTTAACGCCAACCGGGAAAGATGTAGCAAAACGGAAGTCAACGTTGGTATCATGCCGGCTCCACAGAACTGAAAATTTGACAAATCCCTCCTGCGTGTGCGTTTCTACTTCAGCATTTTGCGGGCGAAGGTGGGCAAGACAAAGCTCGCTCTGTGGATCTCCTTGTTGTAGTACTTGCAGTACTTCTCCTCTTCCTCGGGACTCCATGATCGCAGAGGTTCCTTGACGTTTCGGTTCGGGTCCTTGCAGCAGACCATGAAACCAATCTGGCCGGAAGGATAGGTGGGGATCGTGGTGTAAGCGTATTCGACGACTGGGAACACTTCCTTGCAGTCTTTCTTGAGCTTCGTGATGAGCGGCAGATGAAGCCATTGGTTTTCGGCTGGTGAGCACAGTGTTAGCAGCGTGATCGATGCGGTTATCGTAAAACAGAGCCTTGCGAGCTCAAAGAGATGTGTAGGAAGAAGGGTGCGCACAACCTTGGGTAGTTATAACACCACCATCTTTCAAAGCTCCGTACAGGAGTTCAAAGTAAGGCTTCTGGAAAAGAGTCTCCGCTGGGCCTTCCGGATCGCTGCTGTCCGTAATGATGACATCAAACTCGTTCTTGCGATCCGCCAGAAACTTGAAGCCGTCTCCGATGAAGGTTTCGACCGCAGGGTGTTGGTAGCCGATGGACATGCCAGGAAGGTACTTCTTGCTGACGCGAATGACGGCTTCGTCGATATCGCATAGGATCGCCTTCTCTACCGATTCGTGCTTGATGACCTCCCGCAAAACACCGCCGTCACCGCCGCCAATGACAAGGACTTTCTGGGGGTTTGGGTGGGAATTCATAGCCAGGTGTGTGATCATCTCTTGGTATGAAAACTCGTCCCTCTCAGTGCACTGGATGACATTGTCGAGGACAAGGACGGTGCCGTGGTCGCTGCTCTCGAAGACCAGGACGTCTTGGTATTTAGACTTCTCGTGATGCAGTACTTGGTTGACCTTGAGGGTCATGGCCTGGCCCGGCCACATGTCCGAGATCTCTCGGAACCAGCCATCTAAGGAGACCTATGTTAGACATTCTCCTTCAGCAGCGGGAGCAGGAGATAATTAATCTTACCTTTGATGGTGGGATGGGTGATCTCTGCCATTCTGAAGGGTGACCTAACGAGGTGGAAACGAGTGATAGCACGCGGGGTACGAATCAATGGCCGTGGAAAAGTTCGAAGGGGAACGAGCGCGAGAATGGTAGCGGTCAATAAGAAAAGGAAGAGGGAAGAAGGAGCAACTCCGACTGAAAAGGAATCGGGCAGCGACAACCAAGAAGCCGTCCGGTGAATAAACCCTTCAAGTTCGTCTTGTGACTGCGTCGAGGGAACCGCGTTTGTTCTCTTCTCACACTAAAAATTTTGTTTTCAAAGCGGGGTGCCAGTTTTGCTGTTCTTCATCCATTCGTCACGACGATTTGTCCCTGACGGGGGGACCAGGGCCACATCAGGAATGGCTTTACCAAATCATCTTTGCGGCTAGGGCTTCACCAGGTTCCGTCGTCTGGTGGCCAGAGGTTCTGAGTTCCGCAGCTTCCCGTCCCTAGCAATACCAGTCGCGCCACATGTAACCCTCAGGAAAAAGTTCCCAAGACTGTTGGAGAGGCAGCCACTAACTAGCCACAATGGACAGCGCCCAGAGTTTCTGGGTGCACCGAGCCCTTCGATTCTACCAACAGACATTGTAGCGCCCAGGATTGATACGCGTTTGAACAATTATTATTGTTGGCGAACACTCGCCTGAAACAAACTGATTCTGGAGCTGGCACGGTCCTAAAGCCGGATGACCCATGCCAGCAGTATTACTGCTCAACCTCCTTCGTCTCCTTTGCCTTGGCACCACCAATTTCCTTCTCCAAGTGGACCTCAACATGGTTTGTGAAGTATTTCGAAGGATCTCGAACAGCCACCGCACAAGCCATTGCAATGACACCGAAGGGGATTGAAGCCAACCAAGTGATGCGGAATCCATAGGCATAACCCAAACGAGCTGCCTCGACAGCATTGTCAAAAACTGATGCTGACACGCTGGGCACAGTGGCAGCCTGGCCTGGAACGCCGACAAGAGTCAATGATACCGCCTCGATCAAATCCGGAATAGTCTTGGCAGAGACACCCGCCGCCACAGCGGTGTTGGCGATGCGTTTGGCAACCTGCTTCGCCGAGATCTGGTTGAAAATGGACGAGAAGATGACCGAACCGACGGCTCCGCCCAGAGAGCGGAATGTTCCAATCAGTCCGATGGCCACACCCAGATCACGCTGAGGTACGTGCAGCGAAGCTGTCGTGTAGCAATTGAGTGTGATCCAGCCGAATGGAAGCATGGCGAGGAACTGCACGGCCATGAGCCAGTTGAGGTTATGTGGCGTGATGAGTGCGGCAAGGCCGAAGAAGAGAGTTTGCATGAAAACCGAGAAGGTGAGTTGGATGTGGACATGCTTGATGTAATGCACCAGTCCGGGGATGATAACGCCTCCGACAAGCTGGCCAGCGCTATTTTACTGTTAGCCAGACTCTCAATGGTTATTCCACTAGCCACGGATGCTTACCCAGATGGAATCGAATAAACACCGATCTTTATCGGATCTGCGGTATGAAGGTACAGAATTGTTTGAGCGTTGAGTGCCGATGCAGCGAAGAACACCATACCCGCGACGAAGACAAGCATGAGCAGTGACGAAAAGTTCCGGAAGCTCCTGAACAGGTACCATGGGAAGAGGGGATCCTTTGCCACGGTGAAGTCATACACGAAAGATCCCAAAAAGACCAAGAGGCCGAGTATGAGCGGCGCAAGAGTACCTGCCGCTTTCCAGGGCTACAAATTATCATTAGCTGATTTTCAACACTGACGACACTTTCAGAGAGCCAGAGTCATCAACGAGAGGGTAGAATACTCACATAGGTGTTGCCACCAGAATTCAGGCCGTAGAGGAACACGGCCAGACCGGAGACAAAGAGGAAAGTGCCGACAAAATCGAGCTCTTTGAATTCCTGCCACCTCGTCTTGCCATCGGGACGCGGGTGACTGGGCGGGAAATACACGAAGAACGTCCCGACTAACGAGAATCCGCCATATCCCATCCTGCGAATATACATTAGCTTCTACCGATGTTGACGGGAAGACCACAGCAACCACTTCGAGGGAGATTGGCTCTGCCAGGCGCTGACAAGACTTACGCGATATAGTACATGACTCGCCAACTGGCGTGAGACAGAAGAGCATTGGCAAGGAGTGTTCCTGCGATGGCCCAGCTCGCAAGGTTGAGTTCTGTCCAGGCGAGACCGGCACCACGCCACTTGTTGGGCAAGATTTCAGAGATACCTGTTCGGGGAGTTAGGAGGACGCCGCTCTCTATCGAGCCAGTGAGCATGCTTACCAGCGTAGGCGACAGATACTGTGCCAATGGAACCTCCCAAAATGACCTCACCAGCAATAAGCTGGTTCATGCTTTGTGCGCTGCATGCAACAGCACCGCCGATCTGTCCCGGTGTTAGAGAGCAATACTGAGGCAAAACGGGTGGTCACGGGCATCCCAAGTCTCTCGGCTGGGAGATCGCCATGGGCACAGCAGTTGTCATGACGTAACCCAACGTGAGCAGCAAGGGGAGAACATACAATGGTAAGGAGTTGCCCAACAAGGATCACATATCGTCGACCGAACACATCGGACAGCCTTCCTGCAATGGAAAAACCGACAGCGGCGGCGGCACCCCAGCCGGATGGGATCCAAAAATCGATGTTCTCACCGCCCAATTTTTGGCTCAATTGCACTAAAATAGGCGTTGCCAGAATAAAACCGAAAATAATAGGACCGGTGAAAGAAGTCCCGAGGAAAAGAGCAGAGAGGATAACTGAGAGACTGAGCTTCTCAGCATGCTCTGGATTGTCCTCGAGCGCAGCTTTGTGCGGGTCTTCATATCCGGCCGAGACATCTTTACCCTCACTGTGGGCGACTTCAATCTCATGGTCCATGGCCGCCTTGTGCTCTACAGTCTCGTTCATGGCGAACACCGATGCTGACAGTTACGAGGTACAATGCGGGATGCGGAGGAGGAGGAGTACGAGCGGGATGAAAAGTCTGGGGAATCAGAGTGAGACGAGCCACGACTTTTTGTATCAACCTCCAAAGTGGCTCTAATCGACCCTGCCCCCTTGTCAACATCTGCCATGTGGAGGACGCGGTCGAAATGGCCTTCCCTGCCTCAGCTCTAGGCCAGTTTGGCTCTTGAGGCTTGATCTTCGGGGTCGCGTTGGTCTAGCCTCTAGGCGTTTGGGGACCCAGGCGATGAGTCTTTGATGTTGGGGGATCCGCCAGGGAAGTGCCAATGGTCCAATGGAAACCCCGTTATCCGAAAGCAATTGGGCTAAAAGCTTAGGCGTGCTTGATCAAGCCAGCGCCCCGGAGCAAGATGCAGGCTTCCATCGCTGCCACTTTCGGCCGGAAGTCTAAGACCCCACAATGCCCGGTCATTCTCCGCGTGGCTCCCCCGAAGGTTGTCTCGCTAGACTCGTGGGGCTGGAGGTCGGCTTGCGGGGGAATCCCACCTGGATCTCCCTCTGACCATTCTTCCCACTGCCGAAACCGCTGCTGACATGACGGAGATTATAATTGGGAAGACTAATGTCTTTTATCTTGCCTGGGCCGCTCCCTTTGTGCTGCGTATAGGATCAACTATCCAGGACCAGCGGGCTGTAATTTGTGGGATACGAATTCAGACCGAGGCAATACTGCTCCGATGGCTGACACAGCCAACGTTCGTTCTCTCCTGCCATGGGCGCCGGTCATTCTGCTGGTGGCCTATTATCCGGTACTTCTGATATACCGGTTATTTTTCTCGCCTATGAGCAAGATTGCAGGGCCGTGGATCACAAGAATATCTGACGTTCCGGAAGCAAATGCTCTGAAGGACAAAAGACGAGCTGAATGGGCTAACGAACTGTTTGCTCAATATCCGGATTCCGTGGCGGTAAGGACACGCCCAAATGCGGTGTCATTCAACCACCCGGATGCCGTAAAGGCCATCTATGGTATGTCGAGTTCACACAGCGATATGTGAGTTCCATACTGACAGAGGCTCCAGGCCATGGAAAGGGATCCGAGGAGTTTGGCAAGTCCAGCTGGTACGATGCTTTCTCGACTACTGGCGAGTCCTTGTTCTCGACACGGTCGAAGAAGAATCATGCACGCAAGAGACGCATGGTCTCGCATGGTTTCAGCATGCAGTCTCTGTATTCTTTCGAGCCGTACGTCGACGCCGTGATGGAGATCTTCATTCAAAAGATGGACGGGTTCGCCAGCACCGGGCAGCCATTCGACATTTACTTCTGGTTCGAGCTCTTCACCATGGACCTAATGGGCGAACTTGCCTTTGGTCACAACTTTGGCGCCATTCAGGGCGGCCAACCGGTCAAGTACTCGAAGCTTGTAGAGCTGTCTCAGCGCTTTGCCAATTTGAGTGGTCTGTTACCGTTTGGCAAGTACAACGTGAAAGTCCTCAGCTGGGTGCCTTCGCCATATATTCAGCAGCTGTACAAGGCGCGACTTGAATATCTCGAGTATGCCAGGCAAGCGCTGGAGAGTCGATTCCAGGACAACCGGAACCAGGCGCCTCTTGGCGGCAAGCCACGGCAGGACATTATGCAGCGATTCATCGAGGCCCAGGACCCAGAAACCGGCGAGCGGATGGGATTCCCAGAGCTCAGAGCTGAGGCATCCTCGTTGATGGTCGCCGGTGCCAGCACAGGCTCGGTTACCATGAATTGGATGACCTACTATCTACAGAAGAACCCGTCGGTAAGACAACGAATCATTAGTCAACTCGAGGAGATGTTTCCTGATAACCTCGACGCTGCTACGCCTCTTCCATTTTCGTCACTGAACAAACTCAGCCTCCTCGAGGCCACGGAAATCGAGTGCTTACGAATGCACCCGCCAATCGGTTACTCTATGCCGCGCATGACTCCTCCTCAAGGCGCCGTCATCTGTGGCGTCTACGTTCCCGGCAACGTTGACGTCGGCGTTCCCGCACTTTCAATCGGCCGCAATCCAACGGTGTACCGCGACCCGAATACCTGGAACCCGGACCGCTGGTTCGATGAGAAGGCCGACTTGGCTACTATGAAGACATGTTTCCTAGGCTTTGGATTTGGCAGCAGACAATGCATCGGGCGGAACGTGGCGAACCAATTCGTCATCAAAATGATTGCGACGTTGCTGTTGAGATATGATATCCAGCTCGAGGATCCTAATCTGGTGTTGGGCACCAAAGAGTTTACGATTTTGAAGCCGGACAGAAATTATAATGTTATCTTGAGGCCGAGAAAGCAGTCAGCCTGAGAGGACCTCACAGAAGCCTGTCGAAGAATGGTCAGCACTCACGCTCCAGAGTGAGGACCGGATGATGTCTGGGCCTCACCACGGTTGGCAGCAAAGCAACGAGGCTCGGTGCCGGTGGCCGACACGGCAACGAAATCGTGGGGGCAAGCCCGACTCACTCTCATACTATGGCAATCGCTACAGACATATCTGCTAGCCTGAGAGTCTTATCCGCAACGGATTCGCAGCTTTCTCAGCCAGGAGGAAACGAATTGTTGCTTGAGCGCTGTGTTTCGTGGACAACCACTATATACACAAGTAGTTGTGCAGCGGTGATGGCCAATCTATTCCATCTACCCTCATCGGAGCTTCAGACCCTGGGAACTGATCCTATGGGACTAGAAGCTTCTACTGTGCACTCACTATTCTTCGGCTTGGTTGATAAATTTGTGTTGTCGTTGCGCAGGCATGGTCCCTTGAACAGTCGTGGCTAGTAATCAGCGCTTGGGGAGTTGCATATCTCTCGAAGATCCCCAAAGCCCGCCCAGACCCCTGTGAGCAGATAGATGTTCGAGCGGGCCCGGATGTGCATAAAATCACTGCCATATGCAAATCACAGGGGATGATATCGTGCATACCGTAGCCCATAGTGCTTTCCGTGGGACTCAATGTTCGGGACGGAGAACTCAGTCCACCACCATCATCATCAAGACAGCACCACCAGCCAGGTCCGAGAACCACTCAGTGCTTCAGCAAGGACTATGCACCCATCCCGTGTTCGTTCTTTCAAGGCCCTCTCTAGAGTCCACAGCTGACCCTCCCCGGCACTGAGACCCCCTTTCCTCGGCGCAATAAATATGACCGACCGACCTACCCGCCGGCGCGGAGGTCGACCGGTGCGAGTACTGTGTACTGTGTACAGCGTAATGAGGTTTCGATCTGCAGTGACCCTTGTTCGAGCCGTGTCGGTCATGAGATTTGACTCGGACGGCCAAGTCTCGAAACGAGGACCCGGTGGATGCTTACCATGTCCACGGTACGCAGCGGCACTTGGTTACTCGTACCGGTTTGTTTCGGTGTGGGTATCGATCCTTCCTTTCCCGAGAGAAACATGCTTGACTTGTCCTTACTTCGGAACTTCGGTTGTCCCACGATCGCTGCTCGCGCGTTCGTTATGTTCCGGTGCGTACGACGTGCGTGCCTTTCTTGCCGGTCATACATACTACGTACTATGTAGTTGGTCAAAGCTGGGGCGTCGTCTGGAGACATAGACGACTGATAGTCTCTATCTTCGTTTCAGCAATGGCGACGGGCCATCACGCCCATGCGATTCATGCCACCTTCGTGAGTCGGATGGCCTACGAACTGAATCTGTCGATTGGCTCGACTCGAACTTCGAGATTAGAGCTTCGTGCAAAAATGGTCGTCCTGTCCATACACTCTGCCGTACTGATTTCTCAAAGAACGAGTCAACGACATCGCTGTGTGCCTCGTGGTTTGTCCAACGCACTCGAGCAAACATATTCCTTTTCTGGAGATGTCCTTAATGTCCTGCTCTCGGGCTTCCCTGAGCTTGTAGGCATGCCAACATCATGGCTATCACGGATGGCAAGGCCGTGGTTGTAAAGGCCAGTGCCGTGTCTCATGTACTCTACGAAGCTCGGCCGCATTCGCACATTCTCGGAGGGCAACCGCGTTTCCAAGAGACGTTTAGAGACTTCTCGTTCGGTGACGAGAGTTCGGTTCATCGGCTCACCATACAGAAGGGCATTCCTTGTTAGTTTGGCCCCTCCTTCGTATCTCGTTCGTGCTTCGACGAGCATGGAATGGAGTCACCCTGTGGTCGCAGACCGAACTCTGACACAAGCAGGCAGACCGTGAGGATATCGAATGTGGAAAGCTGGTTGAAAGCAAAGACGTATTAGGCAACGAAGCTGGCTTGACGATCTTGTAAGCTTGGTCCTGGAGAAGTCTACGTCTGGTCTTTGCTGATACGGACCAAAGCTTCCTCAGATGCCTCCCTCGCAAACAAGTTGCATTGACCGCAGCTGCATTCGCCCAGCTTCTCGAAGTCTGTGATGTACCGCCCTCGTATCTCGAGGTCCTGTCGAACAACAATGGAGTATACTCGTCCCATGTCCTGAGAGGGCACGGCGGCCTCGCGACGCATTATTGTGTGTGCAGAGTCTCCCAGCACGACGGTCAAACTAATGCTGAAGCAGACTTGATGGTCAAATTCCCCTTTGGACCGTTTTCGAACGGCTCACTGTTCATGTGCCATTCCCTTGCCACAGGACACACGACATGCATCATCTCCGCCACACGGGCCCAAATCCTCGTCGAACGACTCTTCGAAGTGTTCACTCACTCTCCGCCGTCGTCCAATTCATCGAGTCCTTACGCTTTCATCCCTGTCGCCGCTCTGCTCGAACACATCCGCATCGCTGACGACGATGACCGCAACGATATTGACCAATCCGTCTGCCGGATTGAAAACCGGTCCGGCGTTTCCCTGCACAACTTTGGGTCCAGGACCAGAGCCAAGATAGGGGAGTACGCGCTCCTGCAGAGAGAGCTGCACATGCAGGACGCCCTGATCGTCATGGCAGAGCATTGCTTCTCATTCCATGCCAAGTTCGCGGCCTTTGCCATTGGCGAGGAGCGGACTTTTGCAGATCTATTATCGACGAGGCCGGTGGAGAAGGGCAGAGGTCTAATCCAGCGAGAACAGGCCGACTACGTCCGCGCGAGCCTCACTCTCAATGCCAGCATGTCGACATGGACGCTGGAGCAGCTGCGCGCTTTGGAGAAGAGGTTGAAAGTGCAGCTCCGGGTGGTATGTTTCCCCCCCTGACCCTCTCCCCTTCTATCCCCACCGCTGCTCGTCGCTGCTGTCCCGGGGAATGATCTCCAGTACGGCATACTACACTAAAATACTTAAATTACTCCGACCTGGCCTGAAACGACCTACTGACTGAACCGTGGAAACCACATCTTAGATCGATTCGACAATCTCCGCGACCGACGCCCTGACGATGATTCGCCTCGCCCGCGCGTCCCGCTCCGACAGCAACACCATGAAAGCCATCACCATCCTGACCATGGTGTTCCTCCCCGCGACCTTCGTCTGTTCGCTGTTCAGCATGGGGTTTTTCGACTTCACCGCCGCCACAGCGGACGAAGACGATTCCAACCTCGGGGCCCCGCACCACCGCACGATGCGCGTCGCCGGCCAGTTTTGGATCTACTTCGCCGTGGCGGTCCCGCTGACGATCCTGGTGCTGGGGATTTGCGCGGCGTGGCTGCAGTGGAGTGCACGGCAGGGGGACGACGACGGCGGCGGCGGCGGCGGTGGCGGGAACAAGATGGGTGCGGAGGCGAGGGGGGTGGTGCTATGAGGAATCGAAGGGCCAAGCAAACATGCATTGCGAGAGAAAGGGGGATGTCTGACTGACTGGATATAAACGCATGAACGGATGAATAGTCGCGCGCAGTCCAGTCCAGTCCAGTCCGATCTAGTCCAGGCAGGCAGAGAGGGATGGGGTCTCGAGTCTCTCAGCTCCGCTACACAATAACGGTCTGTACCCAGGAAAGTATTAATACTATACTATACAGAGGAGGGTTGAAAGAGCAGGCGAGGTCGACGCATTCGCTAGAGATTTATTGATTCGCCGTGTCAAGACATCAGGCAAAGGATACGTTGTAATTCCGATGATGAGCGGGTTGATCAATTCCCGAGATATATACTCCGCAGGTACCTAAAGGACCCCGTCCTGTCCATACCTCACCGATTGAGGCCGCTCATGCGTTCAGACCTATCGACCTCACCTTGTGGGCAATGTGAACGGCTGGGCGGGCCGCGCGGTGGGGAAATTGCGTGAACTCAGGAACGCACCCTTGAGGGCTCGGATCTCGTTCTTGAATTTCGTGGCCTCCGAGGTGTCTTTCTTGGCGCTCTTGTCACTGCTCTTGTCGCCTGCTCCAGGGCCGCCGTAACTTGTATAACTGCTGTTGTAGTCGATCTGGAAGGGGTTGTAGCTCGCTTCCAGTTTGTCGAGCGTCGATTGGAAATCCGACATCGATTGCTGGAGGCGGTCATGGGAAAAGTGTGTTGTTTGCGAACTGAGGAGCGAAGAGAGGGTGGAGTGTAGGCTACGCAGGCGGGAGGATTGTGATGTCGTGGGATCTTGTGCCGGCAGGACATCGTCATCCTCGCCCCAGAGGGAAGTCGTGTTTGTAGGGAGGGGTGACGTCTGGGTTGCAATGTCGCGGTGGAAGAGCTCGGTGGGGTCCGAGTCTGTGGATTCTAGATCCTCGTCCTTTGTCTTTTGCTGTTGAGACTGCAGAGCTGAGAGGCTGGGTATATACGGGACGTGTGAGACGGTGGATTCGAGCTTCGTGTTGAGGGTCTCAAGGTCCGCTCTGGCTGTGTCGGCTAGTGAGTGTCGTGCTTCAGTAAGGGATTCGAGCATAGGCTGAACGAGATATTTGCTTGCGCCCCATGTCAAGACCGACACGCCAGCCAGTGCGTAGGCAGCATTGGCGAGGCGCTCGAATGTGACGAGCGGTGGTGGTTTCTGTGGCTTGAGTAGGAATTCTGGGTATGTTATTATGGGAGGGATGTCCCGCTTGGGAGAGGCCGCGGGTGTGGGTGTGTGTTGGGGTACTGGTTCTGAAGCAAGCGGTCGCGACGCTGCGGGTACTGCTTGTTCTTGCTCTCTTATGCTAGGGCTCGGGCTGGTGTCGTGGATTGTTTTCAGTTCCGAGGTCTCGTCGAGGGTTGTTGGAGAGGCTGCCGGCTCAGGACCCAGGAGCTTTTCTATGTCATCCGGTTGTACGCCTTTTTTCTGCAAGAACTCGACCTTGCTTTCTCGGGAAGCGTCTCGTATGGAATCGTCTTCGAGCAACTTTTGCGCTTGTTCGAGTCGAGGTGGCTCTAAGGTGGAGGGTGATTGTGTCGTGCTTTGCCCTGTCGATGATTGATCGCCGGACGGGGCACTCTGTTCTTTGGCGCTGGATTGCCAGCTCTGCTGCCATGCCGGAATGGCAGGCGTCTTTCTGGAGTCTTGGTCTGCCATACTGTATTTCCACTGCAAGTTGGACAGGCCAGGAAGCAGAATGCGACAAAGGGAAATGACGGAGGATTCCCCAGCCTCGGCTCATCCAGATTGTATGGGGCGCGGAGGTTCACCAGCCACAGCAGCCACATGCCAGGCCGGAGAACAGCCACATCCAGATTTCATTTCCCACGCCACTGTTGTTTGGAGAGTTAGGTGTCAAAACCCTGCTGTTGGTATATCTCTTTGTTATAGACAGCTGGAGAAATCTTGTCCTTGTCAGAAATCTGCCTGCACATATGTAGACTCGACGCGATTGAGCGGATATTGTACGCCATCCAATAACCAAACGTGAGGGCACGAGAACTTCACGAGGGATTCAGCGCCACTGGAGACGCAGAAGCGCGACACACCGCAGCGGACAAGCTTAGGCATTTAGCCGAGCCTGGAACCTTGGAGCCATGACAGATAGAAGCCGGCGTGTGCGACGTCAGATTAGCGATGCTGCCGATGACCCTTCGGAAGACTCTGACCAGGCCAGCGGTGAAGATTATAACCCAAGACGATTCGACTCGATGAGACGGGCAGGCAAATATGAGTGAGTCCTCTTCTTTCACTTTTCTATGGCGAGGACCTTCGCTTCGCTTCACTGCGGCGCCAATCTGCATGGACGCGCCTGCTTCCTTTCGGCTGTCAGGGGCAGTGGGCTCAATCACAAGGACACACACCACCCCGCTAGCACCACCGCCGTGAGACGGGGCCAGCAGTGAAGACAGAACCAGCGCTGCCGTGAACGCCCCGACAATCAAATCACTCCCACCCCACGGCTTTGTTCAATGCCTCTTCCGCAATCAGTAGGACTTCCTGCGTCACGCCTTGATAGGAGAACGAACAGCAGATAAATTTTCTTTCATCATGGCTTTTGTTACCTTGCACTACCGAAGGAGGCACAAGGCAGGAGCTAACCATGTTTCCAGATCTTCGGCAGCATCGACCCCAGCGTCGTCCAGACCACGGCGGTCCGGGGCGTCGGCAGCTCCAAGTAATGTCTCATCGGCCACATTCCAGCGAGGATCTGGCACTTCGGATGACCGGCGACAGAGTCTGAAGCTGACGGTCAAGGCTCCTCCGAGCAAGTTGAGAGAAGTCATGCGGGCCAATGAGGTTGAATCCCTCCATGATACACTTGGCGGAGGCAAGGTCCTGGATGCGCCACGAAGCAGTCGACGCTCAACATTGGCTGCAAGAACAAGCACCCAAACTGCTCAGAAATCAAAATATGCCGAGTATGGTGAGAGCGATATCGAAGACGAAGATGAAGACGAGGACGAAGAGGACGAAGAGGATGATGTCGATGGCGACGATGGGGATGAGCAGGATGCGATGCGAAATGATTTTGAAGAGCTTGGTGCCGAGCCCGAAGGTGACACTGACGACGAGGATGTCGAGATGGAAGATGCACCTACGCCACCCCCGTCTAAGCGCAATCCTGCCGCCAAACCACCCAAGATCACACTGAAACCCCCGGCTACTGTAGACGGCAAGCAATCCGCAAAACCGAAGTTGATCGTCACCCCTGCAAAGGCCGGCCCGGTCAAGTCCGTCGAAGACCAGGAAATGGAGGATGACACAGACGACGATGAGGTCGACGAGTCATCTGATCTCTCCGACGAAGATGACGAGGAGCAGACAAATCTCAACGACGACGACGCCGAAGGCGAGGAAGAAGAGATTGCGCTCGACCAAGATGCACCCGGCGAAGACGAAGACCTTGGAGCTGATTTGGATGATACAAACGACCTCGACGATAGCAGCGACGAGACCCCTGCTTCTGGTTCCGCCACTCCCGATCTGAGTAGAATGACGAAGAGGCAGCGAGGCAGACCAGAGGACCAAGGGACCCTGATGGCGCTGGACATGGCACCCCAACAGCGAAAGGTATGCCATTGCGGGGGAGCGGATTGCAATCAAACTCACACTAACTGGCTATAGTTCTTCACCGACGCCGAGAAAGCCATGAAGAAGGACGAACATGCCAGAAAACGCAAGGAGTTGACAAAACGAAAGGTGCAGGAGGAGAAGACCGCTGCCCTGAATCGACTGGTACGTGACGTGCATTTATTCTGTATACGCCCCTGCTGACCGCACGCCAGCTCAAACCTCAAGTATCCAAGACCAGAGGAGCTGCCCCAAAACCAGAGACACTGGCGGCGGCGGCGGCGGCTGCCGCAGTCGGGTCGCCCTACGAGGAGGAAGAGGTCTATATGAGAGCCAACCCCATCTACACCCGATGGATCAGCACGAAAGACGGTGTCAAGTTGGGTGTCCCAGAGGAATGGTTGGGCAAGAAGGTCGGACGCTGCTTTGGACCCCCGTTATCTCCAAGCAACGGCTCCCTCGTGCATGAAATCGAGTAAAGGATAAACGGGTCACATCTTATTTGGTATTACAGATGTTTGGTGATCTATTGACTTCGGTGGAAAAGTCTACAAGTCCAGAGGGCGGAGCGAAGCTTTGCGATCGAAGGCAATCGACTCATTCTGACACCAACAATCCGAGAGCATTGATATGAGCATGGTCAGGCATTCAGCCCTAGGGAGATTACCAAATAGCCATCCTTTTCATGAACCATTACAACCATCAACATATTCCTTGATGTCTTTGTCGCATAATCACAATCGTTTGTCCACACCGTGCACCTCTTCGGCTGATGCGAGCTCTTCAAGCGTAAAATGGGTAGTCCTGCCCCCTTCGAGCTTCACTGAGATTCCAAGACTGAGGAAAGGAACCAACCACAACACAGATACTCTTTCAGTTCCGCTACCTTGGTCATTCGGTCTGATGCGTCTCCCTTGTCCGAGAATGACTTCCGAGGCTATTATACTCCCTTCTACCGCCCAGGCGACAGCTGTGTCTGCGATCAGAGCCGATATCCCCCGTATCGATCAAACATATTTCTGTCTCTGCACGAATTGTCTCGATCAAGGAATTCATCCGAGACAATCCATTGCATTTTTCTGCACAACCTGGAATAGCTCTCGAGGCCTTGATATCGGCTGGTGTTATTCTTCCCAGTGCATGGCACTTCGTTATGACGACATAGACCCGGGATTGACTCTATGACTGTACATTTGCCTTTCATGTGCAGTCGGTCTGCCTTCGACGTCGTTTATGTGGATGGGCTGCTCTGTCGTGACGCTGGTCGCCCGAACACTGCGTGAGTTCCCGAGTGCCGCAGGCGCTTCCACCCAGCGGCATCTGGGAAGATCACATCTCGCCTGATTGTGGATGGAACTTCAGCCCCAGGGTTTCAGGCAGCCTTGGATTTTTGCGCATTCTCATCCAGGAGGGCGGTAGTATCGTTTCTCATCGCAGGAATTTCCATCATATTGGGCCCCAAGTCCGAAGCAGAGCGCTCCCTGCGTCGAGCGAGTTGTATTAGCAAGCGAGTATTTGGTATAGGGGGGTTGGCACAGGGTGCAGACGAACTCTTCCTTCAACTTCTCCAGTTCTCGGGCTTCAAAGGCGGGCTTGAAGGTGGTGTAGCCTGCGACAGGATTAGCACGCGGGAGTATGTGCAGATGGTTAAGGCTTTTCTTCTCACCATTGAGCACGCCGAAGCCGATGACCAGGACCCAACCAAACAGCCGACGACTCATCTTGGCCTCTTTCCACGCCTGTGTCAGAACTACCTACTGTGTACTCGCCGCGAATGTTGTAACTTCCTCGTATGTAAAATGCCGTCAACATGGGGCTAGCCACTCGGAATTATTCCATGGGTTCGATCCACAATCGCTTGGCGACCAAAAGCGATGGATAATCTGCTCATCAACAGGTTATCCGGCGGGAGGCTAAACCCCTGTCGAGAGTCATAACACTGTCGGAGGTTTTCAAAGGGGCCGTCAAAGGCTGGATACTGTAGATGGACCGTCCCATGTCGCCTCACCGAGCCGCTATCGCCGGCTCTCGGCAAGGAGTAAAGTCTCTCGGCTCAACACGGTCGTTTCTCAAGCCTGCCCCACGAACAGTCTAGAGAGTGGTGTCGAGACAGAGACCGCTGTCCGAAAAACAGCGATAGTGTCCAGAGGTCGTGGCGCAGGTCCTTCGTGTCCACGGGAACCACAGCGAGTCGAGAAATACGCCCAGGTGACCCTCTAACGAGGAACGTGGTTGGGCTTCGGTCCAGATCCTGTGGCATGTATACTGCATGCAGGAAATGCTTTCCTGTTGGAGTTGGAGTTGGCTCGGCATGAGGACTGGCAGTGCGTGTGCCTTTCTAGCCGCATATCAATGACGAGGACATGAATGACGTGCTCTCTAGGTATTCGCCCCCGTCCGTTTCAGAGGAATACACAGACTACACTGTATAAAAAGGGGACGTCCCAAGTGTCCCGGCCGGGCCACGGAATTATCAGGGCGCGACGTCGCGTGCTCGTCTCCCAGGGCGGCATAATGAGACCGGCACAATCAGAATTAAGGCCGTCTTGGGCCGGAGGACCTTGAAATCGAATGATGGTACGGCCCGTCATTGATATGACGGCCCTCTCGTTACACTCCTTATCCTCCTCCCGGTCAAGTCCCGCATCCGCGTCTCGGCTGAGGTCGGCCTTTGATTTAAAGACAAACACTCGCCACGGATCTGGAGCTTTCGGAGAGACAAGAAGCACAACGTGGTGACGTGAAAAAAAGAGGGAAAGAAAAGCAAACATGGCAGCCAGCTTGCAGTACACAGAGCTTCCAGAGCGAGCCAAGATCGCGATCGAGACTCTTGTCGATGAATCATATGTCAAGGAGCGGATTGAAAAGTTCGCGTCCGTTCCACCGCGCGACGGCGACGCAGAGGGCGACACGGAGGTCCTCGATGAGGTTGAGTTCACCCACCACTTCGCCGAAGTTCCCGGTGACCACGAAACCGTGAGATATCACTATGTCGAGGCGGGCCCGGCGCAAGGCGAAGCGGTTGTCTTCCTCCACGGCATCCCCGACAGCTGGTTTCAATTCTTCCACCAGATGGCGGCCCTGGCCAGGGCCGGATACCACTGTGTTGCCCCGGACCTGAAAGGCTACGGGCAATCGGAGAAGCGGCCTGGTGACTATCGGCACGAGGGCGCGGCTGAAGAGATCTTTGCTCTCTTGACGCAGAAGATCGGACTGACCGAATTCAACCTCGTGACGCATGATCGGGGCACCTGCCAGGCCGACTACCTCGTCTTCCACCATCCGGAACACGTGCTTCGATACGGTCGAGGCGAACAGCACCTCTATCACTTCAATCCCATCCTCTCACCACAAGGCGAGCTGTTCATGAATGCGCCACGGACGGGACAGATGGACGATGCGCGCCGCTTTGTGCCCTGGGCGTACGCCGCGGTGAGCAAGTTGCCCATCCCGGACTCGGACTTCACTCGCATCATTCAAGAGTTCTCGTATCCCGACATCAGCACCGCTGTTCCTCGATACTTCAACTCTTCTTCCTTCCGCGCCGAGTGGCTGGATCGCCGCAACCGGCTGATGGCGGGTTGGAAATGTCCCGTCATGATCCTTCAAGGATATGATAGCAAGACCCAGCCCCGAGAATTTTATGAGAATGCGCGACACTACATCCCCAATGCCAGAGAGGTTGCCGTCGTCTTCCTTCCAGGCGGTCATTTCTGGACCAAAGAAAGCCCCAAGGAGACCACGGAGGCGATCCGCAAGATGCTCGCCATGCCCATTTGATGCGCTGGCCGAGATCAGGGGCTCCATCTGATTGTGCAAAATCTTCTAAACCGCGGGACATTCGCTCCGCCAAAGAGCCGGGACATCCATAGACTAGCTGCGAGCCATGGACGCAAATGGACTTCTGCCCATACGTTTACGATCGCCCTTGCCAGCTTAACCTTCATTAACTTTTAACCTGTTGACAGGCGAGTCATATCTTTCAAGGCTCGAGACATGTCGGAATATTGAGTCCCTACATCCTCAATCGGCTGTTTAGAGCATCGAGTGCATGGACTAAATGAACACAGCCATCGTGGCGAGTCATGTCCGTAAGACTCGGGGTTTGCCGTGGCACACCGCCAACAGATCTAGCCGCTGAGAAAGAGAACAGGAGGCCAGTTCCCGTGATCTGTACGTTGGTGCACTCGTAGACTGCTCGAGTCGCCAGTCCCCGTCGGCAGCATATCTGTTTGTTGTTTGATCAGCCTTGGCCCGTCGTGCCGTTGGTGCCTCTTCTCCAGAATCGAGACTCACCAAGCAAAGTCTCCGCGATAGCCCAGTAGCGAGCCAGCCGTTTCAGGGCCAGGCGTACAATGTCCAGGTCTCCTTCGTTCGAGTGGTTCACATCAGTCGGTCCCAGGAGATGCAGGCACCCAGGACCGGCGAAACCAAAAGCGACATAGGGAATGGAAAAGACGAGATACTGTGGGGACCAGGCTCTACAAATTTTGGCCATTGCATTTCGGAAACGCAGGAAATCTGGTCGTTTACGCGGATAGCGCATTGGCTGCTGCAAATGTGGGCGCAGGCAGAGATATTGTCGTCGGCTTTGATCGGCTGTCTTCTTCTGAAACTGGAGAAGGGCTTGCGCACTAGACAGAGTTACCGGTGAACGTGCGTCCACAGACAGGCAGAGACAGACAGACCGAGACGAGGGGGATGGGAGTGACTAGAACAGACGCTAGATCCTCTCCAAGCAGGCACATCGGTGGCGGCTTACCATTGTAACAGTATGAGGGTTGACATCACCCAGTTCATCTCCCCAGGTTTGTGCTGCGCAAAAGACGAGGCACTGTCCAGTTCGAAGACTTCAGGCAGCACCATGGCCAGACAATCTGCACCCAGTTGAATGTTTTCCAACTCGTCGACTGTGGCGGGAGAAGAAGCAGCGTCCACGGCCTGTCGCATGATGGTCGTCGAAGCCAGAAACCAAGCCCACGTGCTTTGTTTCTGCAGATTGGCCAAGTTTCTCCATGGTGCTTCACTTTTCGCGTCGAGGTACGTGGATGCGCAGTGCTTAGCCTCCAACCAGTCGTCGTCGGCCATCGGAAGCAGAACGTTTGCATGGCGCAGATCCAGAGCAAATGGAGTCAAGGCCAAGGAGTTGATGAATGTGTCCATGTCCCATATAACCCACCAGGCCCGCCGCCTTTCCTCTCGGACTTGCAGAGACTCTTCCGTCGGCACTAGCTCAGAAGCCTTGCCCACAATGATGTCGGCATCAGTGTTTTGCAGGTCTAATGCATAAGCGAGCCGGGCACATACGCTGCACATCAACCACGCTTGGCGACTCGGCCCGGAGTGAATTGCATTGAACGAGAGGAGGATGAGTCCCTGCAACAGTTCCAGTGAAGCGTCCTCGAGTTGATGAGATCTGGACCAGATGTCGTACAGTCTGCTTGCTTCTTGAAAGAATCGTTCACCCCGGGCCGCACGCTTCTCCGCCTTGAACGCCGGCAGCATGCTGAATCTCGTCGACGCGGCCATCATCCCGTTCAGGATTAGAGATTTCTCCAAAGCGAGGCTTTCTAAACGTTGCCCATCGGCGGAGATCAGGTGACTGTAGCTTCGTTTGAACGAAATACTATCGAACAGAGGTAAATAGTGGTGGACATGTTCAAAAAAGCCATCGATCAACTCGAGCGCGACGGGTGCACTGACATGAACGTCGAATCTCAAGCCAGCCAAGCCGCGAGGAGATGCAAGGCCGATAAGATTGACGTTTGGCAATGTCGGACCAGCAGGACATGCTTCCCGATGCTTGGGATCATTGTCCCACAGGCCATCATAATCGGGGGAGCTAAATTGTCCCACGGAACCGGGATTAAAAACAGGAAAGGAGGGAAGCGCAGAAGCCAATCTGGATTCGTCGAGGTTCGGAGACGTAAACTCAGGGTACTGACCGCTGAGCAACTCTGGGGATTGTAGATTTCGATCCGGCATCGACGCCGACGTAGGCCACTGAGACATTCCGGGTCCCGCTGCGTATTGTGCACAAAAGCTGGTCGACGGTAGGAACGCATCGAAGTTGCCTGGGTCGATGGCGGTAGTAGTAGCGGTTGAGTCTGTCACCTGCTGGGACTGGGAGGTAGACGTGCTGACATCCAGAGGTCTGCGGCGGCGGGGCGCTCTGCGAACGGGATACATACACGACTCTCCAACGCGCAGACACAACGAACAAAACGGTCGCTTCATGTCGCATTTGGCTTTCTTGCGTCGACATTCCGTGCAAGCTCGTCGAGGGGGCACCGGTTGGGGTGAGGCTATTGCTTGGTCACCAGCGAGTGGTGGACCAAAGGCGGATGTGATTTGTTCAGACATGATGCCCTCAGTGCACCATCGACGAGACATCAGCACTCGAGGCGAACTATCACGGTCAGAGTAGTCAAGTGTAAGATGGTTGAATTGACCACGAAGGCCCAGGTCCAGACTCGACCTACGCAGCAAGGTCAGGGTAAACAGAGCTCGATGGCAGCTTTCCCTTCGGGATCTCGATAGGCCGGCTACAGATGTACTGCCTTCTTCATGGCTCGAGCTCGCATTGTGAGAGAGCCATGCGGATGAGTATACCCTGCCCCCAAATGACGGCACAGCCACACCTGGAAGCTCCCTCAGGTGTGAGAGGAGTGCTGTATACGAAGTACGAGGTACGAGGTACTCAACGAACTGTTTCTCACTGATTGGGGCCTGTCAATACAGCCGTAGGCGCCTCGGATCTTGAGCGTTGCGAGTGTGAATCAGTTGCGATTCGGTATAGGCCGGTAAGTGCCTGTAAACACCGGTAAGTTGCGCCCTGATTCCGACTGACACCTGTGTCTAACTGCATCCTGTATCATCTCCACCATTCTTTGTGTGCCGGCGGACCAAAAGAGGCCCTGAAAACCGACGACAGTGCTTCGCTCATAGGATATCGGTTTGCTCGTTTACGAGAAAGCCGTGTAGGAGCTTCTGGCGTCGTGGCCCGTCGTCAATCCTTCATGCAGCCAGAGTGGAAGGAAAATCCAGCGGACAATATCTGGCGAAAGGACGTTTGCCGAAAAGAGCGCTTCTAACAAGTATAGTAATGACGTCTCTGGACGGTCATTACAGACTCTTCGGATAAGCTTTCCAGTTACGCTCATGCCTATCATAAGGCGTCTTGCATTACCAAGCAAGAAGGAGTCTATATCAACTTACGGGTGCTCTACCCACTCTTGCCCAGCTAGACGAAAGTCTCACAGATAGACAGACTTACGCCATGGCCGACACAAGGGATCATGAGCTCGCTGCCGTGGATCGCGGCGCCGATGTCGACGACACGAGTATCGTAGACTTGCAGAGTCTACCACCAGTCGACCGCGGCAAGGGTGCCTGGCTCACACTTACGGCATGTTTCTTCCTCGAGGCCACGGTCTGGGGGTACACAAGAGTTCCCTTGTCAAATCTTCGGTGTTCCCTGCGTGGATGCTGATATATTCTATCTAGGTTTTTATATTCCTACGGTGTCATGGAGGACTACTACCGCCAGCATGAGCCATTCATGACCCAGCACCAGGGTCTTGCCGCCGTGGCCACCACCGCCATGGCAATCATGCTCATCGGCTCACCATTCATTTCCCTGACTATGCAACGGTTTCCAAATCTCAGACGTATGGGAGGTTGTGTTGGGCTGGCCATTATGTTTTCCGGTCTGCTCATCGCGTCATCGACTGATTCCTCGACGGTATTATTGTGGACTCAGGGTGTCATGTATGGCGTCGGCGCTCTGCTGGTGTACTTTCCAGCAATGTTCTTAATCGATGAATGGTTTGTGGAGCGCAAAGGCTTTGCGTTTGGGATTTCCTGGGCCGGCACGGGCATCGGTGGTGCATCCACGCCGTTCTTGTTGCAGTGGCTGCTGAACACACATGGCCACAGGACCACCCTGAGAATCTGTGCGGGGATCATTGTAGGTTCCTCCTGTCCACAGACCTTTTAAGGTGGAGTTCTTAATTCGAGCAGGCCGGGGTTGCGCTGCCATGTGTCCTCTTCATGACGCACCGGCTTCCGGTACGAGGCCCCCGACGATTGCGACCGATGGATCTAGGCTTCATCAAGAAGAGGACGTTCTGGATGTATCAATGCCCCAGCATCATTCAATCCTCTGTCGCTCCACTGCCCAGTCTATGGCTGCCCTCCTTCGCATCATCTATGGGCATGTCTCCAGCCACGGGTCCGCTGTCTGTCGCTCTTTTGAATCTTGCCTCATGCTGTGGATATCTGCTTCAAGGACGACTTGTAGATCGCTACCACGTCAGCTGGGCGATCCTAGTCTCCACCCTTGGCTCGACTATAGCCGTGTTCGGCTTTTGGGGTTGCGGTACCCAGACGGCGACGCTGTACGTCTTCGCCATTCTCTTCGGACTTTTCGGCGCTGGATATCCTGGTCACTGGACTGGCTGTGCAGGTGATATGAGAAGGACTTTCCCGAATTTGAACACGGGTTTGGTCATCTCCTTGCTTTGTGCTGGGAAAGGCGTGGGCAGCATTATAGCTGGTCCGGTCAGCGAGAAACTGTTGTCGGTGAGGCCGTGGCAAGACACTCGGTTAGCCTATGGGTCATCGTATGGCTCGATCATCGTTTTCACCGGTGTATGTGTTTTTCTGGGAGGTGCAGGTGCGATTCCGCGCCTTGCGCACAGTCTAAGTACAGCGCTCAGGAATGCTCCCCTTCCGAGGTTGAACTCTGTGAGAGCATTAAGGACGTCGACAACCGCCTAAGTTACCCCTACCATACCTAAGGCCTTTGACCGGAATCGGGTAAGGAAACTAGGATACCTGGAGGAGACGTGAAGGAACTGGAGGATGTGGTCGGTTACTTTGACCTTACGCCTAGACTCACGTAATATATAGAAGAGGAAAAACAATAAGAGCTTCCTCCCCCACCAATCGGATAGGGAAAGCGTCCAGGCTCAAGAAGCTGTTTCCAAGTCTTGTGGCGAAAGCAGTGATCGCCGCGGGTCTTCCTGTGTCAAGTAAACTGACAGTTATAACTTGCAAGACGAGCCACTCACACGTAGGTGGGAGGGAGGGAGGGAGGGAGGGTTGCGTGGCCACTGCTGTAACAGAAGCTAGCATCACATACATCACAAGATTTAACGCGCCGGGACATGTCTGAGCTGGTACCATTAAGCTTTTGTTTACTCGTGAAGGACATTTCCCCTCCCAGTGTGGCATGGCAAACCATGGCGCCGGCAATCCTTTTCATGTTTCTGTTGTCATTCGTCCTTTTCTCGTGCCTTTTCACACCATCAATGACGGGTTGATCTTGATGAATATTCTTACCAGTACTTGGACCCCTCGACGTCAGTTGGAATAGAGAGAGGACTCGGTTTAGTCCTCCCCCAATTCAAGTCACTCCTGACTCCTCCTAACTTCACCTTCTCGACTACCACACCCGCCATACCGCCATTACCGGCTCGCACTCGTCATCTCGTCTCCAAGGCATACAGGATTGAGCGGGAATGCGCCGTCAACAAAGGATTCCAGACTACGCCATCCACTTCTTGGCCACTCGAGTGGATCGACGGTTAACAGGCGCTTTGGACGGTGGACGCGTGCCTGTCGCTTGTAAGACTCGGAATCCTCCGCTAAAGAAAGTCTCCCGTTTCTTGTATCCTAACATGGCCATATTGTGTAGATGATATGATGGCTCGAAGGAAATGGTGAGTAGGAGGTGAGAAGAGGGAGGGGGAGGGCGAGTCATTCCTTCGCTGTTCCAGGCTGCATCGATGTGCAAGACGCGCAGCTCGCGTAAACATGTCTTCTCCCCCGAAAAAATAATCATCCGCCTCCTGGCACAGCATAAGACACTACTGTGATACTCTGTATACTGGCTTGATAATTGAACAACATCTGGGTGCGCGGTGGGGGACAGTGTTCGGCCTCGGTGCTTTCGATAATCCTCGCGCTGGCAAGAATGTCTCAACTAAACCATGAAAGAATGAAGGACACCTAATTACCTAGCGGACGAAGATGAGAAATCGCCATCACGCGCCCTTGGTCACACTCGACCAACGTTTCAGTCATCCCGACCTCCAGCGGAAAACGTCATTGTCAACAAGGCGGATACTCCGGACGGGTCTCGCGATTTTCAGGTGTTGGTTGTAGACGGGGAGTGACCTGCGTTAGAGCGCTGCTTACCGACTATGGCTAGACAAAGTGGAATGCCAGGTCCCTCTCCAGTCATAAGCAAGACAGGAAGCATAGCAGGTGCCTCCACGAGGTTATTTGAGCATCACTCGTTCGTATATCTCGCTGTCGCGGTTCTCAGGAGGTTCTGTGTGCCTTGGTGTTTCCTCCGTCCTGTACAAACCATTCGCGCGTTACTGGCGTTGTTATGACTCAAGAGATTATCACCTCTTTCAATTGCGTTGCAATGCTCTCGCTCGGCCCACACTCTCTCTTCTACTGTACTCAGGGGTGTTTTCGTCGACGACGTAGGAATCAGGATAAAGCTGTTCGAACGCGACTGTATGCATTTGACTTCCGTTGATGGGCGACGAAATCTCCATGATGCTTAGGTAGCACGAACAATACGGCGAGGAGAGGTGAGATTTCGGCTCGACGTCGTGCTGCGCTCAAGTTATCTGGGAGAGTCAATCGATGCCTTGTACCTACATTGGTCAGCTGGAAAAATATAGCAATGGTGCTTGTGAGAAAACGTCGATGAGGGCTGGCAGAACGAAAGGCGAGAGGCGAGAGGCGGCTGCTCCGCACCCCGCGTCTCCTTGGCAACTTTGACGCGTGTTGCGCGTCTCCCATTCTTCTTGCACGCGGCGGATGCATCAAATCATCAAATCCCATACAAAATCACGAATACCATGGACAGCGGTAGCGATGCCCGACTGGAGGGAGCGCGGATATGTGCCAGACTCCGATGACGAAGAAGAAGACCGTGACAACGATGTCCAACACGAAATCAGCCATGACAAAATCCCAGCATCTCATCCAGCAGAGGCTCACGTGCCAACGCCAGCCGAAGGAGGCTTCGAGAATCTGCGGGTTAACAACACCTGTCCAAGAGTCGAGATTCCCGAAGACCACAGCGAGGATGAATATCCTCGTCAAACTGAACAACCCACAGTGAAAGAGCACGGTCTGCAAGAGTCGTCGCCCAAATGTGGCAACGTTCCAGCCTCGACAGCCACGAGACTTCAAGCTGAGATTCAGAAGGGTCTCAAAACAATCCAGGATGTCCTTGGATTTCTGCCTTCTGGTCTTGACAGCGACGACGATAGCCCGCTTTCTTCTGTTCCTCCTTCGGCGCCGAGTACACCACGAGATCCTGGCGGAAAGAGGGTTCAAGATGTGCTGGGATCCTTGTCATCAGCTCTTGGCAGCCACACAGACAGTCCTCCTACACTGGCATGTCCCTCCGCAGGGAATACAGCACAACAAAGTGCTTCTGTGGGAACCCGACCAGCTGTTACTATTGAAGTTTCTGTACCTCAACGCCAGGTCTTCAATAACGTACCTCCCAACGCGGATGATGAGGGTCCTCGAAGACGTTCCTTCAGGCCCCGTGCCCCGATCCAGCTTCATCCTTACGCACTCGAAGATGCCAGGTATAGACAGACTTGGTCAGCCAGTGGGCTCAAGCCTGTTCGCGTGCCAGAGATCACATCAAAGGCAGAGAACACTTCCAACGAAGAATCGCAGGGTACCACTACTTATGAAAGCAGCCAGATAGACTCTTTCGATGCCCCAGCTCGACATTCGAGTCCTACTGTTGACGATCTAGACGACGGCTCTCGCAATGCTGCCAACGATGAATCCCAGAGCCCAATTCGAGGGACTCGTGTCCGTCACCCGTCGCCACTGTCCGACTTAACCGATGATCTCCCCGACTTGTCGGATATATTGAACAGCCGAATTACGACCTCGTCAACATCAAAGCTGAAGAAATTGAAGCAGGGGTCTTGGCGGGAGCCGCGCACGGGCAAAGATGGGTTCCACGTCTACGATCTTCTCGATGATGATCCTGTCATCCGACCCCCAACCAGAACACATCGCGTAAGGTCGGTAACCCCTCTATCACCGCCTTGGTCTCGTGGTGGGCGGTCATCGCAAGACGGTGTGCTGCCGCCTATTGCTGATGTGCCAGGAAGGAATAGCACACCCGCGTTGCTTCCGACTCCACTCGTGTCTTCTGACAAGCATGCTTCGAAGCGTACATTTGCCGAGTTCCTTGACATCTCTGACCCGGAAAGCGACATCATCAACATCAGTGATGAGCCAGGCGCGTCTTCATCGTCTGACGAGAGTTCTGGTGATGAGCCCCAGGGTGTCCAACAACTGCGGCGCAAGATAAAGGGAGTCCTACCAGCTTCCTGGCTGAAGCTGGACATGAAGCAAAAACACAGGCCCCGTCGTTCCTCAGGACACCACATGCAGCAGTCTCCGGTCAAAAGTGCCGCAGAAAAAGGCATTGCAAAACATATCCCCTCTTCTGGAAGGCATGCCAGGGATCACGGTCTAACGCATGTCATCGAAGATGATGCCACTGTTCTGACCACTTCATCGGACAGTGAAGCAGGGCTCCATGCTAACGAGGAGATGGATGACGTGCAGTATGGCTTGTCGAGGACCTATGAAGACGACGCTATGGAAGATAACGCTGTCGATGCTATGCTTGCTCCTCGTATGAGGAATTCTGATTTCCCCAAGAAACAGCGACGCTTGAGCGGTGTCTGGCCGAAAAAGGTGTCTGAGAGGAGGAGAAACAAATCTGGTGGTGAGCGTCCTTCCTCCCATCATGGTGACAAAGCCAAAGTCGCTGCCCGGTCGAAGGCACACGCGAGGCCGTCCAAGAAGATCAAAAGGAAACACAAGAACCCACAAATTACGATACTGGACGCCCCTGGCTTCAAGCAGAAAGACATCCCACGCTTTCTAAGAATTGCTTCTAGGCGAACAGGGGATGCAAATACCGCACGACGCCAAGATCCCTCGAAGAAATTCTTCAGATTGGCAACAATGAGGGACACGCAGGACGTAAATGAGAGTTTGAGACGCTGGAGGACCCGTCGGGATGAAGTGCATCCAGCTGCCAAAGCCAATTCCGGGCGCGGAGATCCAAGCCGCAGCGTCCCCTGTGTGCCTCAGTCGCGCGTTGTCAATACTGTCAATGATGAAATTATGGAGAATTCAACACACGATCGTTCTCCTCGCCACGAAAGCGTCGACAATTTGGACCCTCAGGTCAATTCTTTGAAGCTGAGCACCAAAGCTACACTCCAACGCATCCGAAGTCACCTACATCGGGATCGTCCACAGCCAGGAGAGTTTGCTGCCTCATCTGTTGGTCCACCGTCTGTCATTCTCGACTACTTTCAGCCTCGAACATCATACCGCAGTTATCTCACTTCTGAGCACCTGAATCGTGGGGAGCTTGGCCCGCTGGCTCCTGATGAAGCTTCTGTCTCCCGGCTCGATTCCTTTGCTATTCAGAAACGCGTTCCCAGACATGCAGGTGCAAGGAGAGAACGATCGATTTACAACGCACCTCGACAAATTCCTGCAAGAGCTCCAGCTCAACCGCAGCCACCGACGACGGCGTAAGTAATTATATTGGAAGACCCCAAGAAGCCGATGCTAACATAAGGGCTAGACATGAAGGTCTCCCACCACCCTCTAGAGAGCCGCCCCAGTTACGTCCCCCTAAGTGAGTCGTCATGGCGCAGAAGGAGATGCTGTAAATGCTGATCCCAGATCTAGGAAACAAAGGCCCATTGACCTGGGTACCCGAAGTGTTGATCAGAGTGGCATTCAATACCTCCAAAGTCTCAGCCTAGACGACGAGAAGGATATCATTGCCAACGCCATACGGTATCCACCGGGGAGAAGATCATTGCTAAATACTGGCATTCCTCCGGGCGCTCACCCTGTTCGTTCCTGCTTGGTCCGTGTTACGCTGTCGTCAATGGCCAACTCTGGTGGTGTCTTCGAGGCTCAATGGATCGGCAACACAGTTACGGCACCAAAATCTCGGCGCACGCTCGAAGCTGCCGGCTGGTCTTCAGCCGTTGAAGCAATCCTTAGAGACTCTCTCATGGAGACAGTGGAAATTATATGCGACGATGTCGCTGCACTGGATCTGTCAACATGGGAACGAATTGAGCTTATAAACAGCGCTGCGGATTCAATCGAGGCCATAGTCATCTATGTCAACGAGAGTCTAACATTCTCCGGGGAGCAGGAGCTGGAAGCGTTCCTTCTGCTTGCATCTGCATATATGGAAAAGATATGGCGAGCCATGGCTGAATGCGAGGCTGCCACAAGCGACCCTCTGGCATCGCACGTGTTAAAGGTCTTGAACGGATTGCTGCTTCTTGGCTATCAGATCGCCCAACGCGCCATGGCCCTCACATCTCCCGACGCGGTTCGCACCAATATCTCTGAGACACGGAAAAACTTGGCTCGTCTTGCGTGGGAGCTTGCCTTTCGGGAAGAACATATTGCGCACCTCTTCGCGTACGTCTCTGCTCCAGCCGGTATCGATCCAGCTTTGGATGCTCGGCGTTTCCGCTACACGGCAGAAATTGAGACCATCCTCTTCATACACACTCTCGGTCCTCATCACGGATGGAGCTTCTACATGCGAAACATTCTCTTTACCGACGACACTACAAGCGAAACGCAACGGTTGCAATCTTCGGCTGAGTCACTTGCATGCACAATCCTTGTTCTCGCTTGCATCCTCTCCATCCCTGGGTCAGAAGGACTTTCGTCCACACACGACAGGCAGTCTTCGACATCTCTGGGCTCGTCCCTTGTTGGTCTGCTTGTCGCCAGAGCATCTGAATTCCTCAAAGCTTTCGTCGAGTACAAGACGAAATACAACAGGAGGTTTAAGAAACACTCCCTGAGTGCTAAGATGCTGGAACGATTCGGACCGATCATGTTTCGATGGTGCTTCCTCCTTGTACGAAACTATCTTCATGACCTAGCAGACGATCTGCTCAAAGCCATGTTCAAGTATTATTCGGAGAATGGCATGGCCGGGCTGTTTACGCCACCATCCGCACCAGCTGTAATGGATAAAATGCCGCAATTCCTCAAGGATCAAGTCCCGGCAAGAGAACTCCTACCAGAAGATAACGACGCGGATTTTGACATTTTTCTGAAGCTGACAGCTATAGCGCTGACGCCGCGGCTCCCAGCAGCCAACGAAACTGTGGAACATACGAAGAAGCTACAACTCCGCAAAAGATCTCTTTTGTTCTTGATGCTCCCAAATCGGGGACGGGATCTGACTGTTGAAAACCTGTCCCTTTTCGACGAAGACAGAGATCTGGCGCTTACAGACTTCGCAGGGATCGCGAATCGATACAGACTCTTCGCGACCTTGTATCACTATGCTCCAATTGAGTCTAAGCCAGTCCTCGCACAAATCAGTAACTACGTCGACTTCTCTACCGCCCATGATAGGGTACGCGAGGTCATTCTGGAATGCTGGACAAGCCTTGTGAGATCAGTGCTTTCGCAGCCAATTAATGGCGCCAGACTTCAAGAGTTGGGCCAATGGATCCGGGAGATGTTTTTCTCCATGTGTGGGAAATTGGGCAATATCCCCAAAACCAACAACATCGCCGCTGCGGACGAGAGCCTTCGAGCTGAATACCATGTGCATCGGATCAATAGAGAGACAACGGTCGACTGTCTCCGCCAAATTGCAGCGAGGTACGGTGCAGCCGTTGACCTCTGCGCAAATGAGGAGCAGGTTTCCTGCCTTCTACCTCGGGAAGAGGTGACCAGCTTGATACTGCGATGCTACACCGACCGGGGCCTTGGCGATAACGCGGTACACCAGGTCTTCTGTCTCCTCACGTCATACATCAAGAGGGGCCTCAAAAGGGAGAAGGAAGCATTGCTTTTCTTCCGTCGAGACTTGCGCGGGCTCCTTGTGGATCAACTCACCCGCAATAAGGAGCAGGACGAATCCGAGTTTGAACGTCTATTGGTGTCTATGGCCGAGGCGTGGTATGCGCTCGGGAAAGTCATGGTGGCCGAAGGACCAGCCCACTGGGATCAGTTCCTGAATGACTGGTCACCCATGTCATTCCCGCAGGTCACCGACGGCGAAAACGGGAGGCACTGTCAGGTCCTGCTGATGAGCAGGATCGCAGCAGAGAGAGACATCGTCCTCGCAGAACCATACCCTTTCATCCACGTCTTGCTCCGATCAGTCTTGAGGCCAGTCCTGATCGGCTCGAAAATCTCCTTCGTGCATCGACTACTGAACCAGCTCATGGAGAGCATCCCGGACGCCTTCGCATTGGACGGACTGCGCCAGATTTTGTCGAATGGCGTTAGTCCCTTCTTCCTTGACAAATTCGATGTCATCAACCATCGTTTCGCCATCGTCGACCACTTTATTCGCCATGCTTATGTCGTACGACCTGCCGCTGATGGACCCCTTCTCGGAGACCTCAAAACAGGGCAATGGAACGATCTGATGACAATGATCCCCACGACACTGAGGCGAACAATGAAACAAGTCCCTGGAGAAGCACAAACAGAGTGGATGACATTCTCGCAGAAAGTGCTGTTCCGGCTTACCTTGTACGGAGGTCCCGGCAATGGCAGCGATTCGTGGCTCGCCGAGGTCAATGATGGAGTTGTCGAGAGCAATGCCTTTAGACTTGAGCGCTTTTTTGTTTGTTCACCTAGCCGGAGAAGACCAGCCGACGTTGAAAGGGGACACACGGCAAAGGTCTTCCGATCGGCTGTTGAATCGGCATGTCTAAGGAAGATGGAGAATGTCCTTGTTCCGCACATGGTCACCATCTTTGCTGCGTCCAACCCCGACTACGTTGACGGCGAGGGCAGGTTCTTGCTAGACATATCTGAGCAACTAGACTTTCTGAAGGCTGTGTTCCCAGCCTATATCGAGTCTGCACTCGACCAAGATCACCCAACGATGCTGCTAGCCATCCCTGTGCTTGATATGGCCATAAGTATCCTGAGAAGCTTGGAGGTCCGCATTGATCTGGAGGATCAAGCACACATGGAGTCATTTGCAGAACTGATTACAGTTTGGATGAGGGCTGCAATCAAGGCAATGCAGCACTCAATGCCTACGCCATTGAAGGAATATGGCTGGCAGATTGAGACGGTCAGTCGTCTCGTTGACCTCGTTGCGGCGGGAAGCGGCCGCTGGGCTCATCTCCACAACCTCTTCCCGTCTTCCCTCGACATCCTTGGCTTCCAGCAATTCGTGCAGACATACGCGTGCTATACATACGACTTTGTCTGCTCCGCGGCAGGGTTCGATGTGGGCGCACCGCCTTCAGACCCTCCATTCCGGGAGGAGCGCGACGGCGTCGAGCGGTGGGCGGTCGACTTCGGCTTTCAAATCGAAGAGGTCTCATTGCCGGAACGGATCATTGCTCTAAAGAACGACGCCGTCAACGACCTTCGAGCCGTAGGCACGGTTTGGCGTAGGGTCGGCTTTACAACGTACGGGCCTGTGTGGGAGCTGCGTCGGGGTGGGTCACCAGCAATGGCGCGAGCAAAAGAAGGTGTGATGAGACATGGTAGCACGTTTGTCGCGTTACAGGAGGCGGTGGCACGGCTGCAGCGGGTGTTGGCTTTGCTAGGATTAGTGGAGGAGGTCTTGTGAGCGGGCTTTTTGTGGTCTTGGAAGCATACCCTGTAGTGACCTTGAAATGCAGTCGAGCACCTCGTACTCCATACTATTTGCTCGTACCCAGCCTCGGGCGCCACTGACGAGGCTGCGAGACTGCGCAAGGCTGGGCGCGGTTGCTGGGCAACTGGGCGCATGTAAATAAAGGGTTGGACGAATTAGCTCCAGCGTCAACCAACCTCCCCAGCTCGCTATGACCATTTCTTAATCCCCTGTCAGCACGAGCTCTTCTAGTCTCTTGTCCTATCTCGTCATCAGCAACCAAGCATCCCAGCGCAGCAAAGGATGGGTGTCGAACCTCCATTCATTTACGACCGACCCTCGACATACACCTTTGGCGGACCGACTAATCGTGGCTTCAATCCCAAGGCGGCAACACACGCATCATGGGCACCCAAGCCTCAGAAACCCAAACAAGACGGGCCGCTCGTCGACTTTAACAAGCATCCTGACTCGGTAGGTCTTCGTCCCGCAAGTAGATGAAGCGCCGCGCCACTGACGCTTCTGCAGTATATCGTCGTCCCGTACGGCAACCTGAATGCCAAAACAATGCCTCTGAACACCCAGAAGAGAATAATCCGCTGCCGGCAGCTACAGCTCTTGTCCCGAATATGCGCACTGGTCGGGGCTCTGGGGATTTTGTTCTGCGTCATTGCCATCAACAAGACCACGGCGACGGTGGGATGGATCATTCGATGTGCTCCGGCGATCGCCATCCTACACACCGTCTACGCCGTCTTCCACCTCGCTCGCGCACCCACAAGCCGCACAGCAGGCTCAACAGCAAGCTACATGATCTTTGCCGCCATGGTCGATACAGGCCTGATTCCTTTCTGGGTCTTCTCGGCTTGGGTTGCGCATGCGGATTACACCAAGAACGAGTATGGCTGGAGCACATTGTTCAATGACTCGGACCTGTCATACAAGATCATATACGCCTTTTTCCTGCTTGCTTGTATCGAAGGCGGCTTGATGGCCGTATCTCTCTTGCTGGATATCTACTTGGGCGTGAAGTTCAGACAAATCTCCAAGCTGCCTCCCGACATGAACCCACTGGAGCCGAATCTCACGTCAAGGCACAAGCACAACAAGTCCGAGATTACGGAGAAGAACATGCGATCCTCGGGGTTGGTCGCTGCCAAGCGAGAGTCGCAAGCATCCAGCTTCAAGAGAGTGCCCTTCATACACACGCGGACTGACTCGGCTGACAGCGTCACGCTCTACGGCAGTGACGGAGCTCGCAATTCCCGCCTTGAGCTCCGCAAGGATTTGGATGAGTCTGAGAAAGACCCATGGCGGTGGTCAAGAAACTCGTCTCCCGAACGGCCCCGGTCAGCGCTCAATCCCTCGCCAACTTCTCGAGCCGCTGGCAGTGGCATGGATTTCCGCCCCGAGCGCTCGTCCATCCTTTCAGAGAAGCCATCGAGGCCATCATCGTGGCTGTCATACCTCGATTACGAGGGGGTGCCTACTCCCATCAGCGACGATGCCAACGCAGAGTTTGACCATGAGGTTCGCCCCGTCTCACCCGTGTCAGCAATCTCCGACCGAGACGCTTCGTTCGATAGAGCGCAACGTGAACGTGCAAACTGGTACGGTGGCTCTCCACCTCGCAACAGTCAAATTCACCTACCGCCGTCTGCCAACCCCAGTCAAGCTCAGTTCCACTCGCATAATGGAAGCAGAACCTCCCTCCTAATTCCACCTCCCGAGTCTCCTCCCAGGAAGCGAAGCCGAGAACCTCTGGGCATGAACCCGCCAACACCCACGCGCGCTCCCTTTGTGGACGAAAACGCCTACACCACCCCCATCAGAACCTACAATCACACCCACGAGACCCCCAACCGCGCTATTCTGCACGATACAACCGCCAACAGTCAGGCCCGACCCAACGCCACTCCTACCAATTCCCGCCCCGCCAGCTTCGTCGGCTCCGGCGGCAAAACCCGCTTCTATGGCAACCTCCGGTCCTCAGTCGGCGGCTCTCCCCTGAACTCCCCATCTCGCACCAACAGCGACGAGAAGAAAGAAGTCATCTCGGCCGTCAAGGAAGTCGAAGACATGTACGAGCGAACCCGCACCATGCAGACCGAGTCCGACTATTCTGCAAACTTTGAGGTCTACGGCTCCGAAAGCGATGATGGGGATGCCAAGTTGAGTGCAAACATCAGTGCCGCGCAAACCGCGAGCCCAAGCCAGTGGAATGGTGTTCGACAAGCGAGCAATTCCACTGGGTTCGACCTGAACAGTGGCTACGCCGGACTAGGCAGCGACTTTGGCAAGGGAATGGGCAGGCGGAGAGATGTTAGTGGCAAAGTTGCTGAAGAGGGAAGGGCGAGTCCGACAAAGAACGGGGCCGCGGGATGGGAGAGGTTTAAGGGGTTGTAGTGGCGGCGATGACCTGGAAATGTACAAAAAGTAGCTTTTGACGAACACATTTGGATATTGCCTGATGAGGCATGTTGGTTGCCTGGATATGGAGTTTATGGACGACAGACACAGCGGGGACTCGACTTTTGGATGCGATCAACGATGAGGATTTGAAGCAATGCGACGTGAGCTCGAGATGGTTGGGATTGGAAACCGGGCCATGGACATGGACACCTAGATAGATTCTAATGCAAAAGTTCCGGCATACACAGTGCACACTTCACTGCGGAGTAGGTTGTTCTCTTCGCAATCAGCTAGAATTGAACCACGGTCTCGAGGTTTAGTGTCCATCCTTGGTTGATGGCCATCCCTACGTCCACGAGTCAGCCATTGAGCAAGTTCAACCAACCACGGCATAAAGTCAGAACCTGATGTCCCTCCAGACTACTCGGTACGCCGTGCGGCGGAGGGAGTACTCGATACAGGAAGTATACAAGTTGGCTGCCGCAGGGCCACCCATCCGTACTCGTATGCGGCACGGAGAAGACAAGAGTCAGTAGTAATGCCGTACGGAGGAGTAACTCGTATGTACCCCGTAGACTTTCTGATCCAAAGATCATGTACGTAACAGGTAACAAACAGTATTAGTTTGCCGAACTGCAGGAACTCGAGAGCCCGAAAGTCGAGTAATGAGTAATGAGTAAACGGGTGCGGAGTCTCAGTAGAATACGGAGAAGGGGAGAAGGAGGAGACGGATGGTGTCAAGGAGTCTTAAGACTACTCGGTCCTTACTCGGTACATAGTGTAGGTAGGTATTGGCGGGCGGGCGACATGATAGGATATACATACTGTCCTGTAAAACGTCCGGGGACCAACAACCATAAGGGTGTACGGACGGACGGAATACCTCGTGCGCCATGCCATGCCATGCCATGCTATGCTATGCTAAATATGCCATGCTATTGTATTTGAGGGCCCCCTTTGACTGGGGTCAATTACGTGGTTCGTGTGTGTTTTATTTAAAGGATCGCCTTGTCTTGGGTGGGTGGATATTACAGTACTCATATTCATACCCGCACCCTACCTAGTAGTTCGTACGACGAAAGTTCACGGCACCGATCATCATATCACATCACATAACATCAAGTGGTCGGTGAGGGATGACGTGCAGGAACGCCCACGAGAGCGTCGTTTACTTGCGCATGCCCATGCGTGGTCGGGGTGGTTCTTCTTTGGGCGCGGAGGCACTGTTGGCCGCAGCGGGAAAGGAAGGGTGTTGTTGTTCTACTTTTCGGTACGTACGGTCTCAGTATCAGTCTCAGTCTCAGTACCTGTATTATCTGTATCTGTATCTGTATGACCGAGTGAGCGCGGAGTTCCCTACTTCGTCAACTGGGTATTCTGTACTCTGTTCGGTGTCTGTAAGTAAGTCAGAGGCGATACGTGGGTAATTATGTCCTGCTCCCTCTGTTCTGGCAAGCGACGAGATGATGCGTGCCTGTCACGAGCTCGTCCTGTCAAAGTCAGGATACAGAATAGTATAGTATAGTACAGTAATAACTACTACTACTACTAATACTCGGACCGGGACTGGTACTATAGTAAGTACACAGTAGATGGAGAGGCCACCACAGGCAGATCAGATACTGACGCTGACGCTAACTCTGACACGAAGACAACTCTGGATTCCGTTCGGTACGTGAAACCCCGCAGAAGCTGTCTCGTGGCGCTCGCTCATCTGGCGTCCTCTCGACAAGTCCGCGTAGAGGACAGAAAGGGGCGGTCACCTCTGAATACTGTGGTAGTACTCGTCATACCGTACTTGTCTCAGCCTCGCGTCGGGATGGGTTTGCCGAGATTTTTAAGTTGCTGTGTAGCACCACTCTGCACACTCCGTACGGCACTCCACATTCGTGGGGATGCCCTCCTGGGGCTTGCCGTTTCGAGCGCGGATCGAGACGCGCCGCTCGTTCACAGGCTAGATCGCCACCCCGGACTGATATTCTCTCTGTCACAGGATTCCACCATGGTCATCGGTGGTGCTTGCGTCGTGGATGTATTGGCTGGTGCGGCTGATTGTAGACAAAACTAGGGTATGGTAGGTGCGTGGTTTGCAGGAAGACCTGGTCAAGACAATGCTTCTCCATAATCCTGTACTCCGAGTATATATACCGGGCGGGTCTCCAAAGCGAAAGATGGTGCTCCGTCGTCTCCCAATTCTCTAGCTCGTCTCTCCGCGATTGACCTGCAATTCTTGCATCACGTAACAAGGTGTCTCGATCATGGACGACAAACAGCTTGGCAAGGCCGGCTTGGTCGAACAGCATGAGGTGAGCGGTGCTGCTCCCAGGCCAGGACGTTGTCTCGCTAACCCGGGTGTCTTACCTAGGGTCCGCAGGTCGAGCACGTCAAAGTAATCAATGGGTCGGAAGCGTTTCACGAGGCCCTGTTGAAGGAGAAGCCGCGGTTCCTGCATCCGCGGCTCCTCCTGCTGCTTCTCTGCACGCTCCTGGGGTTTTCCTGCCAGACGATGAACGGCTTTGACGGATCTCTGTTCGGCGGGTTGACGGCCAACAGCAAGTTTCTGGATTACTTCAACGGGACCAATGATGGGGTAAGTCGGATCCGTGCAGCAACGAAGGCTCGGAAATAACAATTTGATATACAGATATGGGCCGGTCTGGTCAGTGCCATGTATCAGATTGGCGGTGTGTCCGCTCTGCCATTTGTTGGTCCTGCGATCGACACTTGGGGCCGCCGTGTCGGGATGTTTATCGGTTCCGTGATCATCATCGTTGGGACAATCATCTCCGGGACGACAAAATACAATCCCTCAGTGGACCAATTCATGGCCGGGAGATTCTTCCTTGGCTTCGGCGTCGCCATCGCCAGTGCTGCAGGCCCGATTTACGTCGTGGAAACCTCCCATCCTTACTACCGTGGGATCCTCACGGCGTACTGCAACACCTTCTGGTTTACGGGCTCCATCCTCGCCGCCGGATCCGTTCTCGGAGCGCTCCACCTTCCTGGCACGAGGTCATGGCAGATCCCGGTATGGCTGCAATTGGTGTTCTCGTGCTTGATCTGCCTGGGGGTGTTCTTCATCCCCGAGTCACCGCGCTGGCTTTACGTCCACAACAAGCGCGAGAGAGCGAAGGGCATTCTGACCAAATGGCACGGCTTGGGCGATCCTGAATCTCCCTGGGTGAAGCTCCAGCTGTCCGAGTACGAGCAGTTCTTGAACACGGAAGGCTCCGACAAGCAATGGTGGGATTACCGCAAGCTCTTCAGTTCACGCGCATCTCGCTACCGGGTGGCGTGCAACTGTGTGTTTGTCATCTTCGCTCAATGGGCTGGTAACGGGGCGCTCACTTATTTCCTCCCTGCCGTTCTCGACACGGTGGGATACACAACCGACGACGTCAAGGCAAAGATCAACCTTGGGTACGCTTGCTTCCAGTACGTCTTCGCACTCATTGGAGCTGCGCTGGTTGATCGAGTGGGCCGTCGACCGCTGATGCTCTTCTCCATGGGGGCATGCTGTATCTGCTGGATCGGGGTGGTCGCCGCATCCGGCATCTACAACACCACCGGCGAGACAAACCACAACGCCGCTCGAGCTGTCATAGCCATGATCTTCCTCTTCGGCGCAGTCTTCTCGGTCGGCATCACGCCGCTGCAGGCGCTCTACCCGGTCGAAGTCCTGTCGTTCGAACTGCGCGCCAAGGGGATGGCATTCTCCAGCTTGTCTGTGAATGCCGCCGGGTTGCTCAATCAGTTCGCCTGGCCAATCAGTCTGAAGCAGATTGGATGGAAGACTTATTTCGTCTTTATGGGCTGGTGCGTGGTGCAGACTGTCGTGTTCTATTTCTTCCTTCCGGAGACGAAGCAGAGAACGCTCGAGGAGCTGGATGAGGTGTTTGCAGCCAAGAACCCGGTCAAGGCGTCCCTGCAACGTCACGAGTTGACCGTGACGTCGGAAAAGGAAGTCATCGTGGTGAAAGACGCGTAGAGGCAGAATGGCCGAGATGGATCGGGAAAATGGTGCCTTCCCAATGCGGAACGGCGAAGGACCGTGCCGGCGCTAGTACAAAGTGATCTTAGTGTCATCTCATGCCAATATACAATTTTGGGACAAAGCCTCTTCAGTATGAACCGACACGAGGTACCACTATTTCAAAGGCCGCCAAACGACCTTCGACGAGCTGCTGCTTTGTCATAATGTGCGACACTGGCCTAAACCGCAATAGCCACATGCAGGGACCATATGCATCAGTGCAGCGTGCCCCAATCAGGAGCATGCAAATGTCCTCGCTGCCAATTGCTGTGAGTTTTCGACAAACTGTATTCCCTAAAGATACCGCTTGTACTGTCAAATATAAGATGGACAAAATACCTGCTCCCTTCTTTCTGCCACGCAAACAATGTATCGCTTCATCTACCAAAATGGAAAATTCGAGTCGCTCGCGGATCGAAGGCGCATGCAGCTTCAAGACTCGGATGCGCGGTCCCATGCAGCCCGAGTCTCCCATTTGAACAAGACACGCAACCACGCTTCCTCGGGGCTTGTTACTAAACATACGGCAACAGTCTCTCCTGGTGAATTGACCGAGTTGGGTGCCACCGAAACTCAAGCGTCGTTCGAGGGTAAAGATCATGATCAAAGACGGGAACGGCACCTCGTGCACACTCGGTCAAAGGGGCCGAAATACCCTCACCACTCGTACGCGTTGACGAAAAGCAACCGAGATCTCCCCGATATGAATGTCCCACCTTGGTCGATACTGGCGCAGGCGACCAGTGATCCCTTTGACTCTTACCCGGGGCGCAAGCTGCCCGAACATGTCGAGTGGGCGGTGAATTACAGTGAGTGCCCTCCAGGATCAGCAGCAGGTTGCGGGTGTCACGAGTTTCCGTCCAAGATCTAGCACACAGACCGCTTCGGCACCGAGGGACTGAGAGCTACTGACACCAAAGACACCCAGTGGTCGAAGGGATATGGCCGCAAATGCTCTCCGCCGTACCGCGAGCCAGTCTTGTGGTTGCGAGACGCGACTGGCGACGCTATTGCCTCGACGACGACTTACTCTTCCACTGCCAGGTGGCGCTCGCGTGCGGCCTGAGTCTCGCATCCCAGAAGAACTACTCAACCCCCAGGGCGTTGGAGGCCCTTACCCTCGCACGCTTTCACCACTACTCGATCGCGTTACGCCTGCTGAAGCAGCAGATCGAGTCTCTTAATGGAAGACCTGCATCCGAGCTCCTCATCATCTGCGTCTTGAGGATGGGCGTCAGTGCCGACGTGGAACAAGATCCTATCCCGCCGGACTGCCATCCTTCTTCACCTTTAGCTACCGCGCAGTACTTGCATCTCTATGGGAGGATGTCGATGATGCCGAGTTACGCCAAAGCTCTTCACTATCTGGTTGAAAGTCGCGGGGGCATTCATGCTCTCAAGCGCATTGCCGTGCCGGACTGGCTGATCCTGTAAGTACGTGGAAAATTGGTAATGGATCTGTTGACTCAACGTGGTTCTCCAGCGCAGATATATACAGCGCGTCCCGAACCGGCGACCCTCTCCGCTACCCTCGTATTCGCCCTTACGAATCGATTGTGAGCAGTGGCAAACACGTACCGGATGCTAAAGCCAGAGACCTCTCGGAGCAATTAGGGAGCGGGTTTCGCGGCCTCAAAGACGTTTTGACCTTTGAAATCCGCGAAGCCGTAGGAAAGGCGGTAGAGGCGACTGTGGCGCTAGATCACTACAACCGCCACGAGAACGACCCGCCGTTTCTGGCCCATGTCGTGCTCGCGGCGAATGAGGCACAGAGGGCGGTCTTGGAACTCAGTGTCAACGACGGTTCTGGGACGGCGCAACTGGTGTGTAGTTGCTACCGAATTGCCGCGCTGGTAAGTTGCGTCATTCACGCAGGAGAAGAGCCATACTAACAACGACAGATCTACAACGACATGGTTCTATTCCCGCTGCCGAGTTGTACGAGGCTCAAGTCTCGCTTAGCCCAAGAACTGAAAGGGCTCCTCGAGGAGCTAGAAAATTCGGATGCAACGAGCGAAGAAGCCACTGGGTCCAACACCAGTCCCCTTGCAGACATGTTGATCTGGGTGACGGTCATGGGCGGAATCGCGGCGTCCTTCACCCCCAATCGGCGGTGGTTCACAGATCGTTTGCGCAGCAGGCTCACAAGAAGCGCCCGCACCGGAGCCCGAAACCACGAGTGGACTTGGCTGGACTTTGAGCGGCTTGTATCGAGGTTCCTGTGGTGGAATCCGGTGGCAGATGCCCCTGCGGCGAATCTGTGGAAAGAAGCAACTGAAGTCGCCGTGGCGGACAAGACGACGGACGCCGAGTGAGCCTTAACTCGAAGAAGATAGAACTGGGCCAGTCCGATCGCTCTTGAATATCAAACCGGGATGGTTCAGACCACTTTGTGCAGTGGTAGGCTCGATTTACACCCTGTACTTTGTGTGACTGGGACGGAGTGCACGCAAGGCTGACCAGGACCGAGATGCAGCAAAGTGAAATGAAACACCCGTACATGTTCTCGTAGCTCCACTTGGCAAGGCACGCGGAGCAGAGTACTCGTACACAGTACTCGTTAGTCCAAGATCCAATTTTTCAGTCTCCGCCTCTGCCTCTGCCTCTGCCTCTGCCTTCATCCTGTACCAGTAACGAGCAACGAGTGGGAGGCCCCCGGAACCCAGTCAAGCCCCAGAGCTTCGTGCATGACGTCATGGAAGCATCCCTTGTAATGCTTCCGTCCAATCATACGACACGACGTGCCCATTCGGGGAACTTGACGAGCAGACCCGCGCAAAAGTCATAATGTCATCAGATGTTTTTGGAGAGCAAGACACATGCGTCCCTCGACTGTGTGCGTCCTCGTCCTCGTAGTGGCCGAATGGAAAGGAGCCTCCCGGCTTACTCGACACTGCTATTCGTACGAGTAACGAGGACCGGTAGTTTCCAGCACACGCCATTCGAAACTGCCAAAGCTAGGCTGAGCTGAGGGAACTCTACTCCGTTCGGTAGTTCTACATCATCTCATTTTCCATCACGAGATTGGATCTGGGTTTTCTTCCCTTTTATCCCTCCCATGTCGTTGTTGTTGCGAAACCCCATCGGATTGGCAAACAGGTGCTTTACACGCTCAAGTTCCATACGGCTCTTCCAGGGAAAGCATTACCACAGAGCATCTCATCCGCTCGCCCTCAACAACAATAACACAAAACCAAGGACAGGTGCTCGGACAGTCACCACCGGCACCGCCGAGATGAAGTTCACGACCCCTTCGTCGGATCCGCCCAAGCATGAGATGGCGTATTTCCCGGACATGACGACGTCGCTGCCGAGCGAGTCGGGCGAGTTTCGCCGCGTGTTGTGGACGGGCTTGTACAGCCAGCTGGTCCTGATGACCGTGCCTGTAGATGGGGAGATTGGAGATGAGGTACGGCGCTCTGTCCCTTGCTTCGTGCGCAGCTTCGATACGGGTTGGTCCCCTTTGCTAACGTGACTCCCCTCGCTCCGCCGCCACAGAAACACACGGTCGACCAAATCCTCACTTTCACCTCCGGCAAGGGCAAGGCCACAATCAACGGCGTGGATCAGGATGTCAAGGCTGGCGATCTTATCATCGTGCCCGCCGGCACGCAGCACCAGTTTATCAATACAGGCCCGACGCCTCTCATCTTATACACCGTGTACTCGCCTGCGGAGCACAAGCCGACCACCGTACACAAGGACAAGGCGCAGGGAGATCGCGAGGAGGAAGAGGGTATCGACGAGGCGCCGGAGTGGAGCCAGCGGAGTAAGAAGGAGAACGAGGAGTTGGGCCTCGTAGACCCGGAGGAGCACTAGATCGTGGAGTCGAGTCGAGGCGGGTCGAGGCGAAGACACACGCCGCAGTGTCGACCGAACATTCGTGCCAGAATCCAAGTTACCATATCCCATGCTTTCATTTCTTCTTGTTCTTGCCCACCACTTTTGTGAACCCTTCCTCGTCGACCTCCGGCTCGGGTTTGTTCTTGGTCTCTTTCTTCGGCATCCAGTCGATGTCAATAAGAGGAGGCGCCTCGTCCATATTGACATCCGGCCTGTCGGACCGGGCCCAATCCTCTTCGTCGTTCTCGTCGTCGTCGTCGTCGTCTTCATCATCCCAATCCGTCTCCTCCCCCTCTTTATCCTCCGCTCTTACGATGTCAACCTTGCGCTCCCCGCCCTTCTTCTGCCCTTCCTGCCACTTCTCATAGAGTGTTTGTAGCCCGCTCGTGTCCCCTTCCACAAGCTTCGCGCACCCGCTCCATATCGCCCTCGCGACCTCTTCGGCGCTGTCGTCGTCGACCACGACCTCAAACTCGTCGCTCATGACCTGGAGGAGCACTTCCTCCAGATCGCTGACGTCGGCCAACTGCGGCGGGGTTGACGTCAGCAGCTCAGACACCGCGCCCGCCAGCCAGTCGCGCTTGTCCTTGGACACCTGCGCCGAGCCGCCCCAGTTGTTCTGGATGGCGAGCGTCAAGGCCGGCCACGACCAGAGCTGCAGCGCGACGAGGAGGTCGATCTGCGCGGAGAGCGTGGAGGGGACGATCTTGTCGTCTGGAGGGGAGGTGGATGGTTGGGCTTGCTGGGGGGTAGGCTGGTTGGGTTGGGCCATTGCTGATGGTGGGTGGGTGTATGTGTATGTGTATGTGAGTGCGGGCGTGTGGAATCGAATGTGCGCGGTTCGTGGTGAACGGGAGGGAACTGTACTCGTCGCCGAGGCGTTGTGGTACGAGAATAGGCGGGCAGTCAAGAATTTCCGATCATGCTCGTTTCATGTCTGTGAATGTGAACGCATGGCATCAATTACGTAGAGTAATAATCACTGTGCTTGTGCACAGTTTGGAGAGAAAAAAATCCGATGGCGGTTCGGCCAATCTTTCGCCGAGCGGCCGGGCGGGCATCTCACCAAGTCTGTATCTTTCGGCGGAGGTTTTTCTACTGGCGAGCGTGCAAGCTACGTGGTTCCATACTGTAAAAAGCGATGACAGCGTCGCAGAATATCCTTATATCTTGGTGAGTTGGCGTTGAAGGCGATCATCGAGTCACTGCTGGTGAGCCAGACTGGAGGCGTGTCTGAAATAAAGATCAGACAGGGATCTTACTTTCAGCTAATTCTGGATACTGGCATCACTATCCTGGAAGGATCATACACGAAACATGGGAGAGCCTATTTCAGTCCCAGCAGCACCCCTGGCCACACAGGATGAACGAGCTGCTCTGACCTCTCGAGTCATTCCCACCATGAGTCTCTCTACCGCTAAGAACCCTCTCACGGCACCGTTGCCGCCTGTCCAGGCAACCTCTGCCGCGGAGAGGGCTGTCGCCCGATTTGGCGTCGAAGGCAATGCGGTCCTCACCGGAGGGGCTGGTACACTGGCCTTGGTGTCTGCCAGAGCACTTCTTGAACACGGTCTGGCAGCGGTCACTCTCATGGACTTGCAGTCCACCATCGATTCGTCTACCGACGCCATCGCCGAGCTCAAGGGAAAGTTTCCTCAGTCCCACATATCGACGGTTGCTGTCGACGTGAGTTCAGAGTCGGGCGTGGACGAAGCTTTCAAGAACGCTCGAGACTTGATGGGCAGCATCGACATCCTGTGTTGTTTCGCGGGCATCGTGGGTTGTGTGCCCTCGATATCCGCCACTGCGAGTCAATTCCGCAAAGTCGTCGACGTCAACTTGACGGGATCGTTCTTGTGCGCCCAAGCTGCGGCGAGACACATGACTGAATCCAAAACGGGTGGATCGATATTGTTCACGGCCTCGATCTCTGCTCACGCAACAAACTACCCCCAACCTCAGGCGGCGTACAATGTCAGCAAGGCGGGCGTGGTGCATCTGACGCAGAACTTGGCGGCCGAGTGGGCTGTCCATGGCATCCGCGTCAACTGCATCTCGCCGGGATATATGGACACCGTCCTCAATGCTGGTGACAATCTCCAGCCGCTCAGGGATATCTGGGCCGGTCGATGCCCGATGGGCAGAATGGGAGATGTGGAGGAGATCACAGGCCCGGTCATTCTTCTGAGTAGCAAGAGAGCTGGAAGATATATAACAGGAGCAGACCTTCGCGTCGACGGTGGTGCGCTGTGCTTCTAAGTTCGCAAGTATCCCTCAGCCTCGTCAAGGTCTCGTCCTCCTCTACTTGGGTACTGGGATTTCGTTTTCGTCGCAGCGCAGGCGAAACGTAGGTCAAGGCAAGAGCAAAGTAATAGCCTGAGGCTGAGGCTGGCTTGGAGGTTGGGAAGTGCCCCGCATGAATCTGCCTCGCGCCAGTTCTCATCAACACGAGAAGGCAACTTGCCAAGTGTGGACCACTAGGGAAGTCTCTAGGGTCAGGAGCGAGGCAGAGTCTTCGACAAATCCAGGGCCGTCCTGCCGTTGTCTCAGTGGTCAGCCCGATCGAGGCTTGCATATCGTAGCTGCACGCTTGGCCATTTTATCGGAGCGAGTCTGATTCGTTATGGCAGGCGCCTCGGGCTCTGCCCGCCATAGAGGATGTCAACCAGCGCCCACTCTAAGGGCTCAGCCTCAGCCTCCAACTTTCCATCAACGTCCTGTTACCGGACCAGCATTCTACACCGCATCACCGGCTTCCTTCCCTTCACCGACGTGTTCTCAAGAAGTGCCAGAACAGACGCTGCCAGCTGTGGTTGAGGACCTCGCAGCAGTCAAACTTGCGAGTCCCCCCGTAGGCAGCACTTTAGGCAGGGCGCTGACAGTGTAGCGGTCAGAGCCTTACGCTGGCCAAATAAAACCACATCTACTGCGACGACCCTGATTAGGTTCGACGTGGGCGGATTCGAGTAGGTGCTTGCTCGATCATCAATCAGTTGCTCACCGAAGCGAGATGGCAAGCTCTGTGCATCTAACATCAAAGGTGGTGGACAAACCGGCCACTTTGGGTTTATCGATCGTTGTCAACCCCGAGAACCCGAACGTTGAGTATGTCTGCTCGCCAGTGCTGCCCACAAGCAATTAGCATCGTGCTTACCGAAAGGACAGTGTGGTCTTCGTTCACGGATTCAATGGCAATCCCGAACGAACCTGGCTGCACAAGGGTGATGCAAGCAGTCAGTCAGAAGCCTCCAGCGAGGAGCACTCCGACGAACGGCACCGAAAGATCCAAAAGGTTGTCGATTCGTTCAAGGTGTCACGCGATCGGAAGGCGGTTTACTGGCCGCGAGATCTTCTACCCCAGACACTGCCATACGCACGGGTGCTAACTTATGGCTACGATACCCACCTCGGGCATCGGCTCGGGCGTCCTAAAAGTCAGAACACTGTCTACGATTTCGCAAAGGACTTTTTGATGGAGCTGGAGGCGGTACGTCGGTCTCAACCGAAGAGGCCACTCGTCTTCATTGCTCACAGCCTTGGAGGTATCGTCGTTAAGGAGATGCTCCGTCAGTCATATGGGTATTTGAAACACCAATCTGCTCTTCGGGCCTTGTCAGAATCAACTTCAGGCATCATATTCTTTGGCACTCCCCATGGCGGCGCAGATCCACGAAGCCTCCTGAAGACCATCGCAGAAAACATCGCTAGGGTTGTAGGGTTCACAGTCAACGAACAGATTCTCGAGAGCCTGCTGCCCTCCTCAGAACGTCTGAGGCAGCTCAGGGACGAATTTGGACCCATGGCTCGCGAACAAGGATGGGTCATCCATTGCTTTCAAGAAGACCACGGCATCAAAGCTCTCAATGGGCGCAAAGTAAGCATTTCATCGAGATAACGCTGCCTTGGCTTTGACGCTGACTTTTGCAGGTCGTTGAAGATGTGTCGTCGTGTTTGGGGGATGCCAGCTTGGAACTCACTCAGCACATCGCAGACAACCACATGGATATGTGTCGGTTTAGCTCATTCCATGATGCAGAGTACCGAAAGCTTGCTGCTGCCATCGACCGAGTCCTTGCAGAACACAAAGCGACTCCTCCGCTCTCAACTCCGTCAGCCCTCAGCAATGCAGAACGGCAAGCATACATCAATTCGCTGAGGTTTGACCAAATCGACGCCCGCCATGCCAGCATCAAGTCGGCCCACTCGAAGACTTGTAAGTGGCTACTCAAAAAATCCGAATACCTGGACTGGCTCGCCTCGGAACTCCAAGATGAGCACAATGGATTCCTGTGGATTAAGGGCAAAGCCGGCAGCGGCAAGTCGACGATACTGAAATACATCTTATCGCACGTGAAGAAGACGATGCCTGGGATCGCTATCATTTCATTCTTCTTCAACGCCAGAGGTCACGATATGGAGAAGTCAACCATTGGCATGTATCGCTCGTTGCTCGTGCAACTCTTCGAATGTGTCCCGGAGCTGCAAAGTGTCCTGCACGTGCTCCCCCGGCCACCCTTGTCTTCTAATGGTGAGGTCGAAGGTCAATGGCAGCTTGAGACCCTGTTGGGGCTCTTTCGAGATGCTGTCAGTTGTCTTGGAGAAAGGGGCCTGATCTGCTTCGTCGACGCTCTGGACGAGTGCCATGAAGATGATGTTAGAAGAATGGTGGCCTGCTTTGAGAGCCTCGGCCAGGAAGCTACTGAGTCAGGAGCCCGAGTTCGTATCTGTTTCTCCAGTCGACATTACCCCTATATCACAGTCGACAGGTGCGTCGAGCTTGTTTTGGAAGGTCAAGAGGGCCATCAACAAGACCTGGCCAATTACCTGCAGAGTGAACTGAAAATCGGAAAGAGTCAACGCTGCGAAAAGATCAAAGAGGGACTTCTCCGGCGAACCAATGGAATATTCCTCTGGCTCGTCTTGGTCGTCCAGATCTTGCAGAAGGAATTCGACCGCGGGCGAGTGCACGCGCTTCAAAATCGATTAGAAGAGATCCCCCCAGGGCTCGACGAATTGTTCAGAGACATTCTGACCAGGGATACACGAAACGCCGACGATCTTCTGCTCTGTTTGCAATGGATTTTGTTCGCCAAGAGACCCCTGAAGCGGGAGGAACTATACTTTGCAATACTCGCCGGAACCGAACCCGAACATCTCGAGCCATGGGATGCGGCCGAAGTGACGCCAAGCGTTATGGACAGGTTTATCCTTGATTGCTCCAAAGGCCTCACGGCTCTGATAAGGACCAAGAACCAGACGGTCCAATTCATCCACGAGTCGGTGCGGGACTATCTACTCAAGGGGAATGGGCTGGCTCATATCAGGCAAGACCTCGCAGCTAATTTTTCGGGATCAAGCCACGAGAAGTTAAAGCTGTGCTGCTACAACTATTTGGACATGGAGATTCCGGAGCTCATCCCCCTCGACGCAACAATCAAAGCCAGTCTGGAGACACATGAACAGCAGCCCGGCAATAGCGGTGACGACGTTGAAGAACTCGCCTCCCGCGATGATGAAGACAGAACACCGGCGATTGTAGCCGGAAACCTGGAGACGAAAGAGCTCCGTGAGAGGTTGTGTTTGCGCTACCCCTTTCTCGAATACGCTGTCGATAATGTTTTCTATCATGCGGAAGCTGCGCTGGCGAAGGGCATACCACAAGCAGCCTTTATCAATCAATTCGACCTCGCATCTTGGACGTCCCGAAACAATGTCCTAGAGAAATACAAGATACGACGGTACTCACCGTCGGTAACCTTGTTGTATATCTGTGCCGAGAAGAACTTGCCTGCTCTCATTCGACATGAACTTGGCCGAGTGCCTCATATGGATATCACAGGGGAGCGTCACATTTACCCGTTGAGAGCAGCTATAGCGCACAAGAACGAAGCAGCCATACGGACGTTCTTGATGCCAGCCGATCGAGCCGCGGACGCTGGGCCATTAAGTTTGTCGACTGCTAGCCCACCTGAGCAGGATTGTGATCCCGTGTCGGTCCTTCTGCGTGGCAGAGCTGATTTGATATCATCTGCAAAGGAATGGACTGTTTTCTTCTGGGCTGTGCTGCGTGGTGAGGCCGGTCTCATGGACGCCCTGATGGCCACAGGAAAAGTCGAATTTCCCTATCAAGCGAGAATAACAACACCGGGCGGAAGTGGTCACGTACAGCTTTCTCAGGAATACACTGATGCCCATACGATGCATCTAAGGGTATCGTTGCGGCAACCTCATTTCACTCGCGGTCAGCCGCTACAGAATCAAGCAGGGATGCTACCCCTTCACGAACTACTATTATGGGCACATAAACATGGTTTCAAGCTCCTCGTTAGGCACCTCATGTGGCACTACGTGGCTGAAAAGTTGGGTGGCTCTGAATTCTCACGCAGAATGAACCTCACGAATGTCAGACCACTGCTCACCGACTGCGACCTGACTTCTCTGATCTGTCAGCATGCAGAACCGCAGTTGAGCTTGAATGCTGAACTTTGCGGCAATCTTCTGTCGTATGGAATTCAATTTCAGGTCCCGGGCCTGGTGAAACACATCTATCAGCATAATCCCACTTTGTTGTACCATGTGCATGAGTCGGTGATTTCCGACTTCCTCAAGCAGTATGTTGCACCGCGAGACTTTGAAGTGCTTCAGCTTGTTGTTGCAGGAGCGAATGACAATTCCACGTTTCGAGATGGAATTTTACGCTCCCTCATCCGGACCACCCTGAACCAGCGAGGAACCGTCGGAAGCGTTTGCCGGCTCCTACTGGACAACGGGCTCGAACTCGACAGTGCAGCAGTCGGAAGGGTTCCCCTGTTATCTTGGGCGTCCAAAGTATCGCATGATGATATGGTGCAGCTTATCCTCGAACGATGTAGCGTCGACGTCAACGCCACAGACAGCCAGGGACAGACTGCGCTCTCTTTGGCTGCCATTTCAGAAAGCCCCACGACCATGCAAATGCTCCTCGATGCCGGCGCAGACGCGAATTGTCAGGACAAGGAGGGTGGAGCGCCGCTTTCATACGCCGCGAGTATAGGCGATGAAGAAAAAGTCAGACTGCTCTTGAAGGTCAAAAACATCAGGGTCAACGTAGAAGACAACGCCGGGGATACTCCGTTACTAGAAGCGGTAAGGGAAGAGAATGATCCAATCGTGAAACTGCTCTTGGAGCATCAAGACGTGGATGTGAATGTCAAAAACAAATATGGCGATACTCCTTTACTGAGGGCTGTGGCCCGGGGCGACGAGTCAGTCGTGAGCCTTCTCTTGGAGCATCATGGCGTGAATGTCAATCTCCCAGACCAAGGAAGGTGTACCCCTTTATTATGGGCAGCGAGGTTGGAGCATAACTCCATCGTGAAACGCCTCCTACAGCATCGAGCTGTGGACGTCAATGCGAGAGATGCAAGTGGTAGATCATCGTTGTTCTGGGCGGTTAGCAAAGGTCGCGAGGCAATTGTTGAGCTCCTCCTCGAGCATCCCAACATCGATCTCGACGCGGGCATGAGAGAAGCATATGATTCCCTGGCGGAAACGTCGCCACTAGAAATTGCCAGGAGAAGAGGTCATTCTAGAGTGGTCACGATGCTGGAGGAAAAGATGCGTCAAAAGCAGGTGGGGAAATAGTCTGTCAATGTGATTGTCCCAATGCCATAGTACTATGCTATCCAGGACGAAGGACCAAGAACAAGGATACACCACGGTTCGGTGGAAAGCTTAGGGAGGTGACAAAGCATACTGTCCTCTGACTTCCCGCCACATGTTGGGAAATCCGACCACGTACCTACGAGGTATATACAGTACCTTCCTTGCGCTGCACAAAACGCATCCCTAGCAGACAGACAGACAGACAGACAGACAGACAGACGGGGAATTCAGAGCCGACATCGATTGAATCAGCTACCGAACACAATCGAAGACAAGGTCACCTACTCGTACGAGTACGAGGTACGGCAAGAGTTACATAAGCTGTGTTATGTAATTTGTATGTCACCGATAGGTCTCCAAACTCTGCACGTGACAATTCTAACGTAGAGATAGTAGCTCGTAACTCGTATATTTATTTTCGCCGAGTCTACTCCGAGTCTACTCCGTCCAGCCCAGCCCGCCTTGGTCTTCGTTCTTCGTCCTTCGTTCTTCTCTCTTCGCTACATACTTAGGAAAAATCCTTCAAGAGCGCACCCCTAACATCCTGACATGCCTGCTAATACGCAGAACAATTGACCGGGTTTCGAGTCATAATAGCGGTACGGCGTTTCTTGCTCCGCAACTTTGTTCGTCTTTTGTCGGTCTTCCAACTCCAAGGCAACTAGGTGGGCATCTACATGTTCCCTGATAATGTAATATAATGCTATACTATTCCCCTTCCCCCTAATTGGCGAGAGAGACAGACAGAGAGAGAAAAAAGGCTCAGATGGCATACTCTTTGCCCCCCCAAACTGGCGAGAGGAGAACGCTCAGATAGACACTCTTTCATACCACACCACCTGGCTCGAGAGACATCCCACGTGTATAATATATCCTGCTCGGTGGCTTTCGTTTTGCATATAGCCTTTCAACCAGCTCAAGGTCCAGATCCAGCTCCAGGCTCGGGATCGTGCTTGACCTTCTCCTGGTCTTCGGCCGCGATGCCATGACGGTCACCCTGGGCGGGCAGTTCCTGTTTGTGAGGCTTCGGGCTTCCGACCGCAGATCCGTTGCTATTTGAGGCCTTCTTGATCATGTCGGTGTGCTCGCCGATTCCGAAGCGGTGTTCGTGTGGCATGTCCGGGTCGACTCCGTTCTGGTGGGGATTGTTGGGCGTCCATGCGAGGTAGTCACGACGGACCTGTCGAGTCACACGATGTTAGCAAAAGGTAATAGATCCCTCCGCATCGCCATGAAACTTACCTCGACGTAGTCGTAGGCGAACTCGCCCAGTTGATCATCGTCCATGCCAAGGAGTTCGGCCTCTTCCGAAGCACGCAGGTGGAGGCCAGGAATGTAGTTCACAAGGTAGGCGAGGATGGCGCTCATGACAAAGGCATAGCCTGTGCATGCGACAACATACGCCAGTTGGATGTAGAACTGGCGATAATTGCCGATGGGCCATCCTCCGAGGGCCGTGCCGGTTTCTGGATTCGTGGCACCAGTGTTGACTCCGTCCAGTCCCACGACGTAGTCGACGCCGAGGAGGGCGTTGAACATCAACCCAATCATTCCAGCAACACCGTGCTCGGCGAACACGTCCATGGAGTCGTCGATCTTGATCCAGTATTTGACTTGGAAACAGTGTTAGTGGCGGCAGGATAGGCATCGACGGTGGACTCACTTTTGGTGGCAAAGTTACAGCCGATGCCCGTGACAATGCCCAAAACAACACTTCCCCAAGTCTCGAGATAGCCAGATGCAGGAGTAGCTGCCACCAGTCCGGAAATGGTGCCGGAACACCAGCCGACCATCGACCACTTCCGGGCTAGTCTGTAATCCAGAAGAACCCACGAAGCGGCGGCAAAAGTAGCAGTCAGGTTGGAGTTCCAGCACGCCATGACCGCTCGCAGGTTGGCTCCAAACGAGGAGCCGCCGTTGAAGCCGAGCCAACCGAACCACAGAAAGACGGTGCCCAGCAGGATGAACGAGACGTTGTGAGGCCGGAAGTTGAGCATCATCTTCTCTTGCCGCTTTCCGAGAACCATCGAATAGGCCAAAGCAGACATGCCGGAGCCGATCTCGACGGGGCCGCCACCAGCGTAATCCATCACACCATATTTGAACGCCCATCCATTGGCATTCCATGCCCAGCATGCAATAGGGTTGTAGACGAGGGTGGCCCAGAGAAAAGTCCAGACCAGGAACGGCATCAGCCTCCCACGTTCGGCGACCGCACCTGCCACGATAGCAGCGGTAACGCAACAGAATTGCATCTGTCAAATGTCAGACCCTCCGATCCTTCTTCGCAGGAAAAACAAGAGGCGCTGCTCACCTGATAGAACGAGTACAGCAGACTGGGAATCAGTGGAGACCCAGGACTAGGATTGCCGAGTGTCCTCTTCAAGCCGAAGTGGACGAGATCTCCAATGAAACCGCTCTGACCCGTGGGGGAGAAGGTGAGTGAATAGCCCCAGAAATACCACTGGAAGTTAATGACACTGCCTGCGGCCATACATGCCCACATCATTGACAGAGCCGACTTTCTTCGTGCCAGACCAGAGTATAAAAAGCCCAGGCCGGGCACCATGACCAACACAAGGCATGATGAAAGGATGATATATGCTTGATCGCCAGACTGGTACCACTTGTTCAAGTTCTCCGTCCCTGTGGTCGGGTCAGAAGGCGGCCAGCATTGTGTGTGCCGTCGTACATACTGGAATCTCCTCCTGTTCTCACATTTGTGGCCAGGGTGTAATCCGCTGGAGCACCCGTCCAGTTGTAGGACGCATAGGAGGGAAGATAACTGACTTGGCCGGCCGAAGACATCGTGAAGGCGTCGAGACGAGACGAGTTGTTTCTCGAGCGTCGAGCCCGGATAGGCGTCCTTTAAGTGTGCGACCGGGTCAGGCCACAAGGTCGGACATGTACTCCACCAAAGGTCGTTGCCGATTCGTATGCGGTATTTCCGGAGGTTCGGTGGCGGGGAGGGTGTCACGGAAACTGTTCAGGAGACAACACACTCTCGGGGAGGGTCCAGGAGAAGAAATATAGGAAAAAGACCCTGACGAGCTCAGGAGACGAGAGTCGTGCCTAGGACGGTGGCTGTATACCAAGGCGATGAGCGCGTAGATACAGAGGATAAGGAAAACAACAACGGGGATCAAGAGAGCAGTAGGATGGACTAGTTGAGGAGTCTGGGCGAAATTCGGAGGCGCGTCATAGGTCAGCAGCGTCCAGAGCAAGGTGAGCCTCGAATCTCGAATCTCGATCGAGTAGGGGACTGGTGATCGGTGGAACCAAGTCCCAGAATTGGATGCGTGGGTTGATGAGCTTGTTGACTTTTGCGATGAAATGCTGGGCGAGATATTGTGGGGTTTGAAGCGGAAGCGTGCGCTAACCTTTGACAATCGACCAGGCCTTCAAACAATGACGAAAAGACCAGGGCTGTTTGGCTGCGGTCATCGGCCACCCGAGGCGCCGAGCCTTTGAAGCCGCTGCTGTGACTGGTTCGAGGCATGTTATCAAAAGCATTGATGTTGTCCCTTTTCTGTCTCTCTCCAGATCCCAGGCCATCAGACTGATATCACGAACTCATAGACGCCCAGGCGGCCGGTGGGCTTGGCCCTGGTATCGATCAGCAGAAGCAAGACTGTCCCAGCTGACCGGGCTCCAGAATCCACCCTTGCGAAGCAAAGAATGGCTTGACTTGCTGAAGCACTCGGTAATCCGTGTTTGGCATGATGCTTGCCCGATTTCGGCGGCAGTACATGGAGGGAATAAGTCTCAACATGCTGCACCACACAGAGCTGTCTTCGCAACAAAATTTTCACTCGGTTTGCGGAGCAGCGGCCCCAACACGCGGGAGTTCTCGTAGAAGAAGGAATTTGCGTGTCGTAATGCCAAGGGCTGTTCTTAAGTGCACCCGAGTTGCTTTTGGAGCCGTGGCAGAGACGTTTCGCTCGTCTGTGTTCGTTTACTCATTTCCTCGACTGAGCCCAAGATACAGACGTTGCCCAGTCCAATGAAAGAGCATAGCCTTATCGTGCAGCATGCGAATGCATGCATAATAGTGGGACCCGCTACCCGGGGCTTACCCCTGTCATCTGCACGAGTTTCCAAGCCTGCAAGGGCCCAAGTAGCGGCAAGATAAGGTCAGCGCAGCCGTGTGCTTGGGTGATCCGCCGTCCCATTTATCCGACCGAAGCTTGACGTCAACGGCACGTGAGGTCATTGGCGTTGTGTCCGACTTTCGATGGTGAATACGTAGCTTCAGAGCGTAGTTTCCCATGAAGTCGCAAGTTCGGAGCGGCAGATCCTGGGGAGCTTCGAAGTCCGGGGTTCAGTAGGCTCTTCTTACTCGTCCTCTTTCGGTCCTCCGGGTCAACAAGCATTATCCTCTATTCCCCTGTCGTTGTGCAAGTCACAGTCCATGGAAAATTTTGCCATCCTAGCCCGTTTCGAGACTCTCTGTTCTCAGATACCAAGGACAGGCAGACGAGCCTGACCACAAAATGCGTACCATAGCATATCTGGCAGGATACGCGAGATAAGCCAAGCGATGCCAGGACCAGATACCTGCCCTCGAGAGGCCTTTCTCCATCGTTATCAGGATGGTCTGCGCCATTTTGGCAGCAGGCAGTCCACCATTGACCAACCTGAAGTCTTGTGCGCGCAAAAAACAACTTCTGGTTTCAGGATCCCGGTGCGGAGATCAGACCACCCTTACGGGGATCCACAACCGCTCTTCTCGAGGGCCGATGGTCACTCAGCTTCTCGGGACGTTAATCGAAATGCACAGCGTCTGAAGAGCAACAATTTCCCGCAAATGTGTCAAGCCAGTCCATCGGGAGCTGCCAAGTGACATGGAGCATCCTTTCCTTCGGACCTTGGCGTTGGGTTCTCGAAACCTGGTGGTTGTGACGTGTGCAAGGTACGCCAGCAAAGGTACGGAAACGAAGCTGGCGGAGCCTTGGAACGAGGCGGAGCTTGCACTGGCCCAAGGAAAAGCCAGGATTGGTAGGAAGACGAGTCCACCCAGCGAGGTCCAGTTTTGAACCTCACGGCGCAGCCTTGTGGTCCAGCGGCTCGCGAACTCTTGACCGCTCCTGCAGAACGTAGCCTGATGAGTGACCAGGGCCATCCCACCCCCCACCATTTGACCTACGAGTACGGGTATGGCATCAGCCGCGACCATCTCCGCGTTTTCGCAGACCCCTGGCCCTTCACCTTTACCTCTGCTGACCTAAGTCCAAGTTCGCAGGCCGCTGGTTGGTCCTCGTCGTGGTCTCGAGTGGCTTCGAGTAGCTCCCCGGGTTGAGAAACAGGGTGATGATGAACAAGCAAGCCTCGTTCCGGCCCTCTCGATCTGAGACGTTGTGGTTGTCTTGCGCGACTTTGGCCTGCATGTCTTCTGCAATGACCTGAACAGCTTAGCGGGTTTGCATCGGATCAGCACCCTGGTGGCGTGGCTGTTTTACTCTTTTCCTTCTGGGGCCGCTGTCATTGCACGAATGTCCGGGAGGTCCTGGTGAGTCCCCTGTGGCTCGCTCTGGATTGAGACTGGCCATTGACCGCAGGCGCAAAAAAAGCTCAGCAGTCAGCTGCCAGAGGGAAATGCAAAGACGGGCAGGATGAAAGACAGGGGAGTTCAAAGCATGCACAGAAAAAGAAATATCAGAGTGAAGCAACAGTGAAATGAAAAATTCTGTAGACGCTTCCTTCCCGCAGCGAATGGCGCTGCCCTCTAAATTTCTGTCATGCAAAATCTCGGTGAGAATTGAATGCACTGATGCAGATCGGGTTTTGGCTCATTCTTTAGGTCTTTAGTATTTTTATCATTGTAGTTCTTATGTTCTAAGCAAGTAGTGCTGTCGCTTGGTGAGACTCGCACTGCCAGTACACACGTGACTTCAGGGACGCGCTGCAATATCTGCTTCCTTCGACTCGTCTTGATCTTCTCGCGGTTCGTCTGTTCACATTTCAACTCGGATCTATCTTTCCTGGGTATCTCAGAGCTCCCCCTTTCCGCCAGGCGAGAACTTGGCCAGAATCACAATGTTTGTGCAGGCGAATATATTCTAGTCGAACTTCTCCTCTGGGAGCGAGCCGTACAGGGTCTCGACGACCATGCCAGTCACCTCTGAAACACGAGTCAGCAAAAGTGAGAAAGTGGAAATGACGGGAAAGACTTACGGTACGGGTCGGCGTTGGAAGCCGGTCGTCGATCCTCGAAGTAACCCTTGCCCTCTTTGGCGCAGGCTCGGGGAACGCGGACAGAGGAACCTCGGTCAGCAACACCCCAGGTAAACTTCTCAATACTGGAGGTCTCATGGGCACCAGTCATACGGAGTTCGTTGCCTTCACCGTAAACCTTGATGTGTTCGATGTGGCGCTTCTCGAGCTTCTTCATGGCCTCCTCGATGTATTTCATACCACCGTCTTCACGCATCTCCTTAGATGAGACGTTGGTGTGGAGACCAGCTCCGTTCCAGTCACCGGGGATAGGCTTTGGTTGAAATGAGACTTTGGCGCCGAACTCTTCTGAGATGCGGTGGAGGAGCCATCGAGAGACCCAGAGCTGGTCACCCACTGTCGGCGTGGTCAGCGGAAAATCATGAGAGAGCAATGCAATCCTTCACTTACAGTCAATGCCTTCGCAGGGGCCAACCTGGTATTCCCACTGGGCGGGCATGACCTCGGCGTTTGTGCCAGAAATCTCAATACCTGCATACATGCAAGCCTTGTGGTGAGCCTCGACAATGTCACGGCAGTAAACACGCCCTGTGCCAACACCGCAGTAGTAAGGGCCCTGGGGACCGGGGAAACCGCCCTTGGGCCAGCCGTACGGCCACCCATCGGGTCCCAAGAGAGTGTATTCTTGCTCCAAGCCAAACCACACCTTGTGCTTGGCATTGGCCTCCATCAAACGTGCAGCTTCATGGCGGTAGTTGAATTTGTTGGGCGTCCCATCCGGATCCCAGGTCTCGCACATCACCAAGACATTCTCACCCAGACGGATGGGATCGGGGTACATGGCTACCGGTCGGATGTAGACGTCGGAGTTGTCGCCCGGGGCCTGGCCGGTGGAGGAGCCGTCGAAATTCCATTCGGGGAGGTCGTCGACGGTCTTTGGAGCCTTGTTCAGGGTCTAGAAGACTTAAAATTAGCTGACGAATGCCATGCGAGTCATAGCGATTTCGATGTGTCAACTCCCCGGCGAACCCGTGTCAATGCGTCGCATGGGGCGCGGGTAAATGGACGGTTGCGGTCGTCCCTGACCACGCCGAGATCGGCTAGATCGCGATTGGCGATTGTTGGTTGGAGAGGGCGGCGCAGCCTCGGTGCTTCGAGAAGTCGGGTGGATGAGCCACGCTTTTGGTATGACGCTGCCGCGCCAGGGTTTCTTCATGGTGGGGCCATCCATTAGGCGGCACATCCCACTGCAAGCAGGCGGCGGATGGTTGTTCTCGTTGAGCAGAGATGCCTGCTTTCGGCGGAAGTCATTCGCCGCCCAGTGTGGCGGTGGCAGAGTCTCGTGTTCGAATACCAGATGGAGGATTGAGGGATGGGTGAGACAGGCGGAAAGAATGTGCTTACCTTCGTCTTGTTTCGCAGGCCATTTGACCCGTCGATCCAAATGTATTCAGCAAGAACCTTGCCTCTCTGGTCCAATTTCATGTACTTGGCCAACTGCGAGGACGGGTCAGTGTATCTGCACAGTGCGAGAGGGGCGCAAGCTGCAGTTGCGCAAGAGGAGGACTCACATTCGCGGCATTGGAGACGATAGTAGACTCGCCGACACCAGCCTAGGAGACAGTTAGTATCCAGTAATGCGATTGGCCGCGGCGGGGTCGTTGGAGTAAGAGCAGGAGAACTCACCATGATGGGCAGACGAGAGTGTGTGTGATGGAATGAAGAAAGTCGATGGGACGGATGACAGGTGAAAAGGAAGAACAAAGAGGTCTTGTTCTTTCTTTGAGGTGGTCGAGATATATGCTGGGAGGAAGATGTGGGAACGGGGGAGCGATAACGAGAAGGAAAGAAAGAATAATAAATAAATCTCAAAGCAGCCTGACCACAGCTTCACTCGCCTGGGCGGCGGATTGAGAGACTACGAACGCCCCCTGCACCCGCACCTGCACCCGAACCCTGGCTTCCCGCACCTGCGCCTCCCCCACCAAACCGCCAGTCAGAATTTGCCTCTTGTTGGGAGCAGTGATATGCCCACGCGCCAGTTCGCTGGTCAGGTCTCGGCCCGTTTCCAAACCCGTAAGCTCCCAGTTGTGCAGCTGTGATTCTCTCCGTTGTGACTCTGGCGTAAGACGGCACGCTGGCTGTGTGACAGCTTCGTGTTGCGCAGGGCTTACTGCTCGACCTTTAGTAGCAGGCTCCTTACTACCAACTCTCACCAAGCGCCACGCAACCGTGGCTAAGAACTACTCTCGGTTCAACAGGATCCAGCCTTAGGTGAGGGGACTCGCTCCTGCCGACCATCGGCTCGTTTCTTCCCCACACCCACACTATCTCGAGCTCGATTCTAACCACTGAGCATCTCTGGATATCTACAATCTGCGAACCACGACACTCGAGATAAGAGATTTAGATCGGGTTTTCTCCATGGGATCGTGAATCCTTTTTTCTGAGCTCAACTCGCTGCTCACTGGCTATGTCATGATCGTCGACTCAAAAGAGCACATTAACAATTCGCAGCACAGACGACCGGGTGTCCGAAAGTGGAAGACCAAGCCAGAGGGCGTCAGCAAACGGAGTAGGCCACTCAGACGCCAAATGTTCCGTTCCAGTTGTGCTAGGAGCACGAGACATTCCAGACCGCGCCTAAGGTCCGCTGAACTGCGCACGCCAGCTGGGCAGGATCCCACCCCGCTGCCTTATATCGCTCGTGCTATCTGTTCCCCGCTCTTCTCCTTGATTCTGACAGTCGCATCATCATTAACCCGAGACGCGGCTCCTTGTCCCCGTATTCGAGAATGACAATGCACGGGAATACAGCCGATGGACGTCTGGCGTCAGCGAGACTTCAGCGATGGACTCCTCGCCGTTCGGTAAACGCAGCGAGGTCGATTTCCAAGGCGCATAGTGGCCTCCCGGAAGGAGCCAATCCTACCCGAGCAGGCGGCGGTCAAGTGGTAAGGTAATATTTGTCGCATAACAGCAACACAAGTCCCTCGTAAGGATTACTCGCATCATGGTATTCCTTTATCCTTTGTCTCGTTGGTCTGGGCTCCGGACCTTCTGGTACCTTGCAGTTCCAGCTGCCGGTAACAGGAGCATCATTACCCGATTTGACTGCTGCAGATTCTTCTGCGTTGCAAGTCAGACCACTTGTGCTATGCGCAAAAAGCAATGCCTGACGCTTTCTGTGTCTGACTGACGCTGCTCATGTGCCATGCAGAAAACCGAACTCCTGCGCTGGGGTATCTTTGAACACTTGCAAAACCAATATCCAAAATCGTCCAGGTGTCTCCATCCATGCTGCTGCCCCTCCCAGCCCGACGCCCCGACTCATCCCCCTGTCCGGATCTTATCGTCCGTCGCTGATTGGTTTAATCCACCATTGACCACCACTTGATTGACATAATCGGGCTTGACACTTGAAAATCGCTGTGTCAAGTTCCGTTACCACTTTTTGCTTCGGTCCTGGCTCCGACTTCACTCAAGGTGCGCTCGCCTAGCCTTTTTGTTCAGCAACATCACTCGCTTTTCCTTTTCTTGCTCGTCGAAAATTTTGTTCTTCTCGACCGCACTCCATAGTCGCAAAGCGTGATTGCGCAATTCTGTGAGTGGTGGCATGGGGGATGTTTGTTGATTCTCCGGCCCCAACTGTTCCAGTTCTTGCAGCATTTGGACGGCTCGTTGACCTTGGGCGATTCTCACCCGCCGAATCCATCGTTCTGTCTTCTCGGTGTCTCGCACGCGACGTCGAAAGCTGTTGTGAATCCCCTTCGCCGTATAAGCGCCCAGACCAAGCACTCCGGATATTGGTTTCAATACCAGGCCGCCGACGCCTCGAGCCACTCCCTTGGGCAGTGCAGACATGCCGGCGTCATTTATCTCGAGGTACGGGATTCGCACAACGCCAGTCACTCCATCGTATATTCCAAGCCAGAATTCCTTTCCGGCGACCTTTACCCCGGTACGGAAACCGTCAATCCCCTGCGGGGAAGGTCGCACAGTCTTGTCGCCATCTGCAAATAAACGTTAGCATATCTCGAACTTGATGGCGCGCTATCGTGTTGATCTCGACAAAGGAACATCATCTGGGGCGACAGGATGACTTACACAGCCGTGGTGCGTTGTGGAATCCCAAAGCAAGAGCATTCCACATATGTAAAGGCATTGCCGCGATGGCCTTACTAGAATGTCCGATGCCTCTGCCAATGTCTTTGAGAATCAAGACGGCTGGAGGAGTGTGTTCCGAGGTCGTTGTTGCAGTCGTTGCAGATCGTGTCAACTTTAGAGGCTCTGCGTCACCTTTCAAATTGACTTGGCGCACAAGTTTGGCGTGCTCTTTCCTTTGTTCATCAACGGATGTACCTCGTGTAGCCAAGGCGATACGCCCAGGTAAGACAAGTCCGTCGACTGTTGACTTCCCATTCTGCTTCTGCTTTCGTTTCTCATACTGTCTGATGTCACGCTTGGTTGTTTCATGCATTGTGACCAGCTCATGGCAAGCTTCCCTGAACGCCTGGACAACGACCCCCCCAGCACCAGTGATGGGCTCGCCGGGACCTTGAAAATCGGTCCACTCGTGGTTCTTGGCCAGTTCAAGATCTGACCATTGCAGCTGTCTATTCTCCGTCAACAGCTCTGCAGCCAGAGCCGACAATCGAGTGCTTGCATGTTTGATCCTCCAGACGGCAACACGGTCGGGGAATATGCTACAGCGCAGAGAATGGGGCCCCTCTAGATTCAATGCACGATGAAAAGAGTCCACTGCATTCTCCGCGCCATCTCCTTCCTCTTGGATGCTTTTGGCAATTTCCTGTGCTTTTGTTTTGGCATCAGTTTCCAGACACTCTCGAATGCCTTTGGCGAATTTGTCGCTGTCGAGTTTCTTGAGGGGAAGGGCCTCTTTGGCGCCAGCCCCTGCTCGTGCGACCATTTTGCTCCAGAATGGTTGATCTCCAAAGAAAGGGACAATCATTGTTGGCTTCCCGAATCGCAAGCCCGCGGCAGTCGTCCCAGCACCACCGTGGTGTACCACAGCTTCGACTTGGGGGAACAACCAATCATGAGGTACATTGTCGACGAGGAAAATGCCGTCGGGTTTGTCCATTCCATCGCCCATTCCACCCCATCCTCGGCTGACAACAGCACGGACGCCAGCTTTCTCAATGGCATCGAAAATCATCCTAGTAAACGCTTGTGGGTCGTCTATACCCGCGATGGAGCCGAATCCGATGTACACAATCGGCCGCTCATCAGGAGTTTTGAGAAAATCGACTAGGTCTTGGGGAGGTTTATAGGACTTGGCCAGATCCAGAAAGACGTAACCTGCGATATCGATTTCCGGGCCCCAATCATGCGGCTTAGGGACTAGGCTGGGCGACCAGAGGTAGGTCATTGGGACTCTGAGCCGCGACAGCTGACCAGGAGCCCACAGCGTCGAGACCGGCTCCAAACCCAGAGTTTGCACTCGAAACCTGCTGACGAGGTCGCCCAATCCCTGCCATACCATCAGATCGACCAATGGATAGCTCATGAAATTTGTATATCTCTGATCGACGTTGGATGACTTGATATTTGCCAGAGGGTGTGGAAAGGCTTGGGTTGGCGAATAGGGGAAGGTAAAGACCAAATGCAAGGGAATGCTCAGTCTTTCAGCACAGTGAAAATGAGCGAATGAAGGGGGGTTGGCAATGATCGCATCAGCCACAAATGGCGATTTTGAGCCCATCATCTTGAGGTTTGCAATGTCCTTTTCGTCGTCCGTGGCATTGATACAGGCTCTCCAGAAGCCCTGGAACATTTGGAACATGGATTCACGTCTTTTACCGATTTCGCCGGATTTGACGGTCTCGATGGAAGGAATCAATCCAGGGTTTTTGACCATGAACGCCATGAGCTCGGATGGATCCTGGGGCGATCCGTTAATCTATGCCGCCACTGACCGAACGGTAGACTGAGAGCTTCGCAAATGGTACTCTCCTTTGGGGAGGGAAAACTTACTCCGCCAATACTGAAAAACTCAAGACCGATTTCCTCCTCGACAAACTGTTTAAAGGTAGGGTGAGAAGCAATCCTCACTCGATGGTTGTAACGTGTCAGAATCTTCCCAATCTTCAAGAACGGTTGGATGTCTCCGCGTGAACCGATCTAGCAGTCATTTTCAAGACAATATCAGCACGTGTTCTCGTAAAAGCACTTGGAGATAAAGAAGGGGTCAAGAGAGGTCTCCTCTGATGGCATAAGACTGGAGAATTTCGTGAAGAAACAATTCTCTCGGAAACAATGAATGGGAACGACACCCCCGAGACAACATTCGACCTGCAGCGAAGTGATGATATGCAACTTACCACCATGATGACGATATTGAGTCTGGGAACGATCAACTTGTCCTTGTCTCTGCGGAAATCGGCTTTGGACTTCTCTGCCGCTAGAGCGTCCTGCTCGTGATGTGGTCCAAGTTGATGCTGGATTGTAGCTCCCAGGGCCTTTGCAAGGTAGCCTGTCTGAGCAGTCTCATTGACGGATATATTTAATCGTCCATCCCTGGCCACTCGGCCCTGAGATCTGAAGAACTCATTCCCGACCTTTAGATGGTCCGGCTTAGGTTGATGAGTCCGCACTCGATTGAGTTGTGATTTGGACAACACGTGTCCGGCCGGTTGTGTTTTTGCCCTTTGCAGACTAGGTGGATTTTCGTCACCCGACGAATTTGTATCTGAATCGCTTGATGTTTCTTCAGAGGTTGGGTCTTCTAGTACAGGCTGATCCGGGTTCGAGAAACCCCGCCGGCCAGGGTCAGGCATGCGCGGAGCGACTGGACGAGCAAACTCAGTCTCGAACTTCTGCGAGGCAAGCTGCTGTCTCTCGGTCTTGCTGTATTGCCCAAGGCCATTCTGGATGTCCGCGACGCCGGCGCCGTCTTGCGCATGCACACTCTGCAGCGTTGTATCCGAAGTACCACGAGACGTGCTTGGTGCCGCGGCCTGCCTCTCAGGATAAGGAAACGATGTGGAAGGAGGGTCGAACGTGGGACTCGTCTCATAATCGACGGCGGAAGAGGCCAGAGGGGTCAAGAGTTGCGCCATGTGCAGCGGCTCGGGGAGGATCTCAACGAGCGTCAGGGTTCTTTAGACATGGTGCGATCAAAACAAGACTGACTGCTCGACGCTCGGGATAATCAAAGCACCTAGGGTCCTTTACAGGAACGAAGCCGCGGCGCAAGGATTCTTCTTCTCATCACCATGCTCTTGTTCTTGCGGGGACCAGAGGATATTGGACACTCGCACAAAATTCTGGATGCAGCAGCAGACTCGCAGATGATGTGTGACGGCGACCTCCAAACGTGTGTGGTGGGCGGGTGGCGGTTTTGACGGACTTGCGTCATATGTGCTTGTTGGCTGTAATGGGCATTGTTGTTGGTCCGCGACGGGTTTAGGGGTGCTCGCACAGGGCTGGGAGGCTGGCCCGGCATCCTTAGTCTTCCCCCGGCGCTCAGACGAGCCGAAGCGCCCCTGCCGTCATCATCAGGACATTTCATCCACAACAGACCGTCAGGTCAACTCGTGCCACCTACGCAGTTGCCATTTTGAGAGCGACATTCCTCAGAGCAACTCCACACATCTGGTGAAATAAGTCAGACATTGTAGCTCACTTACAAGGCCACCTAGAAGCCCAAGTACGAGTACTCGTATGGGCAGCTTCCCCAGGCCCAAAACCAACTACAGCCGCCAACCCCGGATTGCTCGGCTCTCACGCAGCAGAGCCCCAGCTGAGGATCTGGCGCTGCCAATTCGCGCAGGCACGGCAGGGCATCCGACTAACCGACCAACCATCTCTTGAGCCTTCGCTTCGCCCACTACGGCACACTTGTGCACGCTCTCGCTATCCTCATACAGAATCGGCAATAAGAATCATGCATGTTACAAGACCTCTCCCGTCGTTCACGGCTGCTCAGTTTCATCAAGCACTGCGCGACCTTTTGGTGTACAACAATCACCCTGCGCTTCACGAAGACCATCTGTTTGGCCATCAACCACTTCTCGGCGGTGGTTAGCACATCCCTCAGCATACAGAAGACGCAAGAGTCGTTACAAGCTGGTCTGCAATGCAGAGAAAGGCCGGAATATCACAGCATGCGGCATACAACGCCGCGTCATGAAGCTTAACGGCAATAAATGTCTCGCACAGTATCAGTGATGGCTCGCATCCCGATCCTGCAAGTCACGAATCTCGATGGCATTACGAAGTAGGGTACTTGTAGTCAGCTACGGGCTGGAAGGATTCGACGCACGACGGTCCCAACCGCGATTGTTGGGAGCAACTCGACCACCTTGTGCTGCTAGGTTGCTGGAGCCAGGCTATTACCTATTACTCTTCTACGGCAAGCATTATTCTTGTCTCTGGGCCGCGGCCAAAGGCCGAGACGTCGTCAGAAAGTACCAGCACAGGTTGACATGGATCTGTTGCGACAGAACTGGCTACCGCTAGCCGATTCTCACCCAGTCTGAAAGCCAAAAGCCCCGAGTCCACCGTCCCCCGAGCTGTCAGTCCTTGTCCGACCAGGCCTGACCCGGCTAAGGTTGCTGGCCAAACCATCCTCTCCTGCCATTAAGATCACCGCTTTCCAGTCGTCGTGCATCAAGCACAGTCTAGTGCGCCCAACCCATGCACCCCTGATTGCCCAGATCTAGAAGCCTCAGCGTCATCGGTACACATTCTGCGTCCCGGACACGACCGAGCTGTTGCAGATTATCACAGGGCTGAACGCTCGGTATTTAATCATCCTCCTCTTCTGGCCATGCTGCATTTTCCCATGCTGCGCCTTGCAGGCTTCTCGGTTCGCCAATGCGTTTCCGCCCGCTCTGTCGTCTCCGCTGCCTCGGGGCGTCTCGTTACTCACGGTCTGCCCCGGATGGAAGGCCTAAGCTGATGCTCGGTTCTTCTGGTGGCGAGGGCGGCGCAATCGGATCCTGTAAGTCCTCAAGTCTATGCGGGCGTATACCGTCCAGCCTGTGCACTAGTGCGATCATCCTCAGGACCCACTAATCATCGCTTCCTGCTGACGGTCTTGTCCTTGTTCTTGATGTCTGCTGCCAAGTACGCCGCACCTGGTGCAGCCTCTGCTCGATGCCTGCTTCAATCACGGCTCGGTTGGTGGTAGGAGGGAATAGGTTGGACTCGGTGCACAGGTTATACATCAACCGGATCACGTCGAGCTTTTCTCGTTCCGGGACGGCGGTCCAGACGACGTTGACGTCGGCCCATTTGGAGTTGGGGCGGGCGGCGCAATACTCGCCGTGGACTCGCCGGGCAAAGTTCTTGAAGTTGTCGAACTGGCGGGTGCTGAGCCCAAGCTTTTCCTGGACCTGAGCCGGCGAGTCTCGCAGTCTGATTGGCGTTGTGCTCATGGCGATTCGAGCCGGATGGACGACCCAACGGGGACGGCGGAGGGGGAGGTGGTCGACAATGGACGACACAGAAGAGGTTCTGCGTATGGTGATGGAAGACCTGGCTGGACCATCGATGGTTTTTCAGCCTGACTCCAAGATGGACCCCCGGAGAAAAGGGCATTGCCGTCACTTGTCACTTTGCGACCCAGTGCTGCACTCTCGCTCCTGCCCTGCTACACTATTCTCCCACTACGCCCTTACGAGCTTTCTTGCCCAAACCTACCCCTCCAATTGGGCTCTGCCCCACCACCGACGTGCCAAGGAACAAGGTCCATTGTCAGAACAATTCCATAAGCGGTTCCCTAGCCGTTGATAGTCCACCCTATAAAAGAAATGGTCACCGGATGCGGCGCCGGATGACCAGGGCCAGTCCAAGCCTTGGGCAGTTTCCAGGCTAGAGGAAGCTAGGAACTCGAGAAGCCGGCAATTGGCGCAGCCCAGGTTAGGGTTGGCTTTGATGGGGTTCTTCCCCTTGGGCGGCCCCCGGCTGATCCGTCGAAGGTGCCTTGGAAAAGTGCCGACGGCAGCGGCCAATCGCTGGGCAGCTGGGTCCCCCTCCAGGCCGACTGCGAAACACTAGCCTAGGGTAACCCTTCGTCCCCCTCCGGGCGCGCCCATGTTTCATCGCCGCCAGGCCAGCGTGGGCGTGGGCTTCTGATTCGAGACTTGTGACAACCCGATACCAACTTCCTTCAACAAGTGTCGCAAGTCGACGTGACTCGACTCGACACGCTCTGCAACGACATGAATCACTCTCGCATCGACTTCCTCCTGTTCTTCTACATGTCTGCTTTCTTTCCTGTTCACTTCTCCCAGCTGCTGTGCACTTTTTGCTTTCTCCAGGCTCTCGCTGGCGAGGCCTCGTTCCCACGCTTCAGTTACGAATCTCATGACCTGACACTGCCCCTGTCGAGACTGTCCTTGTGAGATCTATCCGCTTGTCAGCGCCTTGCACCGCCATTCGCAGCGAAGATGATCGGGTCCAAAACTCTGATCTTGACATCAACCTACCCGGCGGAGCTCTCCCCGCGGCCGACAAGTCATCAGCGATTACGACGCCGGTTCATCACCATATTGCATGGTGTGAGCTGGCTGGCTAGCGTGGTCGCTATCTCGCTCTTTGCGGCGGCCATTCCTTCATGGAACCAGAACTTCTTCCATAGTACGGGCCCGAACCGCGGCGACTGGACCGACGGCATGCCCCTGGGACCGCTGACTTTCGCCATGCTCTACCACGCTATCGTCTTGATCCAGGCCCGCATGCAAAAGGCCCGGCGATCGGACGTCAGCACAAGTTATGGCCCCTCACTGAGCCAGCCATCCCTGCTTATCCACACCACCGTCCCTTGTTTGGTCCTGCTGAGCCTGTTGCCGGCCTTACTCCTGGCAGCTTATGGATCACTATTCCGCTTCTGGCAGCCGGCGGTACGGACGCAGTCCGGCATTCTCGTTTGCAACACGCTCAACATCTTCGCCCGCGAGTGCGAGCCCACACTCTACGACATTGGCAGCCTGCAAATTGCCGGGATCACGTTTGGGGCACTCGTGTGGATCCTGCATTTTGCCCTGCTGCTGGTGAGTCTCCGTAACGTGAGACGCTCGCGGCTGGCCAAACAGCTGCAGAGGGAGAAGATGGCGCAGTATGCCCGGAGCGAAGGGAGATCGTCCCGTGCCAGCCGACGAGGCTACGGCAGCCCGAGGGGATCCACCACCGGCGATGGTGCAGGAGACCATGGCGCTTGGCACCAACATCCGCGTCCAGACCGGTACCGGCGAAGTGGTTCCAGTTCTAGCTCGAACTCTAAGTCTCGGTCGGGTTCGCAGTCAGGATCAAGAAACAACTCGCTTGTGGGAGGAATTGGCGAAGCACAGCGTGGTAGGGCAGAGGCCGGCGCCCCAGACGGACGACGGCAACAGAATAGTCAGCAGGAGGTGCCTATATTTTTCATCCAGGCTCCCGAGGAGTCGCATGCGCCCACATCGAGGCGATCTGGATGATGTGCTGACGTCCTTCACCACTGGCCCTGCGCGTCTTACCGTGTCGTATGAGCAAATTTGTACCCCCAATACCTCTTGGCTTGTGCCGTATAGGTTAGCTGACCGGGAAACTTCGAGGCTATGGACAGAGCACGGGTCTCACCATTCACGATTTATACATAGAACAAGCTACGACGTTTATGAACATGGCCATCTTTTTGACATGAAAGTGTTTTCGACAGTACAAGGCGTGGTGCGATTTGCCCAGACGTGACCAGTGACCAGGTTTCCCAGCCCTCCTCATGCACGCCGCTCCTCCCACGCCTTAACAGGGTTCGAATCCTACAGCCTGTATCCCTGCACGCCAAACCACCGGAACCTGATCGTCTTCGTCCCGCAAGGTTCGGCCCGGCGTGCTTTGAGCGACGCGGCCTGCAGCTGCCACAAACTGCACAGGCAGACGGTAACGGTAAGGCGCTCCATCGATCATCGAGCCAAAAAGTCCCGCAAGCCCGTCAGCACCAGTGTGGTCAGGTCAGGTCAGCACACTCGTACCATACTGTGTACTGGCAGCAGCCGGTACATAACAGGTTTGGGGGCCCACCATCCAGGCACTTTTGTAGTACATAGTACTCGTACTAGCGCCACACTTCAAGACGTATGTAGTACCTCGAAGTCGAGGCCGGACAATTCCCATCGTGCTTGCTTGCTTGCTCGCTCGCTCGCTCGCTCTCGGAGATCAATGGCCCTCTCGAAAAGAAAAGAAAAATACGAGTAGACCACAGGCACCGACAGGCCACCGAGATCCCACTCAGTACGTACTCCGTAACCTTCGATTGAGAAAGCCGTGGATGTGGATGCTTAAAGTTTTCCCGAGACGCATGAAATCAAGCCGTTCCGAGTCGGTATTGGTGCGTACTACAGTAGGTCTCCTGAGCTTCTCTCCCCACTGCAAAGGCCCCTGAGCTGGGTACGAGTACATAGGCTATCACTGGGTACTGAGTACTCGGACTGAACTGCGTAGTACTATGTATGTACTCGTACAAGTAGTAGCCTCACACCACGATGCACCTGGACCTGGACCTGTGCCAGGTAAACAGCCCGAGACTCGCCGAATCCCAATCACAAACCCGGCTTCAACCTCAATCGCACCGGCACCGAACGAGGCTGACGAAGCTGTCCAATCTACTGTACTGTGTACCTTGGCACTTCAAGTTTGCCCCCGTTGCAACGTTTCAAGGTTTGACGCCGAAACGCGCTCCGGGCGCTTCGATTGTCTTCGCCAGTCGTATTAATTACCTATGTAGGTAGTACTGTGTAGTGACTCCCGAAGTCAGATTCCCAGTTCCCAGTTCCCAGTTCCGTCGGCTTGCGCGCGCGGCTGCTCAGTCGTCCGTCATTTCACATTGATGAACATGTTTTATTTCCTACCATCTTAATGACATACCGAGGACACAATACACCGTACTTAGGAGAGTAGCATTCCGAAATTATCAGCGATTAGTGGCAGCGTGGCCGTGCATGAAAGGGGTTGACTCGCGCGCGTGGTGTTCACACTAGACCGACATACATACATACGTACTCAGTCTGCGGAGTGCATGCGATGCAGGACGAGAACACAGTACGAGGTACTAGTAGTTACTACGTAGTTACTTACGTATTCACTCAGTCGTGCTCGCCTCACTCGACTCACTGCAAGCCAAACCAGGCCGGACCAATGCATCCTAGTACATGTAGTAGTACTCTCGGCTACGTAGCGAAGGCTTTGACTTTGACTTTGCTTTTTCACTACACAGTACGAGTTACTTTTTCACTTTCACTACACTTTCACTTTACCTTTTGAGTTCAAGTTTCACCTCACTTTCACTTTTCACTTTTCCACATCCACATCCACATCCACTTCCAACTTCCACCCATGCCCTAAGGGCCGCATTCACATTGGATGCCCTAGTAATTCACAAATTGCATGCTCAGTTGTGTGTTCTGTTGTTCATGATGGATCATGTGCACAGCACACGGAGTAACCAGGACTGTTGCACGGGAACACGGCACGCCAGCCAGAGCTGAACATTTTTGTCGAACACTTTACACTTTCCGGTGCCCCTCGTACTCGTTACGAACGGGAAGATGTTTCCGTGCCCCGGCCCGTCCACATGCCGAAGCGGCTTATCTCCTTCCCCGGGAGGAGGAGTACGTCCTTCGTCAAAACGACACAGAAACTCGGATTCATACGAGGTACGAGGTACCGTCGAGGTGGATTTGGATATTGCGCGGGATCGCTGTCTGTGATCGGTCGGTAATGCGTAGTTTGTGGTCCGTCTCACGAACCCCTTTTGTCCCAAACGTCTATATTCTGGGATTCGGATTTGGGATTCGAGAAGCCCAGGCCTTGTCGGTCTCTGTACGGGGAACAGACAACCATGTCTGGGTTCTACTTCTGGTTACTGTGTACTATGTACTCCGTAGACAGCACCACAGAGAACGAAATCTAATCTCTGACGCATCGTACCGCCTTCCGCGATGTGTAATGTAGGGTGTAGTGTCCAAAACCACGAGTCTTCAAATCTAAAACTTTGCAAATCAGAAGTTTGGGAAGCTGGAATCTGAAGACGAGGCAAGACAAGAAAAGTGGCGGGAATTCATCATCTTCGACCAGGGGTTTTGGAGCCTTCGGATTCATTCCAAGCCCGGTCACTGACAGGAGACTTCCCCCTACTACTACTACAAGTACAGTACTGGATGTGACTCCATCATCTATGGCATGTGCTAAGTGCTGTGCTCAGTCCATCCACCTCCCCGCCAAGACGGCAGGGAAACAAACGCCTTTCCTCCTGATCGCCCACGCGAGGAGCTGCCCATGCCCACGCCCACTGCGTACTGTGTATGCCCACGTCTTGCGAGGGGCCAGGTTTCGTTCCATGATTTGAAAGTGAGGCGAGGCAAAAAAGCAAATACCAGAGACTCGAGGCCCCGAGATCCATGACACCCAGGACCCACTCACACACATCTGCTGCTGTCGCTGCATGGTTACCCACCATGTGAACTAGGAGTACTCGAGGGCTCGAGACTAGTAGTAGTTGGCAAGTTAAAAGTTCCATGAGAAGTGATCTGATCCCCCTACGAGTACTGCGTGACTGCGTACATGGGTCATGACGATAACAGTGATCACAACCCGCGCCACCGGACCCTCGCACCACCGCTTGAACATGTCGGAGGTGGACCCGTGGAACCGGGACCCGATCCCGGGAACTGGGAGCCAGGGACCAGGCCTCCGGGGGGAACGCAGACGATCAAACGCCCAGATATTGGAACGCGCGAACTACATACAGTACTTACGGTACTTGCAGTAGTACATACGAGATGCTCCGTCCGTACCTCGTACTGATAATATGAGTATCAGCAGACGAACCAGGGGGACCTGTATTCCTAATTTCTAACCCCTAAATCTCCTGATACTGTGGACGGCAGAAGAAGCAATCCCGAACCACTGGCGAGATGCAAGTCCGATACGGACGTACTCCGTCCGTAGTACGTACTCCTGACTCTCGATTGAGACATGACATGTGAAGTGTGCTCACTACCGGAGGAGGCGAGTCAGAGATCGGTAACCATCGAGTCAGGCTCGGGACTGAGGAAATCGGTCGCCCCGTTTCGGGGAGGCCGCAAACTCCGTGGGTCGCAAAGGACGGTCCTGCAGTCTGCAGCGAGATTGCGACAGTGCCGAGATCAGATACTATTGTCCTGGCGCAGTGGTCATCTGATCGTGAACCATCAACTAGGGATCCGTTGGTCTGAAAGTTAAACACTTCGCTTAGGCGGTCTCCTGTCGATCCTCCATCCATTGTCCTCCAGCTCGCTTGAGTCGACGACCAAGAGCACCATGTCTGTTTACGGTCATAGGTCTCATAGTCATTGAAAGCTAAGCTATGTGGTTGTTTCTCTACTTTCCATGCGAATGAATCCATGTTCCATGCGGTCTGTCGCCCTTGCTTTTGACCGCCACCATCAAGGATGTAGACACCCAGAGGCGAGTTCTCTTCCAGCCAAACCCGACTGCTTCGTAATCGCGATGTCCCTTCCCACCGACGACCCCTTGGGCCAATGCAAATTGTGGCATTGTGCCCAGCTGTGCCCCGGGCAGGTAGACCCGTTTCCTTCCGGTTACGAAAAGCGACGTGGTTCGATTCGTGAAGTGACATTGTCGTTCCCGTAATTCCACCATGCTGTGCCGCACGTGTGTCCCCATTCCATTCGGAAGCTTGAGCTCACCACCCACTAAACAATGATTGTTGCAACCCGATATTTCCCTCATCACACCGCGTTTCCAGGTGGTTCCCTGTGCGGCCGCAGCTATTCCTGTACTTTTCTCGAGGTCAAGACAAGTGGAAAGCACCCTGACCCTCCCGAATTGCCACAAACAATCTTTCCTTGAGGACATGCTGCGAGGTGTAATCCGGGAGCTTGAGATAGTTGACGCACGTCATGACACTCGGCAAATAGTCGTCGGATGTATACGGAGGTTCGCTCGGTTTGCACACAACGGTGAACATGGGCGTCAGGCTCTTGAACCCTCCAATCGGAAGTTTCGGGCTGCCGGTGACAAATTGGAGGAAATCGCGGCGTTGAGAAGGACTGAGTTCCGACATTGTTTGCAGTAGATTCTTGACACTCTTGCTGTCCATATTGAAGCCGTGATCTGCTTTGACTGAGTCCATCAACGTCTCGATGCTCCAGTCCTCTTGCGTGCGGCCGAATAGCATGACAAGCTCGTCCGGCGTGAAGGCTCTCAGGGATGAGTAAGAGAAGACCTGAGAAAACCCGGTCTGGAAGGCTTCGATTTGAGGCCGAACGCCGCTGCCGAGGCTCAGGTCGAGCACGCGATCGATGTATTGCTGAACATTGTCCAAGTTGACGGTCACGTTCGACCCGTCTGGAATGAGTTCAATCTCGGGATAGCCCGGAAGAGTGAAGTCAAGTGCGAGATCCTCGACTTTGGCGCCGTGGATGTTCAGATTCTCAATCGCTTGCGCTTTCTCTTCTTCCGACAGGGACGAGTCGAGTTCGATCTTGGTCTTTGTTTTGACGATCTGCTGGAGCTGAGAGAGGGAGTTGGCAAGGTCCTGGTCAATGGTACGCAACAACCCAATTGATGGGACAGCGTTTGTAATGCCGCCTATTTTGAAAAAGGTCGGACTGAAGGTGATATCAATGATGCGGGAATCGAGCATCGAGCGGGCAACAAATTTCCCTAGGGTCTTGAACAACAATGCGAGCTTCTTGCCGGCTTCTTTGCCACTCTCTTCCGGACTCGTAGGAATTGGAAAGAGACCATTCTTCCCAAACGCGAATTGATCCTTGTCTGCAGAATCGTTTTCGCGCCACATTTTCAGTTTCTTCTTGGAGAATTCTTTGGACACGCTCGAATAGAATTCGAGCGTCGGGCCCAAACCTGTCCCAACCTCTTCGAAGTATTCAACCTCAAGCACGCTCGGCGACGCGCCATACATGTCCATGACCTTCATGGCACTCTCCAGGATACGGTGGCGTGAAATGCGCACTTTTTGCCGCTGGGGTCTACCCAGCATGGGTCGGTCGTCTCTCCGTCGATCACGGCGATCATCATTCTCGGTTTGGTTGTTCTGCCACCGGACCATCGAGCGTGAGTATCCGAAAGAGGTCGATTGCAAGAACAAATGCCGAGTCTCAAAGGGGAACAGGAATGGGAACGACCGCGCAAGGTCCTCGCTCCAGTCTGGCAGGCAGTTGCTAGCTACAATCAGCGGTTCCTCCAATTGACGGTTCATCTTGGCGGTTAATTTGGTGTTGATGAAAGATGCGAGAGACTCGCCATAAAGCTTCGGTCCAGACTGTCCAGTGATCTCTTGAATCTCGTCAAGATTCGCGTTCAACTCGTGCAAGATGCCGAGCAGAGTCAGAATGCGGGACGTGACAGGGTGACCCTCGAGCGACGCTGGAAGTACATTTGCGGATCCGCGCTTCTCTGCCGCGCCAAAAGGAGGCAGGCTTGAAGGCGCAGGTGAAGGGCCCCGGACTTTTCTAAACTTGACGGTATGAACCCCTGACCAGACACTCCGCGAAGAGAGATCCTGTGGCTGATCACGGTTGTGGTGAATGGCGCGGTATATGGTCGTGTTGTTTGGGATGATCTTTCCGTCAATGCTGAACTCGATGTGCCAGTCTTGAGGCACAGCTGCGAGCGCTTGCGCATATGAAGGACGGCCCCCCGCAGTAGCCGGCGACGGTCCAGGAGACTGGCCTGAGGATGGCGGTCGAGTGCTCTGGGGGATAGGTGTTCCTGGCTGAGGAGTTGCAACTCTGGTTCCATCCTCTTTTCGCGCCGTCACCTTTCCAGTAGACCCGATCTCCATGTTCACGGCGCCGGGTTCGGGCATTTCTTCATCGGACATATCTTCCTCGAGCCCATCCACGAAAGCGTCGAGGGCTCCGTCGCCTTCAGGGTCATTACCCTCATCATCTTCAAGCACTTTCTCGTCTGCGCACTCGAGTTGGTTCTGCAATTCTTCGGAACCGGGCTCCAACGGTGGTGGTGGCGGGGGCGGTGGCTGGTCTGACGATGAAGCTTGATCGCGGCGACTCGACCGCTTCCGCTCAGTCTTTTCGGCAGCCTTCCTTTCGGCAGGCGGCTGACGGTCCTGGGAACGTTGTTTCGTTTGAGACGGAGGGCGTGACTCTGACTTACCCGGCGTAGCCGGAGATCCAAGTTCTTGGCCAAGCGGAGAGAGGAGGCCTGATTCAGCCGCACCAGACAAGTGCGCGAGGCGAGCATTGGCGATTTGTTGCAACATATCCCGACGGCGCTGCGCCGACGATGGTGGGCGCTCGGATAGGCTGATTCGAGGCCGAAGGTAGTCGTCAAGCGCTTTGAAGGTCGCGATGGCATGAATCGACACTATCATATCGCGGTAGGTCAGAGGGATGTCACTGTCAGAGTCTGCTGTCAGCTTTAGGCGAATCTGGCGAGACAACATAGAAGTAGAGCTGCTCCGACTGCTCTCTGAAGCATTATTGTTGACGGTCAGGACCTCAAAGTGTTCTGCACGGCTGAGCAAATCCTGGAGCTTCTGGATGAGGACACTGAATGGTGTTACTGCAGACGTCGTCGATGCCGTCTTGATATTGTCCCTGTAGGTAGTTTCCATGAAGGCCGAGACCAGGTTCGCTCTCGCGATGCCAACGCTGGACTGGGATCCGTCAGACAAGACTTGTACCAAGACACGGATGATGCCGGAGTCTAACAACTCTGAACTCGTTATGCTTTCCAGAGCGTCTCCATCAAAGTAGCTGGCAAGGCGTGAAAAGAGCTCATTGCCAGCCCCATTCGAGCTGGGTTGTCGGTAGAAGACTTCGATGTCGCCTGCAAGCTTGTGCAGGTCGGCACGAATTTTGGCCGCCTTTTCCTTCATCTCTTTACCCTTTGCTGTGTCATACTTAGTCAAGAAATTCTTCGCTCGCATGATGACCAAGTCAGAAACTCCGGCGATGGCAAGTGGCGAAGGGATATCTTCATCATCGGAAGAGTCTGAACTTTGAGAACCGTCCAAATCATCATGGTGATGTCGAGCGGCGAGGTCTTCGTCGTCATTATCCTCGTCGTCTGGATCGCCATATTCATCATCCTCGCCATCGTCGTCGTCATCGTCATCGTCATCGTCATCGTCATGCTCGTGTTGATTGCTACTCAGCTTCGTCTGGATACCGGCACTTCCTGCGCCGGTTTTGCCATCGTCAGCATCAGTGCTTTTGGCTGGCTTTGTGTCCATTGCGAGGGGTCGGTCAGCGAGCTTCTTAATCTCGCCAATGACTCCTTCGCGATGGAACTGATACTGATAGATGTCTTCCAGTCTTTCGAAGAGCAGTTCTGAAGCCTGCAGGGCGAAAACTACAAGGCTTGGATGATCCTCCTGAGATAGGATTGACGCGAGAAATGAGGCATATGGCACTGGTCGCAGAGCCTCCTCGACGACAGTTGTTTCCAGGTTAGACAGGATTTTGAGCTGAGCGATGAGCACCTTCTGACGAACACTCAGGTTGACGGTGCTCGAGTAAGCATCGGTCAATGTGGGCAGGAGGATAGTCGCAAAGCGGCGAGTTTCTTGCTTGCACTCTTCCAGCGCTTCAAGTCTCTTCGCTGTCTTAGACTGCTGGTCAGAGGATGGGTCGTCTTCGTCCGACATGTAATCATCCATATCGTCGTAGACTTCGAAGCCTGACTCGCTGGAGAGCTTTGGGCGTGGTAGGAGTTCGCAAATCACATTCAAGGTCTCGTATACCTGCTCTCTCGGTCTGTGGATCAAGGCTTGCATAATGACAACACTGTCAATCTTTGAGGCAGCGTCTTCAGTCTCGCTCGGGGGAGACACGCCAGTAAGAATCTGGTACAAGGTGTCCACGACGTTCATCTTCAGGAGGTCTCCGGAAAGCCGAGGGCTTGCTCGCGCCACTATTGCGAGAACACGGAGAAATTCCGTGTGAATGTTCGCTCCGATGAGGTTGGTGGTGCCTGGCAGCAGGAGCCCCAGAATTGCCCGGAGTAATGGGGGATCAACCAATTGCTCCAGTTTGTCCGGGCTATGTTTGAAACTATCGATGACTCGGGTGACGCAGAGACAGCCTTGCTCGACGACCTTTTGATCGTGGCTCGACAGGACATTGAGCAGGATTGGCATAACGTCTCGAATAACCGGGAAGGAATCGTGGGGAATGTTACGACAGCAGTTTGCCGCGGTAGTGACGGCGGTTCGCTGTGTGCCGGTAGCAAAGAAGTCAAGGAATTGAAGACATGCAGTCAAGCCTCCCTCGCGGACGATTGATGCCGGGAAGTCGATCGAGACTTTAGACAACGTGCTCAAGGCCTGCTCGGCGACGTCGATGTACTGAATATCAAGCAGCTTTTGACAAAGTACCGGTACAGCCCCTCCGTAGACCACATTGGCCACGGAGCCCCGTAAAGCCTCCATCAGATTGGCAATACAACGGCAAGCCAGAAGCATCATCTCGGGATTCTCCTCGCCGGTGATGGGATTCGGCTGCATCAAAGCCACGAGTTCTTTGACATAAGGATCTGGTGAAAACTGACCCGAGAGATTATCTTCATTCGAGACCAGCAGGAGGTTTGAGAGCTCTTCGAGAGCCACCATCTGCATGGTTGGATTGTCCGTTTGCCGGAGATTGTTCAGGATATCTCTGAGTCTCGAAGACATGCCGCTCATCATTCCACTCAAGGCTCTTAGGGTATTTGATAGCCCTGACGGAGGGCCACGGCCAGAGCCGAAAAGAGCTGCGGAGAAAGGATCTGGACCATCATCGTCATCCATACCGCTGTGATCGTCTCCGTCGTTACTGTCACTGTTCGAACGATCGGGGGGAGGAGTGTCTTTCTCTTGTTTTGCAGGCTTTTCGTTCTCGTCTTCTTCGTCCTTCATCTGCACATCCTGGTCTTTCTTGCTTAGACGTTTCCTCTGTCGACGCGGTTGAGGGGCCTGCGCTGGCGGTGAAACTTCTGTTGGGGCAATCAGCGGAATCGAAACCTCATTTTGGGCCTGTAAAGTACCTTGTGTCTTGTTATTTCTGCTAGAGTGGCGACGGGAGCCTGATTTCGATGGCAGTGGCTTCTCAGATTCTTCGGTGTACTTAGACGATGAACTGATACAGTTAGTTGATATGGTTCGCATCTTGCCCTCATTTAGGACATACGCATTGTTAGACATCGCCGGTTCGTTCTGGCCACTTCGTCTTCGAGTCGATCGAGCCGTAGGTGGCGCAGCTGGTGGCTCAATCTGCAGCGGCTGGGGCGGCTCAGCTAATTTCTGTCTCTTTCCGCCGCGGGTCGAAGGAGGGCTCTTCTCGTCTGGGTCGTCGGTAGGGTTAGAGGCTCGACGGGCAGGGGCTTTTCGCTTCCTCGAGGTTGTGGCAGGAGGGTTGGGTGTAGGAACCGATGTCGTCGGCTGCGAGGAAGCGAGAGGAGTTGAAGTGGCGGAGACGCCAGACTCTGCAGCGAGCCTCGCAGAGGAACGAGTGACTCTGCGGGACATGAGCGATGGTTCTCATCAGGAAGTTCGGACGGTGCGATGATATCAAAGGTAGAAAACGAGGGGAAGGTGGATGGAGTTGCGGCTCTAAAGTATGTGCGGTTCAACCTGAAGTCTCCTTCAGGTGGTGTTTGGACGAAAGGCGACAAGGAAGGCGGAGAAAAGACTTTGAGCCAAGCCAAGGCAGAAGTGAAGTGCAGGCAATGAAGTTGAAGAGAATGAAAAGGCAGTAGTACCTGGATCTCCGCGAAGAGGGTGAATCATGCGGTTGCAAGGAAGTCGCGGTGTTGGTTGCAGAGGCCGGTCGGTGACCAGAGGCAAGAGTTGCAGCACGTTCGTCGATGAGATTTAAACGTGAATTGCGTGCAGGTTGCGGATGTGCCATGTTAACCCGCCATCTGCAGCGGGGAATGTCTAGAAGTGATCAGATCGGAAATGAATGTACAGATACCAGATGAGTGAAATCAGATATATCGGTCTTGTCATGGTAGTAACAGAAGGATGAGTTTGGGAAGCCATCCATCGGACGAATGCTTGACGACGTCGAACCCGCAGCCGTTGGCCCAAGAGTGGAACGCCATGCCCACCTAGGTAAGGGGATTTCGGGTCTCCCTACGTATTTAAGGCACCGAAATCCCCCTCCTCAGACGTGAACAGTCGCCCCCAGTGGCTGGAGGCTCACCAACTGGCCTTGATTCGGTGTCGCCTGCTTAACACTGCTGGTGCAGTCTCTTAAAATTTGGACGACATCTTCCCTGCCCATCATTCTGTGCCAAAAACCTGTTCTGATGCTTCTCCGCAGAATAGATTCTAGCCAGCATCTGTACGAGGTAGCTGTGATGTGTTTGCTTTACAACAGGGACACACCGTAACGTATATCAAGAAACGTACAAGTCTATGAACCTCGCTCGGAAAGCATGTATTCTGGCACTCGCCGATAACTTACCACGTGAAGAAGGGAGCAATAGAACTCGACGAGGCATGCATATGCATGCAGCAACTCGACAACATGCGAACAGATGTTGGCGCATGATAGTGTGTAAGCTGCAGCAACGAGCCTTGTCTTCCGAGACATGACTGCTTGCTGTGCAGCGCAAGATCAGTAGTAATTCATGTGAGAATGCAACGGAAGGTGTCACAAATGGCCTTGGTCCCTTGTGTTGTCATAGTTGAAGGCCGATGGGGGAGTTGCAGGGCGGCGACGATTTTTGTGTCTTCCTTCATTGACCGATAAGCAAAGAGGTGGATGTCTCCCTCTTTCGTTCTGGCAGTAGAAACTGCCGTCTGAAGATTCAGGCGAGCCGATCATCCCTACGCCATGCCTGAATCTTAAAGCCGTGACAGCTGCCAGTACACACTTCCCATCCAATTCTAATCGCGCCATCTCCTAGTGTCACGGCCTCGTCTCGATCTTCCTGTTTTTCTTCTTCCCCCACTCGACAAATCCAGCCGTTGCCTTTTTCGATTGGCTGCGAAGCGGAGTCCCCGTCTATACAGAATTACTCACCCTCTCCGGCTCTTTTCAGGTCCAGACGACTGCGGCTGTCCGGCTGTCGCTTCTCGGAGATCGAGCGTGACTTGCCAGTTCTCCAACCCGCCGCGAAAGCCTCCTTAGCCCGGGCGCGCCTCGTGCCGGCTTTTTCTCCTCCACTCCGCACAGCTGAACGGAAATACCTGCTTCTCCCCCCCCGTACTCTCTCAGCGTGGGCGATGAAGCCCTGATGCTGGATCGTTCCTACAATTTCCTCCCTTCGTCCACCCCCGTCAGATCCAGTGTCGTGCACAGGACTTTCGCAATCAGAACCAGTCCTCGACTCCGGCAAGGCGCCATTGCCCCGCCCTACGGCTCCTCCACTCCGACTCATAATACTCTTCGCTCTGACAAATCATCGTTATCCTCGGCCATCCTTCTGCCTGCCTCTCACTCCTCTCGAGCCGTGAAGAAGGTCGACTGCACCTTGACACAGACCAGATCGACTGTTCTCCAAGCAATCACCGGTGACGGCGACAAGATGGACGAATATCACTTTCCAGAGTCTCGCCTCAAGAAGAAGATGGACGACCCAGAGAAGACGCCTCTTTTGCTGATAGCTTGCGGCTCTTTCTCCCCCATAACCTTCCTACATCTGCGCATGTTCGTCATGGCCGCAGACTACGCCAAACACAATACCGACTATGAGATGGTGGGCGGCTACCTGTCGCCGGTGTCGGATGCCTACAAAAAACAAGGATTGGCTCCAGCAGAACACAGGTATGCTACTAGGCCTCCACGGCAGGATACTATGCTAACGCAACTGCTGCAGAGTCGCAATGTGTCAGTTGGCAATTGATAAAGCCTCCAACTGGCTAATGGTGGATTCCTGGGAAGCAGAGAAGAAGGACTACACAGCCACTGCCAAGGTGCTGGACCATTTCGACCATGAGATTAATGTTGTCCGCAAGGGCATCGACTGTGGCAACGGCACTCGCAAGCAGGTCAAGATTTCACTTCTTGCTGGAGCAGACTTGATCCAAACCATGTCGACACCCGGAGTCTGGAGCGAGAAAGATCTGGACCACATCCTAGGAAGATACGGCACCTTTATCATCGAGCGATCGGGTACCGATATCGACGAAGCCCTGGCAAGCCTCCAGAACTATCGTGAGAATATCCACGTGATCCAGCAACTTATCCAGAATGACGTCAGCAGCACGAAGATAAGGCTGTTCTTACGACGAGGCATGAGCGTGCAGTACCTGATCCCGGCCCCTGTTGTAGAGTACATCGAGCAGAATCACCTGTATAGAGACGACGCCCGTTCTGCCAGCAGCGCCTCCATCCACCCACCAGAAAGCGACAATGCCAAGGACAAGGGCAAGGACAAGGAAGCGTCGTCGGCAGAGCCGTCGTGATCCGGGCCCCAGCCTAATCTAACATTGTGTCTGGCACTCATTTGACCCTGGCCTGCTTCCGGACGCCAAATGGTGTTTTCTCTCGATGAACAGCGACTTTCCACCGGTGCCCGCCCTGGATGCACCCGGCATTTGACAGGGATCGAGTCAAGCACCCTGCAGAAACGCAATCGATACCTTCAGAGTCGAGTGTGGGAGTCTACTTTGTGTCATCGAAGCAGGGGTACTAGCTCCGTCAGTAGCCCTATGCACGTTCACATGTTATCCAGCGTGGGAGTTGCTAGCGATGTTACGAAATGAGACGTGTATATTCAAGAGGTGAAAGGTGGGCGCTGCTGTTTCAGAGAGTGCCGGTGGTGAAATGCGAGCGGGACAGTAAGCTCGCAGAGGATATTGTGCTTATAGAGAAATAGCACAGGCTATGAAGTCGCTATCGAAGCATCCCTCTTCCAGTGGTGAGGAGAGCTTCATGTCAACATGGGACTGTATAGAGCCCCAGAACAGCAGACGGCGTCTAGATTCAAGTATAGACACTCCAGCGACATGACTGCCTTGTGATCTCCTGACTCATCCCTACTATTGTGCTCTGCTCTGTTCACATTGTTGCGATCCAAGCCTGTGAATACCAAACGTACAGTGACGTACCAGATGTATTCTATATTCTGGTCATGCGGTGACGCGACCATGCTGTGCATAATCGGCCAACCCGCGGGCTACTCCAAGCAATCAGAAGGGAGTACTGTATCAGGACCGTCCCGCCCTCAGGTTTGGCTCGATGGCACTTCTCCCGGGGTTCCGTGTACCTATGGTCGATGGCTCTAGCTTCGGTGTTGCACCGGAACTTGCACCTACCCCATGCTCATGTGCACTGGAGCTGCACGGAGGGCCTCGGAACAGCGGATTCAGGTACAGACATGGGATACAAAACAGACTAGAACGTCGTCGACATGAGGCGAAGAATGTACAATCAAGGTCCTAAAGTAATAGCCGCCACTGTTTCTTTTTTCCACACGCCCACCGGCACCCGTCTGACCGCCCACGCGACTTTGAGACTGAGACTGTGGTGCGCGACAGTCATCGTCGACGCAGTCTTTCACACCTCTCCGCGCTTGTGTCTCTGTCCACACCCACCTCTACTCGCATACCCGGCTCCTACTTGCAACAGATACACAGTAGGTACGTGACGACTCCTCCACAACCACGGGGCCTTCGGTTTACCTCCCCTCTTCCACTGTACGTCCCTAATTCCAACTCGCCCCGGCGGCCAAGCCGCTGTCCGAGCCCACCCTACCCGCATCCTGGTTCCCGCCCACACCGGGCCGATCTCGCGCCCAGTCATTCAGCTCATCCCTATCCCTCCCCGTATACTTCATCACATCCTCGTCGCTTGGACCGGAGCCTCGCTTCGCCGTCTGGTAAGACGCGTATTTCTGCCCGAGCCAGGATTTCTTGTGTTCGGAGTCCTGGGGATCGTTGATGTCCGGGTTCGGGGTGTAGAAGTCTTGGTCGTCATTGTGGGCATTTGAATCCGAACGGTCGCGATCGCCTCTCCGGTCTTGGTCGCGGTCGCCGGCTGCCTGGCGGGCGCGGTGGTCCTGGTTCACGGGGTTGGCCGGGTCGTTTGCCGAGGCGAATTCGTCTTTGGCGTGGTTGGATGTCGGATCGTTCGGGTCCGGGTTGTCGTGGATGTATAGATACGCTTGACGCTGCGGATCGGAGTTGGGGTGGGGGTTGTTGCTGTTGTTGTTGTCCCAATCGCCCCCGTCGAGGGTTTGATACGGCTTCAATGTCGTGTCAGGATAGCCTTGCCCGGCGGTTGAGCCAGCTCGGCCGTTCTCATGGGGATACCTTCCTGAGGAACCGGCGTTGAAGTCCGGTCGATCTGGCGCCATCCCATCGGTCTGATACTGTTGCTGTTGCTGTTGCTGCTGCTGTTGTTGTTGCTCGTATTCGTAGCCGCCTTGCTGTTCGGCCGAAAAGTCACGGCTCTCCTCTCTGACTGGAGCTGGCGTTTCGTGTGGTGCATATTCCGTCAAGCGCCGCTGGTGGCCGTCTTGCTCGTAATCGACATCTGAAAAATTGGTTCTCACCTTTCGCATCGGTTGAACCGCTGATGAGGTCGTGGTTGTGACCGTTTGGCTGTTGACATTGGGGACGTCGTCCCCTTTGAGACTTGAAGCGCCACAGCCCATTGTTGGCTGTTGATGCTTTACGGCAAGGGCGGATATTATCGAGTGTCTGCTGGTTCGACTGACGACGTAGTTACAAGTTGCGCAATACGATGAAAAGTAGGTGACTGTTATGTGAGGAGGTGGTTTCCCTGGTACGGCAAAGTTCGATCCGTGAGTTCTGAAGCTTTCCGTGTGTTGATGTCGTGGTCAATTTAGAGACAATGCGCAGACTACGAATCGAGAGTTTCGTTCGCGAGATAATGAGAGCGACGACGATGCGGCGCAATTTGCCCTAGAGGAAGCCCTGCCAGGCGGGACAGAAGCAAGTAGCGAAGCAAGGTCCAAGAATAGGTCAGAGGTGAGAGTCTCACGTCAATCCGCCGAAGCGCATAGCCTCACCCGATCAGCGGGCTTTGGGGGCAGACGGCGGGTGGGCGGGCACAACGTGACCGCTGACGTCTGGCGCCATTGAACGCAGGGAAGCTTGTGAGATTCTGGAGATGGAGCTGTGGGGTTATAGTTACATCTCGTTTTAGCCGAGCGAGCTCGTGTTGGTCTGCGAGGCGAACAAGCATTTGGGGTATGGTCTTGGGAGGTGCTAACAACCAGGTTTCCGTTGAATGAGGTACGATGGTGGCTGTCCCTGCTGGATAGACATGATTTGAGTTGGGAAAGAGTTTTGAATGGTATAATTAATACATATGGCAGTCTCCTCGTGCCTCTATATATATCTATGGCAACTTGGTGAAGAGACAATCGCCCGAAGGAGACTAAGTGGCGAAAATGGAAGGATCTCCTCCCGCCCATGATCCAATCCTCCTTTGGTTCATGTTGTTGGTACAGACTGTTGCCTGAATCGCAGCTTGCGGTTGAAGGCGTTGGTATTGGTATTGAGTTGAGGACTTGTGCTTTCCCTTGCGGGCGCTCGAACCCCGCCGGTGCTGAACAACAATGAGCTGTGACGGACACGACATGAAGCATACGCAACAGCGATCGCAAGTCGACAAGTCGATGAGAATGAAGCGAGCGCACTACGGTAGGCTCGATTGCTGTGGCAGCGCCGACGGCTCGGAAATTCCCGCGCGCCGGTGAGCCCACAGGGTTCGACACTGCCGAGTTGCGAGTTGAGGTCGAGAACGGTACACTTCTCTTAGTACCCTTTGCCGCCTGCATGGTGTGGTCAATCGTCTCGGCGAGCGAGACATCATGCCTTTCGCCAGATCATAGTGGCTTCACACCTCGATGTATGCTTGCAATACCTCCTGTCAGATTCTCGTAGCCTTGACCGGGGGTGATGAATCCAGCATCTTCAATCATAGCTTTGAATTCTTCTTGGGTGGGAAACCGTTCGATGCTCTCCACGAGATATTGGTAGCTGTCTCGGTCCCCAGCGACCAGCTGCCCTATCAATGGAATAGCCCCAAAGCTCCACCTCTTGTATACGGCGTTGAATAATGAGCTATTGACGTGGCTGAACTCGAGACACGCAAACACGCCGCCCGGTCTGAGGATCCTGAATGCCTCGCGGATAGCTGCATCTTTGTTGGTGAAGTTCCGGATGCCAAATGCGACGGTATAGAGATCAACCGAGTTCGACTCAATACCGGGCATGTGTTCGGCATTTCCCTGCACAAAGGATAATCTTCCTGAGTTCCAGTACGGGGTCTCTTCAGCTCTCTTTCGCCCTTCGGCCAACATGTCTGCATTGATGTCGGCGATGGTGACTTTCGTTTTCAGATCGAGGTTCACGTTCGTCGCATGGTCAAGCATACGAAATGCAATATCACCCGTTCCCCCAGCCACGTCAAGAATGTTCCAGCCGGTCTCGCTGTTCCGGCTGCCTGGGTTGAGGCTGCGGACGAAGTAATCTTTCCAGAGCCGGTGAATTCCCAGGGACATGAGGTCGTTCATGGTATCGTAGGAGGAGGCAACTGAGGAGAAGACGGCGCCAACTGACAGAATAAGTGTTTGGACAAGGGTCGCGGAGAGTAGATACCTACCTTTTGCTTCCTTCTGTGCTTCCGATATTGTCTCGAAGCCAAAGTGAGTTGTCCGTTCATCTTGACCGGGTAGCTGTTGCGGCCGGACATGGCTTGTTGTCAACAGTCGTCGCAATGGGGGCGGACCTGACGCTTGAATCGACAGGCCCGCGAGCCGTCGAGGAGCGAGACGCAGCATGACTGCGATGGCGGCTTTCTCATGCAGCACTTCAACAGCTTGTCGAGACTTTTCTCCGTCGCAACACTCAAAAGAGGTTTAACCTGGCCTGAGGGGGAGCAAGCAGCCAATGGCGGCGGCTTTAGCGTCCCCCGTCCATCTCTGTCGGCCGAGGATAACCGAAGTCTCCGTCTCCAAGTGTCAAGTACGCTTGTCCCTGCTTTCTCTTCCTCGTTCATCTTCCTACACTGCTTTCACGCGCCCCGTTTGTGTTTTTGGCTGTTCAGGGCGGCTTGTTTCCTTTGGGTTGGCCATCATGAAGTATCGTGCTGTTCTGAGACCGTTGGCAACGTCTTGCAGATCCAGATCCGGGGTACGGTTACGAGGGCACAGCATACGATGGGCAAGCGATACGTGGTCATCAGGGCCTGCACAGAAGGCAGGGTCGGATTCGTGAGTCTACGCTTGATCTGAGTGTCACGCGTTCTCGCCAGCTGAACATCGCTAGCGTTCATTTTCCGGGGGCTTTAAACAGCAGATTTACGTCCAAGATGAGATTTCAGAATCCGGCCGAGGAGACAGCTATGCCGACATATCGAATTATGGATGCCGATGGCAATATCGTCGATAATACTAGAGACCCGCAATCGGCCTCGGATGCAGAGATCATCCAGTGGTACCGGAACATGCTGACTGTTAGCATTATGGACCTGATCATGTTCGACGCGCAACGCCAAGGACGAACCAGCTTTTACATGGTATCAGCTGGTGAGGAAGGCATTGCCGTCGGATCCGCTTCTGCCTTGACGCCCGACGATGTGTGTTTCCTACAATATCGTGAGCAAGGCGTGCTCGTACAGAGAGGCTTCACGCTGAAGGAAATGATGAGTCAGCTATTTGCGAACAAGGACGACCATGGAAAAGGGCGCAATATGCCTGTGCATTATGGCAGCGGTAAGCTCAATGTGCATACGGTTTCAAGCCCTCTGGCGACCCAGATTCCACAGGCATCCGGAGCGGCCTACGCATTGAAGATGCAACGGCTCATCAATCCGAACGTCCCTCCCCGGATCGTGGCTTGCTATTTTGGAGAGGGAGCAGCCAGTGAAGGCGATTTTCATGCAGCATTGAACATTGCGGCAACGAAATCATGCCCGGTAGTGTTTGTGTGCCGGAACAACGGATTCGCGATTTCAACGTCGAGCATTGAGCAGTATAAGGGCGACGGCATCGCCAGCCGAGGTTTGGGGTATGGCATTGATACAATTCGAGTTGATGGCAACGACATCTTCGCGGTGAGAGCAGTCATGCTAGAAGCGAGGAAACGCGCCCTCGAGGGCGACTGCAAGCCAATCCTTGTGGAGGCTATGAGCTATCGAGTCAGTCATCACAGCACTAGCGACGATAGCTTTGCGTATCGAGCCAAGAGGGAAGTCGAGGAGTGGAAACGAAGGGATAACCCCATCACCCGATTGCGGAAGTGGATGGAAAAGAAGGGGATTTGGGACGAAGACAAGGAGAAGGAAGCACGAGCATCAATCCGCAAACAAGTCTTGCAAGAGTTCTCGGCTGCAGAGAAGGTCAAGAAACCACCCTTGCGAGCAATGTTTGAGGACGTGTATGAAGAGATAACACCCGAGGCCCGAGAACAGATGAAGGAGCTCAAACGACTTGTTGAGAAGTATCCGAAGGAGTACAGCAGCGTGTCACAGTACGAGGGAGGGATCAAGACGCTGGAATGATGGCATGATACGGACTCGACGACTCGGCACAGTGTAGATCAAACCATGAGCTCCCAACAATGTGGATATCTTGGGCTCGGTACGGAGCACTCTGTAATCCAAGGCTGGACCCATGACGTCGGGACACGTTGATGATTGAAATGTTGTTCATGCACGGTGTGCTCGGTACGAGGTAGATCATGGTAAATGGCAGGACTGAGTCAAGGAACCCCCGCTGGGAAGAGCGCCACGGTGGCTTGACGGTTGCCAAGACGGAAATCGCGGGCCTGCATAGTTAGCGCCGAAACCAGCCACCGCGGCAGCCATTAAGCCGGATCCTGAACCTGGGCGCCAGGGTCTTTTTGAACGAGGCTGACAGTCCGTCGCTGTTCAGCCTCCTCATTTCTATCCAATCCAGTCTCTCAAGTCAACTTTTCCTGTGAATAGAAGCCCTTTTTCGTGATAAGGAACCAATGAGAGGATGTATCACCGCCTGAGCCAACACACATTTCCCCTTCTTCACACAGTCGGCATCATGAATCCCCTGCTTCGCTTGCACGAGCTGACGTCGCGTGGTTTGGCGAGTACCAGCCTCCTCAGCGACGAGTCACTTTTCTACCCATGACCATGTTATTTTCCTGCCGCATTGCTCATTGTCATTGTCTTTTGTTTGTTCAGCACATATCCGCGCTCGGGACTCTATCGTGTTACTGGCATGCTGCAAACTTGAATTTCACCAGTCTTCTTCAGCATCTTCAGCGGCTCGTGCTTCCTGCATTGTTCCGGCGTTGAGTCTTTTTCTCTTGTACACTATGCATACCACAGTGACGGGCTCAGTGCTCGCCGCACTGACCTTCTCCTCCCTGCTTGTACCAACAACCGCACAGACATACTCCTCCTGCAATCCGCTGCAGCAAGGTGAGTTCTCCAACGCTGATTGCCTGCGACATCGCTGACTTCCCTCCAGGTGGATGCCCCGCGGACCCTGCTCTGGGTCGAAGTGTCGACGTCGAGTTCGCGGCTGGTGCCTCGAGCGAGTTTACAGCTTCGGGCGCAGTCAGCTACACCTCCGATGGCGCAGCCTTTACCATCTCTCAACACGGCGACGCTCCTACCATTTCCTCCAATTGGTACATAATGTTCGGACATGTCGATTACGTGGTCAAAGCTGCACCAGGGACAGGGATAGTCAGTGCCGCTATCCTGCAGTCTGACTGTTTGGATGAGATAGATTGGGAATGGCTGGGCGGCGACGACAGTCAAGCCCAGAGCAACTACTTCGGAAAGGGCATCACGACCACGGGATACAACCGAGGAGCATATCACGGCGCACCCAACAACCATGACGGGTTCCACACCTACAGCATTGACTGGACTGCCGATCAGATTGTCTGGTCCATTGATGGCCAGACTGTTCGAGCGATGACTCAGTCACAGGCCGAAGCTGGCCAGTACCCCCAGACTCCGATGTACGTCAAACTTGGTGCCTGGGCAGGTGGTGACCCCTCCAATCCCGAAGGCACGATCCAGTGGGCTGGAGGTGTTACCGACTACTCTGCCGGCCCCTTCACCATGTATGTGAAGTCAGTCCATGTCACGGACTACTCCACCGGCTCCCAGTATTCCTACTCTGGCACCAGCGGCACGTGGCAATCCATCACCTCCAACGGCGGTCAAATCAATGGTGAAGGGAACGGTGCTCCAGTCTCGTCCGGCTCGGCGCCTGCAGTCACTTCATCGGTACCCAACAGTGCCCCACTCGCCTTTGGCAACGGCGACGACAGCTCGTCCGTGACCGCAACTCGAACAGGCTGGCCATGGTCGGGAACGGCGACAGCGACAATAGTGAGCGTGGTAAGCTCTTCAACTTCTGGGCTGACAAGTTAGTGGCTTTTCTCTTGTTACAGCCTACCGCGGTGATCATTTACTGACTATCTTTCAGTCCGCTTCCAGTTCCCCATCCCCATCGCCGTCCTCATCGGCGGTCTTGTCCTCGGCTCCAGCCTCGGCCTCTCCTTCCCTTGAAATCATTACGTCGTACGACTCACAAGGATTTCCGACGCTCGTTACCATCTATTCCGCCACCTCGACAACTCCAACTTGCTATGACGACCACGGGTTTCCCACCACTTGCGCTACACCGACGGTTCCATCATCGAACGAGCCAGCGCCGACCCAATCTCCTGCAGAGACGACTTTGACCAGTTCTGTATCCGCAAATCCAGGTACAGCCGTTGTTTCGAGTTCTGTAGCAGGACAATCCGGGAATCCGAGCTCTGTCTCGACACCTTCAGGAGGATCCACCGCACCGACCATCTCTGGCTCCACGACAGCTGGCAATACGGCCTCTTCCTCATCGGCTACTGGTGCTGGTGCGTCCATCTCAGGAAGTCCTTCCACTGAGACGCAATCAGCAGCAGCAGCCACGGGTGCATCTACTGCCACAACCGTCGTCTCGTCCAATGTCTCATCTACCTCCAGTATTGACTCGCTGTCGACGGGGTCGGGTCCGGCAGCCACGACCACCGCAATCACAGCTGAAACCACTTCCAACGTCTCATCTAGCCCGACTTCCCGATCAGAAGCCACGCTTTCTACATCCATTTCGTCCACCACTGAGGTCGCCCAATCAGGCGGCACCACTACTGCGACCACCACACTTCCCTTGAATTCAGACAGCTCATCGAGCACCAACCCAAGCAGCCCCTCCCAGACGGTCATCACATCTAACGGCTCCACCCTGACCGTCATCATCGCGTCCTCGACAACTCCCGCAGGCAGCTCTCCCACATCGACCAATTCCGGACTTACGACGACTTCGTCCGGCACACGACCGGGCACGACGTTCTCAACATCGAGTCAAACATCCCGTACAGCGTCTACTGCTTCTCCTTCAGCTTCATCGTCAACGCCTTCTTCTTCCGCCACCCCCTCAGGGACGCCACCCGCCCCGAATAATGCGGCCGAACCAACCAATTGCCTCGCACGTGGAATGATCCCCGTGATAATGGGGTCATTTCTGCTCCTCTTGCTTTAGACATTGATGGGGTCGGCGGCGTTCATGCGAATCGATTGAATACGGAGTTATTGGGGCCTCCCCAGGCCGGAGGGTCGCGTTTGGAGCCACCACGAGGAAACGATTGTGACATTATGATGATACCCCCGATAGAAATGGTTGGATACCATATGATACGCGAGATCGTAGGATACGAGAGTACTCCGTACTGCACAGATAGATAGATTTGACACCGTCTCAGGACGACGTTCAATCCAGTAATACTAGTAACTGCACCATCTACATCAGAATGAGTTCGTGTCTAATCCGTAGATATGGGATATTAAAGGCAATAGGATTCCCGCGGCCGACTCAGCTACATCTTGTACCAACATGTACACTCCCAGTCTGTCCCCGTCTGCCTATTCCCTCCCTGCTCACGATCTGTGCACAGACCAAGGTGATTAGAAAAGTCAATACTCCGTCCAAGATCCCATGGTCAGGAACGTCCCTCCACGCATACAGTACGCGCATGAACAGTATATACATAACCGAGTATTGACTATATGCGTGCGTTGAAAATCGTAGCGAATCTGCAGACGGTACATGCATGGAGGCCTGAGATAGATACCCAACCCCCGTCTACTGACTAATATGTACTCCGTATGTAGGAAGTACTCAGTCCTCTACCCAGTCCGATTCAAAGGGCTCCCGCGCACCGAGCGTGAACCCCGAATTGAATGCCTGCCTATGTCTGGCGAGGCGGTGACCAGCATCAGTGACCGGCATCCGGAACCAGTCGGCGTGGGTGCTTTCTTGAAGATGAAAGTGGACAGTTTTTAGGAAGGCGGTCGGTGGCCTGGCCCTGCAACCCGCCGTGGAACCGTGGCCTGTCCTCTTCTCGGGGGAGCGTTTTCGATTCGAGGAGGGACCAGCCATGATGAACCGCTACTGTACCAGGTACGTCCATGGTCATCAAGCCGGTCGTGGTCTCTCTACTTCGCCCTCGCACGGCTTGTGCGCAAGGTCAAGGTCAAGGTCAAGGGGGTGCTCGGCGCTGAATGCTGCGCGGGTTATGTATGTGGATGCTGCGGCTGCATTAAGACCACCCGTGAACTATACAGGATTAAAAATCAACCATATCAGTACGAGGTACTGGGTCTGAACGCGAAGATACAGTATCTTTCTCAAGCCGCGGTTCATGGGTCGTCTCTTCGATCGACTAACCCACGGACTCCTTGGGTCGACACACACTAGGACTACCCCACTCCATCATAAGTCTCCGCTCTTCTCGAGCACAAGAAGCCAGTGTATTTTCCCGGGGTTACTACGGATGACTACTCGTGGTTATGGCTATCCATGAGTTCCTCAGGAGGGGCGGTCCTGGGGTCCGGGGCATTGTGGGGTAGAGAGCCTCGTTCGGCCGCTGAGCTCTCAGACTTACACCCATACGGGGAAGGGGGACTCTGGGCAGACTCTGGGGATTTGAGTTCCAGCCGGGTCCCGGGTCTCGCACAAACGAGAGCTTGAATTGTAACACAGAACGTGCGGAGCAACAGGGTCGCTTTAGGCAGTCGGCCAAGCTCGTGACCCCAACATGTCCAGCTTGAACCACACACACACATCCTTGCCCATACCGTTTGGCTTGGCCGTTGGCCGGGAATGAGGACAAAAAAGATCGACAGGGAGAGTAGTTTAGTACAGTACCTCGTTTGTTCTTAGCCGATGACGAGGGATCCAAATGACGGGCAATCTCTCGCTTCGACAGAGCATCTCGTATACACTTGTGCCTTGCGGCTAAAAATGTGTCTTCTGGATGTAGGATATTGATCTCGGTTATGTATCGACCGACCCTCCATCCCTCAGCCTCATCCGGTACCCCCTTCGTCTCAAAAGCGACGCATCAGAATAGAATGCCTCGGCCACGGCGAATCAAGTCTAGTCATCTCGAATTTCTCGAGTTTCGACATGTTCAATGCTCACCCGCTTCTCTTCCAGGTCGTGGACCAGGGCAGTTCCCTCGAGCGGTGCGTCGACCCTGGCGTTGAATTCATTCTTGGGATCTTTCAAAAACGCCAGAACTATTATTCCTTTGTTAGTTCCCGCAACTGCAATTAACATGAGTGTGGAGGTGGGCCATCGGCGCCAAACTTACGGAAAACACCAAGCAGTGAAAAGGCCCCGGCACAGACGTACGGGTACCGGAAACCAATGGCGTAGGCTTGCTTCAACGCCAGGCCGGCAGCGCCCACGGCGTCCATGGTCATTCCCGGCATCTCGAGCAAGCCGGGAATGTCACCCGCAGACAGGCCAGAGATGACGGCCCCGACTTCCTGCGGAGACGTGATGCCGAATGGAGCGACCGCGGTGGCCACCTTGGGATAGAGATTGGCGGCAAGTCCGTTCGCGAAGATGGCTGACTGAACCGCGACTGCGACAGAGCCACCCACGCTTCGAATGGAGCCGAGAAGCCCGGTGGCGAGCGCGATGTGCTGGGGCGGAGTGGACAGCTGGGCGGTGGTGTACAAGGTGATGACGGCCGATCCCAGGCCCAAGCCGTAGAAAACGATGTAGCCCCAGAAATTCGCTTCCCGCTCCGTCGCATGCACGGTGGCCATGAGGACACAGAAGATCAAGAAGCTGGTGAAGGACATCATTGCAGGGATCCGGACCGTCCTGGTCTTGTAGATCCAGATGCCCATGAGGAGTGCTCCGACCAACAGCATAGCCCAGGCCACACAGTAGCAGAGGAGGACGCGGAATGTGGTAACTTGGCCTGCTAGCAGAACTTCCATAGAGTAGGGGAACCACAAATTGGCTGCCATGAAAACAAACCCTTCGATCCACACACCGGCGAGAGAGAGGGCAAAGTTCCGATTGCGAAAGAGATCGTGGTGGAAAACGCCGTCACGCTTGTATTTCCACTCGTAGACGACCAGCGCCAGGAGGAAAGCACATCCAAGGGCGAAGGGGGCCGCCACGTGGGCATCCGACCAGGGGAATGGATTCTGCGAGTACGAAAGACCGAGGCAGAACAGGACGAGGCCGACGTTGAACATGAGGAGCCCCCACCAGTCCATCCTGCCCAGTTTCTCTCGCTGGGTTAGGGTGATCTGCAACTCTCGAGGAGCCGGGTTGTACAGCACTCCGATGAGAACGGTCGCGAACACGAAAATGCCACCACAGATGTACCAGTAGGTTCGGAAGCCGGCAGGGTTGTTTTCCGTCAGGGCTCCTCCGATTGTCAGACTCATGATCGATCCGATACTGATGGAACTGTTGAGGGCGGCCTGCGCGAACGATCGGTATTTTCGTGGCATGACCTCCGAGGCGACGGCGTGAAGAAGAGGTTGTGGACCAAACGCAAGGCCGCCAAACGCAAAACCGACGATGGCCATCTGCATTGAACTCGCTTTGGCGACAATGATGGAGCCGATAAAGCCGACGAACGTAGGGACCACGATGAGCCACTTTCGACCCCTAGTTGAGCATTAGAACGAGAGGCTTGGGTCGGTATGGGGTATAGCTTCACCAGTAATCGGATGCTTGGGCGATGGGAAGCGCAGCTGCCGCTGGGACAATCACGATGCAAGAAGACGCCCACGAGGCGATTTCAGGGTTTCCGACCACTTCCGCGATATCTCGCTGGTACACTCCGGCTCCGACTATGAAGAGCATTTGACAGACATATTGGCTGCCAAGTGCCTGTTGTTCGTCACATCAGAATGTCGGTTGGATGCATGTTAAGAGGGATGTCAGAGCTAGACTTACCACGATGAGAAAGAAGACTCTGATGGGATTCCAAGAGACAGGCACCTCCTCTTCGCGAATATCGCGCACCTCAACGGGAACCTCTGTCACGGCCATGTTTAGCCGAAATCAAATGATTGTTGTTGGCAAGGTCGAAGACTTGAAACTTGCCATCTTGTCAGGATTCGGGTTGCCAGTAGCCTTGTATATCTCTTTCGGACGGCGAGGGCCAAGAATCCGGGGGTCTGGGGTAGCCGGGACGTTTTTGGAGACCCCTTTCAATACACCTTCTGTCCGCAAACCTTATATATTTCGTATGGGGGTCTCGCCAAATGCAGGTACTCCAGAAACTAAGCCAAAGGTGTGCGATACGAAAAGTGGCTCGAAAGGGGTGTCCGGCAACCTTCCGGGGGGTAACTGAGCAGACCCCAGCAGCCACGCGGCAGAGCGTAGACCATGGAATAAAGGCTTTCGGCTCTCTGCAAGCAGCGGCTTGGCATAAGGAATGCGCGCTCTTCCAGTCTGAGGAGGCGCCTGGTGCAATCCTGGGGCCGTCATGCTCGACCAGATCCGCAATCACTGAGATGTGGACTATCACACATTTCGACGCTGGTACTCAGCCTCAAGGGAAGTCAAGCGTGTTGTTAAACGTAAAAATCGGTAGGTTAAGCACACACAGGGATGTACTGACATCGTCGTGTCCAAAAGAATCAGAACATACCGCTTAGCATCGCCACGGATGCGTACCGAGTCGCAAATCGTGTGTCATGACCGTAGACAGGGGGTCACTTCAAATTGCCGAGATTAGCTACTGACGGGGTTCTGCCGTGTCTTTGACGACATGCCCAGGGAGACAGACGAAAAGCTGGTCAGGCTGAACATCATGGAAGCACGGGTGCTGAACGGAAAGAGAAGTATGTATTCCCATCTTACCCGAGACTGCTATCCGTGAGCATGAACACTTTGTGGTCCGGACGGGCTAGACGGAGCCGTCCACTCCCAAGCCGCTCTGTGACAAGTTATGGCTAATGACTGAGATTCCTCTCTTGCAACTCGAGGTTAGCGTCGACTACCGAATTGTTGCGAGTGTCTTGGGGGTGTGTTATCCGACTTACGATAATCCAGCCTTCGGCATCTTGCGATCCTGCAAACAGTATCCATGACCAGAAGGGCGCGTAGTTCCCGTAGTCCAATCGTGTCCAGAGTGCGTCAGTTGCTTGCTCGTCGCAGAGACAACTGCATAGCCCCAGCTCGCCGAAGCTCAGGGACTTTTCTTCCCTCGCATATCGACCGTGGACCGTCCGCAGCCGATGTTCTTCAGCGCCTCACCTCTTACCTAGCCTCACACACGTGAAATGACTTCACATTACACTGCCTGACCCAACCAGAAAAGCTTGGTCAGAAGTCGACGAATGTATTCTGCAAAGGTCTTCCGCATTCAATGGCAAATCAGTGATGCAGTAAGTTTTGCCCACAGACTCCATCAATCCGCTCCTGCGGGAGCCTCGCATCGCTGTGACGGTGTTTGTTGAAAGTCTTGTCCACAGTCTCCATCATCTCTCCCTGAGGGGTTCTCTTATACATGAGTTTTTGCATTTTCGTGTTGCAACTCGCGGGAAAATGGCTGCGTGAGATGAAGCAAGTTCCAACTCGCAATCAGGCCTTGGTGCATCCTTACTCAAGACTTACGGCGATGAATAAATCGAGACACCGAGCCAAGCCTTCACGTGGTTATTTGTCAGCGGCCAGGGGGCGCACGCGTGGAAGGTTTCTAGAAAGACTGGGCTTCAGGGATCTAAGTATCACCAAGCACGAGCTAGAATTGCTATCATAAGTACTCGGTACTCGTACAGATCTGTCCTAGACCTCGTCGGGTGGCAATCGGATACCCGTTGCCCAACGCCCTCTGCTTCAGATAACTCGTTACGTGCGTGTCGTGAGGAACCGCCCATCCACGGTGCCTTATCAATCATAGAGCGATAGTCCACCGCTCATATCCGAGCTGGACGAGAAAATAGAAGCAACACAGGGGAGGAGCCGTGGTGTCTGACCTTGCAGCCCATTCATATCCTTGGCGCGCAGTGCATAAAGGCTGGGTTTTCATGCCCACCGGCGTACGTCACACAGTCGATGTTGGGCATTTCGCTCGGATATCCGTCCAGCGCCACTCCGATTTTGATAAAACACTGCAGCCATCCCACTCACCAGGCGTGCAGGCTCTGGTCGAAACTCTCCCTCCCGCGGCCACTGTCTCTCCCCGCTCTGGCTCTGTCTTTGCATCCTCTCGCCCCTCCTCACCCTTCACATCCGCCATGGCGACCGCGGCTGCGCCTGTCGACGTCTCCCAGACACATCCCTACACCTGCAATTCCTGCGCAGTTGCCTTCCGAAATAGCGATGCCCAACGAACGCACATGCGAAGCGACTGGCACAGATACAACCTGAAACGCAAGGTCGCAGAGTTACCACCTGTCTCCTCTGAAGACTACAATGACAAGGTGCTGGCTGCCCAGGCGTCCAACAACGCTGCGGCTGCCCAGGCGGCGTTTGCGACAGTGTGTGCCACCTGCCAGAAGACGTACTACAGCGAGAATGCCTATCAGAACCACCTGGCGAGCAAGTCCCACCGAGCAAGAGAAGTGGCGTCCAGCAGAGGCTCGGCACGAGACTCAAATTCAGTCATCGGCTCGATTGCAGAGTCGGAGACCAGAGACCCAGCCGCCGAAGCAGAATTTGAGAAGGTGGTGGCGGGAATGAAGGACACCTCGATTCAAGAAGTCCCTGCGATCACGCGCAGACCGTCGGCACCCGGTCCAGACACAGAGCCGCGAGCAGACCATCCTATGTCTCCAGAGAAGCGAGAACTCCCATCGATCCCGATCTCAAGGTGCCTCTTCTGCAACTACGACTCGCCGAACCTCAAACTCAGCGTCATGCATATGGCCAAGATTCACGGTCTCTTCATTCCCGAGCAAGAGTTCTTGGTGGATATGGAGGGTCTTATTAAATACATGCAGGCTAAGATTCACCTAAACTTTGAATGCCTCTACTGCCACAAACTGAGAGGCAACGCAGACGGCATCCAGACACATATGCGGGATAAGAGCCACTGCAAGCTTGCGTTTGAGACTGAGGACGAAATGGTCGAGGTGGGCCAGTTTTACGACTTCTCGAGTACCTACTCGGACGTAGAAGATTCTGACACGGAAATGGACGGGGTCAAGACGCAGCAGAATGGCGGTGTGAAATTGCAGGATGGTGAAGCAGCTGAGGATGAAGGCTGGGAGACCGATTCGTCCTTTTCTTCGCTCGATACCAACGATCTCGCCTCGGTCCCAAATGACGACCGGACCTCATCGTATCAACGGCTTCCCTTGCACAAACATCACTCCAATACAGATCCGCGACCACATCGCACCGCAGATGGCTGGCACTCCCACGCTCACCACCACAACAATGCAGTCTTCTACGATGAGCATGAAATGCACCTCCCCAGTGGACGAGTCGCTGGACACAGAAGCCTGAGGAAATACTACCGACAGAATCTGCACAACTACCCAACAGCTGCAGAACGGATGGAAAGAGCGCAGCGACTCATCGAAGAAGGCAGTTCGGAGGATGCTGATATGGACGACATCGATCTCCCCGCGACGCCACCTCGGAACAGTCAATTGATGAGACGCGGCGAGGCGGGTATGCTCGGTGCTACAGCTCAACAGAGACGTGACGTTCACTCTCAGGAAATCAGAGCGAGACAGAAGGAGAGACGCGCACAGAATCGGTATCAAGCCAAGCTGGAGAAGCAAGCCAACAGCCAGAAACACTTTAGGGTGAGTTTTGTCTCTAAGTTGGACCTTGGACCGAAGCATGCTGACTTTCTTCTCAGGATCCACTGCTCCAGTGATCGCCAAATCCATGCGGTGGACAGCTGGAGGGCGACACCTACCGGAGCACTCATTGCATCAACTCGAGTTGCACATACCATATTTTCAGCATAGCATGCATGGCGGGCTAAGGACACCAAAAAAACCAAAACCGGGGGCATGACTACAAGCATGATAATGAGACGACGTCGTACGACATTCCACGGTGACTCTTGATGAATGGACCAGCGGCTGGGAATGTGCTTTACAACTTGCTATGCGGCGTATGAGCTTGGGCCGGTCGCTCTACTGGTGTGATAGCAACGGTAGGAGCTAAAAGAGCATGATAGGAGCATGGTAGGAGCATCATCGCATTGCGCAATTCGTGCAGATAGAGTACTGTGTACAAGCTCAAAATTGTAGACAACGTACAGTATCTTTGACCTGCCGGAACGAGAGTCTCGACAGGCGGAACGGAAATTGTCTCGAGCACTGTACCTAAATTATGCACAGCGTGTGTCGAGGAAAGCGAGCTTGCCCCAATGATCCGCAATATATTCAGTCCGTTCTTGGTACGGTGGATTAAAAGGCTCAGACCCAACGCTCTTGGCTTAGATCTCCAAACCTCGAAGCTCCGAGAGCGAATTGACTTTCTCGTCGTCGCGACTCTCCTCCCTCCGTCCTGATACGACACCACCTCTCTCTTTACTCGCTCGCTCGCTCGCCGTCTTTCGATCTTGCCCTTTCGGCCGGGCGGCGACGACGACGACGATAACAACAACAACGGAGCCAGCGCATCCTTCTCAGCTTCCCTAGCAACTTCACCTGATTATCTACCTATCTTCCCTACCTTTACCTAGATCCATTTACCCAAGCTTTTACCTACATACATACCCGCGCCAAAACCACCTAACGCTGCCCACGCAACCCACGCTACCCCTGCCCCGACGCAGCAATGGCCAAGAAACCGAAATCCCGCACGATAGCGGTGCGCCTCCTCTCCATGGCCATGACGGGCTACTACCGCACGATGGTGCGGCCGCGCGCGTCCCGCCCGCTGAGCATGTTGAAGTACGACCCCGTGGTGAAGAGACAGGTCTTGTTCCTGGAGCAGAAGAGGGGAGGGAAATAAGAAGACAGCGGGAAGAAAAAATGTTTCAGGCAAGATGCGTGGTGGGCGCGAATATCATCGAAGATTCATGGTCTCTTTATACTGAAAGGGGAAAGGAGGCGGAGGAGGCAGAGGAGGAGATGGTGGTGGGAAGAAAAGGCTGAGACGCACGCATGTAATTGACTACTACCGTCGTCCGGTCGTCTGTCGTCTTTCGTTTGTCTCCTGCCATGCCGAGCCATGCTATTGACATTATTGGGCCTCGGAAAGGTATACAAACGGCAAAGGCAACGTCAAGGGCAAGGGTTGTGGTTTTGAGAAGTGTTGTCCACAGGCAGGCGGCCTGGTTTATCGACGACGACCAATCTTCCATCTTCCATCTTCCGTCCGCTATATTCGCTATATTCCCCTCTCCCCATCCTCGCCACTGCGCAACAAGAACCGACCACCCAACCCCCTCAATCAACTACAGTACAGTCTGCGCACCTCTGGTTTCCAATACCCCCAATTGCGAATCTCAAAATCTTGGCAGCTCCAGCTCCAGCTCCAACTTCTACTCCTACTCCAGTTCCAGACCCACACCCACCCGCACACACAGAGAGAGCTACATAGCTATGTATATTACCGACTCCGCCCAACTAGTGCCTTGATGTGTATGTATCCTCTCCATCTGGACACACGCGTCCGTCCGAAGAACCCTCGAGGCCAAAACACCGGCATGTGGTGGTGGTGGTGGTGGTGGTGGTGTTATTGTTGTGGCGGTGGTTTCCCTGTGGTCTGGATGAACGCCCAGGAACGAGGCTCGAAGATAAGATATGTACTTTGCCGCCAAGAGCGAGGCGTGTCAAGTTTCACCGGGTTTGTTTTGATGAACACCTGATTGGGCACTTAAACCCTTACAAGACGTCCTGCTTTGCTTGACTTTGCTTCCCGTGCGTGGGCCCGAGAATGTCAAGTTGTGCTTGGAGGCTAAGGTGATGGTTAGGTTTGGTCTGGCGTTCAAGCCCGCATTCCAATTAGGCCTTCAACGGCTTGACTTCAGCGCTCATATGCTGTCCGAACACGAGGGCAGCATACATGTACATTATCTGGGCAGCTAGACTGTACAAACACAAGCTGTAGCTCTTGCATTTGTCCTTGGAGATTGAGAATACACGCTACTCACATATGGGTCTAAAGATGCTCATTTCTACTGTTCCTCAACTTGCTTCCTCCATGTAGATGCAGTCTTAGTTCCTGCTTCCACTTGCGCATATCATCAAATCCTCCATCTCATCAATGATTCCTATAGCTGCTCCCCATATCGCCTAGCTGTACTGGAAATCGACATAAAAGATAGGCCCGACCTTAAAAGATATCTTGTTCACCTGCGCCAAGACTTCCACCTTTTCCGACACCGGTTCATGCGGCAGGCCTGCGCCCCCTATGCCATCACCAACACAAAACTGACGGTGATCGCCACTTTATGCCTCTGGGGCAAAACGGCTGCTGTATCTGTCCTGTCGAGAGCCTTTGCGTGTGGGCCTAGAGGATCGTTGACTCTTTCCTGGTGCGGGCGCATTCGTCCCCACGACTGAACTACTCTTGCGCCAGCGGCCTGAGCCCCGGGGTGAAGTCGGTTGGGCAGGCTGTGTCGGCGTCCGGTGCTGTGGAGCTGTGACTTCATGGTTTGGTGGCCTCCGCTTGAGCCGCTTAGTGTTCTCCTGTGGCGCATTCTTTTCGGCCTCTGGCTCTATTCGACGCTTAACCGCGGAGTTTGGCTGATGCTGCTCCCTTCGGACCGCAGGTGTGGAAGCGCGGTTGCGTCTGTTCTCGGTACCCGGCTCAGGTGTGGCAGTAAATCGTTGATCTTTTCCTTGAGAGCCTCTTCTCAATCTCCGCGGACTGGCTCCTTGCACTGGGACGAGGTGACCGAACGTCATAACGACGCTGGGAGCAACACCGGTTGCCACATGGTCTGCACCACTCGCGTCCTCTTGACTGACTTGATCCAGTAGCATTTGGTCGCCCTGTGATGAGTATGAGCTCGAAAACGGACGTCCTATGGATCCCTGGCTATTTGCGGCTCTTCTCACCCTCTCCGTCGGCAGAAGATATCCCTGTACATGGGGGGAGGGCTGGGTACTAGCGATGCGTCGTTCAATTTCGTCTTCGAGGGCGGGCTCCTCATCTTCGCTTGGAACAGGACTAAGTCCCGTGTTGCTCTCCTCTCGTTGTGGGTCTGCAGGTGGAATGAGGCTGCGCTGGCCAACTGGGACAGACTCTGGGACTTCCAGTTGCGTCTCAGCAACGATGATGGCGCCAGAAGACAAGTCCAATGGATCGATATCACTGGAGAGTACACCGTTGTGGTTTGGATCTGAATGGGAATGTCCAAGCTGACTGTCTGGAAAGACGCCGCTCCTCGCTGACCGGTCCGCCCACTTCCTCTGCGGTTGTGCCTGTGTCGCTCCCTCGTCGAGTTTGGCGTTGGAGAGCGCGCCCTCAAGGTTGAGTATTTGCTGTTGCATGGTAATACATTCTCCTTCCATTCTTTCTCGGTCGTCTTTGAGCTTCTTCAGTGACACCAATTGCCTCCGCAGCTCCGCAAGCTCGCCGTCCTTTGCCTTGATGATATCCTCCAGTGGTCCAATCTGGGCACACTTCTTGTTCATCTCGTCGAGAACCAAGTCGAGGGTAATAACGTTCTGCTTGAGAGAGGTATTAGTTTTCTGCAACTCGTCGACTCTGGCAGCCTGGTCTTGAGCAGCAGAAAGAGCATCCTCTAACTCAGCAATTTTGGAGTGTGTCTGCTGTAGGTCCATCCGCACTTCCGCCAATTCCGAGTTCTCTTTCTGAAGCTGTTGCAATTGCTTATCGACTGCAGCTCTCTCTTCAGCGAGCCTTTCCAGTTCTTGTGCCTGTCGCAGCGAAGCTTCAAGAGCGGACTCGAGCTCGGCGACCTTGGTATAATTGTGCTGCAATCTCTTTTGCAGATCAGGAATCACTGCGTTCTTCTTTTCAACTTCCTCCAGCCGGTTGTTGATTGCTGCATTCTCTTCAGCCAGTCTGTCTTTTTCTTGAGCTTCTATTTGGGATGCTGCAAGAGCAAGTTCCAAATCACCGACTTTAGTCTTCTTCTGTTCAAGCTCTTCCTGAAGATCTATTATCACCGACGCCTCCTTCTGCGCTTGCTTCAATCGCTCTTCGAGATAGGACTTTTCTTCAACAAGTCTGCCCTTCTCTTGAGCTTGCTCTTCCAGATGGGCGCATCGAGCTTGCTGCTTCTCGATTTCATTTTGGAGGATCTGCATTTCCTGGCATTTGTCCCGGATCTCCTGCTGCTGAGATAGGAAATCCTTCTTGAGCTGTTCAGCACCGGGCTCTCGTTGCCGGAAGACTCCTAGCTCATTCTCGACTTCTTGCAGGTGTGTTAACGTTTGCTCGAGCTTATCGTTTGTCCAGTCTAATCGTCGTTCAGTGTCAACAACCTCATCATGCAACGTATATTGCTCTCTGATGGCAACATCCGTCTCTCCCCGGGATATCTCGAGCTCTCGCAGGAGCTGTGATTGAGCAGTACTCAGGCTCTTGATTTCTTCCCGAGCCTGCGCTCGCTGTCGAATTTCATGGTTCAGCTGACCTTGTAGGTCACGGAACTCACGCTTCATGCAGTCATCGCGATCCGCCTGCTCGAGTTAGCGCGTCACCGGAAATCTGCACCAGACACTTACTGCCTCGTGATGGTCTTGTTCATTTTGTTGTTGAAGCCCCTTGGAAAAGTCTTCCGCCTTGCTCAACTCTGATCGAAGGCAATCTTGTTCATGCAATGCTTCGCTCAGAAGAGCCAGTAAGTCATTGGACTCCGCTTGGTGCTCATCCGCCTCTGCTTCCCGCTCCTGTTTGTATTTCTCCAGCTCTGAGCGTGCCGCCTGGCACTTGAGCCTCCACTCGGTGATATTGGTGGTAAGGTCGTCGATCGTCTTCTGAGCAGCCTTCCTCTCCGGGTCAAGGGCTTTCTGAAGGTTGTCAGCTATCCCTTGCAGGCAAGGTCCTTCCTTTTCCGCAGTAGTTTTGGCATCTCTGAGTAGCTTGATCATTTGTCCAGCCTTCTGCTCCAGGCCAGCGAGCGCTGCTTCAACGCCATTGAATTGAGCAGTATCAGATGAAATCGCCGAGAGCAACCTGTGTGCATGAGCAGAAGCATCTTTCTGTAGACTGTCCCTCAGACGTGTGATTATAGTCTGCAAGTCCTCAGACATGGACTTCTCGACCATACCGAGCGATGTCCTGGCTGTTTCCAGAGTGGCTCTTAATGAGAGCACGTCTGACTTTGTACACACATCGGTGTCGAGAGCGGACCGGATGTTTTCTAGCGACTCGAGCATTCGTCCTTTCTCCAGACTATCTTCCATGTTGCCGTCACGGAGGACTTTGAGACCGTCACACAATCCTTTCAGGGTCTGTGTGAGCTCCTGATGTTCACTGTGCATTCTGATATTCTGCTTGTCTCTCTCCTGCTCCAAATGAAGGATATGCTGCTCCAACTTGTTGCATCGCTGTCGTTCGGTCCTCGAATTCTCATATTGACCCTCGAGAAGGCCGCCCATCTGATTGATGGCTGCGAGACGCTCTTCTGCCATTAACCTCACCTCGAAAACTCCGTTGCGGATGTTTGCCATCTGCTCTGAGGCTAACACAGAGGTGGAGCGGGTGTCCTGTAGCTGTGCGAGGAGCTGGTCTTTGTCCTTGTTAAGATCGGAGATAGCTCTTTCGAAGCTAGATGCCTTCTCCTGTAGCTCTTCACAGTCTTTATTGGTCTCCAGTGCCCATTTCTTCAGCTTGTAGTACTTCTCTTTGAACTTTTTCAAGTTCTGAGTTTGAAGGTCGTATCCTCGAACATATCCGTCTCGAGCATCCATAGCTTGCCGTAGATCTGCATCTGACTGCAGCTTTTCCTGTCGAAGAGTTTTATTTTCGAGCTCTAGATGCTCAGATCTCGTACGGGATTCATCGTGTTCCCGTGCTCGGGACATCAGAAGGAAGAGGAGGTCTTCTTCAGACGGTCGTTGCATGGTTCTTACATAACTATGTCGATGGACCTGTGGATTCTGGACATGACGCGGTGGCCGTCTTCTTGGCGCCTTTGAGACTCTGGAAGCATGTATTGGTGCTAAGTCGGCAGTCGTAGGGGAATGAGGAACATGGTGGGCCTTTGCGCTTCCCCTGGCAAAGGGAGAACTCATACCACCAACGCCATCCACGTTACCGGCATTGAGGCACTGGTTTGTTGACGTCTGTTGGGGAGCATATGAGCCTATTTTGCTTTTTGTTTGAAAATCTTCGTCGGTTGGAATGTGTCCATCTTGTTCATGGTATAGAACAATATGCTCCTGCTTGGCGTCGTAGTCTTCTGTAGCGACGTCTTCAGCAACAGGAGAGACCTGCTCCTGTGCCTGCAGAATGAGCTTTCCATGCTTTTGTTGCTCTTGCAGTGATTCAGCCCCAAGCCCAGACGAGTCATTGTGAGGTGTCAGGGTCGGATCATTTGTGCTCTCCGCATTGTTCCTCGCAGATGCCCTTGGAAACTGTTCGCTGGTGAGGTTCATTTCAACGATGGGTCGGGCTTCCGAGGTTCTGCATATGAGGTTAGTGCCGATGAACTCTATGAACGATGTTGGTCCCGATCATACCTATGGGAAGTAGGAAACTGCACACATTCTCTATGCTCGTTTCCTTGCTCATGTGTTGCAGACAGTGTCTGGAATGAGGAACACCCCTTGAGAGGCTGCGTTGCTGCAGACTTCTGGTGTGCTGGCATGAAAGAAAATGTTCCATCATTCAGAATGTCGTCATGAAAAGAAGGGAGTTGCAGGCGACGGGAGGGTACAACCACTCGTGGGGTCTTTTTGAGTCCCTCGATGTACAGACGAGCGTGTTTAGTCGTTGGAGTCTCTTCGACCTCGTTGTCGACGGCAGCAGATATGCCAATTTGTTCGTCCTCGATTGAACTGTACTCATTGTCTGCATAGGAAGACGGTCCAGCCTTGGTTCCAAACGCGTCGTTGATAAGGCTTTGTGGCTGTATCGTATTGTCTTCCTCATGCGTTAGAGCAGGAGACGCGTTGGTTTGTTCGCGTGGCCCCATGACTGCAGAGGCAGAGAAGGAATGACACTCGGTTGGTGGGACCTCAGACAAAATAGAGGGAGGAAGCAAATTCAAGGACGACACCAAGGATTACTGGCTCCGAGACCCCCAGATGCTTCATACCTTCGGGTCATCGAAGGTACTGGAATCGATGCAGTGTGAAATCAAGCTGAGGGTATCAAGAAGTGAGGTGGAGGTGAGGCAAGTCCGATTGTGCACCTGCAGTTGGGACCCAACGGGAGCGTGCCTTCTACTTTCATGGGCGAAAATGTCACCGGATTATGCTGGTTAGATGGTAGATTTGACCATGGGAGTACCTACAGTCGTCTCGGGAGGTGAGACTTTTCTCGTGTCTCAAACAACTAATGCCTTGTTACGCCCCCGGGCCCCAGACTGATCTGCTCACTGATACTTCTCCAGCCCAGGGGTATCCGCAACCCTGTAGACGAGCTTCTTCGAGGAGACCTTCCTGTCGTACAGCGCCTGCACACCTCGTTCCACCGCCAGGAGTCCATCGAGTTGCACTTCGTCGGGATGTGGAACAAACCTGCCCTCGGCAAGGAGGAGCGTCATGTACCTGGATGAGATAATCCGTCAGCATGAGGATAGCCAGACTCAGTGGGGGTTACAAACCTGTAGAACACGTAGGCAAAGTCCCGATGGACTCTGGCTTCCTCTTCATCGCACCATTTATGCGGCTCGCCGTACGCCGACGAAACAAAGACGCGGCTGAACTCGATACCTTGAGGCCACTCCGGCACCACAGGCTCAGGAGGATCCACCATGGTAATCTTTCCAGGCTCTGGGCCGTCCTTGTTCAGAATCTCGATGACGTGTTTCCAGCTGTCGTGTTCAGAGATGGCGTCGAAAGCGTGGTATAGTTTGACACCCTCATCATCCAGGATCTTCTGAACATCCGCCACCACGTTGTTCTTGCGGTAGTCCACAATATAATCGGCAGCGCCTACAGATCTGACAAAGTCGGCACCGCCGCCGGCAATGGTGATGATGGGGCTAAGCCCGCTCAGCTTGGCGAACTTGAGGGCGAACGTCCCAACGGCCGATGATCCTCCGTATATCAACAGGGCCACTCGCTTGCCCTTGGGCACTGGGTTCCAGGGCGCAGGGAGACCCAGATGTTGGTAGAGCGCCAAAGCAGCAGTCATGCTCGCGAGTGGGAGGGTAGCGCCGGACTCGAAGGAGGTGTTGGGAGGCAAGAAGAACGTCGTGGAAGCCGGCGCAATGGCATATTCAGCGTAGGACCCGGACGGAGTGAACATTCGGTGGAAGGCAGCCACTCTGTCGCCAGGCTTGAAGTCGTGGACATCCTTCCCCACTTTGTAGACTGTGCCCGCGATATCGTCGCCTTGGTTGGTTTTGACTGGGCTTGTCAACTGCGGTCCGTAACAGATAGCATTGCTAGACCTACCTGGCTGTGCACTTGCCTTCCAGTCCTTTGGATTGGAATCTGTTGCGACAACCTTGATCAATACTTCGTTCTCAGTCGGTTCCCTGTTGTCTACTCAGCAGAGCCCTGGAAAGCGGGAGTATGGCATGGCACGCACGGAATAGGGACATTGCGAGTCTCCGATGAGATGACTCCATCCTTGCGTTGAACACCGATTTCCAGCATTGTCCGATATGGAGGAACTTGTGATAGCGGTGGCTTTGAGAAGTGCGAAACACACGGGCCGGTCTGTCTATTTAACTTGACAGAGACACATGTGGGTTCGCTTTCCGCTGTGCTCAGACTGTATTCTGTATTACCTCTATCTCACGTCAAATTGTCCCAATCGGGCGAGTGCTCTGCTTGGTGTCTCATGCTCCACCAGAGTTCTGCAACCCACACCGCACGGTTTGTAAGCGCCAGAGACCTGGCTTTCCAACTGGATCCATTCAAAGAAGAGACGGGGAGTACCCTTCACCTAGCATTCATTCTTGGGTATAGGTCTCCACCCATTTGACCGATACTTTTGTGAAGAGAGGAAAAGCAAGATATTACCGGAGAGGCGGTTGGCCACCAACCGCCGATAAGGACAAAGTCTCCATTTCCCGCATCAGCCATCGGGAGAGATGAGGGCAGTCAAACTTGTCAATCGGAACTGCCGATGACCAAATCCCGCAATGACTGTCGTGGTGGATTTTGAGGGAAAAGAGGAGCGATTAGAATTTCCACCACAGACTGTACGAGGTATGCGCCGCGGAATGCTCTTCGGTCGATCATTTAGCTCTATGGCCCGCAGTATCGAGGAGGTACTAGGTAGGCAAGGGTTGCAAGGCTAATGTAAAAGGGGGAGGGTACGTCGCCTAGTCCTACCTATTCCTATTCCGGCGCGAGTCCCCAACGCCTTCTCTCGCTTCTAGACAGGCCTATGATTCATCCCTCCTGGATATATGAAGTACGAGTACCCGAACTGCTGGTGGTTGGCAGCGAAGAGAGAGAAAGTTGTGTGTCTAGCTGCGTCGAAGTGCCGGTGAGTAATTATTTAGAGAGCGGGAAAGAACACAAAGGGCAGGTAAATGACCCTTTGTCGGGAACATGGAATATGGCATACCGCAAACGGCGCGGGAACGTCTTCACCTTTGACAAGCTGCGCGCGTCTACAATGTCACAAAGGCAGTGGTGCGGGCCTATAAGTGCGCCTCCAGATTCTCAATCTGGCTGCAATGATGGAACCTAAGACACACTTATCTATCTACATATCTACATCTTGAAACAGAGGGGCAAAAAGCAAAAAAGACCGCGATGTCTTCCTCTCGCCTTGATCTCCTCTCGTCCGACTATGTCGACGAGCTGGACGTGCAGGTGGCGGCGCTGGAAATCCGTGCCCAGCGCCGCTTCCAGCAGGAACGCGACCTGTACCGACACTCGGTGGGGATCGCGACAGCCAAACTGCAGCAATACTGCCTAGGGCTCGTTCTCGCCCACCGCGGTCCCAACGACGCCATCAACTCCGTGGTTGAAGAGGCGGCCGCGAAGTTCGGTCTCCCCGTTAACCTGTGGACAACGCGCGAGGTCAAACAAGTGTGGGACGAGATCATTATGATGCTACGCGTACGCCCGATGGCGGGCCCGGCGTCTGGGAAGTTCGTCGACCTTCAGGATCTCGCTGAAGACGCCAGTCCGGCCGGCACCGAGCATCCAAAGCCACGTCAGAGCAGTGCGAAGCAAGAACACGGCGAGATAAGCGCTCCAAGGAAGCGCGGCGGAGCGAGGTCGTCATGGACGAGTCGCGCCGGAATGGACGAAGACGAAGCCAGCCCTCCACCTGTTGTACACACCAACGGGATTGATATGCCTATCAGAGGCGGCGGGAAGACAGGGTACGACATTGACGGAGCGTTGGCGCGGGCTGGGCAGGACGTGGAAGACCCGCCGGTGTCCCCAGGGAACAATCGGTTCAAATATCAGTCTCAAGAGGAGATCCATGATGAGATGCAGCGGGTGGCAAAGATGGCCGAAGAGGCAGCGGCTGCTCGAGCTGCGGCGGACAGGGAAGAAGATGCCCGTCTCGAGATCGAGATCGAGAAGCAGAGGAGGGAGGACGCGGAGATCGCAGAGAGGGAGAGAGCAGCTAGGGCGAAAGAAGATGAGGACAAGGCCTCGGGCACTCTCAATCCCATACAACAGATGGAGTTGGACGAAGCAAGAGAGATGTTCCGGGGAAATTTGAGTGACGAAGACCAAAAGATCCTCGCGGAAGCCAAGAAGGAGCTCGGCGAGGACATTATGCAGTGGGGCTTTGCGGAGACGAAGAAAGTCCTCAAATGGCTACTCACAGGGGTTCGGGAGCAAGAGGCGAGCGTGCCCGAGGCCCAAGGTTGACAGGGAGGACTCGAAAGAGCCTCTTTGATCTCCATCGATGGTTTGAGAGCATTCACTTGTCAGAGAACTGATCCGGAGGCTTCAACTCTGCGACCAACCTGACGGTCGTCCCTTGGTCTTGGTCGACGTATCTGCCCGGTGGTTGGACTGGAGATGCTCCGTCGAGCCTGAGTGACTTTGGCCGGTCTGTAGGCTCGATAGTTGAGACGACGGGCTGGAAGTCTACCTTTCACTCATTCGCTCATGAGATGCACAAAGTTCAACTCACAATGTACAAAGTTCAGTGTGCTGTGTCCATACACGGCCTTATTGTAAGGGTATATCCGGGGAACCAAGATGTTTCTTTCTGTCCCATTCATTTCACCGGCGTCAATTCTCGTCCACCATCATCCACATAATCGTACAGGCGGCGGCCAAATCCTGTCAACCAACCTCCCTGGCGAGGCTTCACCGGTGTCGAAACCTACCGCCCAAACACCTTCTTCCACATGGGTGTCTTCGGACTGTCCATCTCAAAAGCGCTCGACGGGATGCTCACGCTGGGTGGTCTCGGCCTCTTCTTGTCCTTCTTCGTGGTCATTTCCCCACCAGCCTCATCTTTCGACTCAACCTTCACAGCCGACTCGGGCAGCCCCTTCTCCACATCTCTATCACTGCTTGAAGAAGGCGAGTCGCTCCGCCCGGCACGCTCCTTCTGTTTCTCCTTCACCCCGGCGGTGGATTTCGTCCACGACAGTTCGTCGTTGGCTTTCTTCAACGCCACCTCGTTCCGCTGTCTTCTCTCGACGGGTGAGAAAGTCATTCTCTTGGGTGTGATTGGCGTCGTGACAGCTTTGACGGCGCTGCTGACTTTCCGTGCAGAGCGTCGAATGGTCTCTTTCATCGTCCATTGCCGCTTCTTAGCCAGGAAGAAGAGAGTGGTCATGGTCACTACAATGTAATTAGTCTCGTCGCATGATTATAGGAAGAGAGGTAGGGGACCTACCACCCAGGACCACCACAACGCTAACCACCACGGCAATAGCAATCGTGGCCCCGCGGCTCAGATTGACCGAGCCGGTATCAGGACCCGCAGCCCCCGCATTCTCAGCAGAGGTTCCTGGACCGGAGCCAATATCACCTGGTTCAACGCCTTGCGCACCCCCACCATCGCCGGACTGGGCGAGAACTTGTGAATATCCCAACAAGTCAAGACATAGAAGAAGCGCAAGGTATTGTACTAAGGGTTGAGAATGCCGTGACCGCATGTTGTGGAGGCTGGGTCGACCAGAACACCAATCTGGACGTTGTTTGGAGGCTCGTTCGACGGGAATATCCGTCTCGACGTTATTAAGAAGCTCGCTCGGCGCCAGACCACCCGTCTCGACTCGACCGTATTCAGATGCTCACGCTTGGGTGGGAGAAAATACAGAGTAGTGGATTACGGGATGGCGGTGGTCAATGAACAGAAAGAGAGAGAAAATGCAGAAGGGGAGACCCGTTCTCACAGCGTTCGATTCACTCACCTTATGTTCGAGCCGAGACGCGCCCGCATGGCCTGCGTTTGATTTTCACGGCGCTACCTCACATGCATCTGGGCAGCTGCACAGGGCTCGAGCAACTGCACTGCCTTTGTGACCAGCGGCCACGGCGAGCGGCATAGAAAGGTGACGACTGCCATTGGAGGCGTGCTGTCGGTGTGAAACAGGTGAAGAGAACGTGAAACACGAGCCAATTCTTCGCATTAAGCGCCGAGGAGCCCTGCCAAGGACGCGCCCTAGCCAATCAGCTTGCTGCTGCAGTCTTAGTGGAAGCTTGGCTCCTGCGGGAAATTGAGGCACAGCACGCAGTCACGTGGGAGCATCCTGTCAACAAGGCTGAGTCGGGTGCAGCAGGTCTGGATCCCCTACAGGATGTGGATTGCGTTTCTCATTATGTCGTAGCTCTATCACATTAACGCTGCCTAACCCATATGTGTACATTCATAGACACTATCCTACACCAATCTCATCTTTCCGAACCTCTTGCCCACCCACGAGCGCTCTCATGCTCTGTCCTGCCCTCTTCACAAGGTCTCCCATCCACCCGCGTTGACCTCGCTTTCCAGCTTCCGAGCTATCGTACTCCACACGCTGCCGTTGGTCATCAGCCAAGTGTCTCTCAGAAGTTTGTCGTATCTCTTCTGGTTCAAGATCAGCTGATGCTTTGACCTCAGCCCCGAATCTGTCTCTCCATGCTTTGTCAAATATGGCGCTGAAAAGAAAGATCCATGACTCAGAGTGGAAGAACTTGGGGCCAATTGAAGCCGTCGAAGTTCTTCGCGATCATTGCTACCGGTCTTGGGGTCTTTCGCGACATGCAGCAGTGCCACGTGACATTTCCGAATAAACAGGAACATGCCAATCGGGCTCGAACACTTCTCCACGTGAGCATTGCACCCTCCTCGCATGTCTTCCGTCAGGCAGCAGACCGTCTGAGAGCAGAATATTTCGCCGCAGAACAGACAAAGAGCAGGGTCGGATACTTCTTTCCCTGTGGTCGGACATTTTCGCCGCTGGGATTCTTCCATCAAGACATCAAAGTATCGGGGCAGCCCAATCAACTCAAAGGGTGCGGGGTGCAGAAGCTTGATCCCTAGGGGCCGCAGAGAGAAATCGAATTGTGTCTGCGCCGACGCGTTCCTGATCTCGAATCGGATGCAGTCCAGGAGCCAGATTGTTGCCCGGTCTTTCAGCGTGCTAGATGTCGAGTATTCGCCAAAGCCGTTGAGGATGTCGCTGATACTGGGGAGCTGTAACAGGTGACAAAGCCGCTCGAGCTCAGACAAGCCAGCTTCTGTCCCCGCAGTAGTGGGAAAGTCGACACCGTGCGCAACATGAAAGTAGATGGCGGCCTTTCGCAGGAAGGCTAGACTGTACACCTTGCATAGCTTGAACAATGTACCCGCTGTGGTTGGGGACATAGCTTGAAGGAACTTCCGAACCCGCTCGTTTTCGTCAATCTCCTGCACTTGATCATTAATCCAAGAGACGATGCTTTCAACACCGCGAAGCTGCTCTGGGTCTGGGTTCGGGAGAGTGGCATGCCGGATATGCCCTTCCACCAACTTTTCGCTAGCCTTGATAAAAGCTTCCGAATCGAACAAGAAGGCCAGGCTGACTCGCAGTAGTTCTATGGTCAGGGCTAATTGTAAGACGTGGCGGGGCTCCAGATGTCGGATTGGGCCCAACACCATTGTGGCCTGAACCAGAAACTGGAAAGGGTCCAGGGACAGCAGAGGCGGTACTGGTGTGGAACTCGCCGGCGCCGCGATGTTTCCTATCTTTCCGGCCAATTGACGCTCAATCTGGTCACAAAGCTCTCTGTACTGACCCTCGACCGAGCCACGGATGGTGAAGGCACCTGTAGCTGCATACGCTCTCAAAGTCGACGACGTTATCTGCAGATGGCTGAGAGTTTGCTGAGGAATACTTGTCAGCAATGAAGTGCCGTATTCTGCCTCACGGCCTCTATGCCCGATCTCGACGGCGGCTATTGTGTTTGCCAAGGTGTTGACAAGCAGCTGAAAGTGATTGACGTTCCAGTCTTCTTGTTGAATCGCGCTCTGGCTGGTCCTTGAAACAATCGTCAGAGTTTCTCGAAGACGCCCATAGATGCTTGCTAGTTCGGCAAAAGAGGCCAGCTCCGGTCGTTCCGCCCACGCTTGACTTGTTGGGCTGATCGTGAGATCACCTGCTTGCCACCTGGCTATTGCAGGGGTCAAAGAACTATTGGAGAATGTGGCCAGGGTCTGCGAGTGCATCTGCGACGCCTGGCTATCGAAGGAGATGTCTTGGCTTGCAGTTGGCGCCTGGACCGAAGGCAGGTCGTTGTCTAGGAAAAAATCAAACTCCTGCGAGACGTTAAGCGCACCCGGGTAGGACTGCTCCGAGTGCTTCCAGATGATGGGCAGAAAGCTGTTCGCAAGGGCTTTGCACAGCGGGCAAACGAATTCCTTCAGCGGAATTCTTTCTGGGTGGTTTCTCGCGACCTGCTGCAAGTGTCTCCGGGTAATGGACTGATAGTAGTTTTCGAAACAGCTGAAATGCATTATATGTCCACAGCTGGTAGACACCGGGCCTTTCATGGTGTGGCCCTTCGGCCAGCCTTTACCCAAGCCTTGAAAATCGACATTCACCTCTTTGCCGTCAGATGTCATCCGCTTCACTTGTTCGTGGTTGGACCCCGACACTCCAAACGGACGGACATTCTCGATAGAGCGATCGAGACTATCCGGAACCGCAAAGAGCTCCCCGACAAAATCGTCATCATCCGTCGGCGTTTCTCGGAGGATATGGGCATCGCTAACCATAGCGAATGTGCCATACAGCCTGGAGTCCGATGTGTCCTCACGGCATTGTATGCAGAGCCCAGAAGGATATTTCCAATGGCGGGTCTCGGTCGATCTCGGTAGTTCGTCCTCTGGCGAATCGAGATCGTCATCCCCCCAGTCAATTACGCCCTGTTTGTCCATGAAGCTCTGTTGTTGCTGTTGGAACTGAGCCATGACTTTTGCTTTTCGCTCCATTGCCTGTTTCTTCTTGGCTTCCAACTCATTCTCAAAATTAGCTGGAGACGCCGTGTCGAACCTGCCCGACGGGAAATCAAGATGCTGAGTAGCAGCAGTGAATTGATGCGGCAGCTTCTGGTTGAAGAGCCGTAGCATGTGTCTGATTTTGCTGCGGCACGAACTGAATTCGTCCATCAGCCAAATCTTGGATAGCAGTGCAATAATGGTCGAGGGCGGGCCATCGTGCGACTCTAGCTGAAGGTTGATGGCGTGGCGAATGAAGGATGGACTATCAACGCTGGTTGCTGCGTGGTCCTCGAATGTAGCTATGAGCGCCAGCTGGAGAAGAATCTGGAGGAATGCCTCCACTCTCGTTGCTGAAACTGCTGGTTTGTGCTTATGGCCGGACGCCACGTAGAGCAAGGTCTTATGGATGACGTCGGCGAACACAGTGGTGTTGACGACTGCACAAAGATTGGCGTAGGCCTCGCATGGGATGGGGTGCAGCTTGGGCTCCATTACAATGTCGTCGGGCGGTTTGTTCAACTTCTTGCTCATCCAGTTCTTGTAGATATTCTCCGCCTCATCCCTCTGGTTCTTACTAAAGTGCGAATTGTACGGGTCCAACTCTTGCAGATACTCTTCCTTAAGCTCAAATAATCCGGAATCGTGAAGTCCTTCGGGTGGCCTATATTTAGTCATCTGCTCAAGCACATCTTGGAGGTGCTCATGGTCTTGCGCGCGTTCTGTCAAGCGAGAATACAGATCTGAATACGACAGTGGCTTGAAGCACAGAGTGTGAGCAATGTCCTTTCGAAGTGCCAGCAACTGCGACTCCGGGTTATCCTTGTCCGTGATAAGGGCATCTCGGTCGGAAAGCAGATTGATCAGGAGATACACAAAATCTTCAGCAAGATCCAGCATCTGATTGTCGTCGCAGATCTCAAGAGAGACAAAGCCGTTCTGCATCCAGGCTGAAAGGCCAAAACGATCGACCATAGACACCAGCACTCGGCTTGGATCGCAGGCCACAAGGGCCGTCTGGAGAAGGAACAGGTCGCGATGGTGCCCAACATCCCGATGCGCAACACTTTTGTATTGCACCATCTGATGGCGGAGACTCATCCCGTTCCGTACCCAAAGATTGGCTCTCATCTGCGCCAGCCAAGCGCAGACCCGGAGTGGAAAGTCAAACATTGCGAGGAGTGCATCGTCGACGGAGTTGAGCGCAGTTTTGATCGGGCCATCACGGGTTGCCAGTGGTGTATCGTGTAGGTGGGACAAGAATGTCTGAGCTGCTTCCCGAAGCGCCGCTATGGACTGTTTGAAGTCCTTCCCGCCCTCTAATAACCAGGACAGCGTGTAGTGAAGCGGGTGATGAAAACTCAGAGGGCCTTTCTGGACCACGAATTCAACAACACTGAAACCGAAGGGTGCCACGGTGTGAAAACGAACAGGCTCTTTGATCTCTGCTTGGTCGAACCGCCGTCTCTCAAGCCCGACGGAGTTGATGATGGCGATGGCTGCTGCGTGAGATATCGCATCCCATGTCGCACGTAGAGCCGAAGGGCTGCTGTGCTTGGACAGATGATACGCCTCAGCGAATTGTCGGCATAATTTGTTGATGTCGCGAGTCAATAACGAGGCACTAATCCATGCATCTGTTTCATACTCGACATGCTCCCCAACCGCTCTCACGTTCGGACAGATACCCTGCGACAGCTTCGCGAGATCAAGGAACTGGAACAAATACTGCGGCTCATTGCGGGCTTTAGCCTGCACAAACGGGGATGCCAGAAAGTATCGGAGGTCGGAGAAGAAGTGATACAGCCGGCGATTGGCAACGGACCCTGCATCGAAGCCCAGAGTCGCTCCCGGATCGAGATCTTTTGGCAAGCCGACCTGCCTGGTAGTCAAAAATGTGTAGAGAATAGCCATCAGGTTCGTCAGGAAATTTCCCCGCTCTATCACCTCTTCAGTGATAGATGGCGTCGTCAGAAGCTGCAACGACAAGTTGATAATGGAATGATCTGGCTCTCGATCCGCTACCAGATAGAGCTGCGCAAGGGTCGTGTACAAGCCGGAAAATCTCAACCCAAGAATTCGCTTGAACTGGGGGATGTTGACCAGCGTACTGATGAACAAATCTCGGATGCTCGTCCGTGCAAGCTTCCACAAGCGAAGGTCGAAGAGCACCATTGAGTCTACGCGGATATTCTTCGTGAGATCTTCGTAAATAGGAAGAGGTGTGTTCTGCACCGATTGTGGTGGAGACAGCCTCCAGTGGTTTGGCGGCGTCGACCCGCGGCGCGCTCTGCGAACAACGGCGGCGGGCGTCCTTGGGATATTGAGGTAGTTGATATTGCTGTCAGGACCAGTTGGAGAGGCGTCGGCACCGATAGCTACCGTGTTTCCAGGATCTCCAATGTCTTGAGGCACCGGCGGCGGTGGAGGCGACGGTCCGTCCATGTCCATCCGCTCTGCAACGTCCAAAAAGTCCGCGTCTCCGTCAGTGTCCATCTCTTCAGCATCATCTGTAACGTCTGGATCGGCCGTCTGTTCGGGAACTGCGATTTCAGGGTCGGCCTCTGCGAAAACTGTGGCTCTAAGGATGAAATCGTTCATTTCGCGATCAGCATCAGCATCGCCAATATCGTCATCGTCGTCGTCATCGTCATCGTCGTCTACCTCGCCGGGATCGATGTCATCGCTGGCTCCATCATCGTCTAGGATCTCCACCTGTAATGCTCTTTGCATTGCAAACTGTATTGTATCAAAGTGCCTGAGCCTTGACCTTCTTCGGTACTCGCGGTCATCTTCATCGCCATGATCATCCAGATCTTCTCTTCCTACTTTGGCGTTCCAGGCTTCGCTCCCTACCCGCCAGATCTGGAGCATCTCCTCGCACACGATACGGCGCAGGATGTGGCTGTCGCCCGCAATACTGCAGCTGGCAATATCGGTCAGCCATTCGATGATGGTACCGCACATCTGTTCTCGAAACGTGTCCCGTGACGATCTTATTGTGACTGTGATCTTGATTTCTTCGATAATCTTGGCCATGCGAGTGAGCTCCTTGAGGTCGCGGGAATACCTGACGATACTTCTTCCGAGGTCGTTAGCCTCTTCAGCTTTCCGCAAACCAAATGCTTCGCGCTCTCGACACGCTCTCGCCACTTGCGACTGCACCTCGCGAACTGTGTGCTTCTCGTCGTTCCAGATGATCAAGCAATATTCGGGATTCGTTTCCATCTCGTCTCCCGACACGTAGTGTTCTGCAGAGAGTCGACTTCTCAATTCATCTTGGGCCACCGACTCCACCGTCTTGGGCAATCGTAGGTTCTCGGGAGAGCATGAGATGACGTCGCAAAAGTAATCGAGAGCCTTGCTGATGGTGGTGCGGATGGACTCTTGTAAATCAACGGGCAAGGGGGAAACATGCTCATCCGTAGTGGTCCAGTCATCACTGGCTGTATGAATGGCGCACTTGACAGGTCGCTTCCAGGCCTCGTCGTCTCCGCAGTCGCAACAGCCACTATTCCCTGCACTGACATTGATGCTGTACTGATGGCCCTCGTGGTCACTAGCAACAAAGCACCGAGCGCAGAGCACGGCGGTGTTGTCATCGGTGCAGGTACTGCAGTGGTAGTTGGCCTCTCCCGGCTTGAAGATATGTCCACACGGATGACCCCGCGCGGCAGCAGTGTATTCGGCATTCTCTTGAACTCCCTGTGCGTCTTGTAACTTGTATGAGGCGGGAAACCCGTTCGGAAAGAGGTCAAGCAAGTAGTCTGGTTGGTCGTTGGTAAGGGATCGGAAGAGCGTCTCTAGGAGGCCCTGCTGCGCAGAGACACCGTACCGATGGCCGTGCCGCCACGGGTGCTCGCATAACGCCTGCGAGAGACGAAGGTCTAGGCCGGGGGTTGGTGCGCTCATGGTCAGAGTATCCTATTGCCTGCAGCCCGCATTTGGACTTTGGATAGCGGTAATCGGTCTTTCTTTTCGTGATGGGCAACAGTGCGATGGAGCGGAGTTGGGCAATGGTCGAAATGTCTCCTTCCTGCAATAGTTTGTCCGTAGTCGTCCTCTGCTTGCTTTTCCTGCAAGATTATTGACACTCAAAATCATATGTTCCCAGGGTTGGGGAAACCATCAGAGAGGATCGAAGTTATACCCTCCACTAAGATTCAGCCTGGAAAGTGACATGTGCCTGAGGCGAAATCCACGACGGCGTGATGCAGCCTGATGCCGCTTTGACGCCAGCCGTTTCTCAAGATGATCAGCCACCCACTGATTATCACGAACTCTTCGTCACGGTTATTTTCTATCCAGTACGGAGTATATCCAAAGGTTCCTAGCTGAGTGCTCCTCTCCTTTGCGCTCCCTTTGCTCTGTTGTCATGCTCAGACCGTGCGTGATCCCTCCTATTCGTCAATGAAGAAATCCGAACTGAGGTTTCCGGCAAGCTGCCCTGGCGCAAAGAGCCTACTAGTCTATCGTAGCTCAAGTGCTTCGCCAGGTCATTTTCTGCAGTTACAAGAATCTTCAAGCACATGTAGGACACGGACTCTGTTTGTAGCCACATCACCTGCCAATCAACACCGTTGGTCTGAACGTCGGGTCACCTTTCATCTTGAACTGGATTTATTGTCGTCCCCCATGGTTATGTACAGAGGTAGAGTCGATTTTGCACCTTCCTTTCCGCTTTCATCCATCGTCTTGGACTGAGTGAGGGAACTCCATACTCCAGAAGCGATGGCCGAGCCGCTACTCTTCTTCCTCTTCTTGTTGCATATATTTGTGTTTGATGTCTTTCCATTGTCGCTGCGGTCGCAGGTCAGTCGCTGTCCGCAGAGAGCAAAGTATGTAGGTCAGGTAGCACGTACGCCCTTATTCCAGTTGTCCCATAATGCGTTTGTTGCTCCTTCAAAGCCCCTACAGCGTGCATCAGCTTCAGAATACAATGTGCGGGCGGAGCGAGCTCACAGTTCGAATGAAAAAGCGCCAAGGAAGATGACTGTGAGGTAGGTAGCGTTCTTTCGTATTAAGCCACTGTGAGGTGTGAGCGAAAGTGTAGACGAGGCGGCTGGCATGTTCCTACTTGAAGAGGCCCCGGGAGATTTGTGCCTGAGGTTGATCAGTACCAAGAGCGTTTCAAAAGCTCGCGGATCACAGAACTCACGCTAATCGGCATCTTGGACAGCTCTGGGAGGTGTGTGGACTTCTCGTCGTCGTGAGGGTAAAGGGCTGCGAAGTTCTTCAATAACTCGAAATCGATTGGACGAATTGAGCAGCTCTCGAACAGCTCAAAAGCCGGGCTGCGGACGCCGTTTATGGAAATCGCCGACGCCGCTTAAACGGCAGTCTGACGGTGTCACGTGTTCGATCCAAGATCGCTCTTGAAGAAACGGACTACGTACTCCTACAGTACATCTTGCACACCTGACTCAAAAGCAACTTTGGTGGAAACAGTTTTGTCTGCTCAGACTCCGATCAACGGGCACACAACGGCGACATTGCGTCAACTCGATGCGTATTTGCACCACTCGGGATATAGGCAAGAGTTTTCTGATCCGACCTTAGGGCGGTGCACTCATGGAGTACATAATGGACTCAACGCGCGCGTAGCTGACCTCGCTCCCGAAGTCAACTATCATTCACTGTGCAGCTTCCGGCATGTATTGGGGTCGGAGGAGGTACGATGGCCAGCCGGGGTAATCGACTGATATTCTCGCCGGGTGGCCACCTCCTTCGATTCGCGTAATGCATCTTCCATGGGCCGGCATACATGCAGCATAGTCCATCATAGCCGTAGCGCTCAGGCTATTGGAAGTATGTACTTGAACATGCCTTTTTCGCCTGGTGAAGACAATCATGGGTGAAGGCCCGCATCCCCCCGTATCGCTGTCAGGGAATTAGATCTAGCCGCGACTCCCAAAACCGTGCTGCATGCTCCCTCGAGAACATTCTCATCATCAGACGCGGAGGTGTCTGATCGCTCCATAGACCGTCGGCGCCCTTGCTCAACGCCGAACGTCCACCACTCTCATCAGGATATATGCATATCTAGTGTTCCACAGCCTCCAGGCGCCGATTCTCGCCGGCGCGCTCGGTGATCTCGGACTTCGATCCTTCGGTGCCAGTGGGAGGAATCCCGGTGCGGGTGTTGTGTTTTGCAGTGTTGTCCAGCCGACTGGTGCTTCCCGCCGGCATGTCTTAACGAGCAAGTCTATGCCCATATATTAACGCTCCCTCAACCACTCACGCTCGTAGACTAGGCAGGCTCCTGTGCAGACTCGGCCCCCTGCCCTACTACAAGTGCCTCAGGCCCATCATACCCCAACTTACTCAGATCCCGGCGCAACTCCATCTCCTTCCCGATCTTCATGATCTGATCGTGCGACAGCTTCTCCCCTGCAGCTTTCTTGTCTTTGAGATCCTGCACCGCCCGCAGTTTCTTCAACTGATTGCGGATCTTCTTCTGTTGCTCGGCTTCCTGGTCCGGGTCAGCGTTCGCAGGGGAACCATTTGCCGCCGCCGCGCGTCCGCCCGGCTTCGAGATTTCAGCCGCCTTCATCGCCGATGCGAGCTCCTCCTCGTCCTCTCCAGCCGCTTCAGCCCCGTCGGCGGCCTTCCTTCGCGCCGCTTCCCTACGTTTCGCATTCTTGCTTTTGCCCGGGGGTTCATCGGTGTGCGCGCCGGGTACCCCAACGGTGCCTGCAGTTCTGTTCTTCCATGCCTCGGCGCTACGATTCTTGTACGTCTCGACGTCCTCGGGCGGGCGGTACCCAGGCCGCACTCGGATTTCCTTCCTGGTGGACCCGTCGGCGCGGCGGGACGACGGGATGTACGACGCCCCGTCGGCGGCGGTCTGGATGCCGGACTTGGTAGACGACGGTGGTTCTAGGCCTGGCATTATGGACGTTTACGGCTTCTGGCTCGTAAATTTGCTTCTGCCTCGAAACAGTCAGCCCCGCATGATGTACTGGCTCTTCTGGACCGGACTGGACTGGAATCGGCGGGCCCGGCTGCCTTTGCAGGGTTGAGGCAGCGCCTGGCCTGGCTCGAACACAGCCGGAAAGACTGGAATTAGGCTTCTTAGCGGCGGTGAAGAAGGCGCTCCGACAAGTTGTGCAGTCATGGTGATGTGTACGGAGCAAGTTGTGTGGGGATGAAGTCGCAGGGTGATTCGGGCTATCGTCGGCAATTCAAAGTTAGTGTGGCAGGTGATTTGCGCTGTGCTACGGAATACCACAAACACTCGTTCGAGTAGGGCCACAGCACAGCCTCTTGGCGATGGAAGTTACACTCAAGAAGTCAACATAGATCTGCTGATTCGGTATTTCATTTACTGCGTCGTGACTGAGTTTGAGCTGCAATTCAAAGCTCTCATTTTGTTGTTGGCGGGTGACTCGAGGCAAGTCTGCCGAGGGCAGCATCATCACTCGCGATTGCTCTCCTCACGAGGTCTGATAAAAAACTGCGGGCTTGTTGGATCTGTTGCTTTCTCGGTGCTTCTCTTACATATGCGCCGCTCGGTGTTTATTCCCTGGAGATGCGCGTGGCTGGCTGTAATGCATTGTACAGAAATGTTGTAAAGTGCGCATTACAGCCTCGAACCCGACCTGCGATCCTTTTCCGCACTTTTACAACTCGTAGCCAAAATGGCTACGACAGGGCGCCCGAAGGTGGCTCTACCTTTGACCTGGCCAGCCGCACTGTCCCTCCACCAAACCCACACGCCAGAGAGATTGCAATATTGGGCGGAGGGTTGACGGGACTAGCTACTGCGTACCACCTCAGCCGTGAACTCCCAAAGGCTAAGATTACAATCTACGAAAAGAACACCAGGCTCGGAGGATGGGTCGACTCGGAAATGGTCAAGGTCGACAATGGCGAGGTGCTTTTCGAATGGGGCCCCCGAACCATAAGATACAGCCCGGGAATTGCGTCCTCGCCAATGCTCGAGATGGTATGGGCACCACTGACTGTTCCTTCGCACGTGTTGCTAAATTCCCATTCCTGCTAGGTTTGTGACTTGGACCTCACCGATGATCTTGTCGCCATATCCAAAGAGTCCGCCGCTGCACGGAACCGATACCTCTACTATCCAGACCATCTTGTCAAAATGCCCACACCGTTGAAGGGTTCCTCGTTCTCCGAGTTTCTGCAGAGCGTGCAAACCGTCCTGACCGAGCCACTCTTTGAAGAGTTCTGGAATATTTTCAAGGAACCGTGGGCGACTCTCCGAGACGAGGACGTGAAGGACGAATCGCTAGGCGATTTCATATCCCGAAGGTTCGGCAAAGCGGTCACTGACAACTTAGCCTCCGCATTTTATCATGGGGTCTACGCCGGCGACATATACCAGCTGAGTGCTAGGACCCTGGCCACACTGTTATGGCATCTCGAATCCAGGAATCGCGACGAAGAATCCAGCATCCTGTTGGAGGTCTTGGCTAATAGGCTGAATCGTCGAGGCATAGTTCGAGCTGATATCGTTCGCCACCAGCGGCGCTTCGCTGCTACATTGCATTCACGGGATTCTTTCCTGAAGCGGATACCAAATCCGAAGGTCTTCAACGGCCTGAGTGTTTATACATTCAAGCATGGCCTGGCCCAGCTGACGTCGGCGCTGGAACGGCGCCTCCGCCTCAGCACAAATATCACCATCCTCGAGTCAACGGCAGTTGAGGAAGTCAATCTCGTAAAGGATCAAAATCGACTCCGTGTCTGGCCTCAGCACGCTCAAACCGCTTCGCCGGCGACGTATGATTACGTCGTCTCAACGCTGAGTCCAGAATACATGCAGCAGTTTTTCGTGTCCGATGCTACTCGAAATATGACTGGAACGATGGACGCGAAGGTCACTGCCGCTTGTCACCATAGCAACAAATCCGTCAACGTTATGGTCATCAATCTCTACTACAGTAACCCGAACCTACTTTCGATCAGAGGATTTGGTTACCTCATTCCACGCTCGGTGCCGATCGAACAGAATCCCGAGCGTGCTTTGGGTGTCCTCTTTGGCTCCGAGACTTCGGGACGGTTCGACCCAGTGCACCGTCAGTCGGCTCCTCCCTTCTATCTTCAAAGGGAATGGGACGAGGAAAGAGGCCAGCCTGTGATACTTCCACACGAACCTTATGATGGTCCGGACGTTGTTCATCAAGACACCGCAGAGGGCACAAAGCTGACTGTCATGATGGGTGGACATTGGTGGAGCGAATGGGCTGACAGCGATCTACCAACTGAGGAGCAAGCCATCGAGATGGCCGTGACACTACTCCAAAGACACCTGGATATCAAGGAGCGACCTGCAGTAGCGAAAGCCCGACTCAATCGCAACTGCATTCCGCAACCTCCTGTGGGATATCCCCAGGATATGGCCACCATTCATGATGCATTGCTATCCACATATGACGGGCGACTCAAGGTGGTAGGGCCCTGGTGGCAAGGTCTCCCAGGAATGAATGATTGCGTTCGTGCGGCACGTGATACTGCGTGGGCAATCCGCGACCAGAAGGACGAAGTCACCGGACTGCAAAATTACATGCGCGAATCGTGGGTTGTGACGCACCTACCGACAAGGCAGGCAAGGATTGAGTATACCAAGTGAGATGTAACGCCTATGAGCGGTCATGCGTGGATGATGTCTTTACCATGTAGAATAGAGTATTGACGCGTCGTACATGTACAAACACAGGGACGTGAACACTTGGAAAAGGGGGATTCTCTCAATGAATGCAGCATCCGTTCTCAATTATAACTCACCACAAATTGGAGGGCTGACCTTGTCATTGACCGAAACTTGCAAACACATAACCCTCCAACCCAAAAGCAATGCGCGGAGCTGGCACGAGCGGAAGCACGTCGCGCCATACCGTGTACAAGTCATTCGAGTGCCATGTCTCACCATCAAATCGAACTCCAGGGGCTACGGGGTCCTCTCGCCACATGAGTACGAGCAGACGAACGGACAGGAAGGGCTGTACTGTGGAGCGATGACACGGAGGCCAGTGCAATATCCTACCAGTGATGTGCTCCCGTACGGAGGACTTGGTAACTACCAAGCGCTATCTACCTATATTAACTCACTACTGCGTAGTACTGTGCTGTCCTCGTGCACAATTTAGGTAGGTGTGTAGTGTACTGCGTACAGTACATCTGTATGGTACGTTCTGTCCTCTAGAACTCGGGGACGCTCGCTTCCTATGGCTCGGGGTTCCCGCCTACAGTTTATGCAGGCTAAACTCCCCAGTCGGTCGGGCACATACATAGCAATGGCCGACGCGGGAACAGCCTCGTTGATAGTACAGTACACCACAAATCAATATCTCAATGCGATGCTTCGTGCACCTTCTGCTCGATCGAGTGCTGCCCCGTTTCGGAAGTGTCCGCGGCGTCGTTCGTCCGTTGCATCAAAGATGCGTCGGCGCGAGAAAGGGACGGGATTCGACTGTCAAGACGCAGTACGTGACCGGGCTCTACGACGTTTGCCAAGGTCGCGGGAGGCAAACACAGGCAGTGTGCGAACGGTTTGAATTGACGGCCGTATTCACAGAGACCCTGTACCAGGACGTGGTCCGGCACTGGAATCACGGCCCCGCCAAGTCCATGCCGTCGAGCAGTATAGTCCTATCGTCCTTTCATCTCTCTGACCAAGGTGCCGTAATGCTCCTTCTGGTCCTCCGCTAATTTGCCCTTCGTATCGCTGATGATCGTCAACACCAGACTATAGTTGTTATATAGGAACTTGGCTCGTTTACTTGCATCCCCCGCACCCTTGGCTAATTTGCCCATCAACGTCTCGTACTCCGTCCTCAGCCGTGCCAGACTATTCGAAACGGGTTCGTCGTCGCCTGCCTCTGCGCTGAGCAGCAAAATGCCCTGCAGGAGTTGCCCGAAGCGCTGTGTAATCGCGTGGGGGGCAACCGATACCCTCGACGCGTCCGATGCCCCTCCGCCGACCAAGGAGAATGCCGCAGCGGCACCGCGGTTCCCGCTGCTTGGAGTGGGAACTTTCCTCAACGACTCGCAATGAGCGTCCATAACCATTTGAAATCTTGGCCACAAAAGAATATTGGTGTAATTGACGTAGGAGTCCGCCACGGGGATCTTGCGTCTTTGCGCTTCAAATGCGAAGTGCTGATTCAGACGCACGCAGAGAAGGAGGCCCAGGCAGTCGTTGGTGTTTTCGACAAGGGATTTTGTCAAATTGTGGCCCGTCGTGAAGGTCGTTTCAAAGATCTCCGTCACGCGTCGGGATATCTGATGGTACGTGTTCGTTGCGAAGAGTTCTGTGACGACAGAATACTCGGCTGACACATTGTCGATGAGAGCCCGATTAAAGTTCCAGAACGGGATCTCGAGATAGTGTGCTGATTTGCTGTCTTCGGCCAGATAGGCTGGGATAGCAGTGGTGTCGGTCTTGGATTTGAGAATTTCTTCTCGACGGCCGAGACTGAAGGCATCGTGCTGGGGAGGCGCCGGTTTAGACGAGCCGAGGACGTTTCGGCGTGCCGGAGCGGGATCCGAGCCAAGCAGGTCGTGTAGGTCAAAGGCGTGGATCTGGAGGGAGGAGAGGGCTTGTTGGTAGCGGGAGAAATGGCTGCTGTAGTACCATCGCATCGTGTTGACATATGCTTGGCCAATTTCTTCACCCAGCACGGGGTTGTTTCGGGCCAGGAAGACATAGAGGTCCTTGTATCTCAGGAACGTTTGCTGTTGAATTATTTGGGCGTTGATGTTGGGTGAACGGAGTGCTTTGATCTGAGCCACAATGTAGTCTCGGATTCGTTCAATGGCTTTGGCTTTGAGGTCCTCAAGGAGAGGTTTCAGGTCCTGCAAAGCCTTGACCTGTTCTGAATTCTTCTCTTTTGCGTCTATGACGAGTGACCTCGCCTCAACCTCATTGATGGCTTTGACGAATGTCTCATCGATGGAACCCTCGGCAATGGACCGCACGGTGAACGGAGAGAGGCTCACCTCTTCGACCGCAGGACCCAACAGCTTCTCAACATTGCGGCGGTTGTCGAGTTTGGCATTCAGATGGATAGAACGGGCTTGTAGTTCTTCAATTTCCGCAGACACCTGGCCGAGTTCAGCTTTGAAATTGGTCAAATACGTCTCGACGTTTCTCAAGACCTGATCGCATTCCAACACTGATTTATGAAAATCTTGGTATTTCTGTCGATTCTCTCTGGCCGACGGCTCAAGTGTATAGCTGGGCGCAGAGGGGGTTTGTGGTATTTCTCGGTCGGCAAATTCTTGGAGACTCAAGCCCTCGAAGTCAATGTCCTTGGCCGGCCAGCCGCGCCGAAACTTGGGTGCTGCATCTTGATCTTCCACATTGACGGGTGTCCCAAGTAGAGCCCTTAGCACGTTGACTGGGTCTGGCACATCTGGAGGAGGTCTCTGCTCAAACCGCAGAGCTGACCCGTTCGGTTGCCTGGGTGGGGATGTGAGAGAGGTGGTAGAGGTGTTCGCACTGAGGTCCAGAGATGTAGATGATCGGTTGGCAGACAAACCGAGGCCAGACAGTGTACGTTGGGACTGCGCAAGCTGGGAGTTCTTGCGCGGAGCGGGAGAGTATGGTCTGGACGGCGTGAGAGACTCCCGTGGGGCTCCAGGCGTGGCAGCACCGGCAGTCAAGCGGTCCAGCCACATGGTGAGTATGCAATTGTGAGAGAGATCATCATCGGGTTAGACGGTTCAAAGACATTACTCCCAAAAGCATATGGACACAAGGCCCATCACACTCGTTTGGCCACGTGCTGCTATATTCCTCCGCAGTACGCTCGTTGACGAAAACATTCACCGTACAGTGCCAAGACCTGCACAAGGACACACAAGGGAGGTTTGCCCGGCGATGCTATCGATTGGCAGTGGCGGTACTCCGCATCCCACTCTGCAACCAACATCTGCAACTCATATTTTCCCTGCGCCTGGTCTGCGTTCTCCCTCTCGACCATCTCTCTTTCCCGAGAATTTGTCGCACACCGACTTATACCGGTTCCTCCATCTCTAACTTCTCTCTACTCTTCTTAGCGGCATCTTCTCGTCTATCCACCATGGCGGACAACGACGCGCAGGTAAGCAGTTTCCTGATCAACCCCGCTTCTATGCGCTGCCCTGGCACCGGCTCAGCCAGTCGTTGCAAACCAAGAGCCTCATCCGTTCTTAACTGACACGCTTGTGCGTCCAGCATGAACACACCTTCGAGTCTGCCGACGCCGGTGCCTCGGCCACCTACCCTATGCAATGTTCCGCCTTGAGAAAGAACGGCTTCGTTGTCATCAAAGGCCGCCCGTGCAAGATTGTCGATATGTCCACCTCCAAGACCGGCAAGCACGGTCACGCCAAGGTCCATTTGGTTGCTCTTGATATCTTCACTGGCAAGAAACTGGAAGATCTGTCCCCATCCACCCACAACATGGACGTCCCCAACGTGACCCGCCGTGAATACCAGCTGGTAAGAGGTCGAAATCACCAGTGTATGAAGGCTACGAAGTGCTAACTAGGACGGATAGCTCGATATCACTGACGACGGGTTCTTGTCCCTCATGTCTGATGATGGTTCCACCAAGGATGACGTCAAGATGCCAGAGGGTGAAGTGGGTGACAAAATTGAGAAACTCTTCCGCACTGACGAGAAGGATACCAGTGAGTTTCACTCTCAGTCTTGGCTTGAGCAGGTTCTTACACACTTTCAGATGTCATCGTCTTGACCGCCATGGGTGAGGAGGCTGCCATCGACGCCAAGGAAGCTCCGAAATAAAGGGTCTCCGAGTCGAACTGCACATCTGCGACTTCCTATTCACGACTGTTGTTCTTATGGATCACGAAACCCATGTCACGTTCCAGAGCTGGTGTCGGGACTGGTCGCCCAATCGAGATATCTAACAGGCAGACTCGATTTTTCCTAGAGCTAGTTTGGGCAGTAACTCTGTGGTCTGCCTTGAAAAGCAATCTTCTCATTCCATGAAAGATTTGCATGCCGGTGCATTTTGAAAAGTGGTAGCTAGACGAACAACAACAACCCAGGAATTACCAAAGCCAGCCCAATGATTCGCGTGCTTAGAAAGTAGTTTTGGTATTTCAGCCTGGTTTGTCAAAATGTGCAAATAGCCGACGGCTGATTGGTGCCACGGCAATTTCATCAATCGTGTCACACATCATTTTCTACTGTATACCCCAAGGTAGTTTCGCACACTGAAGACCTTTGCCGCGTTCCCGATCTCGTCGGTGCGAGATTTCTCACTGGCCTTTTGAACTTTCACAGCACTTTTCCGAAGCACATCGTATCGCCATGCTCGCAAAGCCCTTCCGGTCGCAGACACTCCGCCAACAACATGGACGGAGACGAGTGCGCCACTTGCGGCTCGACCGACTTCCATGACGAAGACGGGAGGATTTTCTGCCACAACGGGCACGATCAAGGCCGCGGCCTGACCACGGCAGAGGACGACGCCGATTTCGGGAGGCAAGGGACCGTTGTGCGGAAGAAAGTGGACAAGGAGAAGCAGAAGGTGTCGAGGGGTGAGTTCGTCCGCGCCCCTCGTCCGCGCCGCCGACGAAGAAAATGGCCATCTGTGCAATGCTCACCGGATTTCCCTAGTGCTTCGAGGAGCCAAAGCGTTCCAACTCTTTCTCCAATCCTGGCAGTTCATCTTGTGGAAGCAATGTCACGTCCTGGTCCACCAGAAGGGTCTCCCGGCGGAACTGTGGGTAAGTACATAGTCATCAATCATAGAAAGCTACATCTCTCTCCCTCGCCGCCGTTGGAGCCCTTGTTGACGCCCCCACCAGAGCGTCGTGCGGGACCTGTGGACGTTATGGCTTTCGAGACTAGGGAATCGACTGCAGGAACCCCCCAGCACCGCCGCCGACGAGCTGCCAGATACGAGCGGCCACGAGGCCGACACTACCGCTAGCTCTGGGACTGAAAGCGATACGGACCGCGACGCCTACGCGCAGAAGCAGCTGCGGAAGAAGACGAGGAGCAGATACTCGGCGCACAACTATCCAAAGCTCATCGACACCATTGCCTTGGCATATATGGGTATCATTATGCTCAGGAGGCCAGTCGGTCAAGCGACATTTCTAAGGTAAGCACGAACCAATTGGTCGACCAGCGTCTTCCCAAGTTCACGCGCTGGGAGACGACCGAATCCAATGCCTGTCTGCGCTCTTCTCTGACGTGAGGGCTCATATAGATGGATCCTCGAAGAAGACGTCCCGTTCATTCGCGCAATCCGGCACGTGCCCCAGGAGATGAAGGACCGCCTGCCCGGCGAGTACCACCAGTCCCTGGACACGACAACGCGGCTCCCTGGACCGGACGACCTGCAGAAATCGATCTACCACCGCGCCAGGTGGTTCAACACCTCGTTCGGCATGGCCATGCCATCGATCAACCAGAATCTCTTCCTTCTGAACTATGTTCGCCACCTTGCTCTCCCACTCGAAGTCTATACTACCGTGCGCCGCTTGAACACGATCACCAAATACGACTTCACCTATCCTGCCACGGCGACACCGCTTGAGACCACACGGCGTCAGCCTACCACATACCCTGAAAGCCAGTTGATGTCGCTCGTCGTCGTTGCCACAAAGCTCCTCTTCCCCTTCGACTCGGACACCGTCAAACGTTACCCGAAAGACGCCAACGACCCCACCACACTGCGCATGAACTGGTCATCCTGGCTTGAAGCTAAAGGCAGGTTTGACAAGGACATCAGCACCGCACGGAAGACGAATGGCCTGAAACCTGGATCCGAGATCCTCGTCACGGACCGCGATATCCTCGGCATGACGGACCAACAACTCGACCAATACATGAGCTGGTATCAACGCACGTGGATCAAGACCAGTGCAACATCCCCAAATACGCAGGTCCAGGAAGGCGGCAGCGGCAGCATGGACAGGGAAGTCCTCGATATGTTTCCTCTTCCTGACGTCCCGGAACCGAGGGAGGGCCGCGAACAGAACGAGAAACTCTACGCCGAGGAGGATACCAGGCTCACCGACCGCATAAAGCAGGTTCAGCACGCTCTGGGTCCTCGGCGCGCTATCTCGGAGGAAGAGGAACTCGAGCGAGGTCTCGAGGTCCTGCGCCCAGGCGCACAGTACCCTCGGTTTGCGAAAGCTGAAGATGTTGACCCCGCGGAGAAGGTGGCAGTTAATGGCCACGTCGCCAAAATCTTCCATGAGGAAGCCGCACAGACGGCTTGTTTGAGCTTGAAAGCCCTCATATCGGCGGTAAACCGGACGGAGGAGAAGATTGAGCTGTGGCTCGCAGCTAGGCGACGGGAGGACGTCTTTGGCGAGGACAAGTCCGCCAGCGATGGAAGCGGGGTGGGGGTCGAGGACAGCGATATAGATGAGGACGTTGCGGTTGTTCCCGAGACCAGTCCTCCCGGGAAGTTGGCGAAGGAATTGGATGGGCTGGGACTCGGGCTGTCGCCGCATGCAGAGGACGACGATGGGGATGTTGATATGCAGATGCTCCCAGAATGAAACCGGCTCCGGTTGCTTGGTCGGTTTGGGGACGTACTGCCATCTTATTATTCATTGTGCCCCGCGCTGGATGTGGCATCGGCCTGTCCTGCAACTATGCATGCTGGTCACTGTACACGACATGCTCCGCCCTTGCCCTTGCCCTTGCCCTCCCTGTACTAACCCCACTACACACGATTCTGTCCTCGCTGTCCCCAACTTCACTTCACTTCACCCTCTCAACCTCACCTCCCTTCTCGCTCCATTCAACCCAGCTGCCGGGGAACTCTCCAATCGTGCCACCAAAGCCGGCCTGACCTGCCAGCCTCGCGGCAGCTCTGCTCCTCACACCGGCCTTGCAGTAGAAAATCACCTCATCCTCCTTCCCCGGCTTCTCGAATCCGAATCGCTCTTCAAACTCTTCCGCAGGGAGGAAGAAGCCGTCCGCGGCAGATGTTATTGGGAGATTCTTGGAGTTGGGGATTTTCCCGGTGGCCTGGAGTTCGGAGGGTTCGCGGACGTCGATGAGGATACGGTTCGGGGAGGGAGCGGAGGAGAGGGTCTGGATATCATCGAAGGTATAGAGTCTTGATTGTTGCGGAGGATTCGATGAGGAAGAAGTCTGATCTTTGCGGGCTGACAATGATGTTGTGAAGTGTCGCTTTGGTTGGCGCAGAGGCATTGGGGTTCGGGCTGGATTCGAGGTAAGGAAGACAGGCACCGATGTGGAGAGACGGCCCAGCCGGCTGGACCGCAGGCCCTGGGAGGAATACCGAGGGGTTGATGAGGAGCAAAGTCCCCGGGAATATTGAGCCACGGAGTGGGCTACTCGCTTCGATGCCATGCTGTCCTGAGTCGACGCGTAGGAGGAGGATTGAGCTGCGAAGAATTCAATACCGAGTTAACTCACAGCTTCGGCGATTGTTCCAAACAGCCCCACCTTCCCGGGGAGGCCTCGGCAAATGACGTTGAGCGACGGAAATGATACCCGGGGTACTGTGACGCATTCGGCCAGATTGGTCAAAGTTCCACTTCTGTTAAACAACTTTTACTGCAATAGCCAAGGCAAGACCGAAGGAAAGTGAGCAATCAAGAGCTATTTTCAGACTGCCCTGCAACCCTTGCTCTCGGATTCGCCTTTCCCAGGGAGTCTACAGAGCTTGTTGGCGGGTGCCGGCTCCTGTGTGAATTGACGAGCCATATTCGATAGGCGTGAAGGTTCACTGCAAGTGGCTTTCTGGCTAGCGCGGTCGGTCACCTGTGTTTCATCGCGAGCCGGAGCCTTACTTTCTCGTTTGCTGCATTGGAGAAGCCGACGCTGAATCCTGTCTCGATTTTGGCTATCGAGGCGAGTTCGGGAGGTGATACTGCTTACTTGCGCGGATCGCTAACACATAGATACGAATGCTTCGCGTTCTGTTCCTTCCTATTGACGTTCTCCAACGGGTCACACCGAGATGGAGGGGAAAGTATACAAGCTGGTATGTAGTTGTACATAGATCGGTCTAGCGGAGCCCTCTGAGAGCTCTTGCTGACAGGTGCTAAGTCCTGGTCTTTTCTCCTCCTGCAGCTCCACCACCAGGCCTGGGTTGTGGTGATTTCCAAAAATAGGCAGTCTCGAAATCCGCTGTGCGAAGGGTCTTGGGGATATCCTCGAATAATGTCGTTGACTGTGCTCAACAAAATCGTCCAGAGGTCCCCAGCGCAAGAGAACATCCCGTGGTCTCGGAACACTAGATTCTACCACGGCTTCGGGTCTTGACTGGAAGTTGCAAGGCTGCTGAAGGCTGGTCTTGTATCAGTGTCGGGTGCGAGGTCCCGAGATTGTAATTAGATTGGCACTTGTAGTTCAACACAAGAGGAGCGGAGCCTGACCAACATGCAAAATTTTTACTGAAGCATCAACAGCATCAACAGCTGCTGTTTTGACCAACCTGCTACATAGTAACCTATCTCACAACCTCGGTTTGAACCCCCATCTATTGTGTGGGGTTCAATTACCCTTTCCGGAAAGTTGCTTCAGCCTATGATTACCTATTCTGGCCAGCCCACCCCACTCATCCACCCAAGTGCTAGGCTTCTTCGAGGTAGGTTGATTAGGATAGCGGACGTCCCAGGATGTTTCTTCCAACTGCCACTATGAACTGATCCGATCACGGCACATCGACAACGCCTGCTTTCCAGCGACGTTAGAGCCGTTTGTCACTCGCCAATGCAATTCCTAATTATTGGGTTCCGCTCGCCCATTCAAGAACGTGGTTGTTCGCAGATCTCGCAAACAGGGCGAAAAAGGGTGCACCATGAACGGGATAGATGCCATCAAGACGAGTGTCTTTGTCGTCTGCGTCTTGAGATATGCATCGCGACGAGGAAGCTCACGAGTAGCCTACGATAACCTGCATGTGAAAGGAAAGCCGGATCTCCAGTCTGTTGAAGTTGATCTCAGTCTTGGGCGACAATTCGATCGGATATAAATTCGAGATCGCCGAGCGTGGCAAAGCAGCCGAGTGGGAGGAGAGAGTCGAGCGGAAGTGGTTTCAGCGTATAGAAGCTTTCTATCACAGATATCCAACACTACATCCAAGGTACTACCTATAAACAAAATGCCACGGCTTCCTCAGATACAGACAATCCATACTCGTACACGTTTGGCCGGTTCGCCCTCCCGTAAACATTCTCTGATCCAAAGCATAACACCCGAAATCTCAGAAAAACGACTTCTGCGGATCTTGACTCATTGTTTCCCCCTTGACGCAGTATGTATAGCAGAGATCCTCGGCGCAACCCTCCAATTCATAGCGCTTTGAGATCTCGGTGAGTGAATCCTCGTCACACTCGTACTTGTACAACTCGCGGCATTTGAGACATCGAGCACATTTATTGAAGTGCGGAGTGCCCTCCTTGTCAAGGTCCAATCGGAAGGCGTTCGACTGTTTCGGCTGTTCTCCCGGATGGTCAAATGGTTCGAAACCGTCAAGCTTCCCCACCTCGCGATTGTATTTCGACATCCTTTCTTTCATGTCCCCCTGATCGTCATTGTCGAAACGACCTTGGCGGAGGCCATTAAAGATCTTGTCTAACGTCGAAGAGTTCTTGTAGATCGGCCGAGTCGCTGCGCATATGGGACCTCCATGGCCAAGACAGAAGAAAACCATGCGAGGCAGCCCAGCGACGGAGTCGGTGCATTCAAGTTGATGTTTCCGATTGCTCATCCCAGCGCCGCGGTTGCTGCCTTGAGGCTGAGGTTTCGGATTGCTCTTCTTAGCGCTGCTCGCAGGGTCGGGGCCTTTAGGCAGAGGTCTCAGATTTCCCAGCTTGCTGGTCAATTCCTCCAGGAAATTTTTGACGTCACCTGTAACCAAGTGGTTAGTATCATCGTTTCATCGAGTGCGAGGCTCACTCACCTATATCTTCCGGAGGCTTATCACTCAACTTGTAGTGGAGCTCGATTAACAGTTCCAACTCGGATGCCATTGGAACATCCCGAGGCTCTGGGTTGTTCCCCAAGGGCGTTCCTGACCCCTGCAATTCCTTCCCCAACCGAAGTGCTGGTGGAATGTCTTTACCCTCGGCATCTTTCTCTGAGAGTGTTCCTGGCTGGTGCAATTCCTCCTTTGACTGAGATGCTGTCTGAGTGCCCCCATTCTCAACAGCTTTCTCTGAGGGTGTTCCTGGCTGGTGCAATTCCTCCTTTGACTGAGATGCTGTCTGAGTGCCCCCATTCTCAACAGCTTTCTCCCATAGCTTTTGTAAGTGCTTGTCCCAAGCTGACAAGGCCTTCCCCAGGTCATCTAAGAGATCCTTGGTGGCGCGATCATCATGACGGAGACTTTCTTTGAAATTCGTGTGGACTCTGTGACTGAAGGATAGTCGACTTCGAAGCCGCTTGAAAACTTCCCATTCCTGGACAACGGCCCTATCTTTGCGGAAATCGAGGACGCATTGGGTGATGCTATTCAGGTTGTTGACCGCCGCCATTGCATTGTTGATCGCATTGGGTTGGCCGGGAATCGTTTCACGGCCACGTTTTCGTTTCGAAGCCTTGATATATTGGGTGGTTCGCCGCACAGTACGAAGATCTTGGTTAGCCATAGTAACGAATGAACAGACTGGAATACCATCATCATGCGGTGGAAGGCCATGGCAGCCCTTTTGAGTATTTCGGATTCCTCAGAGGCTGTGTTTCCTACCTGGGGTCTGGCGATGCAGCCGAGCAGATGAAACCTCTCTCTCGAACAAAAACCTTTGAGAGAATGAAGCAGGTCTCAGGGGGACAATAGATGTCGGCAGGGACAAAGTTACCTTCAACATAATCTGTTGTTGCGCAACAAAGACAGGCACGCTGGGCTAAGATGGTGGTTAAACAGGGCCTTGGGTTCGACTCACCTGCAGGGAGAGAAGCCCTGAGTGAGACTCTGTTGAGGCATTGCAGGACCAAGACAATTGCAGAAGGCAGAGACAGTGATTGTAAAAGGGTCCCGGATCTGAAATTGGCAGCTGGGGCTGAGCCCTGAAGTGGTCAATTCTCATGTTCAGAGAGGATAACACGTCGCCTTCAGACAAAGAGAAGTAAAGACAAGGCCATTCTCCTGTAGACATCGTGGAAATTGAATGTCTTTTTCTTCTTTGACATGTCTCTGCCAGATGCTGGGAAACTTGACTCCACTGTTGGATTGGCTTTTCCGAGACATTGAGAGGAGGGCCTGACACCGATTTGGAAAGTCCGCATGATGGCATTGTTCTGTAGGGGAGTCCTTCTGTTGGCCTCATCGTTCCGCCTCTGCCACTCCTGAGACGACTCCTCTCATCGAAAACAATTTGCAGTGTACTACTACAGCCGCAAAAGGTGTCGCGCTCCATCGCAGAGGTTAAGCGAGAACAAACATACGAGAAGCGGAGTCTCGTGTTTTCCAGGACTCATCGGTGCTCATGGGAGCACGGAGCCGCTCACGGTTGAGCTATTTAGAAGAAAATCCTCCTAGCAGTCAGGATCAATGGCGGGAATGAGCGAGAGAGTGATTACTGCTGTCGTTTAGGATAGGCCTGCGATGACGCCGCAAAGGACGTCATGGGGCATACACGCGCTCGGGAGGCGCTTGTAACATTGATCGGCCTTCGTAGTTATATAGTCGGGCGGCCCTGGCCCTGGCCCTTTGAATTCATCATGTTCTCCGGATCGAGTTACAGAGGACGCTGCCAGGCCTTCATCTGCCTGTTCACCCACATAGATAACTATGAATGATAATTACAATTAGTTCAACAGTTGGCGATTCCCTTCCGTCAGTTGTACTGGGGTGACATGCCCGGCTGCTTCAATAACCAGCCACTTCGTTCTCGTTGGGCACTTCTCAAAAGTGGTACTGAATACAATTTACGGGGAGCACCCGGATTCCAATCTCTTTTCATCCCTCGACTTGGACTGCGGCTTGGTGGAAGCCATCACAACACGGATGCGTCTGTCTACGGATCCAGCACCCTATTAGAGCGTAGAAATTGTACACAGTAGTGCCCAAACCGGCATGGCATTCCATTGCTGGCTCTCGTAACGTTTGGAGGTTGATGGCGAGATGGACAGATGCCCGAGGCTGACGACCGAAGCGAGAGGATAACAAATGGCTGAGCTCAATATCCAGAGGTTGTGCCTCACACCATGCCGGGTCAGAACTGGTTCTCTTCTGGATGCGGTTTGGAGGCCAGCAGATGAAGCCCGAAGCTCGTTACCGCGTCGGCATTCCTGGCACGGTATGCGCCATTTCCCGTAGCAACCAGCGTCGACATTCCATAACTACCGATCAATAATAATGCAAGCAAAGGAACGCCACCCAGACCTTGCAAAGTATAAAGGTCGGCTCAAACTCTATTTGTACCCCCCTCGGTCGTAGCAACATTAAGTTTCGCTTCTCGAACCTATTCTTTGGCCCGTGACGCCCGGCGCCCGCGGCTGTGCCCAGACCATGGACGAAGCAGAGAAGGAGGAGTTCAGGGTATGGGTTTGGAATGAATGTCGTGAGTTCTACCCCGTGATGGGCGTGATGGCTTCCTAGGTAACCGAATGATAGCACACACTTTGGAGTTCCTAGACAATCACTGGCCATCCGAGAAATTCGTCCGATTTCTCAGGTGGAACCGGGATGAGAGTGAGCCAGGATCCGAGGCTCACAGGTACGCGTCACGTTCACCTGGCCATGCATTCACTATACTCACCGAGTCCCACAGTCGGTGCCTCAATTGGAGCCTTTTGGACGATGACAACAGCAAACGCGGATGGGGGCCCAATGCCAGGATGATGTTCAACGCCATCAACGCTGTCAACTTCCATGACTACTCGCCGAACCTCATCCGCCCGACGTCCTTTTCAGCTTTCATGGATGTCCTGAATGTTGCCAACATGGTGGATGACGAAGATGAAATCTTCACTGAGTACCAATTTGTTGGGCTCAAGCTTTTTACGATTGGTAACAACACCTTTTACGCTCTGCCTCAGCACTCGACGGATGGCCTTATCCGCTACTTTTACGAACCCGAGGAACACAAGCGGCACCCATCGTGGCCCAAACCATGGCTGCCGTACGGCGACGAGGCACCGCCATCATCCTGTGATGGTTGGCCTCGGGAGCAAGAGACGGAGGGGTATTTGGAACACATGGAGATTTTTCGATCCCCTCTCGACGCTCCGACCTCATATCTGGTTGGCTCCCCGCCGCGCCGATTGAAGAAGCCCTTGCCTCTGGAATTCGGCTGCTTCCTGGGCCCGCTGTGGTATGACCCTAGTCAATCTGACCACTGCGAACTTGGTAGACTTCGGCCCACTCCGTTTGTGGTCCTGATCCATCCAATCGACAAGAGCTTTTGGGTCGTCTTCAACTATTCTCCTGTTGCAAGCCGACCAAGGGATGGACCAAGTAGCTGCTTCATATGCGACGAATGCAAGAGACAGCGCCGAGGTCATTTTGACTGCGAATTCAATCCTGAAAAGCGATATACAATCCCCTACAATCCCGACCTTGCTTTTTACGATGAGCTTCACCCCACTCTTTCGTACGTGGCACCGATTGAGCGACTCGAAGATGTCGATTTTTGGAAAGAGCTTGACATCACTCCATTCTCGCTTCTCCGAATCCCAGCCTTCCGCGACGGCGGGAGTAGAAACACCGCCGAAGACATGGCCGATGGCAAAGCCGACGACGACATGGCCGAAGCAGAAGAGGACAAAGGAGAGGAGCGAAGCGGCCCCGACCGCGGCCCGTTCTTCGAGGTCGGCCTGGGGAGCGTCACGATGCGCGTCGAGGCGGTCAATGTACGTCCCAATCCGTTCAAGGCCAAGAAAACAGAATGGGAGGAATATTGGAACAAATGGATCGATGAACCTTTACCGGGTGACCCCACCAGCCCAACACATCAGGAGGGTCCGGACGAACAAGTAGGAACTGAGCGGTCGACGGCGCCAACATGTCGGTTGTGCAACCAGGACTAAGTAGAGGCGCAAGGATGGATCGTTTTTGCTTTTTTTCTCTCTTCTTCTCCTTTTGCCTGTGGGCGGGTGCGGGTGCTTGTGTTTCTTCATTTGGTGCCTGGCTCTAATATCGGGGATTGAGCGGCAGGACTATCGTTTTTGGGTTTCAGCTGCAGCTTCTATCAATAATACGGTCATCAAAATCCTGAGCAACCCTTGCGGTTCTTTTTTTCCCCCGACGTATCGGACAGAATTATGCTGTGTGAGCCGACTCATCGCAGACCCGGAGTGAGTCTGCTCCGCAATCGAGCTGCCCTCACCGGACAAGATTCACCCTCGGACCGGTGGCTGCGCGGCGGAACATGTTCCTTCCCTAGAGTCTCGTCTCGTGCGAACCGCTCTTCGTAGTGCCGGGTGATTAGCGGCCTGGACCAGTCAGAAAAGGATAGTACGCTGTAGTGGTTCAAACCCGTGGAGGAGGTAGCCACGGCGTTGCGAAAGTATTGTCGAAAGAATGCAAGGTATCTCAAAACATGTGAAGAGGCATCACCCTTTGACTGGCGGAAAAGTCCCCAATCACAATCGTGAGCCCGCCTTGCCCAGCTGTTTTATGATAGACGCTTGCTTCAAGCCGAGTCTCCTAAGAGGAGGATGAACAGGGCAAGACTGCTTTGATCACGACTGTCTGTCGTGGCTCCAAGGGCACGTCACTGCCCTGTCACCCTTCTTGTCGTGAGATATCGATGACCTCTAGGCGATCCTTCCATCTTTGGGCCACTAATCTCCGCCTTAGACGTGGAAGAACGCGAGGCGGCCAAAGACAAACCTTCGCCTACTCTATTGTATATTACAGCCTCGAAGACCTTCGCCCCTCGGCGTCCGACGACAACGCGTGCGACTGGCCTGTATGTACAGCTCGGGGCGTCGTGTGAGTAATTTCAGAAACCTCAACGGCTGGAAGAGGGCCAACACGGACGGTGGCCGCAAGCGACGGCGTCCAGAAGGCGTAGAAGCACATCCTCCCTGGTAAAGTAGTGGCAGTCGTTAAAATGGTCCTTTTGTCTGGAATGTTTGTCCACGACGTCTGAGGTGCTGTAGGAGCAAAGCTCTCGATCCCTGCCCGTCGATACATACATACCCGGCTCCCGCCCAATGCTGCCATTCCCCGCTGGGACAGGACGGTCTGCAAGAAACAGCATTCATTTTCGCATCCCACTTGAGTTTCGAGATCGGGTCGTCCAAAGCAGCAAAATGAGTCAGCCATGTGATAAGCTGACCTCGAGTTGCCTCCGCCCCATTCCAGAGCTCGGTTTCGCATGATCGGACGTTTAGGGATGGGGGGGTTTTTTGGGCAATTGCGAGATCCGATCCTTTGGCGACGCCTCAGCCGCGGCTGTGTCAGGCCTCGAAAGGTAGAAAGGGTCGTGTGTGTGTGTCTGTCGGTACTGTATGTAATACGTCCTCCGAGGCTCTCGCAACACGCCGGGCACACTCCGGCCACTCAGCTCGAGGAGACACCGGCACCCCACCACTCGGGAATACCCCTTGGTCATGTATACGGGGTATGCGGTGAGGGGGCCACTCACAGGATGACGTGGTGTAACAACGGTTTGCGGCTTTGCGTCGGGAAGACGGCGATTGGCTTGGGGGAGGCCCTCGGCCAGAGCCTTATGAGGAGGAGTTGCTGCATTAGTCTGGAGTGGCCCTTGGTTCATCGCGTCCCCACTCGCTGACACTCCCGGACACTCCAGTTGGAGGGGGTCCAGCTGCCTCTGCACTATCAGTTGAGCGAGGCATCGACCTGTGCGGAAGCACCGACTTCAGAGGAAAGCATACTATATAACCGAGCAGTGTAGTCCTCGGGCTCCAGATTCGAGCGAAACTCGAGCGGATCAAAGCAAAGATGCCATCCTCGCTCTTTATCGTCGGCACGGCGGTGATTCTTCTGGCGGGGATCTTCATTCACAACTATAGCAGCAGGTCGAAAATACCTCCTAATGCTAAACTACCTCCCGGCCCAAAAGGTGAGTAAAGGCAGCACAATGCCGCGCTCTCGCCCAACCAGCCCAGAAGACAGCTTCTGACCGCTCTCTCAGGCAAACCGTTCGTGGGCAACCTGTTGGACATCCCGCCGAAGCACTCGTGGCTGAAGTTCAAGGAATGGGCCGACCAATATGGGCCGATCTACGGGATCAACATCTTCGGTCGAAACCTCGTCATGGTGTCGACGGAGAAGGTGGCCAATGACCTGCTGCGGGAGCGAGGGAACATCTACTCGTCACGCGAACAATTGCCCATGGCGGCGAAGCTGATGTCGGGCGACCTGAGGCCCCTCTTCCTCCCCCATGGAGGTGAGTTTCTTGTCCTCCCCCCTTTCTGTGTCACGGGTCCGGTCGGAGTCGAGTGAGTGGGCTGGCTGAAACAAAGGATATGTTATTAGACTTGTGGCGACGCGGGCGCAAAGTGATGCACAACATGACGATGCACGCCTCGGCAACCTCGTACCAGCCGGTCCAGACGTACGAGTCGGAACGGCTGCTCCACGACTTGATCGGGACACCCGAGAGATACGAGGTGCTCTTCGAACGATACGCCGCCGCGGTGGTCATGCGGCTGTGCTACGGCAAGACGGTCGAGACGGGCGACGAACAGTACGTGCGCGACATCCTCCAGATCGTCCACAACGTCGAGCGAGTGGCATCGCCCGGCGCCTACCTGGTCGACACGTTCCCGATCCTCATGTGGCTGCCAGCCTGGCTGGCGCCGTTCAAGCGGGAGGCTGCACGGCTGCACGCCTTTGAAATCAAGACGTTCAAGGGCCTGCTGCTCGAAGTCCGGGACAAGATGCAGGCGGGCAAGGCACCCAAATGCTTCTCGCGGTCCTTCCTCGAGCGACAGGCCGAATACAACCTCTCGGACAACGAAGGGGCCTATGTCATCGGCACCCTGTTCGAGGCCGGCGCGGGCACCACCGCCGCGGCCATGATGTCCTTTGTGCTGTGCATGTGCCACCATCCGGAGTGGCAGCAGAAGATCCAGGACGAAGTCGACCGCGTCGTCGGCGACACCCGCATGCCGGAATACCGCGACATCGCGTCCCTGCCGACCTGTCGCGCCGTGATCAAGGAAGTCATGAGGTGGCGTCCCGTGACCGCCGGCGGCGTCCCGCACGAGTTGGTCAAGGACGACGTCTACAACGGGTTTTTCTTCCCCGCCGGCACCAACGTCCACGCAAACCAATGGTAAGCTTGACCGTCGCACAAACCAGAGCAGTTCCCCCCTGGCGCGCGCACACATCATGAGAGTGAGAGAGAGAGAGAGAGTACTGACTGACTGACTGACTGCCTCCCTCCTCTACAGGGCCATCCACCGCGATCCAGACCTCTATCCGGACCCGGACACGTTCAACCCGGAGCGCTGGCTCTCGCCCAAGTACCCGACCTACCGCGAACCGCTGGACAAGTTCCCCAACCTGCAGAACTACTCGTGCTTCGGTTTCGGCCGCCGCATCTGCCCGGGCATGAACATTGCGGAGAACTCGCTGCATCTACTGACCGCGCGGATCGCGTGGGCGGCGCACATCTCCAAGAGACCGGGCGTCGACGTTCCGCTGTACGACTATACCGCCGGCTTCAACGTGCAGCCTCGGCCGTTTGTGTTCGACCTGAAGCCGCGGAGCGAGGCGAGGAAGACGTTTGTTGATACGACCTGGGAGTCTGGGAAGGCTAGGGATCCGCTCGACGAAGTGAGGACGTTGTAGGAGGGTGTTCTTTTGATCGGAGGGATTCACACAAGTAGGCTACAAGAGCTCGGTGTGGTGCTTACATAGTTGCCTGCAATATGTCATTTTCGTGTTATGGTGGTGGCCACGTTCTGTTGTGATGTGTCTATGATGTGATGTGACACGCCACCTACCGACACTGGCTATGCAGGTGGCGTGTTGTTCTTCTGTCTCCGATACTCTATGGGTCGTCCGGCACCTACTGCATGTCTACATCTTTCTCTATCCTGAGTATATCAAGAGCGACAGCCATAGCCATAGGATAGCCATAGCCAAGCGATAGCCCCGGCACCGATCTAAAGCAATGTGTTCACCAAAGCTACATATTTACACGTCCTCACCCGCACTGCGCCTTATAAACGCCGCCGTCTCGTGCACGCGACTCAAAAACGGGCTGTGACTCGACCCGTCGAGCACTTCGGCGCGCACGACGCGTCCCCGGTCCCTGATGCGCTGGACCATGCTCTCCTGCGTGGCGAACTTCATGGCCTGGTCGTCGCGCGCCAGCAGGAAATGCACGGGCACGACCTCGAACGCCGAGAACCGACACCGGTCCAGCAGCGCGGCCATGCTCATCACGTTCAGATTGCTCTCGGCGAACGCGTACGTCTCGGACCTGGCCGGCACATCCTGCCAGAAGACCGCCGCGGGCGGCGGATGTACCAGGTCCGGGCGCTCGCGCTTCGCGGCAGCAGGGGCGTGGTCTTCACTCTCGCCCCGCGCGGCTGGGATATCCATCCCCTCGGGCAGGATGAAGGACGTGATGGCCGCAATGGCGCGCACGCTCGTGAGTTTCCCCGCCGAGGCGCGCGACTGCGGGTCCAGACCCCGGACGGCGCCCGAGGCCGGGATACCGCCGTAGGAATGCGGCACGAGGATCACGTCGTTGGGGTCGTCCGCGCCGTCGAGTTCGGCGAGGATGGCGCCGCGGACGGCCTCGATGTCGGCTTGGCTGTCCGGCGTGATGTGCTCGGGGGCTTTGTCGACGGAGGGCAGGGCCGGAGTCACGACTTTGTACCCGTGCGAGGTCAGCGCTTCGGACAGGTGCTGGAAGTGGACTGGGCGGTGCCATGCGCCGTGGACGATGATGATGGTTGGTTTCGAGGTCGGGCTTGGTTCCGCCATTCTGTCGCTCAGTTGCTCAGTCGCTCTGTGGGCGTGACACACACTCGCACTCCCAAGATACTCTAAGGTCGAGGATTGTAATTCGGGTAGGTAGGCAAGGCAGGCAAGCTTCGTCGTGGGAGATGTGTGAGATACTGTATACCGAGATGGGATGGGCGGCCTACTATACCACCATCGTGGGCAGGATTTTTTATATGAATTACTACATCCGAATCATGGGCAGAAGTTCTTTATATGAAGTACTACTGTATATATCCGAGGCGTTGCCAGGCAAGAATGGCGTGCTGACAAATGAGAAATACAAAGCATCAAGCTCGTACCCTTACAATGGCGGAGCAAGAGGTGGACTGTACTGTAGACGGATCGGATCAAGATCAATCCCAAGTGCTGACTGGATCTTGTCTTCGGTGCTGCGATCTATGCGCGGTCTTAGGAGCCTACATAGTTACATATTACAGTCCGAGTGGGATCAAGTCCTCCCGTCGAGCGCGTTCGGGAAAGTGTAAGGCAAGAAGATGCCGCGGATCCTACCTTGGCAACATCCGGAGCAGTACGAGTAAGTCGTAGTAATACTCGATGCTACTGTGGTGGCCTGAATCGTGTCGGCGCTGGCCCGAGTTGCCGCATTTGGTTGTGTTCGATCTGAAACGAGGCGATGCCAGCATCCATTGACCCCCACTGTGTACGCAGCACGAGCGAGGTATCTACAAGGACTCTGCATTATACTGAGCTGGCTCTGCTCTGGACCGTATGGTTTCAGGCGGGTGAGCGATCAAAGGATCAAAGGATGATGTGATGGCCGAGAGTCAAGAGTGCCTGAGCCCGCCGCGTTTATGATGACAACGTCCTTCGTCCCCAGCCCGATACACGGTCAAGGCTCGGCCTAAGGAGGTGTGGGGGGTCCCACCTCCCCTCTCCTTGTTCTTGGCAGCCTCGTCGCATCGCTTGTCCTGGAGGAGAAGGAGTCGAATCCGGGAATGCACAGGATGTTGCGTGTGTAAAGTGTCTGGAATGCCTTCTCCTGTTGCTACACCATTAAAAATTATAATAGCTAGAAGAACTCTTCGACCGGCTTCCCACACGCTACGGAGCCATCCAAAGAACATGTTCTGCATCTCTAAGAAAATTCTAATATTAAAATCCCCGACCCAGCAATGTTCAAAGCTCGGCGCCAAATACCCAACCGAAATATCGCACAAAATGTGACCGAAACCCGTTACCCCCCGCCCGGTCTGGGTCCATAGGCTCATTGGATCGAACTCTCAAGATCTCCGTCAGGTGGATGCCTTCGAGACCCTCCTCCACCATGGCCGCCATATCCGACGAGGACTGTTTGAACAGCGTGGCGACACCCGACAACTCCTGACATTCGCGGCGGAACTGCGAGGCAGATATTCGTGCGTCGTCTTGTGGCGAAGTGACCACGATGCCGTCCTTCCAGCCCAATGTCGTGGTCGGCCCTGTGCCACTGTACATTCCGAGTTTGTACCAGGTCGTATGCGACTGTTCCTTCCGGAGACGGGACTTCCCAACCAGGACAACTCCAAATGTTTCTTGGCGGTTTCCGGCATGATGATTTTTCACGGATCCTCTGGTCTGTCCACCCACGTCGTCGCGGTAGCTGAAGTGACAAGTATACAGCGGGAGAAAGATGAACTTCGGCTTGTTGCCCAGCTTCTCGGACAGCCAGGATTGCGTCGCCCCGATTAGCTTGAGGTCACTGGCTCCGTAGATGTCATATTCCACTTCACCGCCGTTCAAGCAAAGTTTGATCTTGGTCCCCGTGGAGATGTCTTGGATCTTTGCTGATGATGGAATGTGGACCTTCCCGGACGGGTGGATGTGCCAATTCCTGATATCTTCAGGCACCACGTCCACGCTGTTGTCATAACTTGAATCCTTGTAGTTGGCGTAGGCTGCCTTCCATGGCAACATGTCGGTGAGAATGCGATCTCTCGGCCGCGGGATGGCCACGTATCGACCCCGACCGTTTTGGTGGTACGGGACCTCGCTTTGCAGGGATTCGATCCGCTTCGTGATCTGCACCCAGTCTCCGTCGTGGTCCGAGTTCCGACGTTGGCTCTTTGGCTTGTCTGGGAGCGCGATTTCCAGGTACGGGAAGGTGGCCGGGAGCGACTCCCAATCGGACACATCGAGCATATTGCTGGAGTGGGTTTTGAATTCGGGCACGAACGACTCATGTAAGACATTAAACATCCTTGGCCCTTCTTCGCGGAGGATGATGTTGAGAAGGTTGTGCGAGAAATGCCGCTCTTCACATTCGAGGAAGTCCTGGAAGTCTTCCGGGACCAGCTTTCTGTCGTACCCTATCTTCAGCGCGGCGAGGAGTGCATATTCCTTTGACTGGTTGTCGACGACTTCGCGATTGCTGCCGGCAATAAGAATGGCGGTCCGATTTGCCCCCAGCGACACGTCGATGCCGGCTTTGCCGAACGACCACTTGATCCACTTGTCGACCTCGTCTTGTAGAGGCTGGTCGGCCAACTTATGCTTGAGAACAGAAGGGATACGGGGCTCGGTCGACACCTCTATGCACAGCTCCGTCTCCACGGAATGGTCCTCCTGTCGACGGCTCTCTTCATGTAGAGCCACCCTCCGCCGGTGTTCGAGATCATCGATCGCCTTCCGGAGTTTGAGGTACCGCGACTCATTGATGTGGTTGGTCCGGATATACCATTTTTCTTCGATATCCCACTGCTGCGCGCGTATTTTGGACATGTTTTGCAAGAGCCGCACGGCCGTGGCGAAGAGCCTCGTGGTGACGAGGTGTTTGTTGACAGTCACAAGGCCTCCGTCTTGAGTCATCCATATGGCAGACGGGAAGAGCACCATCTCTTGCAACGCCCATAGGGAAGTGAACCATTTGTCATCCTGCAAACGCGTGAACAGGTGATCCCACTCCGTGTGCTGAGGAAAGGTACAGACGCTGCTGGCGTGACTGGCCCCCAGGAACGGCTGACCTGGTCGAAAGCAGATGCAAGCCGCCAGGAGGCCACCGAGAGCGCCGAGAGCGCGACTGAGATCGTGGCGGTCTCGCTCATCAAGGCCCCAGAGGTACGCTATCGACGCAGTCGCGTTGGCAAAGATCTGGGCTTGTTTGGCAATCTCGCTCTTTTTCTCAGCCTCGGCGGCTGTGTCGGCGCCCTGGTTGATGCAGAGGACGTCGACCCAGAAGTATCTGAACGCCTTGATGTGGGAGAGGAGATGTTTCAGATGGGTCAACCGATCCACCGGCTTGCGGAAAAACGGTGACCGGACCATGGGTAACTTGGGGACACGCCAATCCACTCCTCTTGTGTTCCGCCATTCCGGGTTGCCGGTGGCATACCCTTTCTGATAGCGGCCCCAGGTCCACGAGACGGCACAGTATCTCCTCAGTCTTTCGGGAGTCGCCTCGACGGTTGCGAAAGTCACATTGTCCCACAGGTATTTCGGGAGATCAATTTTCTGCGGCCCAACCCAATCGAATTTGCCCGAGTGCTGATGCTTGCCTGGCAGCTGGAGCCTGCCAGGAGCGAGATCCGCATAGCTATGTGCTGCAACTTGCCAGCGGAATCCGGGATACGAGCCGGGCTCCCCCAGCCCCAGCGCAGAGGCCAGGCTGCGTGCCTGAGTCACGGTGGGCGGGACGTCGGTGTTGCATGTCGAGAAGACTCCTTCTAGCAGGTCCAAGTTGTGGTAGTGTGGATCGGGGCCGCAGCTGGAAGCGTCTGACCGATCTGTGCCGGACGAGGAGGATGCGACGGTGGTGGACAGGTCGAAGCAGCGCCGCCGACAGCCGTGGCACACGCCTGGTGGGAGGATCTGTGGCTGAGGCATCATCGGGCGTTGACTGAGAATCTCCCTCAGGTTGCGCGGAGTCACGCCAGGCCCTCATCTTTCCCTTATATCAGGCTGTCCGAGAACTTGCAGCGGCGTAAAAAGGCGTGCGCATGCAGACGTGCGCAGGCAATCGACTTTTTCCCTCTCTGCTTCCCTGCTTCATCATGCTGGGGCGCAACGTTTCAGCCTCAGCCGCGTGCAAGCGAGCATGTGCCGAGCAGAGCAGAGCAGAGAACCCAAGGCGGCCTGCGCTGCTCTGGGTGTCTTGGTTAGGCGCACAAGCGGGGTAGCGACTCTGCTGCTGCTCCGCCCTGAGCGGCTGTGCCAACTGCATCTCAACCTCGCCGGACTGTGGTGTGATGCAGCTTGTCACACGCCGGCAGCAGCAGAGGCCAGTCGCAGGGCCGGCATGTGATTCCGCCATGCAGGCCGTGCATCACTGCCGCAGCGTCGGTGGCGAAGCGCAGTGACTCGACCTCTCGACATATCAGTGAGGCCGTCGCGCGTATGCACAGAACCTGCAACCCAACGCACCAGTGCAGCCCGAGCCTTCTGCTTCCTGCACCACCTTATAAGCACAGAACCTTCGAACCATGCCGCTGCAGCTTCCTCTCACGGGGCCGGAGCAGACATTCTTCGGCATGCCTTCACCCTCGTCAGACCTCAATTCCCTCGCGGGCGCCCTGGGTTCCATCATCGGTTACCTGGGTGCAGAAGCCGCCGAGCCCTACCTTTTCGAACGCCTCCTCTGGCCCCAGAGGTTCTACAATGGCCACAGCCTCAGCACCTTTGTCGGCTCCGCTCTGCTGATGCCCATGGGTGGCCCGCTCCACCGCGCCGCCCTGGAGGTGCTGGACAGGTTCCGCAAGAAAGGACTGTACAAAGGGCCACAACGGGGACACATGCTCGGGACGGCCTTCTACCCAAACAGCGGCCTACGGTTTCATTTTCACGGCTACAACGGGCTGGACCACGACCCCGAGATCCGCAACGGGCTCTGGGTCAACGTGCTCCGCGGCCTCAGGAATCACGACTTGAGCGGCGACCAGCTGAGCAAGAAGGGAGCCGACGTCGAGACCCAGGAGACCGAGACGCGGCGTGCAGTCCAGATGGTTTATCACCTCCAACTGTCCGTCGCCGACGAATCGAAGCGCAATGGAGCCCGAGTCTTTTGCGAGGACAACATCAGCCTTGCCACGCCGTTTGTCATGCTCGCCAGCGAATCGACCGCCATCGGGTGCGCCCTGCTCATCCTGCTCGCCGAGCAACGATGTTTCTGGTTTGCCGCCTACATGTGCCTTCCCCTGATTCTCAAGCTCCTGTCGATCCTCTGCTGTGTGCGTCGGGAGCCAGCCGTCCCCAGCGTCAAGTCATCACTGGGACCCGATTTCCTGGTCGAGGTCGACGACTACGACCACGGATTCCCCTTGATATCCGGCCCAGAGGAGCTCGTCCGACAGTTCTTCCGCCACTGGGGCCACCCCATCCGTAAAAGTCGCTTAGACCGGGCGCGAGAGAACTTGAGCATGGCGCTAGTCTTTGGCTTCGTGTTCTGCTTCCCCATCGGCCTGCTCAGCATGCTGTGGGTGACCACGACCGTCCAGATCGTCTGGCTGGCCTATCAGATGTTTGTCATTGTGGTCATGCATCTCAACCGCCTCCTTGGCTTCGAAGGGCCCGGCCGCCTTGAAGACACCATGGCCCACGAGTTGGCCATGAACAAGAAACTCGTGCTGCACAGCAAGAACGGCGGAACCATCATGGCCGAGCTGACCGCGTACCCGGTCTCGAGGATCCGCGAAGGCCGCGAGAAGGTCAAGGAGATTGCGCGCGAATTCTCCGCCAAGGTCGAGCTCAAGCGGAACGACAGCAACATGAGCGAGGCCTCGACCCTAGCACCCAGCGAGAAGACGAGCATGTGAAGCGCGTTTTGCCAAAAAAAGAACAATTACGAACTCTCTGGCGGCTGATGATGACACGAACATTGCCAGATGTGACACGTACCACCTTTTACGTTGACTTCTTTTCCCGCCATTTTTCCAACGAACCCCCTCCACCCTTGAATGCCGCCACGAATCTTAACGAGTTTTAACGACCCACCCTCGACAGGCATGAAAACAATATGATACCCAAAAACTTGAAAACGACGCCTCCCGCCCGCCCGCCCCGCCGCAGGGCGTCTTGTGCGCACGGGAAAAGGTCAATCCATCAGCGGAATGGAAATGGAATCGGAAAATTGAATCTCATGCGATGGGGGAAGGGCAGGCAGGCAGGCAGGCAGGCAGAGAGGTCGAGAACAAGAAAGGAGCTCGATACCCGTAATTCTCACGCTGCAGTCTTTGTACAATTTTGCGCCAATGGTAGGTACCTAGTCATGCCGTCGTTGGGGAGTATGTATGTACAGTATGTACTCTCTCGAGGCGCATCAAAGGCCTGGGCCCGATCAATCATACATACGTTACACATCTACTTTCCTACCTATCTACCTTCCTTCTTCTTTCCTTTCAAAAGTAGATATCCGTAAGGATCGATTATACACGGATACATACATATACAGTAGCTGACACAAGGTGAAAGGCGACACATCGCTGATGTCATTGGCATGTTGGTGTCGTATATACAGTTCGACGACAAACCTGGATTATTCCATTCTGTCCCGTTATTTCGAGGCCGTCGAGGAGACTTGTACACATTCATCTATCCGACCGCTCGAGTGGAAATGTGAAGATGAGATGGAGAAAGGACACGTCAAGTAGGTATTGTAGGTCTTGGGATACCGGTTCTTTGCATTGCCCATGCCCTGCCCTGCCCAAGTCACAAGCATCAACACCACCAGGAAGAAATGTCTACATCTTTGTCCAGCTCCAGTACTCCTCTCCCTTCCGGGTCGAATTCCAATCCGCGTGGGCGGCCTGCGCAACAAAGCATCGCAAAACATGTCGTGTTACTGTACGCCTCTTTTGCAAAGCCGTTGCCCGTCCGCTCCCAGGCCCAAGCCGCCAACCCAAGCCTTTACATTTCCTCTTTTGTTTTCTACACCATTTCTAGAGTCATGATCGTCAATCGTAATGTTTTCGTGGCGAGCCCATTGCTTTCTCGTACGCTTCCCCGTTCCCATCCGAGGAAGACCGATTGCTGCTCGTCTCTCCCGTCTCGGCGTCAACGAATTGTTCCCCCGATGCAGTTGCGAAGCTGTGCTTGCGACTTGACCGCGTCGAGTCGAAACGCTCCAAGTCGTCTCCCTCATCATCGTCGTTGTGTTGTGAGATATGACTGGCTCCGTCAACAGTGACGTCCCGATTGTACTGCGTGCCCGATGTTGCTGTCTCCACCTGTGATACGCTTTCGGTGGGCGCTGCGTCCTCTGTTACACTTTGTGCTGGAGTCTTTTCGTCGACAGCTTCGTCAATTTCATTTCCCGCCTTCCTCAACTTTAACCTCTCTTCATTGGACATATGCTGCCACTCGGGGGACATCGTGATCACAGACGCCTTCTTGCCATGCAGAATGAAACTACCCACACCCCGTTTCAACTCTTCAGATTCACTGTGCATCGACTTGCCTCCGTCCTCGGTTGCAGCGATGCTCGACCCGGACTCCCTCGCTTTCTTATGGCGATGAATGCTGGGTGACGAGTGGTGATGCGGCTCGCGCAAGCTACGTTGCAGACTCCGTCGGATGCTTCCGGACTTTGAGGGGTCGATCGCTCCTGATATGGCCCCCGCTATGGTACCGACTCGATCTCTTTCGGACTCGCTGGTGTCGGGCCGTCTGTCCTTCGGCACACTGCCCTCCACATTGGTCAGACCGGCTTCACGCAGGATTCTATCCTCGGGATCGTCTGTCGTCCGTGCAAGGCGATCTCGATCTCGACTGTGGCGTGAACTCGCGGTTGAGACCTGGTGTGACAGCGTCTGCGACTCGTGGATGCTCTCGTGCCGCGACAAGGAATGTTCCCCAGACAAAGAAGGGCTAACGGCTGATGGAAAATCCACCAGGCTTTGGTCTGTACGCATACTTGCACTTTCTGAGCTCTTGATCTTGTCGGCGATATTGGACGGCCTGGAAGAAGTCGCACTGACTGGCGACAACGTGACATGACTTGTGTCGGTGATGGTACGTCCAAGTTCTTGTGGGCCGGTCTTGAGAGGAGTCGTCTTTTGCGGCGTCGACAGCGAGGAGCCCTTGGGAATGGGAAATGCCGTTGCACCCTCCTCTTCTAGATCCTTGGCCAAAATGTCTCGGTGTGTCCTTGTTCGCCACAGCTCGACTCTGGTCCATTTCAACTTTGCCGACATTCGACCAGCCGCGAGGACCAGAGCCTCTCGAGTCTTTTGCTGGATAGGGAGCAAGATGAGTAGATGCCGAGCATTCCGAAGGAGATTGTCGAGTTCTTTCTGCGCCACCGCGAGCCTTTCGTCAAAGTCGCTGATTTTCTCATTGATCAGCTGCCGGCGGTAGAACATGATTTCCCAAGCCATTTGGGCATCCAATTTCTTGTCTTTCTGCGGCGTGTCCCCGCTCTTGGTGGAAAAGTCAGAGTCCTTTCGCAAGAGATGGCGTCCCTCATAGTTGGCACCTAGCAGACCACGCATTCTCACTCCGGCTGTGCGGAAGGTGGCTGCGTAGTTCAGTTTGCCAATCCAGTCGTTCATCTCCGGTTCGCTGTTGGCTAGGAAGACCTCTTCGAAGCCACCGTGCTTAATAAATACAAAGGCATTCTTATGTTTCTTGTAGCTCGAATCCAGCAATGCCACGGCATCATCCATCGACATCAGCGCGTCGGGCTCGAAGGAAGTCAAAGGAGGTTTGAAAGTGAGTGAGGCGGTCTGAACAGCAGATTTCGAATGAGCCTCCGACTGAGCCATCAGCTTCTTGACCCAGCCGACATCTTTGAAGAAATACAACTTCGAGTCAGTCAACAAAGCGCCCCATTCTTGCCAAGGGCTTTTGGCCTTTCTTCTCTTCGGATCCTTGCGCCACAGCAAGCCGACTTTGGCTATCTTGATACTGACGATCCCGGCTTGGGTGTCGCCAGGGTTGCTGATGGTAGCCTGTGACTGGAAAGCGTCAGGTCTGGACCTCGCAGAGATGATTTGCAGGACGGCCGAGTTGAGGAACGCTCTATGAAGGGCGTTCGTGTCGAATGCACCAGACGTGCCGGTGGAACAGTAACAATCATGCGTGTCCATCACATCCTTCAGGGACGGCCGCAAAACGTCCAACTTGTTGTCTAATATCAGAGTGTAGGGATCGACGGGACCACGCAGACTCTCGAGGCTTTTCGTTTTGATTAAGCTTCTCTTGGCCTTGGGAACTGCTAAGCGGTGACTGTTGACGGCCACCTCATCCTCGAAGTGGATAAAGGGCGTATAGCACACGTTGTCGTAGAAACACTCTAGAATATCACTAGCTATTTGCACAGAGCCATGTTGCGTGTTCTTGACATAGTCTTGTTTCTGCATCTTCCGCTTGTTGTTCTTGTTGTGCGCATCAGAATGCAACAGCAGTATTGAGAACGCGACAAACTGCGCGTCATCAGTCGAGGCAAAGATGCCAGGGTTGCACTCATAGTATCGGTCCGCGAAGCCATTGAGCAGTCGATCGATCTGTTGAGTCTCTTTCGGCAGCTCCACCTCCATCAGCATTTTGCGGATCGCGATGTCGATGGAGTCGCCAAAGTACGAAAACCCGCGCATGTACTTGCGCAAGCAAGTCCTGGAGAAATCGTCTGCACCCTTGCACAGGATAGAGGCCATTCCGCTTCGGGGAACTGCAGCCTCCAACCTTTCCAGATAGCTTGCTGGGGTGTCGTCGTCTTCCCGCTTAGGATACACTCGCTCTGGTTCTGGCTCTCTGGGTAATTGCAAAGAGTTGGATTTTGAACCGGGAGTGCCTGGGCTTGAGCCAGCCCCAGATCCCTTGGCTGGCGCGGAATTCTGCCGTAGTCTATGGGGCAAGGTCAAAAGATCGCCAAAGCTTCGTCTGCCGCTCGTCGACGTCGAGGTACGCGCTGAACCTGACTGAGGGGCGGGGTCCGACAACCGGTCATTTGACTTTCCAAGCGAACTCAGGGTCGAGGATCTACCCCTACCTGATACTCGTGGAGGCACAAGCGTAACTGAAGGAGCAGAGTTGCCGGAATACGTGGACCAATTTGAATTTTGGCGTACGATTGTAGCCCCGGGCGATCCAAACGGCGCGTTGGTGAGTGCCACGGCCGAATGAGTTGGCGAAGCGCTGGCTGAGCCATATCTGCTTGGCTCAGTGTCAAATCTCACGGCAGTATTTGATCTCCTGCTTGGCGACATCGACTTTCTCCCAACCATGGACTCCGCCGGGGTATGAGATGTGGTAGTTTGGCCTGAGGCCGGCTTGGGGAACTTTTCGGGCAAGGGAAACAACGGGCCTTTGTCCTTCTTCCGTCTTCTAAGTTTAAAGAAGGTGGTGGTGGTGGAGATGGTATGGGTAGTGGTGGTTTTGGCATAGACGTGGTGGTCCCCGGAGCTATCATCAGATCGGGAAGATTCTGAAAGTCTCGTTATAGGTATGGCTAGCGACGATGACGAGTCGTCGCCATATGCCGGTGGCGCCATTGCTCGATGCATGGTCTTGAGCCTGGGTAGACGTTCGAACGATGTGGTATTCCTGGGGAGCCCTGGTTTTGACGAGGCAGCATCTCCGGCTGCAGGGTCTTCAGCGCTGGAGCCTTTGAAAGGGTCCAGTACCGTCCGTTTGAAGCTCTGGCTCTTTCGGAAAGGGCTCGGGGCTCTAGCGAACAATTTGCGTTTGGATGGTCTTTGCGCAGGCTGGTCCATCTCGTTTGTTGTGGGTGCGGTAGTAATGATTTTGGGGGCTGCACATGGGGAACTTTAGCAAGGACGACAATATCAGCTTGATATGAATACATACGTGCGACGTCCCTTGGGGCATGAGGCTCCTCACTCCGATATCTGGTGGACAATTGCGGATCTGACGCATGCCTCATTCCCAATAGTGACAGCCTTTGACGCGTGGGCAAAGGGAGGTCCCCAAGTTCATCCTGAGGGCCATTTCTTTGTTCTTCTCCATCTTTCTCGTCCAATGAGGCTGTCGAACCGCCGACATCCTTGGGCAGTCGGACGGGTTCGGGCGCTGCACCAGGCTGAGTCGAGGGTCTCTGCCGAGGGAGTCTGTCGGCTTCCGCTGTCAGGAACGCAGGGAAGGGCTCTTCGTTGGTGCGCGACAGGCTCAGGCTCAGCCGTTTCAAGGAGTTGCCCCGAGTACGAGTGCGAGCCAGCGGAGCATGGAGGGTTGAAGGTGACGGAGCATCTTCGACGATACTGCTGTGTCTTCGGTGTGACAGACCCAAGCCAGGCGCTGAGGGTAGAAGAGTCCGTAAGGGCATGGTGGGAAAGGCAAGTCGTTCGTTCACACCATGTTGAGAGCAGTAGTTGCAGCGATTGTCTCGTCGCACAGGCGTGAGAAATCTTCGGGAGTTACCAGAGACAGCCGAGGGCGGCGTGCGTGTACAGGGAGTAGATGCGCGAGATTGCTTTGCTTAGATGAGGGGCCCCGACTTCAGAGTAAGCAGGCCAGCTGCGTGTGAGACGGGATATCGACGTGCAACTAAGTGACAAGGACAGCGAAGTGAGCGGAGAGTGAAGTCGTTGCTTCAAAGTACCGGTAAGCGAATGAGGGATACAGAAAGTTGGCATCAACCAGGGCGATGTGGAATTGCTCTCGCTGCTCCTCTGAACTTTTGTTGGAGTGCCAGGGCCCAGAGCGGATTCGCGGCCTGCCCGGCGTCCGCCCACCTGCAGCCTAAGGACGGGCGCCGCTCCTTATTCTCCCAGGCAGCGCGCCAAAACTACAGTAAGGCCGGCCACGTGCTTCACTTCTGCCGCGCTCGGAGTCTCAATGATCCCAGCCCCGGCCGTTTGGACAGTCACATTAGACCCCCATGCTTCGCTTAGGTAGCCTCGCTTAGACCGGACTCAGTTGGACGACGCGCGTAGCCTGCAACTGGATCATTACTCCGTATCACTGGCCTTGCTCTCGCGAGGGAGGAGGCTCCTCTATCTCGTCGAACATTCTTATCACTCTATGCAATGCAGAAAATGTAACTCCGATGCAAATGCGAATCCCCCCGCTTTCGCCAATGCAGGACCACCCCACGCTTGCGATGCAAAATGCCCACCATTACCATGACCTTTTATCGAGTACCATAACCACCTTGAGGCGCATAATATCCGCCGAACCTTGCATCGTACATCGAGTGCTGCTGCTGAGGCTGCATTTGCTGCATATGGTGAGCCGAAACTTGTTGCTCATGCTGCCAGCCAGCATGATTGGGCCAGGGCTGTTGCGGCTGCTGGGACATAGCACCACCCCAGTACATTGACGCCTGTGGGTTAGTCCACTGCCCGCTCTGTCTGGCGTCGATGGGTGAGCTGTAGATGGTGGCTTGCTGTGTTCCATAGTTGCGCTCCGCGGCCTGCCTCTGTGCAATTGCCTCCTGCACCATATGCCCGGCGACCCCTTCCTTGATATTCCTCTTTTCTTGCTCTCGGGCTTCGATTGCGCCAATCAGGCCGACTGATGGATCCGGTGTTCTGCTTCTTTCGTTCATTTGGAGCAGTGGCCCGCCTGTCATCTTTGCAATGTGCTCCTGCTCCCTGGCTGTTAAATGTGGTGTATAGTCCACCAGAAGCGAGTTCCTCGAGCTCGGCCGGACCATCATGGAGTGGCGTGTTTTCGGCGCTTTGTCAGGAGACTGCTCTACCTTGCTGTACGAGACACTCCGGTGGGGCACGTAGCCATGTGGTACGCGGGCCGCCGTAGCACGCTGCTGCACAAACTCCTCAGCGGTCAACCCTCCCATGGACTCATGCCTCACTGAACTTGCCCCCGGACGCCAAGCATAGCTCGAACTGCGAGAGTGATTCGGTCGAGGGCTCTGTCTATCAAGCGGGGATCTTGGCTCGTCGCTAGCCGTGAAGACACCGGTGGATATTCTCTCATCGTGAGGTGATCTCGTCAGAGGCGTTGCAGGCGCTGTTAGAGGCCGATCCGATGGTGACTCCCGTCCATGAATCCCGGAAGCGGTCGCAGGACGACTATGTCCTGGAGTCAAGGTAGGAGTGAAGGTCGTACCGAAGTCAACAACAGGTATATCAATATTGTTTGAGTTCTGGGCATCGGTGGTTAGGTTTGGGTCACCGACCGTTTTTAGGACACCGGTCCGAGTCTTCCTGGCGGTGATATGGGGGCCCTGGTCATCAGGAAGGCTGTCGTAGTCCGGTGAACTGCTCCTGTTTCTCTCATAGTCGGATACTGAATACTGAGACATATTTTCGGACAGTTGGGGATGGTTCAGTGGCGCTAGTAAAGTCGAGGTAGCTATCGGAATTGGCTTTCGTGCAATCGGTTTTCGAGGGATTGAATGCTCGCTTGGGCGTCCAGCGGATTCTGGTCTGACATCAGCAGGTTGCTTTGTATAAGCACCATCTGCTACCACTTCTTGAGAAATAGGTTGATTAGCAGATATAACTTCGTCGTGAGGGGTCTCATCATTTACCCCTCGAGGCCCCTGGGTCAAGTTCTCCCCCTGTCCTCGGCCGTGATTCCACGCCACCATGGCTGCATGACCCGCAACCGCCCCACCGCTCGCGAGTCTATTCACATCGACAATCTGAGACAATGTTCCATTTGACATGCGACTTTTTTCTCGCCTCAAATCTGGTCGAGCATCAGGTCGCTTCTGTGGAACATCACCTGCTTGATGCTGCATGTCCGGAGGAGCCATGACCGGTGCAGGTGGTGTGGCTTCTCTGACGTCTTCCTCAACATCTTCCCGATAGGTCGGCGGCCCTTGCCCGTCGCTGTCTGAGCTGTACCGGCTGTCAGAAGCTTCCACCTCGCTTGTGACAGCACTGTACTTGAATGGATTTCGATGTGCTGGAGGTGGTGGAGGAGCTTCGATGGGCTCCATCTCCTGAGTGTACTCAGCCGACAACCTAGACGGATTGTAATTGTTTTGCGGGCGATGATTTTTCGTAGGCGTCATATATGCCATGGACTCTGACACAGACCTTGAGTGATTATTCTTTCCCGGGGAAAGATATGCGACATTTGCTGGAGCTGTCACTGATTTCTTTGGCGAGGCAAACACTGCATCCGTTGATTGATTGTGCTGATGTTGGGAGGACGGTGTCGATCGAATCGACTCGCTGTCATCATACTGCACGCCTGGCCTCGACTCCGACACGGCCCGATTATCGCGCCTGTTCTCGAGGTTGCTGTTTGGCCGTTTCTGTGCCGTCATTGACATTCGTTTGGAGGTTGTCTCTTTGAGCTGTTTGCGCCATTCTCGCTCACTCCATTTCTCACTCCCTGGACTGTGTATCAAGGCCGCAACGTCCATGATGTCCAGGTAACCATATCTCCGCTCCTTTGGCATAGCAAACATAAGTCCCCGCGGGTCCCACGTGTCGGCGATCAGTCGCTGTGGCCGGCCATACAGATGGAAGGTGTCGTATACAGGGAAAAGCCAGCGGAGCATCATCTCGAATCCTGTGACTGCGGGATGCAGCTCAGGCATGACGAAAACGAAGCCTTCGGTCTTGGATTCTGGTTTTGAATGGATGGTGATACGGCCTTCCACTTTGACTAGAGTTGATTGGTCAATCAAAGCCTTGGATTGAGGATAAACAGCGTAAGCGGAGTATGCATCGGTGATGGTTGCAATAGGCACAACCTTCTTCGTCTTCTTGGTGTCGTAAAACTTGATGACTCCCTTGGGCAGAGCAGGTCGGTCGTACACTGATTTCTTCTTCAGAGACTTGTTGGATCTCTGCCACTCTTTCTCGTCAGGTGGTTCGATAACACACCAGCAACGTCTCCAAGGGGTCCCTGCGCCAAACCGCACACGCGCCCAGTCTTCCGTCTTGAATTTTGTCCTCTCCATTATCACCCGAATGTTATTCAAGAACTTGCCTTTGCCGGCAACCAATGAGCCGGTATATAACTCCTGCAGGGATGCAAGTTCGAACATGGAGAGTCGGATACCAGCCGTCCACTGGGTCAGAGAGTGGAGTGAGTTGAAATGCAGCAGATATCGGTTCTTGCCCGCCGTGGAGATTGAGAGCACATTCTGCAAAGGTTGGACGTCCGGGTTACGAGTCGGAAGAGTCTCGATCTGTCGATGAATCAGTAGCCGTGGGGATTATGGGGAGTCGAGGTGTAGTACCATCTTGATGGAGGCGTCGGCCAAGTTGATGAAGGTGGGAGCAACCTCTCCATCTTGGCCGGCCGCGTCCAGAGCAGCCGCATCCCAGAGGGAGAGCACGCTGCCCACCAGCTGAGCGAAGCATTCCGTCCAGTTGCGGTCCGCATTTGGTCTCCCATCTAGACAACCGTCAGTTGTCCCGCACCGAAAATTGAGAAATGCACCACTCACGAGTATCGAGATCGTTCAGTTTGAGAAAATATCCTGCGTAAGACTATCAGCAATCGTCCCCGCTCAGGTATGCAAATAATCAAGTACCTTCTTGGTAGAGCTTGTTGCTATGGCTCGATAAGAAACTAGGTGATGGCGTCAGCACTAGGAACCGCGCAGAGTACTTAAAAGTCCGCAGGGCTGGCGTACCTGAACACTGGTCTCAACTCTTCAATGTGCTGCTCTCTTTCATAATCCATGGACGGCGGCGTGTATACCATAGAGGTAGGACGGGAGGCAGCTCGGTCTGTTCGAGGCGTCGTCCGAGGATTTTCCGTGGGTGCTGGTGAGTCTTCGAACGTGGTCGGCGATGGGTAATCCTTGTCGACGAGTTGGGTCTGCCCGTTGGTAGACGTCTTGGAGAGCGCAGGAAATGAGAGGCTGGAACCGTTGCTGAACGCCGCAGCCTTGAAGCTCGCGGACAAGTTGCGAAGCCGGCCCATGTTGACGATGTTGTCGATGGCACCTGCACCTGCCGCCTGGACCCGACTTTAAACGCACGCACAGGCGCACTCGGAGAGGGAAGGCTCGACGAGCACCGTGCAACCTGCTGCTCGACCTCTCCAGCAAACACACCTGGTTGACAACGAGGCAACTTCAGCTCGCCATGGCAAGGCGCATCTAAGTGAACGAGTGTCAGGAGGGGAAGAATGCTCAGGCTGGCGTCGTGGCGCAGTGCAGATGGCAGCGGGTCTATGAAATGCACGAATTCATTGGCAGTGGATCAACGAAAGTGGTGACGGAGCCAAGGAGAGAATGATGAAGAGAAAGGTGTGGAAGGTCCGTCTGCAGAAGATTAAGGAGAATGGACCGAAAAAAGTGGTCTGCCGACAAGTCCTACATCGAGTACTCTGGCTTTTGAGATCGCGGACGCTGGAGGAATTGGTGGGTGGTATTCGTCTCGTACTGGCGGCGGCTGTCGATGGAGAAGGTGGACTGCCGGAAGTCAAAGGTTCCCTCACTACTGTGTTGACAGCTCGCTATACGTCCTTACCAAGACCACTTGCATAGCACGCAGACTAAACGCATTCAGATAACGGCAACCTGGATGAGCTAGAATAAAGTCAATCCTTTGGCGTTTTTCTCTCAGTGTTTGTGGAGAGCTCGAGCCCGGGTTTGGAACCTCGCCGCCAAAACGCGACGGAATAGGTGACGCTACTCGTTGCAGGTTCGTAGTGTGTTTGGTGTTGGAGATTTAGATGACGTCTGCATTTGAGCTACTGGGACCGCCTCAATTTTAGATCCAGAGCTTCTTGTCCACTGACCAGCCGAGCACAGCAAGCAGATGAAATCATAGGCTCAACTGCTGCTTTGGTTCGGTGCATCAGAGATCTACCAAGACCATGGCTGCTGGGAACGCGTAGCTTTTGAGTGCAGATTCCGGAACACCGGCTGTCAACCTCTCACTGACACTATGGCTTGCGTGGCCTTCTGGGTCTCACTTGGGCGAACTAACCGGGGTGGCTCGGCTCACACCGGCGAGACATGCATACATGTTTGTGGCTCCTGCATATGTACTATGGTCCACGACACACCCGTTCCAACAAGTCGTTATTGAGCAATCGCGTTCGTTGGAAAGCACCGGGCTCTAACGTACATGCTGCTGTCGGACGCTGTAGTACGCCCAGCTTGATACTGACGCCTTTATGTCCGAAGCTAGAAGTACAATGTGGTTGGCCTCGTGGGCAGTATCCCTCCCGAGCTCGTCGAGCGTGAATCTGCACTTCAACTGTTGACCGAGCTATGTCCACCCTGACAGCGCAGCGAGCTCCATGTGCCACCTTACGCCAGCGCCCGCTCCCGCTCGTCCAGCAATGATACAGTCGTGATTTGATATCTCCAATAGACCTCCCATCATAAACCAATTATGGCCACCTCGACATTCACGCCAGAAGTTCGTTGAAGTTCTTCAGTGTAATTGCAAGGCGGGACTCCTCAGCTAGGCTCTCCTCGTGATCTTTCTGTGCCTCTCCATCAACATGCGGTTTGGCATCCTGTTTAGCCGCCTCCTCGTGGGCGCGCTCGGCAGCACTGTTTACAGTGGACTCCAGGTTCGGATCGATCAATGACGTGTCGGTCTGGTTCTGCGAAGCAGAATTACCAAGGAAATAGCTGATGTTGCCCGGAGTACCGCCGTTTGCAGCACCAGGAGGACCACCTTGCACAAATCCATACTCGGGATGCGACTCGCTCTGAGGGTTTGCTGCAGTGTAGTATGCGGTGCCTTGTGGAGGGTAGGATGTTGTGTGGTCAGCTGCAGCCGTGGATAAGGCTTCTAAAGTATGTGCAGCGACTTGTTGGTAAGTGTCTGAGGTGGCAAGGGCATGGCTGGGTGGTGAGGTGGCATTGGTGTCTTCGGCATTCGGGTCAGAAACATAGACCCAAGTCACTAGAAGGACGAGATGAGTATCATAGCAGCACAAATTGGTCCGAGGCACTCACGGTCTTCTGGCACTGGTAGAAACGCCTTCTTATCTTCCTCGCTGTACGTCTGGCTGTACTTGAAGAAACTGTCGAGGTTGTGGTCTTGTCCATCTTTGCCAAAACTCGAATTCTGGTGGTGACGGAATGTGATAGCTGGTTAGATTGGTCAGTCTTATTGTGCTTCTTGCACGTCCTTTGCGATTGCGCGACTCACGTTCAGACCGTACGCAATCACGGTGCGACTTCTGGCATTGTCCGCAGATGGGTCGTTGCTGAACGAAGTCAGTTTTTCGTTAACATTACCATCACCGCGTCATCTCACCTCATCGCACTTGAGCTTTCTTTGGCGACATGTTTGGCACCCCGTACGGCTTCTCACTGTCGCCGCCGACTTTGACTTGACGGTTTTGGAGGACGGAGCCATACTGAGATCGATTGCGCTCAGCTGTAAAAGCAGGTCAGCCGAAGCGGATTTTGGAGGCTCTACGGCTCAACGGCATCTTGAAATCTGCGCTAGCGCAAACACGTGAGCGGCTAAAGTCCGGATATGTACTTCATCCTTCATAATACAGTTATGTCACTGTCCACGGCTCAGAGCTGCCACTGCCACTGCCACTACCATTCCAGGAGGCAGTTGCAGACACGGCCATCGTCTCCGTATGAGGTGACACGTCAAGAACGCAGTATCTAGCACGTGAACAGAGGCACTCGCAAAGACGGAGGCTTGTACAACCGGAGCAGTAAGAGGAAACTCTATTGCAAAAGAAGTTCAATTTTTGGACGTCGTTCTCGTCCTTCAAGTTGAAGGTACTGGGGTATCAAGCCCGCGCTGTGGCGCACGGCGCTGAGTCCTTGGGCAAATTCACATGCCGACAGTCCACGTAGCTCAAAGTTCAATGATACAAAGCCAGAGTTTCACTTCTTTGCCTTCTTCTTTGGCGGCCGGTCATCCTCGTCCTCACTGGCGCCATTCGCGCCGTCATCATCAGCATCAGCCATGCCTACATCACTGCCATCACTACCCTCGCTTTCATGAGCGGAGTCGTACTCTTCAGCAACATCGCTCTCTGACTCCTCCTGGAAGTCTTCATCCGGAGACTCATCGTCCTCGTCTGCAGATCCACGATTGACACCTGCTTCCTCTTCGTCGTCTGAAGATGCCAAATCTTGATCTTCGAGGGCTGCCTTCAACAACGTAGACGAGTCTTCCAGCATCTCGTTCTTGAATCGAATGCCTTTTGCCTGTTGAGAGAGTCAGTCACGATGTGCTTGGTGTAGACCGGATTCACCCTTACCTGGAAGAATGCCTCTAAGGGCTGCTGTTCCTCGCGGTTGATGTTGCTGAACTGGTGCTCTCCTTGTCCTCCCTTCAAGGTCATCGTGATATCAAATGTCCTGCTAGCTGCTAGAGCTCCTCCCACTCGTGACATTGTGATGCTCTGTATTGACTCGATCTGCACGTACGTAGCCGGCTTCGGCACGAACATGAAGCTCTTGTCCAAGCAGTACAGTAGGCCTTCGTTGGCTTTGATGGAGCACTTAACCCCGTTCATGTTGTGGTGACTGACAAAATCCTTCGAGGGCATGATGATCTTCTTGCCAGAAAGACCCTTGAAGACCTTTGCAATCACATGATGAATGGGGGCTTCGTAATGCGCATCCAACTTGTCCTTGTACTTGGTTTCCAACATCTCTTCCGACATGTTGAGATCCAAATTTACTTCATCGTCTAGTTTGAGCTGCATGACAATGAACGGATATCTTGTCTGGCCTTGCCTTAGCGGAGGGTCCAGACCGAGAGTGATGAGGGTGTGCATCTCGTCGTTCTTGGGCAAGATAAAGAACTTTTTGATGTCCTGATACTGAATCTTGTAGTCATACGTCTTACCCCGTAGGCGGAAGGAATTCTCGTACATGTCGATGTCGAAACGGCCTCTGGAAAAGCGGTCAGCATGGGCCGCGCGGTTGACAAGACAGTGGTTAGCATCGACATACCTGGGAGTGAGATGTAAGATGTCTTGGAACGTCGCAAAGGTGGCGCCTGCGACGTCTCCGATATCTGCCTTCTGCATCAGCATCTCATAAAATGCGTAGGCGGCATTCCGTTCCTCTTCCTCCTCGTCATTCTCCGCCCCACTGCCTTTGTCTCCATTGACGTCCTTGTTAGACACTGTACCGGGTATGTAGAATCGCATTTCGACGAGCTCATCCCGGCCTGCAGCTGCCTTCCGGCCGCGGTTCTTCGTGCTGTCAGCCTTGTGGCCATTGGTTCCATTCTGCTCAGAGCCCAGATTGAACTCGACTGCAATCTCGTTCTTGCCGGCCAGGTTCGTGTTTGAGATCTCCGAGTAAGGTATTTCGAATGCCGGTCTGTTCTGGACGTTGAAGGCCAGCTCTGCTCTCCCAAACTCTGCTTTGCCCCAATTCCATCCTCGCAGTGCATGTTCCTTGTTCTCGACGTTGATGCCGTACCAGATCTTGAACGCTTTTGCGACGCGGTCGAGATCATCTTGTTCGAAGCCATCAAGTTGAATCACCGCGGAGTCCCGGGTAATAATCTTCAGTTCATAGCCTTTCGCTGCTCTACTCCACTGCGCAGCGCTGATCTGGTTGCTGTCTAGTGTGAAGGGGTCGCTGTCTTTTTGACCGCTGGGTTTCCAACCGAGTCCGCTCTCTGCTAGACGACACCGACCGGGCTGCTTAGAGAGATCGAGGTAGATGTTTTCAAAGGTCTCCCTGCAAGTGGGTTAGAGTCAAGTCTCCGCGGGAAGATGGTCATACTGACATTGCGACAACGCCGCGCCACCTGCAGCAGCAACGAGTGATGGAACAGTTGATTCAGGCGAACTGTAGGTCTCAAAAGTTGATGATTCGACCAGGCAGACGGGCAACAAGATTGATGTCGAAGTTGTGGCGGATTGAGCGATCGTTGTTTGAGGGATGGAGTAAATGTTTCGTTCTATTCCGTGAAGGCAAGGAAGGTCACCCAATTATTTCCGGGGCGCGCTGCCCCGCTAGCGCGTCTCGCTGACCTAATGTTCACTTCTGGCTCACTTCCAGGTGACTTCTGGCTCACATTCACCCAGACGTTTACAGATTTTCTATCCACTATTGCGGTCACAATCAATCCTCTCCACCTTGACTCTTCAGTCAGGCAGCTGTCGGAAGGCGACACTTTCAGCCAAAGCTTCACGCTACCTATGAGGGGGGCAGCAGCTGACTCGGCACGTCTGTCAACCAAACATTTGAATTATTTGGGAAATGGTGAAGACTATCGAACCATGCATGACAATCTGCTATGTGACTTGTTGTCTACCAGGTAATGATACTGCTGCTTCCACCCTGTTGACCAACGCCAGCCTGCCACCTGCTTCTCAAGTCACTGCGTCACGCTTCCGCAGCGCCCTTCCGGCGAGCTTCGGCTCTCCGGTTGCGCGCCCCAGGCCATTCAAGTCGTCGGGGAGCTTGGCTTTGGCCTCGCCCTTCGTTGCAGTCTGGCTCGGTGTCTGGTCGGTGTAGAGGAAGGAAGCATTGGGGTTGACATTGCACCTCGTTCTTTAAGGAGAGCCAACGATTGCTTGCCTGCGCTTATCGATCTTCGAGGCAGCAGGCTTTGGGCTTGTCGACGTAGAAATGTGGGACAGCGGTTCAGGGTCAAATTCATATGTCCATCCGGAGTCTGGTCGGCAGAGGGATGTTCGTCTAAAAGATGCGAGTCAGAGCTGGATTGCGGTATCTGATGCACATCTTCATGCTCAACAGTATCTTCTAATCGTCTCGTGTCGGCGTTTCTGTTCGGCGTCTCGGGGCTTGGGAGATCGATCTGTAACGGTGGCTGCGCAACAGTATTTGGTGCATTGTCGTGGACCACACCATCAGCGGTACTATGGATGCTTGCACTGCGGTAACGTTGCCGCTTATATTGATCCATGGCATCGAGATGGTCAGCCGAGAGATAGGCTTTTGGATTGCGGCGGATCAAGATTCGATCGACCACAATTCCTCGCTCCGATTCATCAGCTTCAAACGCGGCCAATATCTCATCCAAAGTCCTGCTGTTAAGCAGTGCTGCATGGTATAGCTGCGATGCACTGGCTGGAGCAGCTATTTGCGGATCTGTTGAATACGAGCTTCGATCCCTCACACTCCGCTCGTCCTTGTCCTTCTCGGTGAGAGCGATGTCAGGTACGTGATCCAGTAGAGGGACTGTGGCAGAATGGTGGTCATCTTGGTTCTCGCTAACCGGCTTGCCCAACTTGTACAGATTCTTGAGTATTTGCCCAGGGCCCAGAGCCCCGTCTCTAATATCGTCCCATGTTCTCGCCACTCTCGAACTGCTTTCCTCGTTGCGATATTTATCGAAGTTGGCCCACATCATCCCAGCACGTCCAAAATTCTAGCTCGCAGGATGCCAAGGGTCTCCAGGTGATGTGAGCTTGTGGGCCATGTAAAGCAGAGGGAGTGTGTATAGTCTGCTTGCGAGGAGGAAGACAAACACAATATGTTGAAAAAGCTGTCGCAGGATTTCATGGAGCTCATGGCAAAAGTCCGTTTCTTCTGAGGCGACCGGCGGCCGTCTTGGTTGAAGGACATCCTCCGGCACGCACACTGTATCCAGCGGAGGTGCCGACAGCGACATTCTCGGTAGGCGATTTCCACTGGGGATATTTGTTTCGTCCGAGACCTAGTGACTGTGAAGAGGCTCTCTAGGGGAGAAGACGGTAAAGACGAAGCATGAGAAGGCTAAGCATATATGTAGCACTCAATGTCTGGACATAATGTGGCTGTAATGAGGAAAAGGGATGGTGAAGGATAGACGCGACTCCCCAAGCTGTGGTAAGGGCTTCCTACTTCCAGGAAGATCCAGTGGAAGGTGCGTTGCAGAGTTGGCTGACTGTCTTGCCGTTGATCACCTTAAGACTACTGTTTGACTGATTCGACAATTCACATGCAGCAGGAGGGCTCGACTCGCAAATATGTGTTCTGGCCTTCGAGAACGAGAGACCATACACTCCCGACACGAATGTTACCCGCATCAACAGCGTGGCAGAAGGACTCATTGCTCTGGTCAGCTACATCTAGCGGACTAGAAACTACAGAGAGGATGTCTTCCCTCTGTACAGAACGAACAACTATTATACACGATGTACTGTGTCCCTAAATGTTTGTTTTGGCTGACGAATCTGGCCGGTATCGATCGATTGCTGTTGAGTAATCTGCTCCGGATACCAACAGGCTGTCCAAATCCAGCAGACATACGGCTTCGGGTGCGACGACTAATCGCCACTACTTCAAAAGGGCTGGCCGGAGACTGCTTGATGCGGCTGATCGGGGTTTATATCTGATGTGCCCTTGTGTGAGGACCAACTCAATTGCTCGTGGAGCCTGAAATCACTGCTTCCGAAGTATCTTGCCGGTCGATGAAAAATGATGCCGCAAGATCTTGCAGGGGTGGCTTGCCGGTTGTAGATGAAAAATGGGTTCAAGGCCGTGCATAACCTTCCTCATTACCAATATCGGCTGGTAAGCGCTTCAGGCTTGTTGCGTGTGCGAAGACCTGCTGCAAATTTCGGTTTGCCGTAGCTGGCTTCCCCCGGACAACACCCCTCAGTACGGTACAGCCAGCCTGATCCGGGACGTGTTGAGACTCGGGGGTTTGGTCAAGACAGGATAGGCCTCCTCTCCGTTGTTGTTTGATCCTTTGGACTTAATGATGGGCAGCGCCTTTGCGAAAGTCTGCGCTCACTCCTCGTCCGCCGCCCAGTGTCCCGGATCAGTAATGCTTGCATGATCTGCCTCCAGAGCCTGGACCTTCTGGCCAATCAGATACCTACCAAAAGGTTTCGATATCAACTTCAATGACGACTCAGGGGCCGGGTTCTCTTCATCTCCGGGCCAGATCCACATATTCAAGCAATCATTGCGACAAGGCTGACTGATAGCTTCTCTACCATAGTGGGCGAGAGCACTACAGCTCGACGCAGCCCATATATGGCGGGAATCCCCCAAATAGACGTGGCTCCTCCCCTCCACTGCGTCAGCCCACTGCTCAAGAAAGCCCTTTCGCGATCAGATTGTCCCGTGGACCTGCCTCGAAGTATACTGGTACCGACACCACCGCTATGGCCTCTCAAAAGCATATCTCGTCATCGCAAGACCCATCGGAATCACCGTCCATCGTTCAAGAAAGTCAGACCGCTTCTGCTCTGGACCTGGTCCAGGACGAAAAGACTGTGCCGGTCGAAGTCGTCGACGACGTGGCAACAGTCCGCCCCATTCATGGCTGGAGGTGGTTTGTGGCGTGTCTTTCTATCTACACGACAGCCCTCCTTTATGGACTGGACACCACTATTGCGGCTGATGTGCAACCCGACATTGTCAAGTCACTTGGAGAAATCGAGAAGCTGACATGGGTGGGTGCCGGGTTCCCCCTGGGATCTGTCGCCATTATCCTCCCATTAGGCTATGCCTATGGCCTCTTCGAGCTCAAAACCCTTTACCTGGGATCTATCGTGTTGTTTGAAGCCGGCTCAGCTCTGTGCGGTGGAGCGCCAACGATGGACGCACTCATTGTTGGCAGAGTCATTGCTGGCGCAGGCGGAGCTGGAATGTATCTCGGCGTTCTGAACTATCTCGGCGTGTTCACAACATTGAGGGAACGCAGCTTCTATAATTCCCTGGTCGGCCTTGTCTGGTAAGCTAGAAAATACCTGTCGAAATGCTTCCTATTGACATTTGAGCAGGGGACTTGGGTGTATCTTGGGGCCCTTGGTAGGAGGTGGCTTCGCTGTGTCCTCTGCAACTTGGAGAGTAAGCAGCTACCCGTCAGACGATTATCTGGCTTGAATACGCTTGAGCTGACTCGACGTTGCTAGTGGTCCTTCTACATCAACTTGGTCCTTGCTGCTGTGATGGGACCGTTCCTCATATTTTACCTGCCAACTCATTCATCTAGGCCGAACGAGAGGGTCATGAGTAAAATACGGAGGATGGATTGGGTGGGCATCGTGCTCATCGCAGCCGTCTACTGCACATATGCCATGGCGCTGACCTTTGGAGGAGCGCAGTGGGCATGGGACAATTACCGCTTTGTCGTAACGATCGTCTTCTTCGGCCTCACTCTCCTCGGTTTCATCACCAGCCAGTACTTCACTATCCTGACAACGAAGGAGTATCGACTGTTCCCAGGACACTTCCTGCGACATCGTACCATGATCCTCCTCTTCATAGGGACTTCAGCTTGCAGCTCTACGATCTTCATCGGCGCGTACTATATCCCGCTGTTCTTCCAGTTCGCTCGATCCGATTCGGCAATAATGGCAGCAGTGCGTCTGTTGCCTTTCATCTGCGTTACCATCGCGGTTATCCTGCTGAATGGCGCATTGTTGCCGAGACTTGGCTACTACATGCCTTGGTATTTGCTGGCCGGTGTCTCTATGACAGCTGGTGGTGCATGCATGTATACCATCGACTCTGACACTTCGCCTAGTCGGATATATGGTTACAGCATCCTGCTTGCCATCGGGTGTGGGGCAGGAAATCAGGCCGGTTACAGTATTGCCGCCGCCAAGGTCAAACCAGAGGAGATTGCCGCAGCCATCGGCTTCATCAACGTCGCGCAAATCGGCAGTATTGTTATTTCACTGACCATCGCAGGTAGCGTCTTCCAGAACTTGGCATTCAGCAACCTGCGATCTGCCCTTGAGGGACATGGCTTCACCGAATCCGAGATCAGAAGTGCCGTGGCTGGGACACAGTCTGCAGTCTTTCAACGTGGTACCAGAGAAGTCCAACAGTTAGCAGTCCAGGCCATCATCAAAGCAATGGACAGCGTCTTCACTCTTCCTATTGCTGCAGGAGCAGTGACCCTGGTCAGCTCGATATTCATGCGAAGAGAGAAGCTGTTCATGAAGGCTGTCGCGGGGGGTTGAATGAATTTCAGGGCTCCTGGATTTCCATAATTGTCCAATGTCATCTCTTCTGCCGAGTTTGATACCAATAGTGGACACCAGGCGATTTGGCGGTTAGAATTTATTGGCCAATGCGTACTTGCAGTTTCCGACTGGACCAGAGGGCAAGAATGAGCCGAGCCTGGGCTGAAAATCAACGCAGCCTATTCGAACTTCGTTCAACAAGGATCACGGAGGACGGTGGAGAGGTAGATAGACCGTCCGTTGTATTTGAAATGCTCGAGGACAATGCAGGCCTTTTCTTCCCCAGCATCTCGGGCACCTTATCGCACCCCTGTCTGGCCCCCGACCCTCTACGGCGGCCCGAGGCTGTCTGGGCAAGGCTGAGACCCGATCTTTTCTCGGATTTTGTGCCCGACGGCATTTCGGTGAACCGCCGGCAAGTTGCTCACACATGCCCAGTCGCGTGGCTGAAATGCTTTCGGGTAAATTCTTCTTGGATCTGAGCGCTTCTGCACGGGAAGCTCTCGCGGATGGGTCATGGTTGCCGTTTCATGCCGCTGGGGGCGGGGCGCCGAACGGGTCGGTTGATGCTTCTGAAAAAGGGGTGGCTGACCAACACGAGGAATGTGCAGTCCCGGGAACTGACAGTTCGATCGGCATGCAAGACTCCCTCCTGACTCGACCCGCTCGGTCGACAAGCCCTACTACTGCCCCGTACCTCGCCCTAGGTTAACGTGCGGCTAGGAGGAAGCCGCTCAAAGTTCCTAGAAAATCCGAGATCGTAGGTGAGACTAGGAAACCACGCCGTGGGCTTTTTCACCTGACGCACGGACGTTTATCAACTCCCCCTTTCTCGTTCCTCTAAGAAATCGCAGCATAGATCAGTGTTCTAACACACGGGGACACTTTGGTAAGCTAGGAATCTAATACCAGGTTCAAGCGACCGCGGTCTCGTGGAGCGTCGTCTGGGATACGACGGTCCCCAAAGCCTCGCAGGCCTGGGCTCCTATTTGAAGGCTGCCCGGAGGTCGCTGCTAAGCGAACCAACCTGCCGAGAGGTCGACGCCTCAGAGTGCAGGAACCTACACCCTCTTCACCAAAGCCTGACCGCCCCATTGTTCACATTTGGGCCTTTGGTACCAGCTGCCCTCGCCGGGGAATCCCCAAGCAATACCCTGCTGTCCCGCTATGTTCATCAGATGTTAGGAATCAGTTTTGTGTGGCAGCACTCGAGTTGTACAGAGCCCACTGCTGTGGCTGTCTCTGCTCCATTGCTGTCTTCGGGAAAATGGTTTTCTGTAGCTGCGGATGCTGTGCAAGTGGCTGGTGGCTCATTTGATCAGGACTCCAGGCCCTGACTCAAGCGGGAGCATCCTCGCCAACGGGCTTGGTGCTCAGAACACCTCCGGACTAGAAGTCACTCTGGGGCGGCTGTCACTTCTGAGGACCAATGACCTTGTGACCACAACCGTGTTAGGCCGGTGTACTGCCACCGTGGATCGGGACTACAAAGGAAGGGAGATACTGCCGATGGATGGAGTCAATTCAGCAGGGGTCTCCGAATTGGCATTGGGCTGACAGCTGTTGCGAGAAACAGTAGCCAACCGTTCGATGAGCGAGCGCCTTTTTGGTATTCGTCTCCCATTCTTCACAGACGCGAGCTGGTCAATACGGGGGTGGCCCGGCTCGACATGCAGCTCCAAAAGGGGCTCTTCAAGTGGTATCGGCGCGATCTCTCGATACCCCCCAGTGCCGTCTTGAAGGCATGTATGCATCTCGATTTCCAGGTGCTTTGACAGAGCAAGTCTTGTCCACGCACATTTATCCATCAGCCTCAACAGAGTCAGCCGTGGTTCTGCATCACGCGCGGAACACTGCCTCCTACATACACGCTTCCGTGACCGACCAACTCGGCAATCCCCGTGCTCGAGAGCCAGCACAGGTCTTGCCATAGGCGTTGACTGCGGAAATTCTGCAAGCTGGCCTCTCATTGCTGGCCTTATTTGCTTTCCGCCGCGCTAATCGCTCACTACCAGGATCGCCTAAGTCATGGCTTCCAGAACACCGGCGTTGCATATGCTCGAGTGTTACACAGAGCCAACCCAGAAAGATCACGCTTGTTCGCTTTGGCGAAAAAAAATTAATATTCCAAAGTGCCATCCTATGCTTGATACGGCATGGCTCTCGTGGAAGGCTTTCCCACAACCCTAATGGCCAGAGTCAAGCCCTCGGCCTCCGCAGGCACGTACTGGCCACGGTTGATATGGAACAACAAATGGGTCCCTTCGCCCTTTCACCAGTAAAAACCCTGGATTACCGGATCCACGAGCTTCGTCGCTGTTTGTTTAATGGCATCTGATCAAGAAAGTGTCAGAATATGAGCCTGCTGGGGGAAGACAATCCCGTCTCATCATCCAGAAGCACTGCCAGCCAGTTGGGCACTGAGCAAAACTCTATTCTGGCGGCCACACGTTCCGTGCTGCGTTGTTGTCACGCCGTGAGTGCACACACGAGGTCTCACCGCTCCTTCAGTTTGATCCAGAGGATGTGGAAGCCAGATGTTCATATAGTGCTGAGCCACCCCATCTTGTTTCACTTTGGTCTTCCTCGACACCTACCCTTTTTAACGTCAACATCCATCAACGTCAACTCTTGGTTCCCATTCCGGACTGAGCCGGAAGTTTTCACCATCTCCTTCTCTTTCCAAGTCTTGTGATACTGTCAAGGCTCACCTCAATCTTGATTCCAGCATGCCGCAACACCAATCCAGCAGAAGCGCCCAGTTGCATTCGGCGAGAAGAAGGGCGGCGGGACAGAGACGTCCGGTGTCATTCTCTCTCAGACGCTACTTGCGTCGAGACGAGACTTCGGATATGTTGCGATTGGGCATACCGACCGTTCATCTGAGGCGAGACCGACTGCGGGCAACGCTTGACGCTGTACTGTCGGTCCTGGAAACTCCAGGCCGACGCGAAGACGTGCAACAGCAGCATGACCTGGGTAGGTCGACAGCTGCCTGGAGGAGGTTTTTCTCTGTATGACATCCTCAGCTAACAAACTCTTAGCCTTTGTCGGAGCTCAGTTTTCTGACACCTCGAGTCCATGGTATGGATGACGCGGTCCCTCAAGAGTCGTCCTCCGCGGTCGCCTCCAGGGCTAGGACGACTCCCACTGAGTGACCCATGGCTGTGTCTAAGACCGATGCCGAGAGGGTGCCTCGCCATGGACTGTGCTGCGAAACCGCCCTAGACGACCACCCCAGCAAGGCACTGTGGTTCATACTTTTGGCACACCCATCCCTCTGTTCGGTGTCTTGGTTCTGTGTATCAGGTCCAGTCGGACGTGGCGTACGGAGTATTTGGCGAAGAAGGCGTGTCTCTTAACGAGGATGGATGGAGGGAAAATATCTGCCGCCGTCAATTTTGGGTCGGAAGGCGTGCGTCCCGGCGGTCTGGTCCCGACAGGCGAAGAGGAACCGCTAAGGGGGCAGCCTAAGGAGAAAAAAATGTTTCCACGAGGGAGATAAGCGGCCATGGGCGAGAGGGTAGAGTGCAAGGGTACAGGTCTGTGTCGGGACCGATGCTGCTGCTCCTACTGTGACATGGTAGCGAACAAAAAGATCTGGCTGGCATGTCCCTGGGAAGCTAAACGTGTCGCCACGCGGTATGCGGTGTGAGAAGCTTGCAGCCAACTGGTTACCTTACATAGCTGGTCCCGGTTCGCAGGACAAGCACGGGCAGAGCAGATCCCATAGATGCTATATTGTGACACCAGAAGAAGACCTTTGAGCCGCAGAAGAGCTGGGAACCTCCTCGACCCTGCCTCTGGTCCTGGTCCTGGCCCTAGCCCTGACATTTGACCCCCCGCAGCGTAGACAGTAGTCCGGCTCCAGCCCCCTGGTATTTCGCACAGAAGAGCACGGATAGATTGTGTGTGTCTCTCTCTCACACGCATGCGACATGGATGGCTGCATGCTCATGCGTCTACAATGCATGAACAAGGAGGGAAAAAATGACGCGGGCGGATCTTGCATGCACAGCCATCCACATAGGACACATACGGGTACTGTATCAGAAGCCAACGACAGGAGCTGCGCAGGCAGGGTGTCCTAGAAGCAGGGCAGAGAGGGACAGCCCCTCCTAGTGAGCGAGACTGAGCGGCGCGCTTCGCTAAAACACAAGCACACCCCCTCGTGAATGATGGGCTTGCCGCACATCCACCTCCCTGCTGTAGTCGTAGTCGTACCGATCCCTGGGGTGAATGACTGGGTCAATGCACTGGCTGGCTGGTTGGCTCGCTGGCTGGGTGACCGTTCTGGCTGTCTGTCTGTCATTCTTTCCCTGCCATGCACAGGGAAGGGGGAAGGGGCTGGCTACAGTACTCCGTACGTACCTACCTCGAGTACAGAATGATCATTCCGACCTCGTATCGTAATCACGCCCCCCCTCCCCTCCCCCGTCCATCCTTCGAGCCAACTCTGCGAGTACAGAGGCAGGCGGGCGGGCACGCGGGCACGCAGGGCATTCCACGGAATTCTAAGTCGCGGCGCAACGCCCAAAGCCGCCCGATTACTCCTGCCTAATGAGGGCGCTGGGGGCGCTGGAGGCGGCGTGACCCTGGTGCCTCTCTGCTCGAACGAGTTAAGCCGCGTAGGCCGCTCCATGGGTTCGCGACATCGGATTGCGCCATCGAGACTTGGCGCTTTCCCGCCACACGACGCGCGACGCAGGATGCAGGGAAGAGGACGGGGGCGTTGTATGTATGTATGTATGTATGTACGAGTAGTTTGTAGTTAAGTTGTTGAACACCATAGGCGGTTGTCAGGCAGTCAGTGTGATGGTGATGGTAATGGCTAGGAGTGAGTGAGTGAGTGATCGATCGGCCAGACGGGACAACCTGCTCTGCTCTGCTGCTCTGCTCTGCATTGCCAATGATCACTCGCTATGACATGATGGTTGTGTTACACACGAGGACGGACCGGGCTCTACTCGATGCGGACTCGAGATTCCAGGCTGCGGCTGCTCGGCAGCAATTCCCTCGACACTCCAGCGGCGCTTTCGCTGGAGCCGAAGGGTGGTGGAAGAGTGGGAACTGTCCGCCAACCTGCCCTGCGCGTGCCTGCCGGAGAGTTACCTCCCTCGTACTGGTGGTCGTAGTCAAATCGGCTTTCTCATGAGGCGGTACTACCATGTCGCCTACTGGGTGCCTACAGTAGAAGCAAGGAGGTGATGTTATGGTCTCAAACCTAATGTCACGGTCCGAAGAGATAGAGTTCATCCTACGAGACTCCCTTTTTTTGGCGCCCCGCGTGCGCCAAAAGCTTCCGGGGGGGGAGGGGAACTAACTTAAGCGCCCACAGCAGTGACTAGGGTGCTAGGGTCGTGAAATTGCGCCATGCCCAAGTGAGGAGACTTCGACCCTCGGGGACAGCGTCACACCACGTGACAGCGCCTAACCGAGTCAAGGCCGCGCCTGGAGATTCCCTCGACGTCATTTTCGCGCCGCCGATTTCACTCTCCACCATCGAAGCTGTCACCTCACCAGCTCGAACGACAAAATGAAGAAGATCAGCCGAGAGTAGACGACAGGCTACGAAATAACCGGTACGGAGGACCGAGTACTCGTGCTTCATTTGAGTCGGTGGATCGGGACGGCAAGCAAATACTCGTGTCCTGCAACTCACGCCCCAGCGACCATTCCACGCGCCGCTTCTGTTTCACCTTTGGCGTCCGCATGCTGTGGGAAGCCCTGTACTGTAGCCAGCGTGCAGTGAAGAAGCGTCCGCACCGAGCGGCTACTCTCATGATTCATGCTCGTCTGTGACTCGCAGGTTCAACCACGCGACCTCGAATGACAAATTCACACCTGCTGCCAACCACAGAGGTTGGAACATTGTGGTACAGCAGCATGCGAGCCTGTGCCCGCTGTGCGAGGTGAGGTCATTAATGATCAACTAGGTCAGTCATGGCAGGAGAGCGCACGACATGTGGCCGCGCAGTCTTCGCTTTTTGCTCAGCAACCAAAGTCCGCTCGCTTCAACGTCGACTCTCGGAATACAGCACAGCACAGCACAGCACAGCACAGTACGAGTACAAACCCTGCGAGAGGACGAAAGAGGGCAGTTTCGCGACTTGCTTTTGCGGAGGCCCGCTCGCCTCGACCGGACCAACTTCCCCGCAACTCATGTGGTTGCACGGCGGGAGACCAAACCGTTTAGCTGCAGACTTCATGCGCGCCGCAGGTACGTACCTCGACTCCTGTCCCGTGATTGTGGCACCTTGTTTCCATGGCTCTCTGCAAGGTCGAATCCTCTTAGTATGAAGGTTTGCAGAGTGAGTCACGATAGGCACGCATGGCATTGGACGGGCTATGTCCGACTGTGCCTCGAAGCAAGCATGCGGAAAGACGGAAAGGAACATTTCTGTGTACCCGGTGAACCCCTCTGCCAATCCACGATCGCCCGGCTGATGCGCCCGAAATCCTCCTGCGCCAAAAAGCGACCGTTGACCGACATCCACTCGTGACTATGACATCGACGACGGCTTAGACCCCAATGAATCACCCACCGAAGCTTAGACCCGGAAGCATTTGCTGGCTTCCGCAAACCCAATCCTAATCGCCGTTTCCAGCTGCTCCACACGCAAGGCTCGTTCTTCAGGGAGAGATCAAGTCTGCCATCACCAGCCTCCCAGTGTCCCGGGACACTCGAACCCCACGCTACGGCAAGTTAACTTCGCTTCCGCGACGACCCTAAGTGAACCTAAGCAGTTCCTCATTACGCTGACGAGCTCTCACGGTGACATGAGTCGTGCTGGGCTCGAGCTTCGACTAGTATGATGGCACGGCAGAAACAGTCGCCGCTGCCCCTGTCCATGTCGAAGATTCGTCTCCCCGATGCTAGCCGTTCGCAAGTTTCGCTATGTCGTACGGCACTGCCCGTGGCTAGCAGAGCTTCCGATCCTCGTTGTCTGGCGGACCGATCCGCCGAGCTTCGGTCATCAATGGGAGAAGAGTGAGATTGCTCCGTAATACTCGTTCTCTTGGCGTGTCATCTGTCCTTGCGCCCGGTCTGTATCCTCGCTCATCTGGACAACGGGGAAGACTCACATACGGCAGGCCAAGCGCTAGCAACGCGCGCGGTAGGACAACCTTTTCGCCATGTTGTTCCCCGTCTCCTGGATCCCTGTCCTGCCAGTCTAGGAGCGATGCCGACCTCTGCTGCTGATCAGGCTGTCAATGGACGTCTTCCAGTTCGACGAGATTGGACTCCTCGCGGCTCCGGACCGTCATCCTGGCGCGAGGCGAACTGTCAGCTCGAGGCGGATCGATACTGATACTGGTCGATTGGTGTGGGAAGAGTCTACTCTAACTCCCCCTAGGCAAATCTGCACGGCAGCAGCGAGACCTGCCGCTCGGCCTGGCTGCCACGACTGTGGTAGAATCGGGCCTGCAGTCAAACCCGTGCCCGCCAACAAGCAGGTTTCCGTGATCTGCACTCGGCCTATTCAAGAGACGGGACGCAGCAATAGGTCGGTTCACTCTGGGGATTTGGCCGGCCTGGCTCTTCTCCCACTCACTGCGAGGCCGAGTCACTCCAATACCCAAGAAAGGGGATTAGACACCATAGGTCAGGCGACTAGCGATATAAAAATCCGCTGTCCTCATCCGAATCGTTCGAATTGTCCCATGGTCTCCTCCCTCAAGTTGCGTAAACGCCCGAGACAAATCTTTGAACCCATTCCATAGTCTTTTCCCGCAACCCGCCCCTTTGAGACAACGTCTGTCACCTCTGTCGGCGCTATAGTGATCCACTAGATTGTCATTTGTCTCGATGGCAGCGCCGATCTGGTCGCCCAGAAGCGACGATCCTACCGTTCTTCAAGGCCCCGAGCCAGCCCACAACCCGGGCTGCAATGTCCAAGCACAGCCACGAGCAGACCACGCACAGAACAAACCAGGCACCGAGCCCAATGCACTCGACGGTGTTGAGGACCAGAGCGACGCGGGAACGATCAAGGCCATGAACGAGCATGATTTTGGTAGGTGCAAACAACACGAATTTGCATGGCCAGTCCGCTGACCATAATCCACAGCGCACATGGGGTCGCAGTTCGATGCCCCGGAGAACATGCCAGAGCGACGCCCGAAAGGCAAGCACTCTCACCTTGCCGCGAGACTGTAGAGCAGTATTCGATGTCTCCAAAATATCGAAGCGCCGGAATACCTTCCGCCCCGTCCTGCGCACGATCTTGCAGCATCCAGTATATCGTCTCCTTTTCTTTGCGTCTCAGAGGTCGCATCTCAGCTTTTCACTTTGCATCCACTTGTTTGCTCCAGCTTTCACTTTGCATCTACTTGTTTGCTCCAGCCTTCACATACCGGGCGTACCAACCCACAGGCAGATTTACAACCCAGCAATCACGATTTCCTAACACGGTCTCACGATCTTTCACCGCCCCCGCAATTGGACTGGGGTTTCCATCACCTTCGTGGCACGGCACCTGTCATATTTCCCTACGTGTCGAGGCCGACACGTCGCACAGAACTCGAGGTCGAGATGTGACATGAGGGTGTAACGTGTGGCGGAGGGGGGGGGGCCTGCACCGCACCGTAAAGGAACGTGGTGTGGCGTGGCGTGGCATGCCATCATCGCACCGGGCACACGCGACCAAGGCGCACCCCGAAGAGGAGAGGGGAGGAGAGGAGAGGTGCATGAACGTGGCAATGGAGCTTTAATGCCTCGGCGCAGATCGTGCTCGTGTCACGACGATGTATCGTCTCAGCAGTCGTCTTCATGTCGTTATGCAGGTCCGCCCCGGTTAGATTCGGCATTATTTTTCCCTTGTGTACTAGTGTAGACAGATGAGATGACTCTCTCGTTGTCCCAATATGCAAAGCCAAATCCTGTATCCACGTGTCTTTAGTACGTATGGCTGCCACATGCTTTGGTGTAACGATAATAATGATGATGATGACGAAAACGGATAACGCATCAGCTGTCCAAGTGTGTGTTTGGTCAATCGTGCTTCACGTATTGTATCGCAGCCAGCCGCGGATCGTATGGATCTGTGTCAGCCACGAATAGAGAGCGCCGCGCCATTCCCGAGCAGAGCTTGAGCATCGTTTGAATAGGAAGTCTCCCTAGCAGCGGCAGCAGTAGCGTGGGTGAGTGACTGATATTTCAGTCAACGGCACATCGCCGGCCTTCGTTGGCCGGAGAAGAGAGGGGGTAAAAAGGCCGACAGGTTTGACGCGTCTGCCAGACGGTCCCGCGCAAGATCAAGCCCGCACAGCGACGACGAACAAGCGCGGATACCGCAGACAGACCTTCCCGTCGCCGAGCGGGGGGTACGCCAGCTCGACGCGCCTCAGGTAGTCGGCGAGGAAGGCCTGCCTCTCCAAGGGCGAGAGGCGGTCGACGTACGGCCTCAGGCCCGTGCCCTTGACCCACTCGACGACGGCGCGCGCGTCGTCCAGCACGTGGTAGTAGTGCGTGTGCCACACGTCGAGGGCGCTGCACAGCGGGCTCAGCCGGTCGTACAGCTCGCGCGGCGACTGGAAGCCGCGCTGGCGCGACGTGCGCACGGGCCGGAGCGTCTCGGCCCAGGGGCCCTGGTCGGCCGTCTCCCTCATCGCGCGGTGCGACGGCTCGTCGAAGTTGTCCGGCACCTGGAAGGCAAGCACGTCGCCGGGCTGCCGCGCCGCGAGCAGCGCCTCGAGGAGCGGCATGCGCTCGTCGTGCGCGAGCCACTGGAAGACCGCGTTCGAGAAGATCAGCTGCGGTTGCGGTTGCGGTCCGGATTCTTCGTCGGGTCGTCGCGCAGCAAAGTCGCGCACGTCGCCCAGCGAGAACTCCACGCCGGGCAGCCGCGCGCGGGCCTGGGCGATCATGTCCGGCGACGAGTCCAGGCCCGTGATGTGCGCGTGTGGGAAGTGCGCGGCCAGCACGGCGGTCGAGTTGCCCGGCCCGCAGCCTAGGTCGACGACGCTCGCCGGGGACGTCAGCGGGACTTGCGCCAGCAGGTCTCTGGCCGGGCGCGTTCGTTCGGCCTCGAACTTGAGGTATTGCGCTGCGCTCCAGTCTTGGGCTTGGGCTTCCATGGCCGGGCGGGCGGTGGTGAATCGTCGCTGAGTGGGAAGTGGAAGATAAGGTGAGCTGGAGCTGGAGCTGGAGTTAAGGCTGATGCTGAAACTGTTCGTCGGTGCTGTTGGGTTTGTTCGCCTCAGGAATCGAAAGGCGGTTGCACCAAATTCCTTGCGTACCAAGCTGGGGCTCAGAGTCCTGTTCATGCTCATGCTGCTGCTGATGCTGATGCGACGTGCGCATTTGTCCAAGTCAAGTAGTCTTCTGCTCTGTGTGACTCACTGTCTCAATGCTGCTCACAAATTGGTGGTTGTGGTGTTTCGAGCTGTCTGCCGATGTCGGCGCCGTGGAATGTCACCGTCCCTGTCCCAGTACCGGCGCTTGGGCGCTTAGGGTCGCGGAGTCGCTAGGATACCCTACCCAGTAGGATACTACATACATATGCAACTACATGCTCGCACAAAGCACTTGCTCTCCACGTCGACCCTTCCCTTCTCCATGGCGACAGCAGGAGCTTTGTGCCTACACAGTACGTGCATCATCATCATCCAGCGTGCAGCCAGTATCACTGCCCGCGGAGCTACTGCTAGACAACTCTGTTAACTCCGCTTGAGGCTAGATCGTTGTCCCCCTCAGCCGCTGCCGTGCTTGCCGACTGGGCGCGGGGGGTAACCCCGACATGGCTGGGGTTAGTACTGTTGTATTAGTATGCTCGTGACCCTAAGGACCGTACGTATTACATTATGAGTACTCCGCCCCGGTTGGCTCTGACAACGCTGTCAGACGAGCGGGGCATGCACGTACATAGCCAGCCTGATATACCCTCGGCTACTTGCCCTCTGGTTGAAGAACGCGGCTATATCCACCCGTGCTGCGTGCGTGCGTGCGTGCGTGCGTGCGTGCGTGGATGCAACGAGTAGGTAGCTGCGGGCGCCGGTAGTATCTTGTCGACACCCCCCAATCCAGAATTTGCCCCGGACAACTGAATTGGCACGCAACCGCTGGGAATTAATTTGCACGTCCCCCGTCACAGCCGAGATAGGATAGATAACCCCATGTCTGGTCCAATGGCAACGTCGAGCGAAGGGGGTCGGCTGCCTCTGAAGAAACGACGTGCCGCCATCGCCTGTACCTCCTGCCACGGGCGCAAGGTTCGGTGCAACGTCGTGCTCGTGGGCCAGCCTTGCTCGAATTGCCAGCAGGATCAGGCACTGTGCGCTTTGCACGTCTCCGCCAGAGGCAAGCATAAGCGCCGCAGGGTCAACCGAGAGAAAGCGGCCGACGATCCTGCTGCAGCAGTATCTCCTGTCTTGTCCGGATCGACCGTGGTCGCCGCGGCGGCGGGGACGGCACAGCCGCCCTTCGCAGCTGCAACTGACCCTCGAGGTTGCAACGAGTCCATATTAAGTCTGCAATCAGACATCTCCTCCCAGGATGACTACGAATCGCAGGCCAATGTCGAGGCTTACAGGAAGATTGTCGACGGCTCGGACACGACCGGGGCGCGGGTGCCCATGTATGTCGGTATGCTTGTTGTTGCCCACTCCTGTCGTTGTTCAAACGAGTGGAAAGATGCTAAAAAGGGCCCCTGTGCGTGCCGTGCTAGGGGAGCTACAGTCACTGCGTTTCATCTTCCACGTGGCCCGCGAGGACAAGGGCATCTCCTGCAAGGCTCACTACCTGGTTCCCGAACCCAAGAGACGGCACCTCTCGCCGGAGGAGCTCGCCTGTCTGGAGGCCAAGGGCGCCTTCTCGACAGAGACGGACGACCTCAGAGACGAGCTGCTCCATCTGTTCTTCGACTATGTCTACCCGATCCTCCCCATCATCGACCCCTACGACTTCTATCGCCGGTACGATGCCGGGGGCGCCGCAAACATCAGTCCCCTGCTCCTGCAGAGTATGTTCCTGGCGGCAAGCAATGTAGGCGATCTGACGAATCTTGTCGGCTTGACATCATCACATTGAGAGGCTAATGCTCCTAAACAGTTCATCTCCCAGGATGCCTTGAAGAAGTCGGGCTGGTCGTCGGTGATGACCATGAAGAGGCGGTTCTACGAAAGGGCAAAGGTAACTCACATCATGTTTGACACTGCATGACATTCTCGCGCGCGCCCGGGGGCTGAGACCTGATCACAACAGGCACTGTACGACTTCGAGTACGAGACCGACAAGCTCTGCCTGATCCAGTCGGTCCTCCTTCTGGGGTATTGGCTGGGCAACTCGCACGACAAAATGGACAGCTGGCATTGGGTCGGCGTCGCCATCAGCCTCAGCCAGAGTCTCGGGCTCCACCGCGACGCCGGCTGTTCCAGGATCCCCCCGTCCCAGCGCTCGCTGTGGCGAAGGATCTGGTGGTGCTGCTTCTACCGCGACCGGTGCATCGCGCTGGGAATGGGCCGCGCGTACCGCATCAACACCCAAGACTGCGACGTGAAAGACCTGACGCTCGAAGACCTGACATGCAGTGGTGGAGGCGGGTCTTCCTACCTGCAGGACACGAGTGCTGCCGTCGTCAGGCGCTGCAACGGCTTTGCCCCTATCTTCCTCGAGATCCTCAAGGCGAGCCGGCTTCTCGGCGATGTTCTGGCGTCCGTGTATCGTCCGCGCCGGGAAGATGATTATCCGGATCCCTCGTCATGGAGCACGGTTCAGTCGATCGAAGAGAAGCTCGCAGCCTGGCAACTGGGTCTCGACTCGCGGTGTCGAGTCGACGCCCCGGCGTTTAATGTCGACGAACCACGTGCCATGATCCTGCACAAATACTACATCCAGATCCTGCACCAGTGAGTTTTTTCCCGCGGCGGAGCTAGCGTCGTTGTGCGGATGCTGACATCCCGAACACCCCAGCGTTACGATAATAACGCTGTACAAGCCCTTCGTCTTCCAAGGCGACATCCTGCCCACGAACCCGGCCAGCGACATCCGCGCCAGGATAGCCTGGGAGGCTTGTCAACTGTCCGCCTCCGCTGCAACAGACAGTTTCCGAAGACTCACTGAGCTTGACCTGATCAGATTCCTGCCCCCCGAAAGGCAAGTCTACGACCCGCGTCCCATGCTTTTCTTGCTTCCACTCTCATGACTGATTGAGACATGAGTGGTCGACTGACCGTGTGTTTCCCCCACAGCGTGACCATGCTGATCGCCATCATCGCCATCCTCTTCCTCTCCAAGTGTCTTTCCTCCGGTCTGAAATGGCACCTCGCCCGCCAAAACCTCGACCTCGCCATGCTGGTCGTGCAACAACTGCAGGAGAAATACCTGGCCGCGAGATTCATCTACGCATACTATGCCGCGGCATTCGACAAGGTCGCACCCGCGCAACGCCCGTCGCTGGAGGCGGGAGCGTCGATCTTATATCCCACGGCAAGCGCGTCGGGGGCCGCGGTGGCGAGTACCTCGACGATGTACGACCAGCCGACCACGGCGACGGCGACGGCGACGACAGGAGGGGGCACGCCGTATGATCGGGGGGAACCGTTCTCGTCGGGCCACGAGGATGGGCTGAACGCATGGGGCGAGTGCTTCCAAAGCGGCATGGCTGCCGACTTTGACATTCTGTTCGGCGAGGAAGGCATTTTCCGCGGTCTTGACGAATTCGACATTGGAGACTTGATGCCGTGAGGTGGTGATGCGTGATGGCGGTCGGCCGGCGCGTTGTGTTGTGTCGTGGTCAAAGCTCGGGCAGCTCACATCGCATCGCCTGAATGGATGGAATGTTCTAAATCAAACACAAGACGGGATGCCAGAATCATCACACTTTCAATACCTGCTTATTTCGACACCGTGGTCCGATCTTCCTCTTCTGATCTTTTTATAGGATAATTTACAGTACTTCTTCGCAGCCAATGTATCTACACCTACAGTATCACGGGTGAACTGGACGTTCCGGTGTCTTTGAATTGCGTCGACGTGTTGAAGATAATTATGTACCCATCTTTATAAATACCCGCCCGGCCAGGTTCTCAACTCGAACGGCATAATATTATGTACTCAGTATAGAGTACAGTATTATACAGATATAGGTATAGATATAGACATGGACACGGACATGGACATAGAAGCCGATCTGGACGATGAGCTTCGCCTGACACTTCCACAGCGGACTCGACTGCACCTTACTATGTATGTATGGCTTACGCACTCACTTCTCATGTGTCGTAGGTATTAAACTGTTAAACGTCACGTAGGCCACCACGTACGGGATACAGGATCGTGATAGACTCAGCTGACGGACACGTCTCCTCCTCTCCTCCTCGTCGTTGTTGAACTTGACATACATAACCAACCCGGTACATACGTACCTACTCCAATACTCGGGACCCCACCCAGAAGTCGTATGTACTACATGTTTGTTACCTCGAAGCCTCGATCTTAGCATTGACGTATGTCTTCGGACCCAGACGTACCTTGCATCAACTGGAATTCGTGGAAAATCTCAGGGCTCAGAAATACAACGTGATTATCCTAATAAATTCACTTGGCCTCCTTCCAACCCTTCCCGCACCACTTTTCACATACGTATGTATCTGAGAGTGTCTCGAAGTGCCCATTGTAATGAACACTGTATGATCCGACCACCATACGAGAATGATATCACGAGAACTTTATTCACGTCCTGTACCTCGTACTCGTTCGTAGCCAATGAGTTCTTTAGCCGCTGCTTTGCCAGGCTTCCTCGGCTCGGGGCCGCGTATTTAGTCTACGTGATACAGTAGATACATACCAAAGGCCTGTGAGAGTGTAAGGTGATCTCCAACTGAAAGTCTGAAGGTCCCTCGTCATGGCAATTGCTGATTCGACAACACGCCCCAGTCCTCCTTTGGACCTCGGTTTTATGCGTCTGTCTCCGCTTTGGGGACGACAGAAGCTACACACTCACCACTATTCACTGTCGGTTCCCCGGCACCCCGGCACCCCGGTTGAGAATCGCTAACGTCTGAGTTAAATACCCCGGATTTTACGATTCGTGATCAAACCACGTTCGTTGACAGCCAGAGTACGCACCTACGGTATATAAGTCGGGGTGGAACGCGCCCCGTCAGCATATTGCGAGGACATTTGTGACGACTCGACTCTCTCGACTCGACTTGTCTCGTCTCTTCTTGTGCTGTGTGATTCTGACATACTGTACCGCTTTTGGGTATCCCACGACGTCAGTTGTCAGTTGTCTGCCGGTGTGGCAACAAAGTGTCAGCGCAGAGAGGGCCTAAGAAGGGTGATAAATAAAACCCTCAGAGCACGAGCGGGCGAAACTGCAACGAGCAACGAGCAGGGTTACCGCACGCGTGGAATCCTGTCTTTTTTACATTCGTCAGGGGTAGTCATCATACCACACCAGACCATACGACAGCAAACATGGCGCCACGACAACTTCACGTCGGCATCTGCGGAGGCGGAATGGGCGGCCTCACTGCGGCAATTGCGTGTGCACGGGCAGGCGCAAAGGTAACACTGCTGGAGGCGGCAAAAGAACTGGGTGAAATCGGCGCGGGCATCCAGATGTTCTCCAACGTGTCTCGACTCTTGATCCGATGGGATGTCGATAAGCTTATCGGAGATAATTTGATTGCCGTGGATGAGATCAACACTTGGGGGCTGGACGATGAGTTGCTGGCAAAGTTTGATCCCAAGGTTGGGAGGAAGTTCACCGGTTTTCCGCACTGGTGAGTGGGTTGGCTCTCGGCATTGATTTTGTGCTCGAGACGTTGGCATTTTAGGCGATTGCACTCACTGACATTGTGGTTGCAGGGTCGTCAGAAGAGATCACCTTCATGCAGGTCTGACCGAATGTGCCCGGCGCAGCGGCGTCAATCTGATCGTCGGGGCACGGGTCGAGTCCTTCGAGCACACCAAGGATGGTGTCAAAGTCAAGACCGTACAAGGTGTCGAGCACTCCTTTGACCTGCTGGTCGGGTCGGACGGCATCAAATCGACGATTCGCCGAACCCTGTTCCCGGACGCAGTCCCGACAGGAGCGTCAACGGTCGCTGCCTTCCGTGGCATCCTCTCTTACGAAGAGGTGTTTGCGAAAGTGCCGGAAGCTAAACAGTGGCTGCGCAACACGGCCGATGCGTGGGTCGGACCCGACGGCTATATCTTGCTGTACCCTCTTTCCGGCGGCAGGGAATTGAATGTTGTGGCTATGTTCCAGATGGACAAGGTCGTGACGCAGACCGAAGAGATGGACATCAAGGAGTTCCAGAACCTCTACAAGGACTGGAGTCCCTTCTCACGCAAGATCCTTGCGCTGCTGGAGAGCACGCAGATCTGGCCCTTGCTCGTTCTCCCTCCCATGAAGACATGGGCCAACGAACACAAGAATGTCGTTCTTCTCGGAGATGCGGCCCATTGCATGCAGAACCACATGGTAGGTTGGAAGACCCCCTCCCTCGCACATCGTCGCTGACTGGAGGCACTCCGTAGGCTCAAGGAGCAGCTACAGCAATGGAAGATGGCGCCTTCCTCGGTGTTGTCATTGGAGAAGTGGTGCGCGGGACCATCACTGTCCCCGAGGCTATCGAGCTGTACGAGAAGAAGCGCATGCCGCGTGTTTGGACCAAGCAGCAAGTGTCCTTTGTCAACGGCACGCTCAACATGGTTGGCGGTGACGTGGCAAAGCGGCGAAACGCGGCATCGCTGCCGGAAATCGAAGCCCTGGCGCAAGATGTTATCCGGCCAAACAAGACACTCCCCCCGCAATATCGGTCGTGGCAGCTGGGATTCAGTCCAATCAGTGTGCCCAGTGTCATGTATTTCGACGCGGAATGCGACGCCGAACAAGCTGTGCTCGAGCATTTGCAAAACACAACACCGGTGGATGAGAAAACGCTGGTGAGCAAAGGGCTTTGGGATAGATGGTGGGGGTTCGTCTACAACAACGGCCTTCAGGATCAGCAAGCCAAGGTCAAGGGCGCTTCAAAATTGTGAGCACGGTTGGCAACTCCGGAAGGAGTCTGTTTCCTGTACCTATGTAGTCAGCGAAGCCCCTGCACAGTCAGATAGCCGAAACACATCCATCGGCACTGGGAGGGTGCTGCGACGACAATCTCTTGGCTTGCAAAAAGGAGCAGATTTGCTGGGTTGATTCCAGAAACGCACCTCAATGAGGGAGGGCAAACGGGGCTCTACAATGACCAAGAAACAATAGTCTCGCCATCCCTGGCGACGGCTTCTCCTCTGTTTCAACAAGAACGAGGCATCATGGACGGAAGGCTTCAGCCGCGTCCACTAGCTTGGAGTAGTGACAATAATCAGATTCAGATCCATGGGGCTCCTGCAAAGGGAGTGTCAGAGTTAAGGGTGTAGAGATAAGATACTGTAGGTGGCTGTGTCGGAAGCTTGGGAAGAGCCTGCGAGTGGTGGTGATAAACTTCGTCACGTTCGTTTTTGTTGGCGGTGGTACTTTCTGCTAGCCCCCCACTTCAAGCTGTTTTGGGCACCTCAACAATCTCCAAAACCCCCCCGCCAAAACGGTTGCTGAGGCCCACCGCCGCCTGAGGATCTGCTTTCCAACCGCCTACGAGGAGCCTAACCTTCCTTCGAAGCCCCAAACTCGGTAACCCACGCTTCTTGTAGCGAAACTAACAACCAACGCCGGACGGGTTTCTAATCAGCCACCAATCAGCGACGCACTGTGTGCCCCCCTTATGTCACCGAGAAGAAAAGCTTAGCGGTACAATTTCGCTATCAAGATTTCTATGTTCAAACATGCATGATGGAGCTGCTGGCCACTTCTCCTTCCGCTCGAGCCTGCGTCATGCGTCTTGGGGCCCGTCCTTCATCTTCACTGCGACGTCTCGTCCCTTCCTCAAACCGCCAGACGAGGCTCCTTCAAACAGAAGCAGAAGCAGCATCAGGACCAGGAGCGACAATTTGCACAACCCGATTTCGTCCGCCGCTAAGATCACCACCACCGTCACCGGGACGCGAGCACCGTAGATCCGTTACCGAGATCTCGTTGCAAACTCTCCGACTTTCATCATCGTCTTCATCACCTTTACGCTCATCTGATAAATCACCTGCCTCTGCCCGGCACGGGTACCGACCCTTCTCTACCACTGCATCGTTACATTGCTCCCACCGACACTCCGAAGAACTTGACAGCTCCGACACGCAGGATCCAAGCCAACCGGACGAAAAGGAATCCCTCGGCGCCATGCCTTCAGGTAGGAAAAATGCAGCATCTCCTCTTCTTCTACTGATAAACGTTCACCCGTCTCTCAATGCATTGTTATGCTGCCACTGTGCACCACCCACCCAAACACTGTCACACCATGGCCCTCCAATTCTGTATTGTCAAAGACCAGACGTGCCGCTTCCATCAAGTTGCATGTTAAATGTATCCGTGCATGTCGAAGGAGACTTCTAACCAGCCGTCCCATCGGCATTGATTGCACTCGCCCACCTCCAGCATTATGGACGCCGACCCCGCCGCGTGGCCGCTCTTATCGCCAGCAACGAGGAGCTTCCTGCTAATGTTTCTCAAAGCAGAGACCAACGGCCCCGACAGCGATGCCTACGCCAAGGCTTTCAACAACAACTCCCTCTGGCGGCGCTCGCTCGCCGAGACCGACCCCGAACTCTTCGAGTCCATGGCAAAAGGCCAGTCGCCCCAGATTCTCTGGATCGGGTGTGCCGACTCCCGCTGCCCCGAGACCACCATCCTGGGCCTCAACCCCGGCGAGATCTTCTGCCACCGCAACATCGCCAACATCCTCGTCAACACCGACATCAACTCCCTCAGCGTCATCCAATATGCGGTCCAATATCTGCAGGTCAAGCACATCATCATCTGCGGCCACACTTCTTGCGGTGGCATCGCCGCCGCCCTGGGCAACAAGAAGCTCGGCCTGATCGACACCTGGCTGATGCCCCTGCGCACCATCCGCCAGGATAATCTTTCGCTGCTCGACTCTCTGGACGAAGTCCAACGCGGGCTCAAAATGGTCGAGCTCAATGTGCGAGCCGGCGTCAAAGTCCTGCTGGCAAATCCAATTGTCATCGACGCCATGCATGAAAGGGGACTGCAGGTTCATGGCCTGATCTATAACGTCGGGACCGGCGAATTGCGGGAACTGGACATCGAGGAAGAAGAGGACGTGGTAAAGAGCCGTGTTACTGCGTTCAAGACTGAAGATTAGACTTCGTCGTACCGCAGTTGGGGGGCTGCCGGATCCTCGAGCGACAGAATGTATGGATAGGGCAACGGGACTAGAAGAAGATGTGGGCAGCATGCGTTTTGTCATTTGGGATTTGCTCATCGCGTTGCGCATGCTCCCAGAACCTATCGCAGTCAGCAAGCGCTGCAGTTTTGCAATTCAGCTATGCGTACAACATTCCGTCTCCTGGTCCTCGTTGTCGTTGGGTTGGCCTACAGCCTCCGCCCAGTGCATCTCTTGCTCTGCCATCGTTGCACTCCAACGGATTTTCTTCCAATGGTCCTCGTCCAAGGCATGGTGTGCAACCCATATTCAAGTCACTCACACCGACATGAAACCCCAATCCGACTGAACGTGGCGGCGACGGCCGTAAACAGCTCTTTTCCTCTCATTCTCCAGGACGCCTTTGTTCTTGTCCTCGTCCTCGTTGACAGGTTCCCTACGAGCCGCCTAAGCTCCGCAGCCGCCCATTTCGACGTCATCCTGCTCCGCGATTTCCTCTTCATCCTTCTCCTGTCTCTTTCTCTTCTTCTCCTGCGCTCGTCCAGACGTCTGAATTGATGCCTCCATCTTCAACTCGAACTTGCGCTTCTCGAGGAACTGTGCAAGGCTCAATCGCTGCTGCGGTTCAGGCGGGAACACGGACAAACGATCCTGAATCATCATCATCGTGTACTCGTTGCGTTCTTCAGCACTGAAGGCCATCTGGTAGGTGTCGACAATGGTGGCCTTCTTGAGACCGCGGAAGTTATAGAGGACATCGCGGAGCTTCTCGCGCCAGAGAACGAGCTCTTCTTGACGGTATTCACCTTCAATACGTTGACAGACGATGCTGACTGACTTCCACTTGCTGAACAGGAGGGTGAGTTCCGTGAGTTGGTGACGTGTCTTGAGCCAGGAGAAGACGCGGTGCCAGAGCTCTTCTTGGCTTTGGTCAAAATTGGTGACATCCAAGTCCCTGAGACCAGGCCAGCCGCATTGCAAAGAGCATTCCAGTCGTCGGACGTTCGAAAAGTTCACCTCTCCAATGTGCTTGAACCACCAAAGGCAATTGATAGGGTCCTCAAAGTAGAACAAGGAGTCGCCATAGAACAAACGGCTTCCAGCATCGCGGAATTCCTTGTTGACGAGCATTGCTGAGATGTTGATGTTGATGTTGTCCTGCTTGACAACATCGCCCCATCCAGTCCTAATGTACCCGGCCATCATGCCTTGGCGATAATACGGCCTAATGCTGTTGTTGTTGACCTTGTCACCTGTCACGGGTCTAACACCAAAGACGTCTTCAAAGAAGCGCTTCTTGTAGTCCGGTCGCTCATTTTCCAGCATCTTCCAGAAGCGGGAGCCCGCTGACTCGGTTGGTTTGCTGATATTCGACGCTTGAGATGCAATGTTAGGCAGTTGCGAGGTAACGTGAATGTCCGTGCTGTCGATGGTGGATGGTGGTGTGACCCTGGGTCTTCGGAGTGCCATTATTTCAGGACGAGAGTAGAAGCGCGTAGCTGCTCCCTCAAGATCGAGCGTGGACGGGTCGGAAGATTGGAAGGGGGGAGTAGCCGGTCTCCTCGGTGGCATATCTGCTGGCCCCCAAAAGTACTCATATGGCTCGGGGTGAGGAGTGATGTTTTCATTAATGCTTTGATATAATTAGCGGGATACCAATTCAGAGGAGCGATTAGGGGATGAGCTCGATGCTGGGACAAAAAGGCTTAAGAGAAGAGTAATTGAGGATTGTTTGTCTGGTCGTAGAAACTGTACTTACTCTGATCGGATGCTCCTGGCCACAGCCGGGCTACTTAGACAGCTACCCATCTCTTGCTGGCAGGGTGAGTTGTCCTCAGTGTTGACTTGTGGCTTCTCGAATGGAGGTAAAGTGAAAGATGAAATTGAGAAGACGCCAAAGTTGTTTGTGTCGGTGTCGACCGCTGCGTCTTCAGCGTTGACAGCCATACTGAGAGGCTTGTCGACCATGATGATGTCGCTGCGGAAAGGTGAAAGGATCTTGGCGTAACAGCTGGTAAGACGACGGTATGGTAGCGACAGTACGTAACGGGGAGAGGGTGTGGTCGTGACGACCTGGTTCGGGGGAGAAAATTCGATGCGACGACTTGTAACGACGAAATTACGGCAACGAAGGTCAGTTAGAACGGTGTGCGAGAACGGGCGGCGAGGACACTGTCACTTGTAGCCTTGGCGAAGGTGTTTTGGGCAGTGAAGATTGCCATCTGCTGCTGTCCACAGCTTCTTGTTCAGCTTCTGAAAGTCCTAAAGGCTTCCGCAACCGTCATTCCACGTTGGACAGCTTCTTTCACTTTGTCGTCATCTGCGACAAGCCTTGGAATGAGAGCGAGGGTTTGATCAAGCAGTTCTTGTGGAATCACTACCACACACCCTTCTGCAGGATCTAAGAAAAGAATGTCGCCCTGGAACGGTGTCAGTAAGGGGTGAGTGAAGGTTGTATACTGGCAGGCAGGACGCACCGGAGACACGTTGACACCAGTTATTGACACTGGGATGTTGCGTGCATACACCGTCGATTCAGCATTGGTTCCGACAGTGGACTTCCCACGGGCGAAGATCTGAACAGTTAGGACGCCTCCAAAGAAGAGTTGCAGGATCAACCGGCAAGAACATCGTTGAGGAGAGGCGGCTCCTCACTCACCGGCAACTGAGAGTCTTGCAACTCGGCCATATCTCTCACACGACCGCCAACAACACAGCCAGCTACTCCTCTTGCTTTCATTCTCAGGGCCATTATGCCTCCAACCGCTGCGCACTTTTGATCTTCAGGCTGATCAATGACCACAACGGATCCCGGTTCTGTCAGGTCTACCCAGTGACTTCCCTTTGGAATCGTATTTTCTGCAGGCGGTGGAGAGGCAGGTGGAGAGATCTTTGACCCCAGTTTCAGAGTGCAGGCGGGAGCGACCACCTTCTCGCCATGTGGCGAGGGAATAGGGCCTTCTTTCGTCTCAATCGAGGACCAAATGAAATGGACTTCCCGTCCTACCGATGTCTGCAAGATACCCCGCCCTAGCGATCTCGCCTGCCCTCGGCTTCTGGAGCTTCAGCAACGCGTCCGATACCTGCCTTCGTAAGTCTACTTAGCATTGGTATACACTGATCGTCTTACATCGCAAGCTGAATATTCTTTTAGGCGACGAAGCTTCTCCTGAAGCTCTGTTGCGGTACTCATTCTGGAAAGTTGGCGGCAAGACCTTTGAGTCGGGAACAAGCCAGTGCTACGGATGTAGAAGATTGTGCTGTGTAGGGGCAATTTTGCAACAGCAGACCAACTGCACTTGAGCATGATCGTACACGAAGGTTGATAGATAAGGGAGGAAGGAAGAGGAACTGTCGGTATGGAGTCCTTGAAAAAGAAGCATTTGTCGGACGTCGGACTTTGGCCGGCCGACATCGGCATTTCTGGGCAATGGTGTGATATCTATCTTGTGCTGATTCCAGCATCGACCTATTCATCACCACGTTCGTTGGAACAGCGCAGGTAGGGTGATTAGAAGGCCGTAGACACAGGTTTGAAAGCCAAATACTGTTCACACCTGTTTACAAGCCGAGCGAACACATGCTCTAGACGAGAGAGTGTGTCTACGCACTCAGCAACAACGGTCCCAGATCCCAGCCAGAGAGGGCTGTCTCAAATTCGACGCCCGATAGATTGCGAGAAGCCGGACGCACAGAAGAGCAGTCTTTGATAGAATCACGTGGACAAAGCAGGGGACGATAGAGGTTTGGTTGTTCGCTTCGCATTGGGACTGCCCATTGCTGTTGATTGATGTCTCCAAAGCATCCCTGCCCTCCGCCAGGAGAGCTAGAACTCCGGCGATGCTTGTTTTTGCCATGATGGCATATGTACATACCTCCCAGGGAGGTGTAAAGCGGCTGTAAATGGAGGGAGAGATTAAGTGATTCGAGGCTCGGCCTGAGAAAAGAATCAGTGTCATCAACGAATAATCCGGGGCTAATTTGCCTGACCTTCCATCTGCTGTTCACTGAAGGATTGTTAGCCGTTGTTGCAGCATAGAGTCTGCATGGTGAACCGACCTTCAAATGCAGCTGGTGCCGCCACTGCGTCCGACTGCCCTCTGATCTTGCCCGTCAATCTATAATCTCGCTCCATCACTAGGATCGTAAGCATTCTAGCCAGGAATGTATCTCTCTTTTCCACTCACTTTGTCTATCCCAGACATCCAACTGTCTCCGCGGTTGCTTGAAGTCGTTTGCGTAGTATCGTATTGATGCGAGGCCAGCACCCTGTCATGTCTTTTAGCTCCAGCACCAATCCCTTAGCAAGGGGGGACTTCATACTGTGACGCCGAACATGCCGACCATAATCACGTATGGCAGGAGTGCTTCGAAGGGTACACCCATGATTAAGGTCGGCGGCAGGCGGCAGAATCAGGTAACTCTGTGATAGAACTCGAGCAAAGGACACTGCAGAATCGTGCAGGGTAGAAGGATTGTCTCTGCAGCTCCTGGAGGCGGCAGATAAGCTCTTCTTGTCTTTCTGGTGGTGTCTGTGCAGTTCAAGTTGATCGTTGCTGCGAGGAAGCAGATTGATCTCACGAATGCGCTTTCCTCGATTAGGGCATAAGTCACGGCCGCTTTTACACTCACCTCGACATGGGCATGCGGTAGTCGCCCGATTGCACTGCGACTTCCAAACGTCTTCAGCAAGAGCGAAATTGTTCTAACGGAAGATATTATTCTTTCGACGTGTAATTTCTATATCAGATTACAGTGAGAATACCTCTAGATCCTTGCGATCGTTGTTGCGCTCGTCCTCACGCGTCGAACGGTCTTTGCCCTGCGAAGCGCCCCTCCACACCCTCACCGTTCTCGTTGCGCCAGACACTCTCCCCTAGACTTACGCGCGAGTTTCCCTAGTCGCATGGTACCGCCTATAAAATCGAGTTATTACCAAAAGCGGTCGAGCGTTGAGAAAACTATGACCGTGGAAACCACCTCGTGATGGTCACTTCCCTTCGCCCACGCACAAACGGACCCACGCCCTGAGAAACACTTTGGCTGGTCTATGCCGCCTCTAATTTCCGAAGAATTGGACGACCTGTCCAGCGTCTGCACAGAGGTCGCGACTCCAGGCATCGAAGAGCCTGTGACGACGGCCTCGGTCGGTGCGCTCAGCGAACTCATGAGTCGAGAGACACCGAAGATATCAGGGAACAATCATAATGCGTCAGAAGAGGGTCAGAGGGCTCTGTTAGGTTCGGACCAGTCTCGCGTACATGCGGCTGCACCAGAGGACTATGACCTGGGGGAGCAGCTTCAAAGGTCTGCACAAGAAGGACTTAGCGAGCCTGACATGGAAGCCCGGGTGGGTAGAGAGAATGTTGCCGAGGCCGCTGGATTGCAGGCAGATGCGGCATTGGATATCACAATGACGGATGCGGACGCCGAAGCAGAGCCAGATGACGAAATTCCAGAAAACGGTACGGCAACCGGCGATGCAGAGATTCCGAACGAAGATACAGAAGCCGATGAGGACGCGGAAGCCGAAGAAGATGTAGACCTGGGGAAAGAGAGCGGAGAAGGAGAGAGGCATGAAACTGAAGACAAAGAAAGCGCAGCAGAAGGAGAAGAAGAGGGGGAGGGAGAGGGAGAGGAGGGCCAAACAGAGCCTGGGGCAGAAGAAGCTGGTAGCGACAGCGACGAAAGCTCGGACAGTGCCGAGCGCGATGTCGAATCATCTGCTTCACTGTCCAAATCGGTGTCGAGATCTGGGTCACCATCCAGATCCGGGTCAGCATCGGAGTCGGCGTCGGAGTCTGGTGGAGAGGATGAAGAAGAGGCTCCAGAAGAAGCCGAAGAGGCCAGGGCAGAGTGCGTGTTCTGCCAGCAGACCGACCCTCCAGACGGCCAAGATGATGAACTGGACTTGACCTGCTTGGAATGCAATAATCGCGCACACCTGAAATGCGCCCAAGACAAGCAAGCCGTGAAGGACGATGACACCTCGCACTGGCAATGTCCGGACTGCCTGAAGAAGATCGCACAGTCCGAGTCACCCAAAGAACGGGCCGCAAGATCCAAGAACTCCGCTCCGCGACTTGTTAGAGACTTGTTGCCCGTCACGCGTGGCGTGCAGAGGCCCAACTCACATTCAATTTTTGCGCAGCCGCTGATATCAGAAGGTGAAGACGGAGGCCGCGCGCTGAGAAAGAGAAAATCTCCAACCCAAGAACCTGCGCCCGTGGAGAAGAGGCGTCGAAAGGCCACAGAACGAGTATCAGCCGTCGCGCCGACAAGTGCTGCGCTGTCGGTGGACAGCAGTACCTCTACAACCATGTCAACGCGCAGATCCAGTCAAATGAAAATCACCAAACCGACTGCCCGAATCCTGCAACATCGACCCTTCAACAAGCCACCGCCTCACAAGTTCATTCTTGCTTTCCGATTAGATCAGCCACGGATCGAAGCGATCCTGAGCAAGCCTCCTCGCCCTGGTCGACGCAGAGAAAGGAAAGTGCAGCAAAAGAAAAAAGAACAAAAGATCCCAGCTCCAGTCTACCAACCGCCCGTCCCCAAATTCCCTGCTCTGCCAACACACAACCTCATTTTCCCCTCCGCATTCACCGACCGCGAGACCGAACTCAATGCCAAACCGTACGGTGGCATCCTGTCAGAAGCCGAAGCCGACACATCGCGTTCGTTACCACAACTCAAAGATCGCGAAATATTCGAGATCGCAAGGAAGGAAGCAGAAGAAGAACGAAGAAGAACGTCTGCTGCAGCCGAGGCGGAGATCAACGGAGGAGTCGACGCTGCAGCCACCCCTGGCGCGACATCAGCGACCACAAAACCCAATCGATCGACAGTGTCGGGGCCGCCCAGCAAGATCAAGTGCATCCAATTTGGCAAGCATGTCATCGACACGTTCTACGCCGCGCCTTACCCAGAAGAATACTCACACGAGTCGAGGCTGTTCATCTGTGAATTCTGTCTCAAATATCTCCCCTCCGAGTTCGTGGCGTATCGACACAAACTGAAATGTCCGGCCAAACATCCACCCGGGGACGAAATATATCGCGATGGGACCATTTCTGTGTGGGAGGTCGATGGGCGCAAGAAGACCGAGTACTGCCAGTGTCTCTGCCTTATGGCCAAGATGTTCCTTGGCTCAAAAACCCTCTACTACGACGTGGAGCCATTTTTGTTTTACATCCTCACAGAGTACGATGAGCTAGGATACCATTTTGTCGGCTACTTCAGCAAGGAGAAACGACCGGCCAGCCAGAACAATGTATCCTGTATCCTTGTGATGCCGATCCATCAGAGGAAGGGGTATGCTACATTTCTAATTGATTTCTCGTATCTGCTTACCAGGATCGAGCGCAAGGAAGGATCGCCCGAGAAGCCATTGTCCGATATGGGTCTCACGGCATACCGCTCTTACTGGGACTTGACTGTCTCGCGACATCTACTTGACCTCCAACGGTCAAATACAGCATTCAGCACGAAGACTCTTATGGGGAGGACGGGCATGACCGCTGACGATGTGATTCATTCATTGGAGCGGCTTTACGCGTTCATCAAGGACCCGGTCACGAAGACGTATGCGATCCGGTTCGACAAGAAGCTCTATGAACGGATTGTGGATGAGTATGAGCGAAAGGGCCATCGCCGGATGAAACCCGAGTTGCTCGTCTGGACTCCCTATATTATGGGAAGGAGTGATCGGGAGACGTTGGATGGGCAAGGTCCACTTACTGCATTGGCCCCAAGGAGTGATGACGAGGCCGATGAAGAGGAAGACGATGCAGAAACGAGCGAGGCCGTCGAAATCGAGAGCCAAGCGGTCACAGTAAGGGCTGGGAAATCCGTAGCTGGTGATACCGACGTGGTAAGCAAGGATGATGTGGCCGAGGAGGGCCTTTCGCCTAAGTCTACTACGAAGTCGACGAAGGCTGTCTCGAGGCCTGAGTCGCTTGTCGCCCCGGGGGATGGTGATGCGGTCGACGTCGAAGATGCCGCCCTCGTTGATGAGCGTGGCCGTGTCCTACCTGGCCCTCCACCGACAGATGCGCTAAATGGCGCTGTCTCGACCCAACTGGAAGCTGCTCACGGCGAAACAAAGGTCAATGGCCTGGTCAACGGCACTTCCTCCGCGTCTCATGAACCTGCAATCGACCCTCAACTCCAAGAGAGCCACGAGCAAGAAAACCAACCCCGGTCCGGCGAAGCTGACGTGGCAGAAGCACCCAAACAGCCTCTCTCCCCGCCCCTCTACGGTTACGCCCTCGCCTTCCGCGAACACAACATTCCACCGAGCCGCTTTCAGATCGATCCGCCCATTCCTCCCTCAATGCTGCGCCGACACAACACGAAGAAACGCAGCGCTGCGACTGCGTTGGGCACGCCGGGTAAGAAAATCAACGGTGTTGGAGGCACCGTTGCTGAAATGAATGCAATCACGAACAACGTCGCGGTCAGAAGTTCTCCCAGGAATGCTGGCAAAAGCGGGATCCTCGGAGCCAACACTGCCAAGGCAAGTGGTTCTGCAAGTTCCATCAACGGCAGAGGGAGTGCGTCGCCCAAGGTCCCGGGGACACCGGTCCGACGGAGCGGTCGGCGCAGTGGCCTTGCCAATGTCGTCGCGACGGTGGATGGGAGTGTGGATGACGACGGAGAGGACGCCCCTGCCGAGGACGACGACGAGGGCACTTCGTCCAAGGCGGATTCGGAAGACGGGGACGCGGAGGGGGAGGAAGATGACGTCGAGGGTTCTCCATCAAGTAGTCAGGGCGAGGAAGAAGAAGAAGAGGAGGAGGAGGAGGAGGAGGAGGAGGAGGAGGAGGAAGATGAGGATGAAGAGGACGAGGCGCAAACTTCCGTCGCAGTCGTTAGCGACGAGAGCGGCGAAGACGAATCTGGCGAAGAAGTAGAAGCAGAGGAAAGTGAGGAGGACGAAGTGGACGAGGAAGAAGAAGAAGAAGATAGCGCAGACGATCCAAACGATCCGGACGCCGAGCCTGAGGAGGATGAGTCCGAAGAAAGCGAAGAGGATGCTGAAGCCGAGGTGGATGTCCCTGATGAAGAGGACGACGACGATGACGACGACGAGTGAACCTTGGGAGCTGTCTTTGCTGGGGCGCATATTATTGCTCATGTAGAAGATTCCGCCCGAGCTGGGTACGATGTAGCAGCTTGGAGGCACTCGGGACGGGTGGCTTGTGCCACGGCATTCTGCAATCGCTTGGATACCCTTGAAAACTAAAAGATCCGATTCTCCGGGTGCTTTCTATCCTGCTGTGCATACATTGATTGTCATGGTCGCCACCTTGCGAAGCAATAGTTTGGTTTGTTACCCTTCGCAAACGGTGCGGTCCTCGTCGCCCGCATATGATCGCACTGCCATTGCGCTGCCCAAGTGTTACGAGCGGCGCCTAGACAATCCCAGCGAGAGACATGCCCTGCTCGCCTGAATCTAACGCAGTTGTAACTCACTTCCGTCCCTGACACCCATGTTATGCCAAATATCATCTCCTGGCCCCACCCCCACAATGCTCTCCCCGATCGGATTTGGCATCGAAAGACGTCGCACTGGTTGCTGTTACCCTCCAACGCGAACAGCTTCATCGAACTTCCCGGCTTTGTGGCCGCTGCAATGTCGGCAATTGATATCGCCTAGCTCACTGGTCTGTGTTCAGTCCCTACTACATGCCCTATGTGGCATGCAGCGGGACTTTCTGACCTGTCAAATGCAGAGCTCGTATCCAGCTCTATGACTGCTTCTTCTGAGGCGTTTGCCCACCACCCAGGTACTTCTGCAGGTTGGTGGCCTCGACACCTTGACGCAGGATGTTCTTCAGCGTCTCCCAGCCCTGTCTGACCGCAGGCGGGACATTAGGGTTCTGGACCTGCTGGTCAACCCGGGCAGCCAGTTGACCAAATGCGCCCTGGATAAATTGGCTCTGAGAGAACCTCGCCCGGAGAAAGACGGTGTAGACGCCCAGCAAGACCCAAGAACCCTTGCTGAAGGTCAAAGCGGACAGAAGAAGTCGTACCCAGAGGAAGATCTCGAGCATGGCCACCAACAACATGGACGCATCATAATATTCCTTGACAAATCGTCCGATAGAGTTTGCGAGCGGGGACTGGGACTTCTGAGCACCGGGGGACTGAGGAGTACTTCCCGGGGCGGTCTTGGGAGGCTGAAGCGCAGGAATAATGTTGGTGCGAGTGTAGGTCGCCACGTGGAAGACCGAGTAAACGGTGAATGGGAGCAGAGCTAGGGGCACCTGTCTAGCAAATAGCCAGACCAGGCTTATGACTGCAAAGTAACTGTCAGCATCTTGCAAAAGCCGTGCTTGTTAGTGCTTCTACTCACGCAAATATTGCACATTCTCATCCGATAGGAGCAAGAGTGCGGTTTGTCCGATCTTAGCGCCTGGCTTGACACGAGCGCGATAAGCTTTGAAGACCACGATCCCATATGTTGCCACGGCCGACGTGAAAGCCAGGCGATATGTGAACTGCGCCCATCTAGAATAGTAGTTGAGGGTGATATAGGAGAGACCGTAGCGAAGGACGGACAGCAGGAGGGTAAAATGGCCGCAGAACCATGCGCTGTGGGTGGGCACGAATGTTAGCAGGGAGCGCAGCTTCTCAGGGAGGAGAAGAAGCTTGATCGTACAATTGCAGAGTTGTAGCGAGTTTGGTGAGACGTTCACCTAAAGATTGGGTAGCGGGAGGCGGGGGAGCCATGTCTTGAAAGCTGTACAGTGAGTTCGGTGGAAGGAGGGGCGGTCAAGATACGGGGGATGTGCTCGTGGTGTCTCGAAGAACCAGAAACAGCGTCGACCGAGGAAAAGAAAGGGGACAGGCAAGTCCCAAGGATCTCTGAAGATGTAGGCGAACAGCAGCAGTGAACAAAGGACAAGTGACTGGGGAAGGTGAACGGAGCAGAAGCGAACGTGGCTTCAACAGGGTGTGAGTTAGCTTTTGGGTTGGCTTGACCACTTGGTTTGTGGGCGGCAATGATGTCAACCTCTGTGAAACAGGCCGTCCAAGCCACCCACCACATTTCACTCTCACTTCAGTCTCTCGTCACTGGCACAAACATCATGCACTGGCGCGAGTCTGCCCACCAAATACCGCTATGAACTCTTTCCACCCATCTACTACGTCGTGCCTCACCCATATTACCAGCTTAAACAGTGCATAGCGCTTTTAATCGCATGGTTTAGTTTCACACACGTCAAACAGGGCTGCCGCAAGTGGCATGCTATTCGGTAGATTAAGATCGTGGCTTTGAATCACACTTTTGGGTTTCTGAGAAGAACTTGCTAGCTAGTAACGCAAGGGAATGAACTGAACAAAGTCGTCGCTTGCTGAGAAGAAAGCCGATTCCTCTCCTACCGCTACCTCCGCCCAAAACGGACACAAACGTGGTAAGGAAATATACATGCTTGTCTGGCGGATTAAGCCCTTTCCGTCCATCCCACCAGAGACCGGAACGTCTCTTCATTCCGCCCCTGGGTGTGCTGAAACGGGACTTTTCGTATTATGCACAATCCAAGTCGTTTTCTGCTCCCTCCACAGCCCTCCCCCGGGTAGATCATATGTGATGGTGATTAGAACGCCACAACAGCTCCAGTCTGTTGCCTACTGGGAACAATCGCAACATGTAGTTCTTGAAGAGAAGGTGAGTCGAAAGAGGGGATATCGCCGTCATCGTGTCGTCGCTGAGCTGAATTGCAAATACAAGGAAACGAAGAGGTAACCGTGTCCGGACATCGCGTGCGATGTCTATCGGAGCGAGAATCCCTTTCTCTTGCCTTCCTTCTCGATAGGTCGACCTTGTTCAATGCGAGACTTCTTCTCCTCGAGCTCTGCTCGTTGACGCTCCAGTTGCTCCTTCATCTCACGGTGGCGCGCGAAGAGTTCCTCCTCGCTCTGTTGGAGTTTGCTTTCCTTTTCTTGGACCTTCTGCTGGAAAACCATCTTCATCTCTGCCTCCATCTTGGCCAGCTTCTGCTCGTGGAGAGTTCTCTCTTCTTCTTGCTTCACGGCAGGGTTGACCTCCTTGAATACGCTGGGATCCTGTGACACGCCCATCTGGATGAGCTTGTCAGACCGGTAGTTCTCATAGAGAACATTGTTAGTGTGCTCCTTGAGTTCCTCCATGTGTGTTCGGATCAACATCTGTCGGAGCTTGACAAAGTCGCAGTGGTCCTCGTTGTCGACCTCAATGATGCCCCAGGGGTAGCGGCGGCCACGGACTTTGCGACCTTCGGGGTTGGTCACCTCGTAGTTGGCACCAACCACAGCAAATGGCACCTTGGACATGATCTCCTGGTTCTCCGCAATGGTTTCTTCGTCATCCAGTTCGTAACGGGGTCCCTCGAAAATCTGGATCGAGTGGTGCTGAATGTCTGCGAGGATCTGCCAGAGTTAGCTCCTGTCCACGATATGTCAGATTGAGGCCTCTTACTCTCTGCTTGAATGCCGCCACTTCCTCATCTGTCAGGGTATCGGCCTTGGCGATGACGGGAATCAGGTTGACCTTGGTGTGAAGGCGGCGCATGACTTCAATGTCCAGAGGCTTGAGGGAGTGCCCTGTAGGCTGGATGAAGTAGACACAGGCATGGACCCTGTTGTCCACGATATTCATGCGGTTGACCTTGTTCTCGGCCTCCAGATAGGCATCGAATCGTTGTTCGATGTTCTCCACGATTGGTCTCCACGAGTCGTCGTTGTTAACGAAATCGCCGAAGCCGGGGGTATCAACGACCGTCAGGCGCAGGCGGACCCCATTCTCCTCAATGTCGGCGCTGATAGATTGAATAGAGACGGTCTTTGGGATGATGTCCAGGCTGGGACCTTTGCGTTCGCGAGGAGGATACAGGGACGTGTTGAACAAGGTGTTGATCAACGTAGATTTACCCAACCCCGATTCACCTACGTTGTATTAGTATCTTCAAGTCGTTGCCAAGGGTATATGCGACCCACCGACTACCATAACGTTGAAGTTGAAGCCCTTTCTCACACTCTTGCGGTGCCATTGGTTCGGCAGGTTGGCAAACCCAACATAGCCCGTCAACTTCCTTCTGACCACATTTCGCATATCATTTGCTGCCGCCGCCGCCGCCTTTGGATCTTTTGAGCTCACGGTCTGAGCAGCGTTGGCACCCATGGGATTGCTCTCCTTGACGAAGGGAGATGTAGGCTTGCCATTGGGAATGCTGGGAGAAGGGGAGGACCGTATGCCGTTAGCCACAGCCGCTGGAGTTTCGTTCAAGTCAGTCATATTCTCAGGTTGGGTGTCTGCAGATGTCACTTGGATGTGAAAGGTTGGAGGTTTTTTGGGTCCCCTCGAGGGGATTGGGGATGTGGGATGTTGAGGTCCGTGCATGGAACTGGATTGCCCTTCTCCTCGGCCGCCATCGCGCTTGCTTGATGGATGGCGTACAAGTAGCAGGCCCTAGGAGTACGTGGGACGAGGGATGAACAGAGGAAAGCGCGACAGGTGATGTCTGGTTCAAAGGAAAATGTATCAGAGTGGTGACGGAAACTCACCCATATTGGGTCAGATGAAGATCGATTGTGCAGGCGACACTCAAGACGGTTGAAACAAAGGTAACTGCGAGAAAAGTTCTGTTAGCACGCGCCTGGCATAGATGATCAGATGGATCGATCGCGACAGTGGATGGAGTCAAATGGAAATGATTGTGGGTTGCCTGCGCCCAGGGGCATCAGGCATTGAGATTTCTGGAATGTGAAACGTACTTTGCTAGCAAACTGGCCGAAGAGGGCTCCAAGCGAATGTAAGAAGAACGCTGGGACACAGCGAAGAAGAGATGAAGCCCAAAAAGTTGGGTGCGCGAAACGAAGAAGTGCAAAGTGTGTGAACTGTACGAGTAGCGAGCGTGCCCTTTGTCAATCAGTCTTTAAGTCAACGTGGACTCTGCCCAAGTCGCCAGAAAAATAGGGGACGCATCTTCTCGTGCCAGTCGTGCAACGGGAATCGGGGCGCTGTGGAGAGGCTGCTGCGCTAGGTCATTTTCGGACTGAAACCGGCTCCAATGATTGGGGATCAGCAAAAACCGCCGAAGCCAAAGCTGCCCCTGGATCTTCTCCAGGTTTGGCCTTGCTGCTGTTGTCCAACGCGAGTGGGAAAAGCGAGGACAGACAAATACTTATGCACCTGGCATCGCACAAGGTTGATTTGAGTTGAAAGCTGACTTCGTTGTTGTACACTCTAGTCCCCATCCTGTTTTCTATCTTGTCAAGGGTATCCTGGCCACTCAAGCCTAACTCGGCCGACACAGCATTTCGACGCCTGCAAATGCAACATGATCCTTCCTGTTCGCTATGTCCACAGCCCTGAGCCAAGAGAGTCTATACGAAGAGTTTCTCATATCGCTCCAGACCCCTCTTCTGACTGCAGCCGCTCCATCTGTTTCAGCAAATATTGATACAGGACAAGCATCGTTCCGCTCTGAACGCTTGTCCACACAAATCTGGGACCGACCCCTCGAAACATGCCGGCCACTCCTTCGGTCTTGTAAATCATCCGAAGACCCTCTATGACCGAGGAAGTATCAAGCGTCGGGGTGTGGTGAGGGACGGTGCGAGGTCCAGAATGTATGAGCCGCGTTTGCGTCTTGGCTGCCGCTTTTTGGCTGCTCTTCGCGGACTTCTCCTTCTCCAAGCGTGACGCCTGGCTGGTTTTGCTCGGGTCGGGGGCGATCTGAGTCTGGATTCTTGTTTTTACCACATCGAGTGGGCACGTTATGACTCCTGCAGCGCCGCCAGCAGAGACAGCGGTCACAACCTCAAAGCCTAGCCCAATATCGTTCTTCCCCTGCCAATGCTGAGCGAATCTCCGTTCCTGCTCGTAAAAGGCGAACTGCAGAGCTGAGAAAGGCAAGTCCCTGACGATTGTCGCTTTGTAACCCGAATACAGCGCTCCAAACCCCTCTGTCCGAGCGATAGTCCTGGCGGCGTCCCAGGTTGACTTGTAGTTGTACCCCGAGTTGAAGAAGGGATTGTTGTATCGACCTTGTAGCTGCAGCCTAGTTTTGAGAACTTCCGAGGGAACATACACAATCGATGCAGCAAGGTCGGCAAGGAACCCTGGTGAATGTGGTGAGTACGTGGTTGTACCATCACGTATGAACGAGGTCTCTTACCACTTGCGAGATATGATATTGACGGATTGATTCCTCGATCCAGCATATGTCGCTTGCAGTATTCATATGCCCCAAAGAATATGACTGTGCCGGGAAAAGATCCCAGCATAGCTGCGGTGAATCCTCCGTAGAGTCCTCTTCGTACCCCCTCTTGCCGAAATATCTTAACGTAGGAATCGGAGAGTGAGGCATACTTTGGTGGAAAATGAGGATCTCCTTGTTGCCTTGTTTTGACGGTATCGAGTGAGTGCATCAGGATGTCGCCGGTTGTGCCGCCTATGCCTCCAGCAAGCATTGACTGTGTTCCTCGTCAGCCAAATGGTGCATCCTTCACTTCACCGGGGTCTCAACGTACGTGGGTGTACGGTGGTCTGTTTAAATCCAAGTCGACTTCCTCCTCCGCCAATCTCTCCATTGTACGCGGCCGTTTAATCTGTCGTGCGCCGTCGATGTCAAACTCGGATTCCGCGTATCCATCATTGTGCTGCGCCCCCAAAGAGGTCCCGACGGAGCTGTCTTGAGAGAACCAATTCGATAACCGTGAAGTTAGGCTCATGGAGGGCTCTGAAGCCCTTGTTGGAAGATTGTACGCAAGATCAGGATCACGCCGGAGGAGTGGGAGGGATCGATCTTAGAGGAGTGACGGTGTCTGTTACTTTCGCCGCAACGAGGTCGGCCTGAAGCCTTCAATCATCAAAAGTTTCGCAGGCCCCGTTTCTCGGGCTTTGCCGGGACCCGGAGAAGCAAACTGCTCGGCCGACCCTGGAGAACCTTGTCCGATTGGCCAGCCTTGTGCTCCGTATGAGCAACGTACGTTGTTGAGAACTTCAGCCTGTTGGGAACACTCCAAGTACAAAAGTTGCGCAACATTATGCTTCGAGAGAGGATTGAAGCGCATATGATGAAGTTTGATATCTGCATAGCGCCCGGCCATTATCGTTGTCGAACGAAGATCAATTACTACCATCTGGACAGCAGGGGAATGCAGGCACAACTTTTGCCAATAGAAGTAAAGGAGAAGGATTTTGTACACGCCTTTCCCTGCATCAAGCCTCGCTAAATCCAGCCAAATCCATGAACACACTCACAGCATCATCTCCAGGGGGTTCTCTACAACCTTTTTCAACTCCCGGATCCATTCACCTCCTACAGCCCCGTCCACCACCTTGTGATCGAAGCTGCCAGTGACAACGATTTGGTCGTCCCACTCAGTGACGGTGCCCTCCTCAGTCTCAACCGGGATTGCCACCTTGCGAGTGGTGCCAACGGCCAAGATCCCGGCTTGGGGAGGGTTGATGACGGCAGTGAATCTCTCCACGGCGGGGTTCATGCCCATGTTGCTGATGGTAAATGTGCCGCCTTGATACTCGTCAGGCTTCAACTTTCCATCCCGTGCTCGCTTTCCAAGATCCTTAACGGCGCTCGAAATTGCCGACAGACCGATGCTGTCTGCGTTCTTGACAATGGGCGTCATCAAACCCACAGGTGTGGCAACAGCCACGCTCACATCGACGGTGTTATGCTGGCGGATGATGGCTTGACCGCCTTCCTCTCTCCAGCTCGAGTTCACGGTTGGTACCTTCTTGCAGGCAATTGCGCAAGCCTTAATCAAGAAGTCGTTGACGGACAACTTATACTTGCCATCGGCGGCAGCATTGAGCGCTTCTCTCAGCTTGAGCAATTTTGTGACGGAGAGGGTGGTAGAGACGAAGTAATGAGGGTTCTGGTTCATGGAGTCTCGCAGCCGTGCAGCGATGGTCTTGCGCATTGAGCTTGCTGGAGTGTCCTCATAGGTTGGGCCAGCTGCTGCGGCAGGCGCAGCGCCCGCGGCAGGTTTGTATTTCTCAATGTCGGACAGGGTGATCCGACCACCTGGCCCTGTACCTTTGATCGCCTTAATAGGAACGCCCTTCTCAAGAGCCAGCTTTCTCGCAGCTGGGCTAAGGCTCGGTTCTCTGTCAAGAACTGGCTGCAGTTTCTCGCCCGTTGTGTCGGCTTCCTCAGCTTGTGGGGCGGGTTCTTTGGCACCGCTGGGTGGCGCTGTGCCTGAACCTGATTCTGGAGCCTCTGAGGCTTCGGAGGTCTCCTCTTTCGGCTGTTCTTTGGGAGGTGCCTTTTCACCACCGGCGTCTTCGAGAGTAAAAGATTCAAACTCGGAGATATCGGTGCCTTCTTCAACCATAATAGCAATAGGCTGGGCCATTGTTAGCAAGTCCCATGGAGAGTTTATCGGATCCCTACATTTCCAACTGGCACATCTTTTTCGCCCGTCTCTTTGAGAATCTTAGCCAGAACGCCTTCTTCTTGGAACTCGAAATCCATTTGAGCCTTGTCGGTTTCAATCTCCACGAGGACGTCTCCAGGAGCCAGGGTATCACCGGCCTTTTTCTGCCATGCACCAATGTTTCCGGCCGTCATCGTCGGTGAAAGCGCAGGCATGCTGATGACTGTGTGAGGGGGGAATGCTGTGATCGCGGTCAGCCATGTCCGCTCCCCATGTATGACTATGGATTAAGAGCGCACACTTGGATGCATAGTAGCGACCGAGCACGGATAAGCAGGGGAAGGTCTGAGGTCTGCACGCGTGTTAGCTTCAGCACGCTTACTCGGGGGCGAGGGTAAAACATACACTGCTGCATTTTGTAGTCTTTGTACTGGGCTTCTGCTGAGCCTCAAGGTCGCGGAGGACTGTAGAAGGAGGCGTGGCCCCGACCGGGAGAGCAGCGTTGAGGTTGCCATTGGGGAGGACAGAAGCGGCGGAAAGGGGAAGTAAGAAACCCAAACCCAGCAGACGACCAGAGTAAAGGAGCGACAATTAGCAAGGTAGACAGGAAGACGACCTGATGGGAGATGTCGTCCTTCGCAACTGGCTTGCGAGAGGTGAATTGTTGAAGGACACCAGCTTGTCGAAAATGTACGTTGAGCAGAGTCGACTCCACCCGGAATCCGAAGTGATGGCAGGCCGGGGAGAATCAGCGCGAGCAACAGCTCCGACGCTCCAATCGTTGGGCCCAGAGGCCGCCCGAAAAAGAGCACAGCTGGAGCTTAGTAAATGAGCCGCCGCGCCGCTTTCGCCTGGGGGCTTAATTGTCCGCCCGAAGCAGCAGCGCTTCTGGTCTCTCTGGTCCACTAAAGCCACTGGCTCTCACGGCTCTCCGCGCAGCCGTTACTTTGTACAGATATACACAGGCACAGGATTATTTCCCTGAACCAAGAACCGGAGCCACTGTGCACTGCGACTCCACTACAATCACAGAACAGTCACATCGAAGACTGAGCGAATTCACCATTGCAATGTTTCCGGCATTCACACGCAGTCCTAGGTGATCCCGAGCGCTCGATCTCTCCAATAATCCTCGTTCCTGTGCCGGCCTAATGTCTGGAGTCGAGGATGAGCCGCCGCGAACCGAGCATGCAGACCACGTCGAGAAGTCAGAACTTGCATCGGAAGAAGAGGCGATTGTAGAAGAACCTGTGCGTGTACACACGTCCTCCGTGGATGATGAGGATATTACACCAAGTCACGGAGTAACAATCACGGTCGAGGACGCAGACGCTGAAGATGCACGGCAGGAGGAGGAGGAATCGGGCGACGCCGCCTCTGAGGATTCCGCTTCGGTAGTGACAGAATCGCAGCAGGACTCTGAACACAGTTCGAAGTCCCAAGAAGGGGCAGGGGACGCTCCGCCGTATTCAGGTGTCGAGGATGCGCCTAGACATGCTGCAGAAGACGACCGGAGGGCACGCGACGCTGCCCCGGCTCAGCACCAGGATGGACGATCCCATCAGGCCACGCACACTGACACACAAGCGGAACATCGCCCGGAGACTTCAGCACCAAAGCCCACGACGACGTCACGGCCTCTTCCTGTCAGCTCTACGGTTTTCGTGGTCAATGCCCTCGAAACAATTGGGACAGCCAAGGAGGTCCGCAAGAGTAAGGAGTTCACGGACGCTGTTCAGGCCGCGCTGGCAAACATCAAGAACACAGAACAGCCTGTTAATCCTGAGGTCATCTTTCGACCGTTGCAGATGGCAACCAAGTCATTTAATATACCTCTGCAGGTGACTGCTTTGGATTGCATTGGAAAGCTGATCAGCTACTCATATTTTGCCTTCCCCGTCGTGGCCACAAACCAAGCCGGCTCAGCAGATACTCCGCCTCTGATCGAGAGGGCGATCGAGGCCATCTGTGACTGTTTCGAGAATGAAGCCACTGCTGTGGAAATTCAACAACAGATCATCAAATCACTACTTGCAGCAGTCCTGGATGACAAAATCGTCGTACACGGTGCTGGTCTCCTGAAAGCCGTCCGTCAAATATACAACATCTTCATCTACTCCAAGTCGAGCCAGAATCAGCAGGTCGCACAAGGGTCGTTGCTTCAGATGATCGCCACCGTCTTTGAGCGCGTCAGAGTCAGACTGGACCTGAAAGAAGCTCGTCTGAGAGAGGCCAACGAGGCAAAGTCTGATGAGGCCCTTTCCGCGGACACATCCATGTTCGGGCCAGGAGAGATAAACGGTGCAAATGGACAAGTCGACACTCCGGACCAAGAAACCCCTCCTCAGCTCGGGGAGGGTTTAGCTTCAGGCCAGGAGAAGTTGACGTTGCAGAGCTTCGAAAACAACAAAACTCTGGACGATGCAATTGTAGCCGACAGCGCTCCCACAACCGTCACCCGGGCAAGACGAGAACGCAAGAACACCCGCACCAGTTCCGGGCCAATCTCTCGATCCAGCTTACAAGAAGATCGCGAGGAAACAGAACTGTCTCCGGAAGACGAAGACGATATCTACATCAAGGACGCCTTCTTAGTGTTCCGTTCACTATGCAAGTTGAGTCAGAAAGTCTTGACCTACGATCAACAACAGGACCTGCGATCTCAGAACATGCGTTCCAAGCTCCTGTCTCTGCATCTTATATATCATGTCATCAACAACTATACCGCTGTCTTTACGTCCTCATTCTCAACAATAAAAAGCGGCAATAATACAGAGCCTACGCCATTCCTCCACGTGGCAAAACCTCACCTATGTCTGAGTTTGTCTCGTAATGCCGCCAGTTCAGTGCCGCGAGTCTATGAGGTTTGCTGCGAGCTGTTCTGGCTCTCATTAAAGCATTTGCGGGTTCTGCTAAAGAAGGAACTTGAGGTGTTTCTGAAAGAAGTGTATCTTGCAGTTCTCGAGCGACGGAGTGCTCCCATGTTCCAGAAGCAGATGTTCATGGATGTCCTGGAAAGATTATCTGGCGATCCACGTGCCTTGGTCGAGATCTACCTGAATTATGACTGCGACCGGACTGCACTGGACAATATGTACCAGCAAATCATCGAGCACCTCTCTCGTATTTGCAGCACGCCTGTGGTGGTCACAGCTATCCAACAACATCAGTATCAGGAACAGCAGGCGAAGCCGTCGACGCCTGTTTCTGAGTGGCACTCCAGAGGCGCGTTGCTCCCTGGCCTGTCAACGGCGAGTCTCAGCCACCCTCCTCCCCCCCCTCCAGCGATACCAGCCGAGTACGCACTGAAGCAACAATCATTACGGTGTCTTGTAGAGATTCTACATTCCCTCGACAATTGGTCGAGTCAAGGAAGTCCAGAACAAGTTAATGGATCTCGCTACCCGGCTTCGAGAGGATCGTATGATGACTCAAGGGAATCTCTGGATTACGGCGAGAAGCCTCCTGCGTCACCGCGTGTTTCTCGCTTTGGTAGCGAGTCCGGTGTCTCTACCCCCGTGGCCGAAGATGATCCCAGCGAAGTCGAGAAAGTTAGAATGCGAAAATCTGCGATGAATGAGGCGATCCGACAATTCAACTTCAAGCCAAAACGTGGCATAAAAGCTCTTTTGGCTGAAGGCTTCATACGCAGCAACACTCCACAAGACATCGCAAAGTTTCTAGCATCGAATGACAAACTAGATAAAGCAATGTTGGGAGAATACCTTGGAGAAGGTGACGAACACAACGTGGCCACCATGCACGCATTCGTCGACCAGATGGATTTCACGAAGCGGCGGTTCGTGGATGCTCTGAGGCAATTTCTACAGAGCTTCCGACTCCCCGGAGAGGCGCAGAAGATCGATCGATTCATGCTCAAGTTCGCGGAGCGATATCTCAGCGGCAATCCTAATGCCTTTGCCAATGCCGATACTGCTTATGTCCTTGCGTATTCAGTCATCATGTTGAATACCGATCAACACAGCTCCAAGCTAAAAGGAGCCAGGATGACCGTCGAGGATTTCATTAAGAACAACCGTGGAATCAACGACGGACAGGATCTGCCCGCGGAGTACCTGAGCGCCATCTTCGACGAGATCTCTCGCAACGAGATTGTCCTCGCTTCCGAGCGGGAGCATGCCGCGGAGCTGGGTATAGCAACTGCTACTCCGACTGTCGGCTTTGCGTCGCGAGCTGGCCAAGCCCTTGCCAACGTGGGCAGAGATTTGCAGAAAGAGAAATACACTCAGGCTTCAGAAGAAATGGCAAACAAGACAGAGCAACTTTACCGGAGTCTGATCAGAGCGCAGAAGCGTTCGGCGGTCCGAGAGGCTCTTTCGCGGTTCATCCCAGCGACCTCCATCAAGCACGTCGGACCGATGTTCAATACAACTTGGATGTCTTTCCTCTCGGCCTTCTCCAGCCAAATGCAGGATGCCCAGAATCTCGACCTCATCAGGCAGTGCTTGGAGGGCCTCAGATTGGCAATCAGATTGTCCTGTAGGTTCGACTTGGAGACGCCTAGGGTAGCCTTTTTAACCGCCCTTGCGAAGTTCACGAACCTCGGAAACGTCAAAGAGATGATGGCCAAGCACTTGGAGGCACTGAAAGTGCTCATCGAGGTTGCATTGACCGAAGGCGAAGTACTGAAAAGTTCTTGGCGTGAGGTTCTGATGTGCATCAGTCAACTGGACAGGTTGCAGCTCCTTTCGACGGGTGTTGACGAAGGCGTGCTGCCAGACGTGACGAGGGCGAACATTCATACGTCGTCCAGCTCCACCAAGGATAACAGCAGAAGCCGACGGTCAATGCAGGCTGCCAAGCGACCGAGGCCACGGTCGGCACATAGCTTCCGGCCAGAGGTCGCCGACGAGACCAAATCGACAGACATGGTTCGCGGTGTAGATCGCATCTTTACCAATACTGCAAAGTTATCGTCCGAGGCAATTGTCGATTTTGTCCAGGCATTGACCGATGTCAGCTGGCAAGAGATTCAGTCATCAGGCAACACCGAATCCCCAAGGATGTACAGTCTTCAAAAGCTGGTTGAGATCAGCTACTATAACATGACCAGAGTTAGAATAGAGTGGACCCGAATCTGGGAGGTTCTGGGTGAGCACTTCAATCAGGTTGGCTGCCACAACAACACTGCAGTGGTCTTCTTCGCCCTTGATTCGCTTCGCCAGCTTTCTATGCGATTCATGGAAATTGAAGAGCTTCCGGGTTTCAAATTCCAGAAAGACTTCTTGAAGCCCTTCGAATACGTCATGTCCAACAGCACGGTGGTGACTGTCAAAGACATGGTCTTGAGATGCTTGATTCAGATGATTCAGGCTCGCGGAGACAACATCAGATCTGGCTGGAAGACAATGTTCGGCGTCTTCTCAGTGGCCGCCAGAGAACAGTACGAAGCAATTGTCAACATCGCATTCGACTATACAACCCAGATCTACAACACTCGGTTCGGCGTTGTCATCTCTCAAGGCTCGTTCCCGGATTTGATTGTCTGCCTTACCGAGTTCTCCAAAAACCTGAAGTTCCAAAAGAAATCGCTCCAGGCCATCGAATTGCTGAAATCGACAGTGCCGAAAATGCTGAAGACTCCGGAGTGCCCGCTGTCACGACGCCACGGACGAGTCTCGCAATCCGAGGCGTCCGACGTGGTATCAGGAGTGAAACAGCCGACCTCGCAGACAGAGGAAGAGCAGTTCTGGTACCCGGTGCTCATCGCGTATCAAGATGTGCTGATGACCGGAGACGATCTCGAAGTACGGTCAAGAGCGCTCACCTATCTTTTCGAGACCCTCATCAGATATGGCGGCGACTTCCCCATAGAATTTTGGGACACGCTCTGGCGGCAATTGCTGTACCCGATCTTTGTCGTGCTGCAGAGCAAATCGGAGATGTCTAAAGCCCCTAACCACGAAGAGCTGTCGGTCTGGTTGTCGACGACCATGATTCAAGCGCTCAGAAACATGATCACCCTCTTTACGCATTACTTTGACTCGCTGGAGCATATGTTGGACCGGTTCCTGGATCTCCTCACCTTGTGCATATGTCAAGAGAATGACACGATAGCCAGGATTGGCAGCAACTGTCTCCAGCAGCTCATTCTGCAGAACGTCGCCAAGTTCTCTCCGGAACATTGGTCGAGAATTGTCACTGCGTTTGTGGAGCTATTCAATAGGACGACCGCCTATGAGTTGTTCTCCGCTGCCGCCACCATGTCAGACGCTCGACCGACTCCGGCACAAGACGGTGCCGAAGGGCTCTCCATCTCAGGCACCACCATTGTCGAGACGCCAACAACGAACGGCACGCCTGCATCCTTCCACGTGCCGAACTCTTCCATGGAATCCCAAGTATCCTCGGCGCCCACTCCAGAGATCCCCCACGCAGACACGACACAAGTGCTGGAAGATTACCGGCCGCACCAAGACATGCAAGCACCCGCCCCGGTTGTGACGGCTGCTAGACGCCGCTTCTTCAACAAGATCATCACAAACTGCGTTCTCCAACTTCTCATGATTGAGACAGTCGCAGAGCTCTTCTCGAATGACTCGGTCTATGCACAGATTCCCTCGCCCGAACTCCTACGTCTGATGGCGCTGCTGAAGAAGTCATACCAATTCGCCAAGAAGTTCAACGGGGACAAGGACCTACGTATGGCACTTTGGCGACAAGGCTTTATGCGTCAACCGCCGAACCTGCTCAAGCAAGAGTCCGGCTCGGCGAACACCTACGTGAGTATCTTGCTGAGGATGTACCACGATGAAGGGGAGGAGAGGAGGTCGAGCCGCGACCAGACGGAGGGTGCTTTGATACCGTAAGTCACACCTAACCTTTCCCAACCACGGCCTCGAACACTAAACTGATGGCAAACAGTCTCTGCGCCGACATCATCCGCTCCTTCATCCTCCTCGACGAGGAGACCCAACAACGCAACATTGTTGCCTGGCGCCCGGTAGTCATCGACGTCCTCGAAGGCTACACCAACTTCCCACGCGAATCCTTTGATCAGCACATTGAAACCTTCTATCCACTTGCTGTCGGGCTGCTTGAGAAGGACATCGGCTCCGACCTCCGAAGTGCGCTTTGGGGGATCTTCCGCCGGGTCGGCGAGGTCAAATTCAGTATGCCAGAGTGGGTCGGCAGGGGAAGGGATGGGAGTATCAGTTCCATGACAGAAAGGGACAGGCGGAACGGGAGCGTGAGTGCCACGCCGACGAGTCCGAGTATGGCAAGTCGCGGATTTGAGCTCTCCAGCCAGGGCGGGAGGAGGGGCAGTCGTGTGAGTAGTCGGATAGGGTCGATATAAGGAGCGCTCTAAGATATGTTGATAAAGCGGGTTGCTTCGCCTCGCCCTTTGTGGGAACACAGCAAGCAGGAAACCCTCTCAACCTTGTACTGTAACTCAGACCCAAGAAACAGTTCGAACAGGCGCAATGACGCTTCCGAACATGTGGAATACCAACGCAACGGCGCGTTTGCCCCATCGACATCTTCATGAAAATACTTGTCATTGTTGTGTTGTTGTTGCAGTTGTCATGCTGGCTTCTTCCTCGCTGCTCCCATTTATCTCCCTGTCACGTCGACGGCGGGACGACCTTCCTCTTCAACCACCCGCAGAAACTCTCGAAAAGGACGGCGTCATGCCCCTGTAAGTGGCGGATATGGATCGTTGGCTTGCAACCCGTGCCTCTGACGGGAGGAGAAGGAGGAGGAGGAAATGTCTTGATCGAGATCCTCGCCACGAGTGCGGGTTCGAGGTCGGACTCGGACTCGGACTCGGACTGGGGCCCTCCCTCGGATTCGTCGTCCTCTTCAGACTCCCTGTCCTGCATCACCGCGTCTTGATGCGGCTTCCTCTTGGCCTTCGCCTTCCTCCTCGCTTTTCGACTCCACACGTCGCCTTCCCGGGCCATGAACATGCCCACCCCCGTCGCGGAGTCGAATTTCCACACGACGCCATCCAGCTTTCTGATCTCGCCGGTCACTTTTTCAGCCACGTCTCGGGCGTCTCCGTCCCCGTCTCCGTCTCCGTGTTCGACTTCAAAGTCCATCTCCGTCAGCGGGGGTAGCCATTTCCTCTCGACCCCACTGCCGCTCCCCACGCCCCTCGCGACGTCAATCCCCGGCCGGAATCCCATCCAACTCCACGCGACGCACCACCGCCGCGTCTTTTGGCCCTGCACGAACTCGGTGACCGCGAGATTCGTACATCCTTGGTTCCGCAACAGCGCGACAACTGCTCCCACGCTGCTCAGCTTGCCGAGCATGGCGGAGAACCATTGGATCTTCCGTCTGGTGCGTCGCTGGGCGGATTCGCGCACGAGTTTCCCCACGAACGACACCTCCCCGCCGGGGGTGATCATCTCGACCGCCGCGCCCGTGCAGCTCGAATTCGGCGGCCGGGACTTCTGCCCCGCGGACCCGAGAAGCTCCGCCTCTGACGAGTAGAAGGGGGGATTCGTCATCAGGACGTCGACTCTCTCGAAACGGTCGAGCTGGTCGGTAGGGATGAGCTTCTCCCCGGTCTTGTCAGTGTCGATTATGTGGATTCGTGATCCTAGACTATTGGCGGCGATGTTGTGCAGGGCGGTTTGGCGGTTTTTGTCGTCGATTTCCGTGCACAGGAACCGCCAGCCGGGGCGTTGAGCGCAGGCCAAGAGCGGGTAGATCGCGGAGCTCCCTGTCCCACTGTGTCCTCGTATCGGGGTTAGTCATATAGTGTGGCATGGGAGTGAGCTGGGAGAGGAGATAGGACAGAGCCTCCTCCACGAAGGGTTGACAGCAGACTCACATATCAAGGCCGAGGACTTGTCTTTCGCGATCGTATCCCTTGTAAAAATCGGGCGACGTGTCGTCTAAGAGACGTTGGATGAACAGGATGTAGTTGAACCGGTTGGGTACGGGAGGGCATAGTCTGTCGTCTGGCAGGTCGATGGTGAGATTGAAGTCCCGATGGAGGAGACATTTCGTCAGCTGTCTGACGCTCTCAGGGTCGGAAAAGTCGAGTTGGCGATTTGGTTTGAGCCTGTTGTTTAACGCGGAGGTTTTAGTTTTGTGTTTGTCTTGGCCGACAGTGGCTCAAACTGTCGGGAGGAGGTCTAAACATCTCTCCTTTCCGGTCTCGTTCTTTCCACGGGCATTGAACATGGACTCTATTCTCCCACACACCATCCCCATGGACATTTTCTCTCATGTCGGACCCCTCTATGAGGCGAAAGCACAAGGAAACTAAATTCTCCGGAGGCCATCACACCCGGAATCAGAACGTACCTCTTTGCAAAGTCGGGATACTGGAGTGCCAGGGCCGTGAAGTCAACGTCGTCCTCGTAGATGTTGTCGGGAGCTGGCATTTTAACACATATATGTCATGCATGCCAGGACGGTGTCAGGTCCGGGTCCAGATCCGGCAGTGTCGACGTGGACGCTACTTAGACAGCACGGAGCGTCATGGCCGTCACTGTCGGGGTGGAAGTCTGTACCAATTAAGATATATGGATCAAGTAGATTGCGAGAAGAGACGTCGACGGGACAGGCCAACAGAGACACGGCGGTGGCTACTAGTTGGATTGTTCAAGTCGCTGCCCAATCAGTCAAGGAGATGGAGGTCCTAATCCCAATGCGTTTAGACGCCGGGGTAGCGTCTTGGCTAGAATCGAGATAGTCTACGAGGTGCACGGAGCGTGACTGAGGAATGCATGGCGCGCCAATTTCAGTGTCTGGCCATAGGCAGTGAAAGCAGGGACTGAAACAACCGTTATGCCCAGTGTAGGTGATGGTGATAGATTGCGGGATCAGAGAAACCTCCGATACCAAGGAAGCGCCATGTGAAAATGAGTGCCTCTAGTTTGGGCTGTGTGTATTTGTATCTGAGGACATAACCCGACCCAGCATGAACGTGCGCCAGACACGCAGTGGCTGAGAACCCACGGGTATAGAAGCCGAATCGACTGAACTCATAGACTAATGCAGATTTCCGACTCGAGTTTCCAAAACGCCTCTGGATGATCGACCCAAGATAATCGTAAACTCATGTCATCCCATCCTGTTTCCCAATGTTCCCGGCCACCCAAGCACTGTACATGTGCAAACCCACCTGGCCTCTTACCCTACTTGTCCCGAACCAAGTCCCGCAATTCTTCCCGGCGTCACTTCTCCCACCCTAGTTAATGCTTCTTCACAAGTACGGCCTCATACAAGCTCACAGCGGCGCTCAGCCCCGAACTAACCACGATTGCGAACCATCCTCCCAAAATACTCTCGTTCACAGTTGCGACCGTGAAGTGCGTGTACAACCCGCTCAAGGTAAGATGGTTTGCGTACACCAGGTACGCAATCAGCCCCTTGGCCAGACTGAAGATGAATGGGTCAAACTGCATCTGCGTGTTCGCGTGCAAAGCAGCCTGACGAGTCGAGTAACTATGGCTCGGGTGCGCTTTCAGCGGCAGGTTGATGAAGTACGAGATGATGGCGGGTAGGATGAGCGAGGTCAGAGACCACAGAGAAAAGGGTGCCCAGAATTTCGATTCCAGGAGAAGGAATAGGTCGGGAACCAGAATTGGAGTTGGCGTCGACTTGATGTAAGGCACGGCGGGGATCTGAGTCATCAGCTTGTTGGGAAGAATCTGAGCTCGCAGGCCGTATGCTTCCAGCAGAATGGCGAGCACTGTGACCGTCAGAGGCGACGAGAGTAGGTCTCGGGACGCATCGGCCGCCTTGTGGATCTGCGTTCGTTCATAGGCGTGTGAGATGGACAGCCTGATGCGACGCGCTTGTTGATCGATTGCGTCTGTGACCACGGCTGGCGATGGCGGTATGGGTATTTGAGAAGCCAGGATCGAGGTGCGACGGGCAACCTCCTTAGCTGGAGTCTTGACGAGAGCACTAACCAGCGGCTCTTCTTCTCTGCTTCGACACATTAGCAATGGGCCCCATGAAGAGAGGCCGGGCGCAATACGTACGTCGAGTCGCGTATGTCGTTTGGGGACGTGGTTGTTTTGCGCCTCGGTTTCTTTGCAGGAGCCGGCGCATCGTCGTCTGATTTCAGAGTCTCCGTGACTTTCTCAGCGATGGTCTTCTTTGTAGGCGATCGTGAGCTGCCGCTCAAGCGCTTGTAGTACTCGCTCAATGAAGGATCTCTGCTGTATGTGGTAGAGTTGGTGCGTAGGTGCTCGTCGAGCGCGACTTCGAGCTCGGCTTTCTTCAGATGCGCATAACTGCGGTCGCATACAAGTCAGCAACAATGCGCAACACAATGCGACGCAAAATCAGCGCGTCCGCGGGTGCAACGGCGGAGATACGTACTCGGCCAACTTGGTCGTTTCCGCGAACTCTGTGAGATCGCTCTTGCGAAGCTTCTGTAGATATGGAAGACCCGACATGGTGACAGAAGTGGTGCGTCTCCGCGACGTGCTTGGAGATGTGTGAACAGTGTTGTTGCTGCGAAGGAAGGACAGATGCGATCGATGGTGATATCACTGGAAACTGAGGAAGGGCGTTGCGGTGGTGGAGGAGGCTGGGATGGGATGGGCACCAAGCGGATCGGGAGATAAATGCAAGTGGCTGGGGGGGAAGCAGCTGGCGGCGTCCCTAACAGCTCGCTCAAGTAAGCCTAGCCCAAACTTGCATGTAAACAACGTCCCCCAATTTGGCCTTAGCTCGTCACCATGGCCACCAACTGGGGAGGTTATGGAAAGTGATTGGTCCTGGGAAGAGATGCTCGTGAGCTCTGGAACGCGCTTCGCACCTGCTTAGATTTGGAAAGTCAACAAGAGTGAAGCGGCAAATCGTCGTGGTGATCTTGGGTCATGGCGAAGCTTTGCGGTGAAGCCAGAGGCTTTCGAGATGCAGGTCGGTGGCAGGACCCTGCAATCGCCTGATGACGTAGTGTGAGTACCACCTGTTTACGTATCGAAGGTCTTAGACATTTAGGCACCTACGAGGTCAAGGACTCGTAGTTTTTGCTGCTTTCACTGACACGTCTCCAAATTTCTGACTTGGTCCCCGGGCCGATTGCAGACTTTGCTGCGTGAGGAACAGAGTGACACAGCCTTGCCTCCGGCAATGCTTACTCCAGAATCGTTTCGCAGGGCCGACCTTCCCGTCGCACCGCCTTTGAGCATAATATTCAGCACATCCCCAGTACCGTGTAGACAGGAACACGATGGGGCACTGAATAATCCCTCTCACCTGTTGAATCATCGTCATTTCTCCAGGCTGCGTGTCGCCAAGCACATTGGCTTTGTTTGCTGGTCAGCTGCCAGAGATCCTGCCTGACTTCTGCCTCGCCCTCGAGACTCAACTTGTCGTTCCTGCATATCCATCCATATTTGCCCGTGGCCTGACCAATCCCTGTAATCGTTCCATCATACCGTTCTAATATTGTTCCTGCCTTTGCCACTCTCAGAGTCCTGTTATTTCAGCATGGCTCCTCCCGACCTAAACTCACTCCCTCCATCAAGATCAACTTCTTCCTCTCCCATGCAACCCCGCTCGATGCAGACCGCAAACCTCCCCCCCAACCGCAACCAGACTCCCTCTCCGCGGAGCTCATCCATATCCCTTGCTGCTGCCGCTGTGACAAACGCAGCGAATGAGTCAAGACGGTCTTCTCTGAGCAACAGAGGCTCCCCTCGGCTTGGCCGCATGCCGTCCGATCGCCGTCGCTCACAGGTCGCCATGAATATCAACCTGAATGATCCTACCATTCCAAGTCCGGGCGAGTTATCAAGCAGCGACTCCCGGGCCGGCTTTGGTCACAGCTATGCGTTAGCAAGTCCTCCCACTATCGGCGGAAGGTCAGCCATTGCGACCGGCGACCCTCATCACCAGCGACAGCCTAGTCTTGGTGAAATACACAATGAGCTGGAACAAGAGCAGGAAGCACAAGTGAACCGCATGCTACAGATGATCCGAGAGCAACAGCTCCAACTTGATGCTCTACGAAGCAGTCAAGGTCAGAATGGCACCCACTCTCGTCATTCCTCGCAACCAAATTCCGCTGTGCCAGGTAACAACACAGCCGTCGTGGACGACGAGACTCCTGCTTCTGAACACTCCACGTCTTTTGCTTCCATCCATCCCGCCGTGCCGGCCGTCCCACCTCTGACACGACGTATCTCCCGCGGCCCTTCAAGCGCCAGCCGCTCCCCAGCTCTGCGGCCAATGTTGGGTCAGGAATCCAGCATCGGCACCGCCGTTAGCAGCGATTGGCCTCCCTCACCAGTTGAGAGTATGAACACCGCTCGAAGGAACAGTTTCCGCGACGAGACCGCCTACTACCAAGCAGAGACCGCAAACCTTACCCGTGAGAATCAGATGCTCAGGATGCGGATACGGGAATTGGAGCGGCAGATCAGTGATTTGAGTGCCTCACCCAGAAACACTCCAGTCACTCCGTCGAATCTGGCTACTAGTCCGCCAGTCCAGGGCTCTGACGCAGCTGATGCAGAGGCTTCTGCAGCGGCAGCCGTGGCGAGGATGACGGCTGAGCCCGAGAAGATTTGAGGTGTGGGTGACACGCGATTCCGTGGTTCGCAGGCATTGGAATTGTCTTCTGGGATTGTATGATCTCTGTACCACTACGAACAAAGTGCGCTACACAGACGCTTAAAATCTCAGAAACGGAGGATATTTGTTCTGCCAGGCATGCACACTGGCGTTCTTCAGCACAACCGGATGTGCAAGGGCTCGGAACATTGGGGCTTCGGGATAGCGTACGGGAACGGCGTTCAAGGCAGGAGCCAGCATGGGTTGGCGCTATCGGAGCAGTAACCGACCCAGCGGCAATGGGATTCGGGGATGGCTGAATAACTCTCACTTTTACCATTATTGATATTATCGGCTTGCGTTCAGACAACTGTCGGCGCAGTGCTGTCCGGGGCGAAGGGAAACGTATTCAAGGCAGCATGATCACCCTTCGTTGCGGCTAGTTCAGTTGAAACTGAGTCAGGAGCGTCGTGTACCTTGCATTCCCAAGTGGAGGAACTGAGCAGGTTTAAGCTCGACCGCACGCGCCTACAGTAGTTGGGGCATACAAGCATCCCAATACAGGGTTCAATCGATTATCAGATTTGCCTCACCTCCTACAACCATGCAGAAGGCTGCTCGAATGTCGACCTGTAGTCCTATACAATTAGCCGCCCTTCAATACATGTCCGACAGGGAATGATGCTTGAGAGAGAGAAAAACGTGTCTATACGGCATGTATGTAAATCGCTCAAGATGAGACGTCTCTATATGCTCGCTCATGGTCTATTTCCCCCGGAACCAAGAAGTTTTTTTCAAAGCCTGCTGCAAATGTCGGTCGATCGATCGGACGATCGGACACTTAAATTGGAACGTACGCTCGGAAATGGCAGGATTGCCCATCACGCAATTCTCTCATGGCCACTTCTGCCTTCCTTGCCTTTACTCTTGTGCACCTGGTTCTCATGCCAGATACTCCAGCCACAACACGCCACGCCCAACACGGCCGCCCCCAACGTTACCCAATACGCCGACCTGTAGCATTGGTTCCCCAGGAGACATTCCATGTGTCCTTCCTGGTCGTTCTTCACGGAGTGGGCGTCGTAGATCTTGCCGTAAAGCAGGTTAAACACGTTGCCGGACACGACTGGCGCGAGGGTCATGGTGCCCCAGTTCTGGGACAGGCCGTGCACGCCGAAGCAGTGGGCCACGAGGGACGGGTAGACGCCGAAGAGGATGCCGTAGGCGATGCCCGTCATGCTGGACACAAGCACGAGGTAATGCGGGTCGGAGACGGCCGTGGCGACGATCTGCGTGACGCAGAAGATCAACGCCGAGGCAAACAGACACCAGAAGCGCGAGCGGTTGAGTTTCGAGACGAGGATATCGGAGCCGATGCCGGAGAGGAGGCGGCCGCTGAAACTGCAGAAGGAGAGGATCGAGACATGCATTGCTTGGCGGGCTTCGATGAACGAGGAGGGCGTAGTGGGGTCAGTGTGCTTCCACAGGGCGAGGGCGTCGTTACCGATATTACTACATGAACGTGTAGGTTAGCAACAGGAAGTGAGAGGCTGTTCCGCGTGAGTGGCTTAAGAGAGCAGCGGGCGGCACTGTACGTTAGGAGGGAAGGACTGGATTACTGAGGAGCCTGCACATACTTGATGGTCATCAGCCCAACCCCTGTTAGCAGACCCATCATTATGAATAACTGCCAGAACTCGGCGTGCGGGAGAAGGGCGAAGCCTCGGACGTCTAAATGCGGGTGCTCGTGGTTCCTGTCAGATTCGAGATGCTTTGAACTTTCGAGGTCTTCGGCAGCTTGTTCCTGGGTGGAGGTTTTGGAGAGGAGCGATGCTTCTTCATCCCCGGTATGGTGCGATTCGGGGTCAGAGGAGAAGGACTCGTTGTCCGGGCGGGCGGCTGAGGGATGGGTCATTGGCGCACCTGGTTCTTCGTAGTGGGGGTATTGGCGACTCCCTGACGATCTGGTTCGGTGGAGCACTTGGTGTTCATGTTCAGGGAGATGTTGGTACGAGTGGTGCGGAATGACGCGTACAAATGGGAACGCTAGCAGGGGCAGCACGACGGTGCCAGTCGCGAGCAGGATGAGGAAGTTGTATGTGCCGCCGGGAAGGATTTGTGCAACGGCGGCGAAGAACAGAGCGCTCAAGCCGAAAGCCGCCAGGGGAAATGCTGTTGCTGTTCCTCGAGACTCCGGGTAGTTGAGGGCGGCAGCCTTGATCGACGCCGTGAATGCTGAACAGCTGCCGGCACCGGTGAGAAAGGAAAACAAACATATCACCGGCACGCTGTAATGCCCGGGGCCCGCCTCGTATGCTGGATTCAGTCAGCCGGGGGCCTCGTCATCCTGAGCCGATAATACCTTTGGCAATGGGATAGTAGCCCACACCGAACAGCACAATGCCCAGTGTCAGACCCCATCGTGGCCCTTTCGCGTCGACCATCATACCCGACGGAATCCCAAAGGCATACATGCCAAAATTCCCCAGATTGCCCTGCATGAATGTGTATATCAGTACCACGTCCTTCTCTTGCATGTCCGTTGGGTTTTGCATACGATGAGGTTGCTGTCGGTGGCAGTCAACTTGAGTCGGGTTGCGAAGCTGGGGCCCCATATCGAGTAGCCATACTAGATCTCAGTCAGTGCCAGTTCTCGTGAGATGAGCGGGCGGGCGGGCATACGTTGGAACCACAGGCCAGTGCGGTGATGGTACAAGCGACCACGGTTAAGATGCGGGCCTTCTTGAGGTCTGAGGGCATGAGGATCATCTTGACTCTATCCGGGGGGCGACCGTTATGGTCACCTCGTCATGTTTGGATATAAAGAAGATAACGCCCGGGGAGACGCCATTGAGGAGGTGGATGATGTTGGACATCGGTGTTCAGCGCCGATACAGCACCCATTGGCACCCGTTGGGGACTGTGCCCCGCCGCTTTACTTGAGAATCAGGTGATCTTGCTTAACTTCGGTTAATCCTTCTGAGAAGCTTAAATCAATTAGACTATTTGGTGCCAAGCCTGTCTCCTGGTGCTTAAAATGTGATGAATCCAGCCTCGTACAGCCTTATCAGGACTTTATTCTTCCGCAAGGAGCGGACCAACTGTCGGTCCACTAATTAGCAGTGAGTCGATTCATGAAATCGATGAATACATGAGGCGAGCCTTTCAAGGTTTGCTGGAGAAGAGTGATCCAGTCGCGCTGAGTGCTCGGCTCTCGTAACTGTGGCACCGTTATCGGAACCCACTGTCTTGATGAGCTGCGAACTGTCTATCTACGAGGCGGGCAAGACCAGCAAGCGCAGAATGTCCATGATGGTGAGGTCTGCCTCCCAATAGTCCGGAACTCTCAAAGCCCAATTAACAGAGAACCGTCTGTCGCGAATCAACTGAATCATGTTGACCGTGAAGTCTTCCCGAGTCGTTGGATAGTAACTCTGAATTGCAAGGAGTGAGCTGGTAGGTTCCTCGTCCATCGCCTCACTCTTCTCCTCAAGAAGTCCGACTCGAGACCACTTGAGCGGTCTGCGCCGCCTGAAACAACAATACCGCATTGAATCCCTTGAAGCAGTCGTCCGCTGCCAAAAAGAAACCGACAGCAGCTGGTGTAAGTGAACTTGGCCAACATGCTCTCACTCCTGGGAGAGATCAACGGGGGAAGCGCCTTCATATCTCGATCGGAATATCGTTATCTAAAACTGACACGAATCCCATACCTTAAGGTTCTTGCATCTTAGTTCTCCATACAGATGCTTGCACAATGATAGTAGTCCCTGTCCTTTTTATATCTCAGTCAATATCAGGAATTCATGGGAGTTGAATCCAGGACTTGGGCTGAACCGAACGTCAGCTCAAAAAAAGACTGAAACTCGGAAATATCATCGGGGCCCACATCCTCCCAACCCAGAACCTTTATCTTGCGTTCCCTCAAAAGAGGCCAGTAGAACTTCTGTAATGCTGCAGCTTTGTACCCTGGGAGAGGATTCGGGTCTCTACCCTCAAACCACTCCATCGCTTTATTTACAAGGACACCCGCTACTGATGCGGCAGTCCCAACGAAGGGACTAGGGGCAAATCCGATGACGGTAAGGACGAGATTAATGACAAACTTGGCCGTGTTCATCTTTTTCTCGCGGGTCGTTTGTTGATTGTGCAGAAGAGCGAATCCTCCGCTCAGGGTCAGCGCACACGTTATCGCGGCTTTGGCAATTTTGATGCGTCGTTCGAAAGAGCCCTTTGCATCTTCTTCGGTTGAATCTCCCTCCTGGCTAGTCGCGTCTCTGATGAGGACGTCAACTTCTTCTTGAAGATTGGTTTCGGTCTTTGTGGCTGCAATTTTGCGCTCAAAAAGCACTGCGAGCCGGGCGGCAATCGCGTATTGGTAGTCGACTTCGTTCAACACTAGTTTGCCCGGTCGGGCCAACGTATCAGCCACAAGGCGTACTCCACTGATCACGGAGTCATCGGGTATGAGTATTCCGCGTTCGAAGACTATACGTTCCAGATGCAATCTTGGTGCAGTGAGGCGCAGAACAAGCTCAAACTGTTGCTGTGCCTGTTTGCTGTACAAGACTAATGCGTAGGCAAATGCAACGCTGCAATTCTTCGTAACATCAAGGTGTAGTTGCTTAGACTGAACGTGGATGATCACCGTCTTGGCCACCATTTCTTTGAGCATGGCCTCGAAGGCCGCTCGTTTCGTGGCGCTTGCTGCAGGCGAGACCTTCCTCGGATCGAAGTCCAAGACTTGAGTCGCCGTCAGTTGGACTGTACTATCGTTGACAGGGCTTTCAAACCAGTCGCTCAACGACATTTGACTCGGATGGGAAAACGTGACAGGCTTGAGTCCCTCGACCATCAATTGAAATGGCTTCCCAGTGTCTCCGGCCGGGGATGGGATCATAGGAAGCGCAAACTCCGACGACACCAGAGCACCCTTGGTGGCTTTGTGAGAAACACCACCATGCTTCTTGCCCCCTGCCAAACGCCGAGGAGGCTTCGTGACTCTTCCCATTCCCTCTGACTTTTTGAGGGGGGTACTTCGAGAAGGCTTGGTGACTCTATGCATTCCCTCTGACGTTTTGAGAGGGGTACGTCGAGGAGGCTTCGTAACTTTCGGCGTCCTCTCTACCCTTTTGAGAGAGTTCGCGAGTTCAAAATGTCCGGTGGTCGGCAAGACTGTTTCTTGTGCCACTCTGAACCGTGCTTCCGTGAAGAAGAGCTCCGCCTCTGCCTGAAGAAGATCGAGATCCTCATCTTGCCTGGGCGTTATCAAATAATCAGATCCCCACGGGGCAGCAACTACTCGTGCCGACTCTCCGAGTTCCCTTATTCTCCTCCAGTCGACCTCTTCGAGGAAATCAGGGATAGTAGGCGGCTTTGAGCTGGGCGGGCCGTACCATGAGATGATTTGGGGCACACCAGACTGGCTGCAGGTAATACTCCTAGGACCATTAGCCGCGAGAATGGGTGGAGGGCGGCATACCATACGGCAATTGGATATCGAGTGTTTCCCGGCTGGTGGTAGCGACACCAGTATGACCTTTATCTAGAGATATTTCCGGAAAGCTATCCGCCATCGTTCAGTTCACTATCTGAAAAGCCGCTTGCAAGCCGTGGTTCAAACGCAATACGGTTGCTGGTTGGAGCGATGAAATTCTTGTAGCAATATTCACCGCTTCTCGGAGGGATAAAATTGAGTCTTCAAATATTTTGAACATCATGAGATGTGTGCCCAGACAGGGCAAGAGTCACCTGGATCGGTCGTATTTGATCCTCGCGTTACGCAAGAGGCGTTGAGTCCGCATAGGATATCATGCCATCTTCGCATGCTTACTCGAGACACATCAATACGTGCGCACAACCGCCAAAATTTGGAAAGAGATTTTCTGCAAGTGGTAGCATTGTTGAGCAAACGATAAGCGGGAGGAGTGATCTAGGGGGAACCTCCTGTGTACGAAGTTTTGCGGGGAGTATCTCGTATTAGGGGGGAGCCGAGAGAAGAACCTAGAACCCTGAGAATGCGTATGTATTGAAGGAAAGCAGGCCGACAGCAGCCCCTGGAACCCGCCTACCAGTACACACTACTCGGTATACAGGCTTAAAAGTCTGGGGGGCCGACAGTGCTCTCACTTTTTCCAGTTTTCTGTCGTCCAGTCCCGACCACTCGGCTGTCAAACATGCAGATCAGATAGATATCCTTCTGCGAACGACCAAAAAGGCAACCTTGCACTCTTTATCGGGTAACAGTACGCGATATACTTAGCGAAGATGTCGGAAGGAAATATCATGTATCCATACCGGGGGTGCCATTCTTCTACCCTCCTGATCATGAGACAGTGACATGGCCACCTTATTGACTCAGCCTTAGCCTGAGCCGGCTCAGGTGTAGTTGTCACTTTGCTCAATCCTCTTCTATTGGCTGTAGATGTGATTTGATGCACAGAGGTTCGTGTTTAGAAGATAGATCCTTATTGTCTATTCTGCGAAGCTGTAGAGGGCTAATCAGGCCTCGTGTTTTCACGTGCCAGACCAAGCTTCTCGAGCCAGTTTGTAAGTCCTTCCCTCCCCGCTGCCAGCATCTGTGCGTTGCAACTTGGACTTGCATTTGACTTTCTGCCATCCTTTAGTGACGACCACATATTTTACAGACGCATGCACATGCTTGGGGAGGCCAGTGAGAACATACTCCCCCACGGTCCCAACCTCGCGCAAGCTTTGGTTCAATTTATGCAGGGCGTAGCCATGCCAAGTTTTGGCCACCAAAAGACCTCGTGGTGAAGGATCTTGCCTTCACAAAACCAGCCTCAACGCATTCAGTACTTCTACAAAGCTCTCCAATGGGCTCAATACGAAGCCAAGCGATGCAGTGCACCCGTTTCCGGGAGGCTGACTTCGTGTCTTGAGGATGCCAATGCTTGTCAGGCAGATTCGACCAGTCCAGCTTGCTTGGCTCGCTTATCTGGATTCTCTGACTGGACGTACTGGTGACCATGGCCTATGTATATGCCACCGTCAACACGAGTTCTGCAGACAATTGACGGAAAAGCAGACACCTTTAGAGTACCGCCCCCTGGACTACTCTCCCGATCATCTGGTGGTACCTATAGGATATGTCGTGGTCCTTTGCCTTCCAATGAGGGAAAAACGAAGATCTGCGACTATATCGAACCATTTACTTATGCTTCAGTTCTTTATGCATTCTACGAAACTTTTATGTCTTCAGAGCGCGAAGCCTGTTTGAAGTCGCTTTTATGCTCGACAACATCGACTTAGATGCTGTTTAGCCCGAATGGTTGCATGTTTGAGCAAATACAGAGCACGCGATGGATACTCAGGGAACAACGTACCACAAACCCTTTCATTGTTTACAACAAGTCTCCGACAACGACGTGGAACATGATCACAAGCCGTGGACGTCCAGGTGGCTGGCCAAGCCTGCTCTTTACGCCTACATTGTTCTGTTTACCGTCCTGTGGATGTCTTTGATCGCAATATGGATTGTCATCGACAAGCAACACGGGTTACGCCTGGCCTTGTCATCAAATCATTATGCGTGGACTTATGGACCCACTGCTGTCCTGGTCGTCGTCGTTAGTCTTTGGAGACAGGTCGACTACCATTGTAAAGCACTACAACCGTGGTCGGAAATGTCAAAAGGATCTTGCCCTGCCTCACGAAGCATGCTACTTGATTACGTATCGCCGTTTCAAGCAATCAGTTTTGTTGAAGCTATCAAGCATCAGCACTGGCCTGTCGTATTTTCTATCCTCGGATTCGTCATCCTGAAACTCATTGTCTTGTCCTCAACAGCATTGCTGGTTGCCACCTCGACCACCCTTTCAAGCAATTTTACAGTCGATTTCCCAGATGAATTCAACGGTTCTACGATGTGGTCGAACGTTGTCGAAGATTGGATCCCTACCGGTATGCGATCATACGACAGCGCGTTCTCAAACATATCTAGTGATGCCCTCTCCACATATCAGAAAATCTTGGAAGGAACACTCTTGCAGCCGAGGAACACTCGACCAGACGTTGCCTATCAATCCTTCGAGCCCGCAGAGACGAAAGCGCATCTGCTTGGCTTGGAGGCTGTTGTCCCGGTCTTTGTGCCAACCGTCACCTGTGAGATTGGTACCGCGGCCACGAGAGGGGACGTGGCAGGAAATGCGACCTCCTTACAGGAAGACTGGAGTGATTTGGATATCTTCACCGCTGTCCAAAGCCCGACGTGCCCTTTACAAGCTACAAATGCTTCTGCGGAGATTGAAGCCAGTTACTGTGTGGGCCAAGATTGTCCTCCATGGAAGTTTTCTTATGCCGTCAATCGTGTGGGATGCTCGAACGTAGTCCCACGGGACAGGAGTGCCCCCTGGAACGTTTCCGACGCCAACGACTTTCGCTTCGCTATTGTTGCGATGAATATCAGCTCAGACCCACATAAGTTCGACTTTGGTGCTCCGCAAGTGCAGGGTGCTACAGCTGTTGTGTGCAAAATTGACTATGCGATTCATCACACAACCTTGAGTCACGACCTCGAGAGCGATCAGTTCCACCTGTCCAATGACTTTGGCCAACCAAGAGGCCATCTCGATGATTTGACACAGTTGCAACTTGCCGAGCTCGTATTTGCATCTATCGACAGTGGTCCTACAGTTGACTCATTCTGGGGAAACGGGTTTGCTCCGTCGCTGGGCATTACAGACAAGTTCTTCAGCCTCATGCTTCTAGCGACGGGACTGCCGATGGACACAAAGTATTTGCAGCTTCTTCTGGACCCCAAGAAGATGGCAGAGGCTGCAGAGACTGTCTTTACCGGAATAGCAGTTCAATTTTTCCGGCAAAACTTCCTTCATGCCGCTAACACGCCTGCAACAGGGCCAGCCTTGGGTACTTACCTGGAAGATCGTCTTCATCTTCGAATGCCATCGCTCTGGATAATGACGGTTGGGTTTATCGTGATGACCATTACGACGGTGGGCATCCTGGTGACTGTCCGCCATCGGGTAGTGCCACAAAATCCAACGTCGCTAGCATTCCATGCTACGGTGCTATCGGCCAGTCCAGCTCTACATTCGATGCTCGGCAATTGTGGGCACCTCGATTCCAAGCTGTTGCGGACGCACCTCCACTGCAGCAGCTTCGAAACGTCGCTTGACAACCAAAGCTTTCATATAACACCGTCAAGTACAGCAGCTTTCCCCAGCGCAACCGCTGTTGGTGAAACAATACCAAAAACATGGAAACCCATATCAGCCTGGCTCCCCGTGGCTGGTGTAATGCTAGCCACTCCACTTCTCGCCGTGGTCATCCTGGAGGTTTTATCTACCATCTCTCGAAACAACAATGGTCTTGTTAATGTCGAGGAGGGGAATTACATCGTGTCCGTGGCCGTTTACTCGACTACTCTGGTCCTTTTGCTTATTGCCACCCTGTTCAACAACCTCGAGTTCACTGCATCCGCCTTTGCACCATTCAATACCCTTCGATCCGGGCCAGCAATTGCAAAGCAGAGTTTACTCAGCCACCCTTTAGGTGAGCCTGCTCCCGTCGCTTTTTGTCAAATGATTCGCGAGCGGCACTATGGAGCAGCGTTAAGTACCTCAGCTGCAATTGTCGGCAGTATCCTTGCGATTATCGCCTCAGGACTGTGGGTCGTGGACAGCTCTGCACCACTCAACCTGGAAGCTAAAGGCTCCATTGTCTCTACGTGGGATATTTCGTGGCCCAATAACTCGCAGAACGACAACGGAGCAGCGGAGCTGTTGAGCAATATTCCTCGAAATATAAGCCAGCAATCTGTTCATGTATGGCACGATCTCGCGCTTCTAAATCTTGGGAAAACATCAGCCAATCTTCCCTCGTCTCTGGAACAATCACAGCTTGATACCGAGTTCAACTACACTTTCGCTATTCCGTCACTGCGAGCTGAACTGAGTTGTGATGTCGTGCCATCGGACAGCCTCTTCATCACCTACACGTCTGGCAACCCGAACATAACTCATCAGTCTGCGTATATATTCACCGCTCTTGCGGACGCGCCGTCGAGTTGCTTCCGAAATTATACAGGCAATCCCATTGGCATGCGCACTGCAGAAGGCCGGGAACTCACGCCGATTCGTGGCTGGAGAGGCAAGCTACTGTCCATAAGCGAACTAGGTCCATTTGATGTCGTCGTCAAAGAGCCCTATCTCGAAGCCAATTTTACCCCCCCTCGAAGCAAAGAGCATGAGCGCGCTTGCCCGTCATTCGGAGTGTATTACGGGTATAGTGAAGGAGACGGCGACGCATGGAGCAATGGCAGTGTGATGCAGAACCTGACAGCCCTTGTCTGCTACCAAAGATTGCAGGAAATCGAAACGACTGTGGTCTATTCTGCAACCCAACTTGGGGAAAGGCTCGGTGACCAGGAGCCTCTATCTGTCGAGGTCAACGACAAAAGCGCGAAATATCTACGCAACGAATCGGCGGGTAGCGACACATTCTCCTACCAGATCTTGCCTCATCTCGACACTCTCACCCCATTTCTTGACCAGTACACCTTGACCGATTTCGGCGACACGAGTCAGAATATAGATCCATTCTTCAACCACATATTCCACACGACTCCCAACTTTATCCCCGAGGATCTCTTCGGACCCGGGAAGGTACCTGATCTCGTTCAGGCAGTAGCTACTCTCTACAGGAGGTATATGGTCAACGTCATAGATCTCAACTTTCGGACGCCAATATCAGGCACTAATGGCTCATCTGAATCGATCATAGACGGAACTGCGACAGTATTTGTGTCTCGACTCAAAATCAGCTCGGCGTCAAAATTGGCTCTGCAGATCATGCTCGGCGTCATGACAGTCCTTGGAGCCCTGGCTTTCTGGCTGGTCGATTTCCGCAGAACTCTACCTCGTGATCCCTGTAGCATTGCTAGCACTATGGCGCTCTTCGTGGACTCGAAATTGTGCAGCAGAGAATGCATGCCTGCAGGGGCAGAATGGATGAGCGCAGGGGAGCTAAATCGCTTATGGCGAGGACAGAAGTTCAGCTTAGGTTGGTGGAACGCCGATGAAAGCATGACCAAATCTTGTGGAAATGACATGCCGAGGTTTCAAAGCAATGGATATTCGGACCCGGGAAACGAAAGGCGAGATTGCGCTGGACTTGGTGGTTACGAGGCTGCTTTGGACAACGAGAACGGTTGCCTTTCTGATGTTTCCCAGTACCGAAGACTGCTGGTCGATTGGCAGCATGGTCCTCATCAGCCTACCAATTTCGAATTGAATAAGGCCCCAACTGAAGGTCAACCACATTGGAAGACTTCGAACAGAATTGAGGCGAGCGCTGATGCGAAGCTTCTGGTCCCAGATGGAGGTCATGCTGATGCCGTTAGGAGGGCGCTCCTCCAGCCGGCCGCATTACCTGGGGTGAAGAGAAAGCCGGTGCCGACTTCAAGAACGAAAGAAGGCCATGGACCGGCAGTCGAAGCCAGCGAAGTTGTCGAAGCCCACGAAGGAAAAAGTCCTTCGTCACAAGCGAGAAGATTCGGTATTGATGTTGGAATGCCTGTTGCCTTCGGGTTTGCGGACAGAGGAGAGTGGATCAAAAGAAGGGTGTGGCGTGGCAGAGCACGTAGAAGTGACGCCTAAGTCCTTGTAGCTACCGGTGGTGATGATCAAATACGATATGCTAGACTCCCGACCTTTCACATCATTGTGCGTGAAGAGGAATCATCAAGGGTCACCGTCACGCTGCCGTGCTCTTCTTCCGCCTTACCAAAGTCCTGAGATGCTCCAGGGGTCCAGGCTTCACTTCTTTCACACTCTCTACACCTCTCCATTGCTTCTCCGCCCTTGGCCGCGGTCATCAAAAAGAGGCCAGCACCGACCGCTGCACAAACACCCATCCAAAGCTGAGGCCCAAGAAAATCTCTTCTCTCTCCTTTGTTCCACATTGTCGCCGACGCCACCGGGTTCCCACAGAAGATCTGAAATTCCACAAACCCTCGTAGCTGATCCACGAGAATCCAAGGACGGCCGTTAGGATTTGTGCAACCAACGGCGTGTATGCGCCGCCGTAGTTGTCGGACAGTCCTCGTAGTCTCAGGCCGAATGTGGCTGACCTCAGCCTCACTGTGGCTTTAGCCAATCGGGGCCCTGATGCCGTCATTGGCCGCAGCCGAGATTCCGGATGGGCTGCTGATTCAAACAGCGACTTGCCTGCGCCTGCGTTTCTGTTCTCCTCTTGCCATCAACGACGACCCAATTCAGCATCCTGTAATACAGCTTAACAGCGGGAATAGAGAGTCGGGCTGGCGCTGGTAGCTGTGCGCGGCATCGACTTCATTTGACGACTTCATCTGACGGACAACCAGCGACGAACACGAGACCTCCGCAACGACCCCTCCGCAACCGTCAACATGGGCGCCGTCCTCGCAATTCCAGCTCTGTTGCTACCCTCGGCTGCAACTCTGTGGTCGGTGGGAGCCTCGTGTTGTGGTGCAGCGTCATGCTCGATGCTATGTGGCCCTTGCGGCATGTCCAAGTTTCGATCCTCCATCGCCACCAGAATCGCGTATGCCGTGATATTGGTGGTTAACAGCATCATTGCATGGATAATGCTCACGCCGTGGGCCATCAAAAAGTTGGAACACCTCACCCTAGACTATATGACTTTCAAGTGCGGCTCCTCCAAATGTTACGGCTATTTCGCAGTCCAGCGCATCAACTTTGCCTTGGCCATCTTCCACCTGATCCTCGCCGTCCTCCTCATTGGCGTGCGGAGCACAAAAGATACCCGGGCAGGTCTACAAAATGGCTTTTGGGGTCCGAAATTGCTGGCCTGGATTGCGTTTGTCGTGCTGTCCTTCTTCATCCCCGAAGGCTTCTTCCTCTTCTGGGGAAATTATGTCGCCTACCTCGGAGCCATGCTCTTCGTGCTCCTCGGTCTTATCCTCCTGGTTGACCTTGCACACACGTGGGCAGAGCTTTGCCAGGACAAGATTGACGAAGGAGACGGCCCGAACTATCGTATATGGCAAGTTTTACTTATGGGGTCAAGCTTGGGCATGTATCTTGCCGCCTTTGCCATGACCATTGTCATGTACATCTTCTTCGCCAGCAGCGGGTGCAGCATGAACATCTCGGCCATCACAATCAACCTGGTCCTCCTTTTCGCCATCACACTGCTCAGTGTGCAACCATCGATCCAGGACGCAAATCCAAAGGCAGGCTTGGCTCAGTCAGCCATGGTCGCGTTCTACTGTACATACCTCACTTTCTCGGCCGTGGCAATGGAGCCTGACGACAAGCATTGCAATCCTTTGATTCGTGCCCGAGGTGCACGCACAACCACCGTGGTGCTGGGTGCGCTGGTGACTATGCTTACCATCGCCTACACCACCACGCGAGCGGCCACCCAAGGATTTGCCATGGGGAACAACACCAAGAAGAGCCAGTACGCTCAGCTCACGCAAGATGAATACGAGCATGGCCTTGTCACTCAGCAACCAGCCTCACGCCGAGAGATTATGAGAGCAGCCGTCGAGAGTGGAGCACTTCCGGCCTCGGCCTTGGACGAGGATTCGGACGATGAAGAAGAGACCGAGGTCAGCTCCAAGGACGACGAGCGCCAAGGAACCCAGTACAATTACACCTTGTTCCATGTCATCTTCCTCATGGCCACTTGCTGGGTTGCCACACTGTTGACGCAGAAAATGGACCCAGAGAGCTCAACTGACTTCACTCCTGTCGGTCGGACATACTGGGCCAGTTGGATCAAAATCATCAGCGCGTGGGTGTGTTATGCCATCTATAGCTGGACTCTAGTCGCGCCGACCGTGCTGGAGGGCCGAGACTTTTCTTGAAGGTGGCTTACTGGGGCGGTGTACGCATTTGTATGCTGTGTGGAGACCCATATGCGGGATTGTCTGTCGGAGCAGGTATCTTGTATAGCGGCTGTATAGGTATGGTTGAGTCAGCCCATTGCATCGCCAGCAGCACCCCGTTTCAGGGCTGCTTATGAACAATTTCACATCCATTGATTCCCACCGGTTCCACATACCTTCTTGGCCATTTCAGGCTCTTTTCGGAAAGTACAGGCCGTATATGATCATGGACTTGACCGGCCGATCTTGGAGCTTAGTCACTTCCAGGTACGGTACAAACATGCAGTTTACTAGCATAGGGGCTGTGGACCCATTGTTGCGGCTCGGCCTGGCGAAGCCTGTATCCGATCTCGAGCGAGCGACAACAGGTCATGTGAACGATAGATTGCTTTCCCCGGTGAATCCACGGCGTTGTTTCAACACCGCCTCTATCCAGCGTGGCCCCTTCACAGTAGTACCTAAGCACCTACTGTTACGAGTAGGAAATACAACTTTGCCCATTCTTTGCCCCCAACCCTCCTCGGGCTGTTTCGCCCGGCAAGCAGCCAAGATCTCGCTTGACTAAGGTCTGTCTCTCACTAGTTACATATCCTAGCTGACTTGGCGTCAGCGAGATCGTAGTACGAGGTAGGACTAGTATGTACTCAACCATCTATCAATCAGCTCTTGGGATGGGATGAGGGGGATTGTGGATTGTGGATTATTGTCTAGCGCGACGAGAAGCGCTTGGTGCCACGCCAGGACGCTCCTTCAGCTCGTACAGAGGGTATGCTTTGGAACAAAACCAAAACCCGAAACCGAAACCTTTTTGCATATTGTGGGACTAGTACTTAGTACTTAGTGGTATGTAGTATGTAGTAATAATCAGCCTTACCGTGCGTGGGCTATCCTATCGAGAAACTCTTTGTGTAGGATAGGGGGCCCGAAGTACATATCCTAGGATAGTCCACCTGCCCAGTTGGGAGATAGGACTATCGGGTTCAATGTTAACTTACTGTAGGTATCCTAACGGAGGCGGCGTTTAAATCCGGGTTGCCTTCTTCGTATGGAGGGAGCGACCGATTGTGTCGTGCCGTGCATGCTGTCGAAACCTACCTAAGCTTCAAGTACTTTTGTTTATAGTACTACTATCCTACTGTACGTATGTAGCACGGTCCGGTAGGATCCTCTGAGGAGGCGAAGTTCACGCGGCCAATGGCATGCCCACACGGTTACGATCGTATTACCGGTGCGTCTGATCTGATGTGTATCCTATTCCATCTTATGTTCCCGCTCCTCGATCCTGGCTCGCGCGCCGATGGCGGGAATGGGAAACCACTGACCCTTTTTATATATATATGAGCAGTGCGCTGGCCGTACGAGTATATAACGTGGATACCTTGCGAAGGTTCCGCAACAGCAACACGATTCGGCCATACATTTGCTACAGCCATGGAACTAGCGTTCAGGCAATCCTGTTAACATTGGCATTGACGTTGACGTTGACGTTGACGTTGACCTGGTCAGAAGGTCCATCCGCAATCCCCAATCCCAATCCCCGGCGAACTCTCCTTCGGTCCCCAGCGGAATGCCACAGAAGCGTCGAGACCTTCCAATTCAGCAACACACCACCGTCCCGTCCTCGCAGAGCAGATTGGCACTGTCACTTTCACGGAACTAGAAGCAGTCATGTCGGCTTCCACTTCAGGATGTGTCGTCCCAACCAGTTCCCTGGACTCCTCGTCCAGCCGTTGTATCGCTACGGATCAATCAGGGAAGCATCGTGTCATTGTGACTCCGCTAAGTGAAAGCCGGCAGAGTTCAGAACAAGGACCCCGGCTTCGCTTCGTAATCATGCGGCAAGCAGAGCTCGAATATACCACAAAGCCACTCACACAGAGACACAAGAAGCGGCTCGGGAAGCTGGAGCCTCCACAACCATTGAGGCCGATGGTAGCAGCCGGGCCTTTTTCAGACACAAAGTATTTGAGACTGGATGTTTTCGATGGGTTCCACGTGAACAAAGCGCCATTTGATGCCACGATGCTCTATCGCCGTATGTTGTGTCCGTGGATAGGCGACGCGATCACTGACCTTGTTTTGCTGTAGTCCTTGACGGCATGCTTCCGGATGCTGTGACGGTGCATCTCCGTCACCAAATCGACCATATTTTCACACCCACCGCGCGGTTGGCCACGCAGCATGAGGAGCTTTTTCAAGCCATGATGGCCATGGCGCTTGCGTTCAAGGAGATTCGAGGTGGCCAGCTCTCAATCACACCTGCCATTGCGTATCACAGCACTCGAAGCATTGCGTGTCTGCGAACCAAGCTCGAGGGGCTCGAGACCGGCCCTGACGATGCGGTGATGATCACCACCATGCTTCTCACTGATGTAGCGGTAATGACAATTCTCGGGGGTACTTTGACGAGTATGGACTGAATTACTCCACACAGACGAAATACGGCGCTCGAGCAGAGTACATTGCCCACTACCGTGGCTTGAGGAAGATGATCAACATGCGAGGCGGCCCAGAGCAGTTCCAAGGCAACACGCCACTGTTGGCCATGCTTGACTAGTAGGATTCTCTGACCTTCCGAGCTTGCAGAGCGTTTCCTGACTAGACAAAAACCAGCGCCGAAATTGTTGCGGAAATGTTGGCAATACCGGAGGAAGCTGCAGTGGTCGAAGACTTGGGCGGTGACTGCGCAATGGGCCCCGATGGCGCGAGCTCAATGTCATGCTTGCAGTACCCTGTGCACCCTTTCCCTCCAGATCTCTGCCGCGACATCGCGAATCTGCCCGAAGGGTTTCGAGAGCTCGCCCTGTCCCTGCAACTCAGCAGGGAAGTCATCAGACTGGTCATCGCAGCCGGCCGCCAGGCCTTCTTCGACGCTGAAGAATTCAGGGCGCGGCCGAAGATCTGCTGCCCGTCAATGATCATGACATATTCTCGGAAGTTCCTTGAATCGTCTACCCGCGTGACCGAGTCAATTGTTTGTGTAAGCGTCATCGTCAGCTGTTTGCGCTCCATCTCGTTTCCGTTTGGCAACGAAGACCTGGAGCTGATGACAGCACTTGGCTCTCTTGCGGCCCTGCGAGGAGGGCGGGAATCGACCCCGGACCAGCATCATCACTATGTTTGGACTGTGATGGTGGTGGCTGAAGCATGCCAACAACAGCCTTTGTTGTCCCCGATTACCAACAGACTCCTGACAGACCTGCTCGAACCGGCGGCAAGGAATGACTCGAGAGCGTCACATCTCCTCGGAGACTGGGCCAACATGGAGGAGATCCTGCGGAAATATCTGTGGAGGCACGACTTGCTGGATAAGTGGAAATGCCTGTGGGCGTCGACCATGCAGAAGCTGCGCTCCACTGACGAACCTCGATCGCCGTGATGTGTTGATCGACAGGAGATGCATCTCCGATTGGCCGCTGCAGCCTGACCAGGGTCGTCGAGATCGGACGAACAGTTGCTCGCGGATCGCTCAGCAACGACCGGATCGCCGCGATTTTCGACCTCGAATGTCTTGCCCGGTCGAGCATTCGGAGTAGCCTCGCATCACTTCCTGCAGCGCGGAACCGCCTTCTCCCCTCCCGCAGGAGAAAGACGCGACGGGCTGTGTATCTTTCGAGAAACGACGAGTTTTGGGGGTTCCCCAAAAGACGCAGGCGCATATCATATCGAAAATCCCCCCACACGTGGAGCTTGGCCCCAACCGCACTGCCTTGCAACGAGGCTGTCCGACTCGCCCTCATACCTGGCAGTCGTACTCGTAGACGCTATTCCAAATCCCTCCGTCCAGGGCAAACCGGACTTCCCTGGATTGTCTCTCGTATCCATACCTGATCCCTGATCCTTGAACCGTCGACACCGCGGCATCTCGGATTCAAAGCACACCGACACTTACCCCTGCCGTGGAGGAGCAAGGCCGGCGGAAAAAGGATCCAAACTAGGCGTAAAGACGATCCCACCGTGGACCTCACCAAGGGGCGTTCCTTGCGTTCCTCCCTCTTGCTGCGGCATGAGACTCGTCTTCATCTTTACGAATACAGAGCTAATGCACCCCGACTGTTTCGTCGACTGTCATGACAATGCATGATGACCTCCCTGTCGCCGAGCTATTACACAGCAGTACCTTGTAGTCGTTACTTCCCTGGTCGTCCATTCTATTCGACCTGTCCCAGTGACGTGCGCGTCCTGCAACAACAGATCGTCATCACCGTTTCGGTGGCTCGACCGCATCACCCGAGTTCTCGGTTCTCCGAGCCAAGTCATCCCCGCTAGCCAGCCGGGGAAGGGACATCAGGAACGCCGATCTCCCGCGCGACATGGGCATCCGTTGACCGTGACCGTGACCGCCACGCCAGCGCCACTCGAAACGATTTTAGTGTAACCAGACAAGGGCGGCTACCGGACGGAGTGAGCCACTCATGATGATGCTGGCAGGGGGGGATGTGTCTCGAGAAACAGGGCTATCATCTCATCTCACCCATGCAGAGCAGGCCCAGCCGTACCCTTGATTCAGGCCACTTGGTGGAGCGGGAAGTATGCTCCTCAGGCAGTGCGGTGCGTGAATGTAGGATAGTACAGTAGATGAGGGCGACATCGACATTGGCACAACAATCACTCTTGCAAGGACAACAGCAAATGTTATGCCGGGCGACGCGTAAAAGCTGCCCGTGATGGATCCATGCTTGCTTCGAGGAACCGATATGAAATGCTGGTGAGGGCACTGGGGTTCCATGCACCCCGAGCCAAGCGAGGAAGTGGAGACAAAGAGAAGTAGAGGAGCTGTTGGATAGTGCAGAGGTGAGCCGTCGCCAGCAGAAAAAGAGGCTAAGGAAGGAGACAAGGAAAGGTAGTTGATCCTGGGACAGCGAGGGCTCGGCTGGACGATATCTCACCAACAGGAACCGGGTTGAGCCCTTTTTTGGTTGACTTGAATCAGTGAGCATTGTGTCGCCCGCGTCTCATATTGAGAAAGCTCAAAGCTAGAATATGTCAAAGTCTGCCGCTGCCGCCGTGTGGCGTTGGGTGCTGGTTCCCGTTGTGTCTGCGCATTTCCCGGAATAAATTATACCTCCCACTGTCAGGTCTTGTAGGACATCCCCCACCATGGCGTCGAGTGAACGCCTGATAGCATGTTATATGACCTCCCACTCCGTTTTGTTGTTGTTGATGTCGTTGACGTTACACGTTCGCCGTTTAGTGTGTAGAGGCATCGATCGTACGTAGGCTACCTGCTCGAAGCCCTACGGGTCAAATGAGGTGGTGCTGGCCATGTTAGCCACAACCCAAACATAAGACTGGCGTCAGTCCGACTTACAAGCAATGAGGAGAGCTCGGTATCGAAAGCAGCACGCGCAAGGCTCGAGCATCTGCTCGTTCGCGCTTCAGCACCCCCATGGCGTCAACGGTAGTTCTTCCCGTAGGTCGCGTTACCGCCGGTCCGATGCCTGCTGTAATTGAAGCACGACGAGCACAGATTGTGCCCACACAGCTTGCACTGATGGATCAGGGTAACGGATGTCCTGCACTTCTGGCATGCCCACACAATGTCTGGGCCATGGTTTGAGTTGGCGAGCACCCCGTACTGGTGTCCCGGACACTGTTCATATCGATATCGGAACGAGATTCGGGTATTGGCTGGCTAGACGAGTGTGAGGAGCGTTGGTGAGCAATAGAGTTCCAAGAGGAATGGATAGGTGCTGACGTGGGAGGAGAGGCTAGGGTCAGACTCACATCAGTGTTGGTCCTGGCATTCCCCATGCTGCCGTTTGCTAGACACCTTGGACAAGATATAGTCTGATATTCGTAGGGATCAAGGTTTCGGTGGAGTAACAATGGTGGAAAATTGCTGAGGTAGGATATGCAAAGGTCTGATCTTTCCAACCGATCGACAAGTACTTATAGTAGTCTTCCCCGTTTGTCGTCGAGCAGGTGAGGCTCAACAACCACCATGTTGGATCACGGATGGTTGACACAAGCGTTTGACGTTCACTCCATTATGGCTGACGGGGGGGAATCAGCGACACTCCTGTCATCTGGTCAAGACAGTGATGAAGGGGGAATGTGGCTGCTGTGCAGAGAAAGGAGAATATCGTATGGTGACAGTTTCCCTGCAAGATCCTTGACATAAAGTTCTTCAGCAGTTTGGTCACCATCCACAGATGATCTTGGCTTCTAGCGGCGCACGGCCACTATCCACTGTAATTGACCAGTTGAGTGGGAAGTGCCTTCCGCTTGTTGGCGCGAAGGGAAGTTTGAGCACACCATGGCGAAGCGGGAGTGATTCCACCCGCAGTCTAAGACGAACTCAACTCGTTCTCGCTTCCAGCATGCTTGTCTTAACGAGAGGCGGTCAGGGATCCGAAGAGATCCAATGTTGCGGGAGAATCCGAGGTACTGAATCAAAAATAGCGTTCTAGCAACTAAGATAAGTTTGATGACCATACCACCAGGCGCTGGCATAGCTGTGGACAGCAAACTGTAGAAGTCTCTCGTACACGCCGCCCACAGCGGGCGTGGGATGATACTGTACCGAGTAAGCTGAAGCGAGTGCAGGCGGCATGGTTCGGTGGGGCGTCAACCGAAACCTAGGCAATGCAGCCTTCGACACTCCTTGCGCTGACATTTCTGGAGAGCAGCAAAAGGTACTTCCAGATTTCGGTGGGAAAGATCTGGTCCTGTGGAGCGCACCATCATCGATCGAGTCGAGTGTGCAGAGCTCCTTGGGGAGCAATCAGCTGAACGGACCAAGCTATGCAATTGTGAGGCGAGACAAGCTGCAGGCGCTAAAGCCCGAAGACCCAGCGACCCTCCAGCAAATGCCAGCCTACAAATCCGTCCCGGTTATCCGCTTGACGAGGGTAGCGTCGATCTTTTACCGAGAGATTCAAAGATCGAACCTTTGCGCCGGGTCCTCCTAGTGCTGCCAAACTGGAGTCAAACCTGTCAAAAGCAGAAGGCCCGAAGACACCCGGCCAAATACGTGCGTGCCGATCGGTTCGACGCGCAAGCTATTGATCATCTAGTCGTGGCCTTACCAAGCATCAATGCTGAATTGTTGCGCATGGCTGCATTGTTCTTCACACCGCTAGGGGTTCCGAGTGGCTAGAACTGCTCAAGCGCTCTACGAAAGAGGTCGTGGGGGTTCTCGGGGTTGGACCGGAAACGACGGCGCCCTTGAATACGAGGCCGGGATTCGCTATCAGTGTGTGATGTAGTAAATTATCCACCTCGCTTGAGGTTGTGGCCTTAACAGCTAGTGTCGGATGAAGGGAATCATCTCGAGTCGAAGCTGTCATATATCTTGCGCAGTCGCCCTCAGAGCGGGAGGCACGGAGTAGGCTATGGAGTATCACACTGCATAGGTGGCGTTCCGTGAACTCATGGGCATTCCAGGGTCTTTTTCGGTTTCGTGTTACCATCGCCGCCGCACTGATTGGAAGAACCGAAAATGAAAGAGCTCTCCTGCTTTGATGGTGGGCCACGACCGGCTGGCAATGAAAGTGGCTAAAGGAAATCCGAGATTGGTTATGACAAGGCTGCACGGACGGGTTCCCTGCATTCAGCAACCACTGGACTTGCGTCATGACATGTAAACGTTCTAGAAATGCCAATCAAAAAGTCCAGTTCTTGACGTACGGCAGCAAAGGCATATCCGAGAATCGAAATGGGACATATTGTCATTCCCTTGCTCGCAAGGACCGAAATTCGCCCGCGTGGTTCCCGACTTCCAGGATGTAGGCATTCCTGATCGCAAGGTGTGAGCCTTTGTCTTTGCGACTGTCGACGCAACACTTGAAGTGACGCTGCTGGTCGTGGGATTAAAGCCTGTTACATGGATTGACTGGAGCTCGTGGTTTGACAAATCTCTCATCTAGCAGGGTCTCACGCATGAGCGAAGAGTGCCGACATGTCTTCTGAATTCGAGTCAGCTTGGACATCCTCTGAATGATGTGTTCGTACCTACCACCGTGGTGATTGCGTCGAATTGCTTCAGCTAGCAGATTGGAGAGGTCGATCATGATCAGCTTCTTCGAGGCACGAACGCGCTCAGGCGCTATCGGGAAGGTATTTGTCACGACAATGTAGTCTATGCAGTCGCATGCTTCCAACTCTTCCAAAGAATCCTCACCGAATAAAGCGTGGACCGCGATGCAGTACACCCTTCTAGCATGACCGATCTTCACGCAAGTTTCTGCAGCGGCAATCCATGAACCGGAACGATCAATGATGTCGTCCATCATGAGAACGGTCTTATCCTTGACGTTGCCTACTAGGGTGATGGTGTGTTCCAGGTCCGGGTTCTTGATGCCCTCTTCTTCCTCATCAGAGGTTGCAGCAGCATCCATGCTACCACCCAGCGCATGCTCCGGCTGGAAAGACGATGCATTCGAAACAAAGGAGGAGGCCATTGGGTCGTTGGCAGGGTTGTCCCCTCCGTCTTGCACATTACGATCTGCTGCAAAATTAGCAAGAGAGGCTGACATGCTCGACATGGCCGATGATGGATGGTCGTCGTCCACCAGGTGCCCTTGAATAAGCCGACCCACAAGGACATCGCGAGCCCGCTGGTCATTGTGTGCTTCATTGGCTTCGTATTCAGAGGGTCTGCGGGCGCTTGGCATAGTCTCGACACGGGACAACCGGTCAGGCGACGAGGGAGGGGAAGTGGACTCCACCCGAGCGGTCTGAACAAGGGGGCTGGATGCAATAGTTACTGCTTTTGGCCTCCCAAGACCAGGGCGACTGATGCCCGTAGTTGCATGGATCTTGCCTCGGTGAGGTAATTCTCGGTTATGTGACTTCTCGGATTCGTTATCGGCATCCTCCCCATCGTCTCCATCCAGCAGACGTTCGCGGTAGCGCATTGACTGCGGCTCAATGGCATCAAAGAACACGGTGCTGTCTGCTAGGTTGTTGTGGTGGTGTGAATGTCTGGACCGATCCCTATCGGTGGACACCAGAGCGAAGCTCAACTTGAGAGCATCGGCTAGAGAAGTGACTCGTTTCGTGCCGCCCACATTTTTGCTCACTACCACCGCATCCCTCCAGCAGGGTACGTTGCCTTTGATCCATCGTGCAATGATTGGCTCCGCAAATAGGTTGTCGACAGGCTTCCCAAAGAAGCCCTGCATTTGCGAGGCGTGCAGGTCGACAGTGATAACGTGGTCCACTCCGGCGACCACCATGAGATTAGCAACCATCTTTGCAGTAATGGCGCCTCGGTGGCTTTTCTTCTTGCATTGGCGGGAGTAAGGAAAGTAGGGCACGACGGCGGTGATGGATTTGGCCGATCCTCCTTTGCATGCAGCAACCATGATGAGCATCTCCATGACGCTGTCGTTGATGTGAGGGCTCCCACTTTGAACAATGAAGACATCTTCATTTCTAATTGAAGTGCCGATTTGGACGCTGATTTCGCCATTGGCGAAGTTGCCCAGGTTGCACTTGGCTGGCGAAGAGCCTAGGCGCTCGCATATTGCCTCGACCAGGGTGGGATGAGACCTGCCTGAGAACACCTTGACGCCTCGCATTTTGATGTCTGAGAGTAAAGCTCTGGAATCGACTGCCGAACAGGAATGATAGGATGGTGCCCTCCTACTCGTTCAATCAATTTATTGAATTGGACGGGGTCAGTCAGTGAATCTCATGTCTAAGTCTTTCATTCTGAAAATTGTTTGGTGGTCGCACGATGCAGGCACTATCAGGCCGCGGATATGAGGCGGGTGGAACTTTTTTGCTTCCGCTCGACGGAAAAGAGCCAGTGAAGTGAGCCTAAGGTGAAAGTGAAGTGGAGGACAAAGTATGGCAAGTACGGCGAAGCATCACGCGATTTGACGCAGCTGCTATCGTGGCTCGCGCGGTCACTCGCTTATCGCGCGCAGCATTCCTGCTTTGATCGTCATTTTCAATCACTGACACTCCGATCCTCCGCGCCGTGAATTTGCCTCTCTATGGCATTTCGTGCAAATATCACTATGTGCCAAACATGCCTCCTAGGTTCCCAGAGATCCAGGGCGGGGGCTCCTTGATTCTCGCATGGCAAATCAAGGGCAAGGAGGTACTCGTGGTCGGCGGTGGTGAAGTAAGTTTTCATCCCCGCGTGTCCGTTGGCTTGCAGCTCACACTACGATCAGGTGGCCGCCGGCCGAATCGTCAACCTACTCAACGCCGACGCCAAAGTCACCGTTGTGTGTCCGCGTAATGGCCTAAATGAAGAGGTAGCATATCGGGTGGCGCAGAAGCAGGTCAAGCACGTGGACCGCATCTTTCTACCTCTCGATCTCGAGCCCGAGAAAAATGTTGCGATGGTCCTTACTGCTGTTGATGATCCGGAAGCCTCGACTCGCATATGGCAATACTGCAAGAAGTTGAAAGTACCTGCAAACATAGCCGATGTGCCTCCAGAGTGTGATTTCTACTTCGGCAGCGTCCACCGCGATGGCCCTTTGCAAATCATGGTGTCCACAAATGGAAACGGACCCAGGATGGCGGCCGCAATTCGACGGCAAATCGGGGACATGCTTCCGAAGGGCACCGGAGACAGCATTAAGAAAGTGGGACAGCTCAGGAGGAAACTTCGGAAGGTCGCGCCAGGCAAGCGTACGCGCGACATTAGCAAGAGGATGGGCTGGATGAGCGATGTCTGTGACAAATGGACGACCGAAGACTTTAATGCTATGGATGAGGAAGATATGGACAAGTTGGTGCAATACTATGAGGCAGGTATAGTCCCCAGTTTTGAGGAGATCCGACTTGGACACCGAGGGGATGTTGTATGGGAGTTCGATGGTTCTTTTGGATGGATGTAACAGTACCCCTATCTTCTGAGCTCGACGACCTTAGCTTTACGTGAAGATCACGGACACCATACCCGAGTCCGCGAGTAACTGGCACGGAGATTAGACCCCGCGCCGAAGCCTTGTGCCAGCTAAGCAGCCTCGCAGGTCTGTTCCCTGAGAGCAAGCTTTTCCAAGAACCAGCCGTGCAATGCTGCCTCGTCATCATCTTGGCACCTGTTCGTGAGAGTTGATCGACTTGCATAAATATACGGCTAACACGGATTCAAAGATCATGCTGGATTGAAGGCGCCCTTGTAATTGGTCTTCTCCCCAATCCATGAGAAGAGAACCGGTTAGCATCTAAATCTGGGTTGAGCGATGACGTAACTAGCAGACCGAACACGGGCGCTCACTGGCATCTGACAGAGTTTACAAGACGACTAGAGGTTGCGTGCTGAGTGGAGTGCCCATGCGAAGTATGTTCCAGCTTCATATCTGCTGAGAAAGAGATCAATTCGGCACCCTCTTGCGTCTCTCTGCATTCTTCTGGTCAACATTCTGCTGGAATATCTGTTGCGCAGAGACCTATTCTTTTGTTCCTCACGCGACTTGCACCGTACACTTATTTTTGACCCTTCTCGAGTCGCGGCGCTAGGTCGCGCGACTGCAACCTAGCTGTTCGTCGGACCAGACAGCCTAGCGTGGACGGCCATCACAATGCAGGCGCTCAAGGAAAAGCTCAAAGGTACGGCTTCTTGCTCCACTGACAGAACAGGCCAATGATACCCCACAGATACCAAGTTGCACGATGTCAAAATCGAGGCAATCCACTTCAAGCACAAGATCGGAAAGCTCAAAAACCTGGTCAATAGGAATCATCGTCATGATGAGGAGCACGAACAGGAGACCGACCGCAAGAGGACGGCGGCTTGCGAATCGCATCGCTTCCAGTCTTTCTTTCCAGAGCGAGACAGCAACAAGATCAAATGGTACGTCGATGGTCGCGACTACTTTTATGCCGTGTCCGTGGCCCTAGAGAATGCCAAAGAGACCATCTACATTGAAGATTGGTGGCTATCTCCCGAACTCTTCCTGCGCCGACCACCCTTCTTCAACCAGGAATGGCGTCTTGATCAGATCATCAAACGCGCCGCAGAACGTGGTGTTCAAGTATACGTGATCGTGTACAAAGAGGTCCAGCAAGCTTTAACCTGCAATTCGGCTCACACGAAGCATGCTTTGCGAGCTTTGTGTCCCCCGGGAAGCCCCGGCCATGGGAATATCCACGTCTTGCGACATCCAGACCACAATGTCTTCGAGAACTTTGGCGACATGACTTTCTATTGGGCCCACCACGAGAAGTTCATTGTCATCGACTACCACCTGGCTTTCATTGGGGGATTGGATCTGTGTTATGGCAGATGGGACGTGCGTCAGCACCTTCTGGCTGATGTTCATCCCTCTGGAGTTGTCAACGAAGTCTTCCCAGGGCAGGACTTCAACAACAACAGGTGAGTCATTCTCCTGCTCAACAGAACTTCCTAACCGGTCATTCCAGAATCATGGACTTCCAGACTGTGGAGGACTGGTCGCACAACGAACTCAACAAAACCGACTACGGCAGAATGCCGTGGCATGATGTCGCTATGGCCGTAATAGGCGAATGCGTGATCGATATTGCCGAGCACTTTGTTCTCAGATGGAATTTTATTAAAAGAGACAAATACAAGCGGGACGAGGGCGTTGACTACCTATGCCTGACCACTCGATCAAGAGCAGATGGGTCAAATCCTGACGAAGATCTCATTGCTATTCAGAGGCCCAAACACCCGGTCGGCAAGTACATCGAACATCCTCTGAGCCCCCTCGAGGGCAAGGGACTTCACAATCCCGGCTCCGTGCACGCGCAGATTGTCCGAAGCAGCGACGACTGGAGCAGCGGCATCCTTCTCGACCATAGTATTCAAAACGCCTACAAAGAGATAATCGAAAGCGCCCAGCACTACGTCTACATTGAAAATCAATTCTTCATCACATCCACCGGCGAGCATCAATCTCCTATCCACAACACTGTCGGACGTGCAATTGTCAACGCTTGTATCAGGGCCGAAAAGGAGAACCGCAAGTTCCGAGTCATCATCGTCATCCCAGCCATCCCCGGTTTTGCAGGCGACCTCCGTGACGACGCCGCCATCGGAACCCGCGCGATCATGGACTACCAATACAAGAGCATCAACCGAGGTGAACACTCGATCTTCGGCCAACTCAAAGTCGCGGGCGTTGACCCTGCGAAGTATATTTTTATTTTCAATCTGCGGGCGTACGACCGCATTGACAAGACGCCCTCGCTCATCCAGCAAGAGAAAGAGTCCGGCATCTCGTACCAAGAGCTTCAACGAGCCGAAGCCGAAGAGATCATGGGTACCGGCATCCACGGCTACGAAGGGGAGAGAGACGAAGCTGAATCGCGCGGCAAGAGCAAAGGTCATAGGATCGACGAGGACGAACAACACCGCATCATCGACCGCAAACGCCGCTTCGAAGCTGCGCGCAAGCACCTCGACGTTAAAGACCCCGTCACGTCCGCGGAGTCCATCGCCGAAGACGCCATGGCCCGCGGCGGCCTGGTCAGTGAAGAACCGTGGGAAGGCGATCCCGAGGCCGAGAAAGAGAACTTCGTCCAAGAAGAACTGTATATCCACGCGAAACTGCTGATCGCGGATGACAAGACAGTCCTCTGCGGGTCAAGCAACATCAACGACCGCTCTCTGCTGGGCTCCCATGACTCGGAACTCGCCATCGTCATGACCGACACGCAGCCTCTCGAAACGACCATGGATGGCAAACCCTACACAGCAGGCCACCACGCAGCAACCCTCCGGCGCCACCTCTGGCGTGAACACCTGGGCCTCATCGAAGCCCAGCCCGTGGACGGAAAGGACGATCCCAACGCACAACCCCCTACCGTGTGCATGAACGACACCTACTCGGGCGAAGAATGGGACTTCGTGGCAGACCCGCTCGCTGACAGCGTGTGGGATCTCTGGACCAAACAAGCCTCTACCAACACGGACATTTATCGCCACTTGTTCCGCGCAGACCCGGACAACATCATCAAGTCATGGAAGGACTATGATGAGTTTGCACCCCGCAAGACGATCAAACAGGGCCATTTGCACGACCCGCACATGCCGGTTGAGGTTGTCAGGAAAGAGTTGGATAAGATCCGGGGCCACTTGGTCTGGATGCCGTTGGATTTCCTGTGTGACGAGGAGATGGCGGAGAGGGGAATGCAGGTTAACGCTTATACTGAGGTGAGTTCTTCCTTGTCGTCACAACGGATGAGATGCTGACGTTGAATTCTGTAGAGTGTGTATACTTGAACAACCTGGAATCATGCTGGAATGTGTGGAATGAAAAGGACGGGTTGGTCGGGGCGGTAGTAAGTACTTTGGGAAGACAACCAGTCTTTCCAACGTCAAGATCATGGACGATTGATGCTCGGTCCTAAAGGACGGCTGGGAAGAACCTGTGTGTAGGGGTTGATTGTATCGGACTGGTACACCTACATACATACCGTGGCACGATGAATGGCTTCATGACCGACGGCGGTTATCTATTTTTGGGCGTCTGGGTCGTTGCACCCAAATGCGACTACAGCTGTCAAGCGAACAAAAGCTCCGCCTGTTTCTCCGGCACTGGCTCGTCCATCCTCTCTTCCACTCTTGACTGTCGGTTATGAGACATGCCGTCGTCCCAGTAGAACACCAGCCCGCTGTCCGCCTCTGTCCTTGCGTCTAGAGCTCCTGTCTTGACGAGGGGAGTCTGACTGAGAACCACGCGCGAAAGCATCCTTTGCAGAAGCCGTGGCGTGATCTCATGTGGTCGCCTCTTCTGCACGTCCTTGAGCCTCGAACCGAACCCGGGACCCTCGAGGATCAGGCTGGATTGTTCTGCGAGGAATTCTTGAAGGGCATCCTCAACGCTCGGCCGTACAGGTGTCCGTCTTGGAATAGGTGCGGGGAATTCCTTCTTTCCGGTTACCAGGTCGTGAACTTCCCAGTATTCTGTCTCTGATTCTAGAGGAGGTAACGCCGCTTGCATATTATGGTTGTACCATTTTGTCCTCTGATTCTTATACCGGGAGAAAGGCAGAGGTTTGCCCCAAATTGTGTGCGTTGGTGGGGAGAACTTGAGCCTCACGCGTGGAGAAGAACCCGCGCGAGTGAAATGAGGTTGCTCGATGGATTGGGATTCCAGCAGGGCTTGCAGGCGGGGAGGCAGGTCGAGTTTCCATTTGGGAGGTTTCTCTTCAACAGGCGGATCGGGGACGTTAGCCACTTCGTAGAAGGCCTCGAAGGTAGTGGTGGAAACTGTAGGGGAAAGCGAGGGATACAGAGTGTCCTTCTCTGGTGGTGAGTCGGCGTCGTCGGTATCTTGATCGTCCTCAAGCAGTTTTTCCAGTCCATCGTCACCACAAGGCCTTCTCGGGGACTTGGCTCGACCATCCTCCTCCTCCCCACCACTGTGATCGATCAGCAGCGTTGGACGCTCACCAGCAGCCTCCGCACTCGGATATAAGAACTTTGCCAGAAGTCTATACTTGTTAGGTCCCACTCTGCCATAGGTCATCCGTAGGACCTTCTCCAACTGGGTGGTATGACCCTGGTTCGCACGTCTGAGGACCGCGGCATATTTCCTCGCTAGCCTGAGTAGATGGGTGGCTGTCTCTGGGGCGATAACTGGGATGTTTTCCACATTGTTCCTTTTATCGAGCTTAGTCCGGGCAGGCCGTCTAGGTATGAAACTACGGAACTTGTCGATTGTGAATTGGCGCATGTAAGAGCGACATTGCGGAAGCGGGAGGTAGCCGCATTCTCGAAGGCACGCGCGGTAGATGTGTGCTGGATTGGATTCTGGAGGAGGCATTCACATTGTCAGTCCCGGCTGTGTGAAAAGGGAAAACCACAGGACAAGCGAGTGGAAGGTGAGCAACGGGTGAGTGATGGATGAGTGAATGAGTGGAGAATGAAGTTCTGGTGAAAGCCCGCGCAAAACGCGCTAACAAGGACGCGAGTCTGGCAGACAATCCAGTGAATCCCCCGCTCCACACGCTGCCAAAAGACGTGACCAATTTCGACCGCACCCGTAACCGAGAGGAAGGATAGTTGGTAGAGCTACACAAACCACCCTTACAAAGATTATATCTGCGCAGAACAGACTGCCGATATCCCAGCAGCGGTGACAACACCGATATCATCGGCACTGACGACCCCCTTGCCTGACTGCGAGACCGCATCAAAAGGCCGACATTGTTCCCCTGCTCCGTGCAACATCCCTCAGCCGAATTCGAGACTCGACCCGTGCACGGCGCTCACTCCCACTCGGTCCCCGAGAATTCGTCGCATACGTCCAGTGCTGGAAGTCCAGTCTATTAGGTTAGCCTAGCCAGCATCGCAGGGAAAAGAAGTTGTGAGGAAGCTGCGTTTGAAGACCCCCTGGGCGCAGCTCATCCGCATATCGATATCGCACTTGCGCCGATATGCGCTGACCGGGCTCCACAAACACCACTCTTGCAGCAAACGCTTTTGCCTGGCTGATCAGACTAGTTTGCGCGATCATTATGGCATCAGGCGGTATTTATGCACAACCTCCTCCGTCGTTCCCCCAGCACGGCCATTCTAACTCCATGAATGCCCCGTTTCCGCAAGCTCCTTCACCTATGGGGCCCTATGAAGCTCAGTCGGTCGCTTCTACACCCGCACCCACCCCTCTTCCTCCGAGACCAGGATCTCAGCATCTCCAACAAGGTCAGACGCAGCATCAGCAACTGGGTTACAGCACGAATGGAGGTATGATGGCTGCCCCCAACAGCTTTGGTGGATACTCTGAGGCGAATATGTTTGCGCAGCCCAATCTATACTCGAACGGTGTGAAGCCACAGATCTATACGGCTGTATACTCTAATGTCTCTGTTTTTGAGATGGAGGTAAATGGTGTTGCGGTCATGCGGCGGCGGGCGGACTCTTGGCTGAATGCCACTCAGATACTGAAAGTTGCGGGAGTTGACAAGGGAAAGAGAACGAAGGTGCTTGAGAAGGAAATCACTGGCGAGCATGAGAAGGTCCAGGGCGGCTACGGCAAGTATCAAGGTACCTGGGTCAATTATCAGCGCGGTCGCGAGTTCTGCAGACAATATGGTGTCGAGCAGCTCCTGCTCCCCCTGCTGGAGTACGACATCAGCTCGGACGGCATGTCGGGCGCATCGCAGGGTATTGAGACGCCGACGAAAGAACAAGCCATGGCCGCACAGAGAAAACGGATGTACGGCGGTGATGGTCGACCTCCCGGGCAGTCGGTTGGCGGCACGTTTTTTAAAAACATGTCCAGTACAGCTGCGAACGCCATCCATGCACTCAACAGAACACGCCTGGACTCACCGAATATGGATGGACGTCGCTCGGCTGGGCCTCGAAGACAATCTCAACCTTTCAACTACAGCCAGGAACCCATGTACGGGAGCCAGCAAAGTATGCCCAGTATGACGACCCAGGACAGCTTTGGCACGAACGGTGGAATCATGAGCCAGGGCGCAAGTTTTGCCGACTTTCCAAACACCGACGCACAAGAGCCGCCGCGAAAGCGCATCCGACCTTCACCTCAATCGTCTTTCCTCTATGATGGTGCCATGGACCTCAGCATGCAGGATGGTACTCCCACAGAGCCGAATGTCTCCTTCTTCTCCCAGCCCAGTCAATCCTTCATCGCTTCGGATCCTCTACACTATGGCATTGAACCACTCCCGCACCCCTCCGGCCCGTTGGAGGACCAGAAAAAGGATCTTTTACTCGATCTGTTCATCGACCCGGAGCGAACAGACTTTGATGACCATCCGGCTTTTCTGCGCCTGAGCGGTGACGAGTTTGAGGTGCCCATCGACGGCTCCTGTAATACAGCACTGCATTGGGCGGCGACTTTGGCACGCATAGCCCTAGTTCGAAAGCTGCTCGACAAGGGGTTCAACATGCGGCGGGCCAACAGTGGAGGAGAAACTGCTCTGATAGCCGCATGTCAAGCGCGAAACAATCTCGATCGCAGCAGCTTCCCGGCTCTGCTCGAGCTTCTTGGACCCAGCATTGAAGTCAGAGACGGCCGCGGACGAACGCTTCTGCACCACATTGCTGTTTCTTCTGCAATGAAAGGCAGAGCCTCCGTGGGCAAATATTACCTGGAGTCGCTGTTAGAGTACGTCATCCGGCAAGGAACGGCGTCGCAAACGATCATGTCATTCGATACGATGAATGGAGCCAACAACCAGACTCAACCGAATCCGATGACTTTGGCAAGGTTCATGTCAGAGATCGTCAATGCACAAGACAAAGCAGGAGATACCGCCCTCAACCTGGCAGCGAGAACCAGTACGACTGCCATTATTGATCAGCTGATTGAAGTTGGAGCCGATACAAGCATCGCCAATCGTGGCGGTCTTGCTCCTGTCGACTTTGGCGTGCAAGGCCAGGCAACTGGTGGCATCACTGACCCGAGCTTGGGAAATTTGTTTGAGCAACCTTCGATGGCTAATGGATCACCTCAGAAGTCCTTCGAGGACGCTCAAGAGGGACTCATGACTTGTAAGGGCGATTATTCACAGGACTCCTTGGAGATGCTAACAGGTATTGCAGCGATAAGAGAAGTGCTCTCACAGTCCGAAGCTGACTTCGCTGCGGAAATGAAAGAGAAGAAGGGCATACTGGATAAGACTAATGCAGCGCTCAAGGAATCCGGCAACTCGCTCGCAGAAGAGCGACGCCGACTGGAAGATGCACGCGCCAAGGTCCGAGAAAAGGATGAACTGGAGCAGAAGATTGCCAACCTGCGGCAGGCGACGGCCAAGTTACGCGCAGAACTCGGTGCCATGGACCCCCCGGCAACCATACAGGAGCACGTCGCGGTGGGTGAAGCTGATAAAGGTCTTGACCTGGACGGGCAGCTGCCAGTGATTGCACAATCGTTGCAAAACGGAGAAGCCGACCCCGGTAACATGGCCTTGAACCAGGACCAAGCCAATCTCCTGGCGAGCCTGGAAAGAGCGGAGGTCATGTCTGGGCGTGCCAAGGTGTATCAGCGGCACAATCAACAACTGGAACAGACGGCAAAGGCACTCAAGGCTCGCAGTGGTGAGCTGGAAGAGCGATACAAGAAGATTGTGAGCCTGTGCACGGGGGCAGATGAAGATAAGGTCGATGAGCTGCTGGACAATCTGGTGCAGGCGGTTATCAGTGAGCAGAAGGAGATGAGCAACAACTCACAGTTACCGCGAGTGAGGGAGTTTTTACGTCTGGTGCAAGGGTCGGGGAATTAAAGAGGTGTGTGCGACCCAATGGCGAGACTCACCGAGGTGTCCAGGTGCATGATGCGTGCACGCGTCCTGAACATGGCCTTGGTGGTATCGCGGTACTAATGCACTGGTACATGCTATTGTAAATGTTTAATGAGGAACGCATTTGTGGCTGAAAATGTTGTGCAATGATGAGAGCCTCGCGCAGCTGTTTATGGCCCGGCCATTTCACTTTGAAGCTCGACGATGCGCGCGCAAACAGCGGCCGGCCTTGTTGTCAATAATAACCATTGTGCATGCTACCGGCCTCGCATGCGCGCGGGTAGTCCAGAATAACTACATTACTGTGGTCGATCTGGCCGCGATAAAAACGTTGTACGGAGTATGACCTTGAGATTGCCATTGTCGGTGGTTGGATACGAGCCGCCCATATGCTGAATTGGTCGACATGCGCGGCGGCTCTGCTTGGGCCCGAAACGAGGTCGGATCAAAATTCAGACGCCCAGAGCGAATAGATAGGGAGGACCACCGGTGCAGGGGCGCGGATAAGCTGGCGTTTCAAGATCGAGCCTGAGACGATAGGCGGAGAAGCCACCCTTTATTTGCCCTCGGCGTGCAGCTGTTCTCGCCAATGACGCGGTCGAGTCCCTGCCCCTGCCTGCCGTTCGTTGCACGCCATTGTGTCGAATCTGCCGGCAATGCAGCCACTTCCGCAACGCCATCCCTTCGCCTGCGCATTCTTTCGATGTGGTGTTGCAGGAGCACACGACTGGGCCCCAGATCTACCACCAGCACTGGCTCGCCGAGTCCCAGTATAGCAGGAGGCCCAGCGATTCGCTTGTGCTCTGACACCTCGGTCTTGATGCAGCCCCTCTTGCGACATCCCACTTGGCCCATGCCGAATTGAGCCTCGATCTGCTCGAGCCTTGTCATGTTTCATGCCAGCATCCACTTGGGGCCTCGCCGTCGTCTTCACCATGTCGTAGCCTCTCCTGTGCGCGTGCAGACCGCTATGGCCTGGGTCGGTGGAAGACCCCGCAGACCGAAGTATCCCTTTGGGTCCACCAGCATGTGTCAAGTCAGCGTGATGGAAGGGAATCCCCTACGCCAAATGTTTTATACCCATCCCCCTCCCTGTCTTGGGTTGTGATACACTCATCAGACCACACACTCTTTGCACAGGCCAGCAACACTCTCCTTTCCTCCTTTCCTCTCACCTTCATTCTTTCTCATCATTACGCGCTCGTGGGCAGGTCTCCTTCTCCCCTCTCTTCGAGCATTTCCATTCTTTTCTGGCAGTCGCTGGCCGTGCCTACATTCCTTTTGAACGAGCAGTGCTCGGTCTCATCCACAGTCTCGACGACTCTTTTGAACTTCGAACCACCATTACGATTATAACCCTTCGAAAAGCACCCCGAACAAGACAAGATGCATTTCCCCAGCATTGCAGCCGCAGCTTTGTTAATGTTGGCCGAGGCCGATGTTATCTCCGCCAAAGCTATCTTCCACCTACCAAACGCCGTCCGCAGGAGAAACTACCTCGAGGAAGGAATGAAGAGGGATGCCAACAAAATCTTCCGAAGAGCGCCCCAGATGTCATCGAACGGGAATCTCTCTGTGACAGCACCCAACGCCGCGCTGAACCAGTCAATTGCAGATGCGTGTGTCGACAGTCTCGGCAAGCTCACCTCTGTCGACAATGATGCTGGCATGGCGGCCTGCTACAATATCATTCAATATGACGAAACGGCCGGCGCCTTTGAGGCGGATCTCCGACTTTACCAGATGTTCACGCCCACAGGAGACTTTGCAGATGTGCCTGTCAACGACATCATGATCAGCTTGACCTATCCCACCAGCACCACCTTTCAGTCGCTGACCAAGAGGAGAAAGCGAGATCTGGAGGCGCGACAGAGCAGCATGGTCGAGGTGCAACAATATACTCTTTTCGGCACCTTTGAGTCGAATCTCGACCTGACCAAGCTGAACGACACCCAGGTCATGTCGCTGATGCTCCCGGACGTCAAGATCAACGCCGCAATTGACTCTCTGCAGCCTATCATGGCCAACCTCAGTGCCTCGGATGGAGCTTGGTTCGTGGTCGGACAGTTCAAGGACGAATTCAAGAATGGGCTTGTGACGTCCACGGCAGCCACTGCCGCAATTGCCGCTGCGGTGCCTTTTGTGCTGCCCGGAACGACGCTGGGCATCTTCCCGACTGGACTGATTGTCACGTGCGCCTGGACGGCGCTGTTCTTCCTGGCGTACGGCCTGGGCACGATCGGCCGCATTCAATATAGAAGTGCGTATAGAAAGAGAAAGGCGGCGCAGGCCGGCCGGACTGGAAAGCGGATATAGACAAAAGCCATTGGGAGAGATGCAGAATTCTGCCTCCCCAACTGACAGTTTGAAGGAACACCAATTTTGGCGGCCATATGGACCAAGTTTTACAATTCTGTGAGATACCCTCGTTTGTCCCTGGATGTGGAAGTGCAATGTATCAACAGTTGGACCGAGAAGAAATCTACTGTACTTCAGATGCTCGGTGGAACGATAGGCGTACGCGGAGGTGTGTGCATGTGTATATGAGAAATGAATCCCATGTGAGCGACAATGTTTCGACATGGCCGTTTTTTTCATCTCCATCTCACAAAATCTTCATTTCGGCCTTCCCCGCTTTTGTGAATGCCACCCGAAGTGATGCGGCGCACAAAGAAAGACTCAGCAGTCGATCGATCGATGCAACACAAGCTGCTCCCCTCGTCCTGATTCGCCACTATCTCACTGTTTGTACGGCTTCACTGACCCCGACCCTCAACACCACGCGGCAGTTGCCCAGCCTGGCTTCTGCAAGGTGATGTTGTGCTTCTTGCACATATTGTTGCTGTGAATCCACTCACTCCGATGGGACCACTTGCTCGCTTCTCAATTCCTACGCCTGAGGCTTGATTGAGCCACTCACCCAATTCAACAGTCACCCGGTGGCTGTACAAAAAATTTCGTTCGACCCATGCATAACTCTTCCGCTCACTGGACAAACATCCAAGCCACGATTTCTGGCCCCCTGGCGCCGAGCAATAGTCCATCGTGAGCCGCGATGGAGCACCTCTTCCCGTACCCCAAGATGGGGACGTCATTCCTCGAAGTCCTGCACGACACTCTGACCCGCAAGTTACTCGGCTTCGAGGCTGCGCACGCGGAGCCCACGCCCTTCATCAGCGGCGTCACCTCGAGGCTGAAGTTCCTGCTCAATGACGCGACACAGCAGCTCTCGATCCTGAAGATCGGATATACGGCGCTCGAGGCATTTCTGCAAGCCAACTGCACGGGACCGCCGCTCGACTTCGACCCGGAAGAAATCATCTTCCCGGAGACGTATCGCGGGGGGGATCTGACGGCGCTGAGGGAGGAATTGTTCCAGCACCTTTCCATGGACGGGTGTCGACCGTACCCGTTAACGCCGCACATTGAGCTGTTCTGGCTCGCCAAGGTCATCATGTCGAACATCACGCTGGCTGAAGCGGGTTTCAATGGCCGGAGAGCGCGCATGCGAGTCAACTTCTGGCATCAGAAACTACTCTCGGAGGAGTCCCCCAGTCTGCGGGACGTCATCTACTCGGACGCCGGGGTTCTGGAACAGCAGCTCTCGGCGCGGCTGGCCTTTGGCGGGTCAGCCGCGGAGGAACATTTCGTCGAGTTCATGGTCGAGCGCGCCGTCATACGGACGTACTATGGCGATGATGCGCTGGCCAGGGTAGATCTCGCCAGGGCGGCAACGACTCGACATTTCCAGTTCGTCTTGACCGGTGCGCTGGGGAAGAGGACGAAGTTCCAGGAGCACGACATCAGTCAGCTTGTGGTGCTGGCAAAGAGCAGAGACCACGAACCTGAGCCGTACAGTAGTCGAAAAAACAGTAAAGCCGAGGGCGCAGAGTCCAGGCAGGGGGGAGTCGCAGACGCTGAAAAGTTGTCAACCTCATTATCTCTCACTCTACCTCACCGGACAGCGACACCGACATCATCGACAAAGACAGACAATCACCATGAACCTACCTCTCCTCTGGCCAACCCGCCCATTCAACCGGAAAACGTCCTCTTGAACGACGATACGCTTCTCGAACGCATCCACTTCAAGACGACCGCCGAGCCGACATCAATATCCTCGCCGCCGCCGCAATCCCCGTCCGTGTCCGTAGACACCATGACACACGTCACTCCCTCCGAGTCTTCCTTACCACCACAGCTTGCCGCACTCGACCCGGCAGACCAACCGCTCCTCTTCCCCATGGACAGCGCCATCCTCCTCGCCACGGCCAGCAGCATTACCAACACCTCGCCCGAAGATGGTCTAGTGCGGGAGGAAACACTCCCCTACGCCACGAGAGTACTGGACGGCGGCTCGTCCAATTGGCAGGTCTATACGCAAGCTTTGCTTGTTCGCAGCCGGATCGAAGGCTATCGCGCCAGAACGGCCGAGCGGGGCCTCCTGCAGCTGCAAGCGCTGGTCGACCAAGTCATTGCCGAGACGTCGCAGAGTGTCCCGCCCTCGAAGACCGAGTCAAATGATACAACATCCACCACCTCCACCGTCACCACACTCGAAGGCACAGGATCGAGTACGTTCCTACCGAAACCCAAACTCTCTGAGTCCGCCTCCGTGGCCGAACGCCTCAAGTACATCTACCAGCTCTCGCCGCCCCTCCGCTGGGAGCTCGAGGCGGAACTCGCCCAGCGCTGGACATCGATGGGCGGGCTCAAGACCGCGCTGGAGATCTACACCCGCCTTCAAATGCACGCCGAGGTGGCATTGTGTCTCGCGGCAACGGATCAAGAAGCCAAGGCCGTTGAATTGCTCAAGAACCTTCTCTTCGACGTCGACAGCAGCAGCGGCACCACCAGCGCCACCGCTGGACAAGAACCCGTAGCCCCAGGCAAAGAGAAGCTCAAATCACCGCTACCGGCAGACGCACCCCGCCTGCTTTGCATCCTGGGCGACATCCTCTCCCAGCCAGACTACTATGCCCTTTCATGGACGGCTTCATCGTCACGGTACGCCCGCGCCCAGCGCTCTCTGGGCCGGTACTTCTTCACCAAGCAACGCAACTACCAGCGTGCGGCCGAGGCATATCGCCTTGCGTTGAACATTTCGCGCCTCGACCGAGCGAGTTGGTTCTCCCTGGGCTGCATCCAGCTTGAACTAGAGGAGTGGACGTCCGCGGTGGAATCTTTCACCCGGTGCGTACAGTTGGAGGATCAGGACGCAGAGAGCTGGTCCAACCTTGCCGTCGCACTGCTGAGCCTTCCCAAACCGGTGGCAGAGGTAGTGGCAACAGATCCGCAGACGGAGGAGGGCCAGGGCCAGGGCCAGGACCAGAACCAGGACCAGGACCAGGACCAGGACCAGGACCAGGACCAGAGTCAGACCAATGGCATAGCAGGCCCTGAGAAAAGAGTAGACCCGTACCGCCACATCCGCGACGCGCTCCGGGCGCTCCGCCGCGCCGCAACGCTCAAGCGTGACGACCCCCGCATCTGGGACAACTACCTCACCGTTGCGGCGAGCATCCCACCCAGCGCGGGTACCCCGTGGGCAGAAATCATCCAGGCGATGAGCCGGGTGATTGAACTGCGCGGCAAAAAGGAAGGAGAAAGCTGTATCGACCTGACGATCCTAAAAGTCCTGACCGAGTATGTTATTGAGAACTGGAAGTATCCGTCTCCGGACGAGGACGTAGAGGCAGCGGCAGAGGAGGCGGAGGCGGAGGCAGAGACAGAGGCGGGCGTTGTTGAGCAAAAGACGGCCCCCGAAGAGAATCCAACAGGAGCAGAAACTGAAGCAGGACCAGCACCAGCACCAGCACCATCAAAACGACTCCCCTACACACCCCGCTCCTTCCTCCACCTGATCGACAAGCAAGTGACCCCCCTCGCCACGTCCTCGCCAAAACTATACACCCTCCTAAGCAGCATCTCGGAGTGGCGCCTCCGCCCGCACCAATCCCTCATGCAAGCCGAAAAGGCCTGGCTCGCCACTCTCGCTCTCCCACTCACAGGCACGGGCACGGGCGCGGGCGCGGACACTGGCACAGAGGACTTCAGCACCATCCCCGCGCGCCAGTGGACCGAGATCACAGACAAGACAGTCTGGATGATGGAGCGGTACGCGCACCTGGGCCCGCAGCAGAGGGAGCGCACCGGCGGGCAAGTCGAGCCGAAGTGGCGGTTCAAGGCGCGGAGTGCGGCCCGGAGGGTCCTAGGAAGGGGGAAGGCGTGGGAGGAGCAGGGCGAGGAGGGGGCTGTGCGCTTGCGCCGTGCGATGGAGGAGTTGTGAACCCTATCTGTATGGATGGGATGCGAAATACTCGGCGCTGTGTAGTACGCCAGGTACTGCATACTCACACTCGTACTGTCATGCAAGACTGGGAGTCGTCCGTCACCGGGATTGGAATTGAGTTTGGGTTTGTGGTTGGGATATAGGGCCAGGCTGGATTGCTACGAGACTTGCCTTATGGAAGATAAGGTTGACAATAAAAGTTCAAGTGAGATGGTATGGTCTCTAACGGAGAGTCAGCAAATTGATGGCATCCTGGGAGAGCAGTTTTGAACGTGGCAATGGGAAGAAGTCAACATGATTCATTCCGGACTTGTTCATCCTGCTACCATACTCCGCCCGACCAAGCGAGACAACATGCAGAGCGACGGGAGTTGCCGGATTGCCGACAAGGGAAGGGCTTTGGCATATCGGAGGGAGTATCTCGAGAGGCCTGCCTGGATTGCAGAGGGGAGCGAGGCACTGGCCCCGGCGTCCCAAGTGCCGCCTGCATTTATCAAAGGTGTAGAGAAAACTTGGGAATTTCTCAGAAACAGCATATTAAAGGCGGAAGAATGGCTGTGATATTGTGTATCCCTTCTGCCGAGCACGCCCACCACTCCTGCTTCTGAATGTTCGTGATACCCGTTTCTATGATTCCCAAAGTGACCTCTTCCGTGTCTGGACACTCCGCCCCGTTTTAACAACACTAAAATCCCTTCTATGACTTGACCATCGCTATGATTGAACTTGCGTGAATGTCGTCGCTCGTGACCTCTTTCTCGTTATGTCGTCGCTCCGCCAAGCAGGGCGCTGTATGTGATGTACCAGGTTAGGGATGCTCCGCCATCGATCCACCCCCAGTCAAAGTTCGGCTGAGTAAAAAAGTTGTATGCTGCTGAAGGGTTAATGGTCGCAAGGTTCGCATATACAATACCTGCAGACCGGTCAGAATCGCCATATCATTTGCATGGCCAGGAACCTCACCTTTCCAGCCGCCGGCAATATCGACGGCTTGCCGGACTGCACCGTCAGCAAAGTATGTGAGCCATTCCTCGTGCACAAACTGCTCTGTGAACGGATAGTCAGCGACGGATGCACAGTCAAAAGGAGATATGCCTTACGCGTCCGAGTCAAAGTTGAGAAGGGCATGATTGGGATCATGTGGATCCTATGATAGGTCAGTGATTAGGATCAAGTGGGAAGCAGAATGGCTCGACAAACCCTTGAACATAGCTCAGGTCAGCGCCAAAATAGGTCACATGGTCTGCTTTGTTTTCGAACAGGATCCCGGTGACCTTGTTGCCAATGAAATTGGAAGGTTGGTTGGTGTTGTCCGATGTCATCAGGAAGTAGTTCTGGAGACTGCGGGAAAGTACCGACATCATCAGATTGCCTCGAGCTTCCATGGAGGCATCACCGATGGTCTTGCCCCACATCTTCAGTCCATATGCAAACATGGCGTCCTCCGAAGACGATTCCTCATCCTTACCATCACCTGACTCGAAGAGTCCCTTGGCCCAAGAATGCCCATGATACCAGTCAAAGGATCTGAAGACAGGGAACCACTGGTCCAGGGAGCTTGGGTTTGACACGTCGCGGACTAACGCATTGACGTAATCTTTGTTTGCGACGAGCCAGGTGGGATCGAGGTATCCAATGACGGCAGCGGCGTGGATGAAATAACCATAGTGGAAGTGGTGATCGTTATAATACGAATTGCCAAAGTCAACTCCGGAGTCTCCTGTCACGTAGCTGGCAGATGACACCAGTCCTTTCCAGTCCGTGTCGTAGAGCAGTGGGAACTGCTGGCGATTGTTCGAGAAGACTTCGAAACAGCTTTCAAGCTCTAGCAGGGCAGTTTTAGCCAAGTCTTGCTGACCGAGAAGATCATGCATCGTGTAAACGAGCTGTGCGAACTTGCTGAGAGCCTTCCCACTGTAATACATGCTGTTGAGGTTGCTCTGGGCGGACATGTTCTGAGAGGCCTCGATTGCAGAAATGCTTTGGATGGCGGGGAGGGCAGCTGGAGAAAGCGTGGGTGATCCTTGAGGGCCCACGGAATACTCTGGCCGCCATGGTGCAAAACCAAGTGAGACGGGGAGACTGGTCTCTTCCAATACCCAGAAGTCCCCAACGACTGCCGTGGCCTTGCCCTTGGTTGTCGTAGCTAGTGTCAGATTGGTGATGTTGCCTCGGGTATTGGAGTCAAAGGAGTCGCAATGGTGAGGTAGAGCAAACATGAGAAGAGTGGTATTGGCCGAATATGCTCCTCCTTTGGACCAAGATAAGCTGTACTGGGCCGTCGTGTTGAGAGCAGAACCGGCGATGTGGCCAGCAGTTGGATAAGCGCCAGCGGCGTCGTCATATACCGACTCCAGACTGTCATCCGGAAGCTTCGCAATCTGAATATCACCATACCAATTTGGCAAGCCCTGAAGCAGAGTACTGGACACAAGCTGGAAGTTCGGCGTCAGTCCATTGGCTGGTATGGCATAAATCAGCCAGAGCTTCCCGTCTTCCAAAGTCACTCTGTACTTGTAGATGCCCGGCGCTGGCTGTCCAGCGGCGGCAATGTTTCTGAAGAAGACACTGCTTTGTATGGCCGGTTGAAGATTGATGTATTGACCGGTCACAAAGGGCATCCCCTGAACCACGGGCATAGTGAGTACCGAAGCTGAACCAAGTGACGGCTGAAGATGGACATTGACGGAGAATGCCAACAAGGAGTCGGTCGTCAGAGCAGTGTTCGGCCCAAACTCTGCTGCTGACAAGATAATTGACTGGATGCCGATTGCGTCGATATAGTATCCCGCAGGTGTATTTGGTATGGCAAGGTTGTTTGGCCCAAAGACTTTCTGCGATTCATCTAGATGAGAGATAGCCATTCCCCAACTCAGAGCATTGCCGCTGCCCTTGGCCCATGTGAGCGAGTACGGCATCACAAAGCTGGGAGAACTCTGGGACCCCAAAACGAAGTTTTGGTAGAATTTGTTGGTCTCAAGTGGCCCGCCCAGATCCGAGATCCCCAGGGGTGGAACTGGATGGCCGCCGCGGACCCCGATGCTGTTCGGAGGTGGTCCCAGCGCGACAGGCTCGAAAACGTCCTGCCCGTAGCAGCCCATGCTCAACAAGCAGGTTGAGGTAGCTGTTGGAAGACTGCTTATTGAGCCGAGTTCCGTTGTAAGAGTGGTTGCCACCGTTCCAATAACAGTTGAGGACGCAGCCAGAGTTGTCTCGACGAGTACTGTCCCAGTTGTATTCACAACCGTTGTGCCTGCGACCGAAGTGGCCACAACAGATCCATCGGCAGTGATCGTCGTGGGCAGAACTGTGACTGCAGTGATGACAGCTGTTGTTTCAACCGGCACGCTGGTAACAGTCTGTGTGACGACGACAGTTTCGAAAGTCGATACTGGAAAAGTAATGGTCCCTGTCACTGGGCTCAGCGCACCTGTGGCCGTTGCATTGCCGAAAGGAACACTGCTGTCCAGAGGTTGCAAGGTAGCTGAGGTGATGGTCGGCAAGCTTGTGGGGAAAGGCTGCACAGGCGGATTGCCTTCCGTCTCCAGGGTGGTGATGAGCGACTACCGCGGTTAGTGGATGCATAAACAAATCGCTTGAAGACGCTCACTCCTGTCGTGTCCGGGAAACTTTGATTTGCCGAGGTCAACGTAGGCACCTGTGAAGAGGGTAGATCGGTGATGTTGACGGTTTGGATGCTAAGATGTGGATCGGTAAAGGTGATGGCAGACGTGTAGGTCGGGGAGGCTGAGTTGCCCGAGTCTAGGGAAACGTGTCAAAGCTATCCGTTTGTTCGCAGGCAAAGAGCAAACAAACCTGGCTGTATTGGCGCTGCATCCGGAGCGAATAAACCCGATGAAGGAGTTGCGGAAGAGTCTTCATTGGGATATGGGGCCGAGTCGAGCGGGCTGTCAGTGGGAGAAGCTACTGCAGCGCCTGATATTGACGGAGAAGGTGTTAGTAGCGCATCTTGGGATGGTTCTGGGACTTCTGGGTCGCATTCGGGATCTTGACGTCTTGACGGACCAACAAACCAAGGGATAGGAAACGCTCCAGCAAGGAATGCCTGTGACATCGTTAGTAAAGCTAGACTCCATCTCGGGTGCATGATAGTGAAGGCTAGAGGGGATTGTATTCTTCTCAGTAGGCAAGGAGAGCCTGGAAAGGTACAGCTGTACTGCGAACTCTTGGTGTGGCAGGGCTGTGAGGCGCCGTAGACGAACGATTGCTCTCAGCCGCCCTGAGGTGTTCTTATGCTTTGGTTTCAAAGGCTAGAGGAAGAGGCTAGAAAAGAGGACAGTAATAGAGCTCGTCCTTTGGGTGGGTGGGCAGTCCAAGGTATACAATCTGACCACGGCGACTTATTGAAGCATGCTCTTTCAAGTTTGAAATATGACAACAGACTTCCACATTGAGACAGCGTGGGGTGGAGGGGCACTGGAGGGAAGAGTTCACGCATACCAGAGCGAGACCTGCAGGCTGTGGCGCGAACATGCACGGCGACCGTTGTGATCCGTGTGTTCGTCAAGGAGGGCTCGAGCTCGACCCAGAACGGCGGCGAGACCGACCGAAGGGCTATGGATACAAACGCAACAGAAGCTCTGATAGCTAGAAATGACAAGGAAAGTCGGATAGGTTGTTTGTAGGGGACGAGGATATGAGGATGCAAGAATGAGACTGAGGATGGTTTGAGTAGAGAAACCCATCTTTGCATGAGAGAGATTTGTGGTGCTGCCAGCAGCGCATCGTGGCTTCCTGCATAGCAAAGTCTGCAGTGGACTTCCCAAGTCACCATTCCAGTTTGAGGAGTGGAAGGAGTCCGTGTATTTTCTGCACGAAGGTACGAGTAGCAGCAAGATCAGCAGTCAACCGCACAAGTTGACAGTCGACGCTTCTGAAATGATGATCTAAAGGAATTCGAAGACCGGGAACGTAATCGAGATCGCTATCACAACAGTTGCCGTAGCGCGTAGATATGATTGCTATGTGCATGGTGCTGGACGTCAAGGTACAATGTCAACGTTGACTTCATGTATCGGGATTAATCTCGAGAATCTGTTTACGGTTAGCACCGCCTGCGGTTAATGGCGGCGAGCTTGCCGACACCGCGCAGGGTTTAGCTTATCCGCTATTGACACCATCAACAACCACCCAATTCGATTCTACGGCGAGCGATGAGCAACGAAGATCCAGTGCCCCAGTGACAATGACCGAGTCAACCACAGGTATTGAGGTTATGACAGGGATAGATTGATAGCAGACGCTGAGAAAGACGTGACGCAGGAGCAACAACACCCGAGAATTGTTAACTGCATACAAGCGAGAAACATGATCTCTTCTCCAAAGCCCTGCACAAGGCAAGGAACAGTGATGAAAAAATATATTGCTCGGTCTACTCAGCAGCATCACGGCCGAAGACACGAGCGTGGAGAAAAAAAATTGATGTACAGGCGGAAGTGTAAGGCCTGGTGACAACTTGCATGTTGTCGGGATAGTGAACAAAAGATTGGCAAAGCTGGCGGGAATGTCAGGCCAAGCGACGCATAAGCACAGAAGTAGATCTGGGTTGAGGTAAGAATAGTGAGAAGTATGAATATAGGGAATCGGGATAAGAATAGTGTGGTAAGAATACTTGAGGTATAGGTATAGGGAGTCGGGATAAGAATAAGTGGTTGTATTCTACGGTTCGGCTGTAGGAGGGGTACATAGGTTGGAGGAAGAACCGCAGAACACAACAGGGAAGAGAAAAGAGAGCAGAGGTCCAAGAGAGCGAGAGCGAGCTTTATAGCCCAGAGATTCCGTCCATTGTTGCCGAATTGATTTTTCCAAAAGATCTTGTAACATCAACGAGAGATGCTCAAAGTACCAATAGAGCACTTTCTCGCCCATATGCCAATGGGAATTCGGCGAAAATGCATCACGCGTGTTGCGAAAGATGGCCAGTGGACGAAAAATCACGTAGGTTTCTGAATTTCTGATTCGCTATGATATTGGAGAGCTGATCTGGGATCTAGGATCTACCAACGAGTTTGAGAGAAGCGCTCCGGACGATTGAGCACTGCGTAAATTGCTTGAGCCCGAGTGTCTGGTCTGATATAGACCACTTCAAGCCATCGGTTTCGCCATCGGCCGAATGACGCCCTGCTTGACCAGGACCCGTGGCTTCGTGGCGTCCTGAAAGGTGGTCTTGGTCGTCCACTCCGGACCCAAGGGTAGACGGAGCGACCGTTCGTATTGCTGTCTTGACTCAAATGGATGAGGCAGCTCGCTGGCCAGGTACTTGCTGTTCTTCTTCACCCGCTTTTCGTTCACAATGACCTTGTCCAGTTTGACGTCTTGCCGCTTGTCTCGTGCCACGCCTTTGATTGTCGTCACAAACCGTCCCTTGGTTCGCTTCTGAGCTTTCTTGCTGACGCCTTCGCCTGCCCAGCTGCCCCAACCAGGCAGGCTGTTGTCGATGACTTGATCGCCTTCTTCTTCGACCGTTTCTTTTTTCTCCTTGGCAAACTCGCGCTGTACTTCGTCAGAACCAGCGAAGATAGCGTGAGCTAGAGCAGCTTTTTCATCCTGCTCGTCCTCTGATCCTGACGAACTGGTGTAGTCATCTAACTGGGTTTCTGAGACTTTCGGAATCTTCACGAGAGACTTAGCCATGTCCCGTGCAGCGGCTGAGGAAGCTTTTTCCGTCTTCCCACCGTTGCCAACTCCGGGCTGCAGAGGTCCACTTGTCAAAGGTACTGCTCCCGGTGGCACGGAAGAGCGTTTGGTCTGTACGGCACCTTTGAGAGCCGGTGCACTTGTTGCCGCCGTGGTACTCTTCGAGTTTTCAGTGACCGCCGGATCTTTGTCGTCGATGTCTTCGAGCTCATTCTCGGACTCGCGCTCCTCAAACTCGCTTTTCTCGACGTGTGGCTGAGGTCTAGCCGGGCCCTCCTTGCCTGCAGGACCAAACTTTTGGCGACCGACCGGGGTTTCCTCTTCCTCGGTATCTGCCTCGTCTGCCGAATCATGATAGTCGTCACCGCGCAGGTTTCGCCTGATATTGCGCATCTCTTCCTCATTAGCAGCTTTCCTTGTAGCTTCCGCCTTCTTCATGAATGCCATGGAGCCAAGTCGTGTCTCGAACGTGTCAGGCTCAACGGCATTAAGCTCATCAAGCTTGACTCTGATATGTTCCCTTTCCCCGTCTGAGCCTGAGAACCCGCCAAAGTCTGAGGACTCCGAATCTGATGCATCAGAGCCAGCATCCGTCTTGCCTTCAACGCGCCTTCTCAGCTCTTCATCCCGACGTGCAAGATCTGTGACGCCATTTCTAGCGTCATCGTCCCACGCAGCTCTGCCCGTGAGCTTGACACTCTTTGCCCATTTGCTCTCCCTGTGCCGTGCACCCATTCGCTCCTCGGCACGCCGACGATCATTCTTCTCTCTTTCCTCGTCCGAATTAAGCAAGCCCTGTGCATCCAACAGAGCTCTGTTTCCTTCATCGGCCTTCTCGCGCTCCTTCCGATGGACACGACGATATGCCTTGCTCTTGATCTTTTTGATTCGTCGGGCGCGGATTTCTTCCCGGAACATCAGGTCTCGTTGCCGGCGAAGCTCGGCTCGTCGTGCCCGGACTTCGGCCAACGGTATCTGCTTCTCATGCAGCTCTTCGTAATCATGTTCTCGATCTTTCTGCGGGCGACCATCTTTCGTCAACATTCCGCTCTCTATCATGATGCTCTGGATAGTAGACTCGAGATCCGTCATAGGCTGTGCGGTGGAAGTCGGCCCGAGCTGCTTGCCGCTCAACATGCCAGCAGCTGCGGCGTCGACAAGAGGGAAGGACAGGTGCTCCGCTCGCCGATTTTGCTTGACCGTGTCAATCCACTTGCTCAATTCTTTCTTGGTCTCGTCGTACGCGGCGGACCGGTCGAGGCGATCCTGCTGTCGTTTGGCCAACGGAGGAGCGAGTTTGCCAGGAATGCCACTGTGGTAGGGCTCGTGGCCTCTTGCTTCGCTGTTCTGCAAGATCTTCAGAGATTGTCGTTGACGAGGATCTTTGATGTATTGTAATAAATCGGCGGCCGAAATCTTCGTAGAACTGAGACCAAATTGAGAGGGCTTGTCCGGCAAGCTCTGGATACGGCGCTCTTTCTTGGGCTGCGGTCGATCGCCACCTGCCAGCTCGTCGACGAAACTCTGCAGTCGAGAGTGATCTCCGTCATCGTCAGACACGGAGAATGCGGACTCGATGTCGTCCTCGCCGTCAGATTCGTTGCCATCTTGGCCTCCATCTTCCTCGTTTGAGCCCGTCGAGGAATCCTCGTCATCGCTCTCGGCTCGCGCAGGACGTTTTCGTCGCTTTCTCGAGACTTCTTGTTCTTCTTGATCGTCCATATCCCACGCTGTAGCTAGATCGACGCCCTCGTTACCGAAACCATCCTCATCTTCATAGTCACCATCTTCATCATCTCCGTCCGGAACCATATCTTCATCCAAGTCGACGTCTACACGCCTGCGAGGCTTCTTAGCCTCTCTTGAAGACGCGGCAGCGCTCCCTCGGAACGTAAAATCCGCAAAGCGTTCTTCGTCGCTCGCCCCAAATGCATCTTCGCTGTCAATGTCGCTATCTTCGTCATCGTCGTCCACGCCTTCGTGCCACCGGTTCCCCTCAGGGTCGGAACCTTCGTCCGCAACCTCATCCTCACGCGTGATGTCAATCTTCCTTCTCTTCGAGGACCGCTCCTCCGTATCTGCTCGACTGCGTGGGTCTTCGTTGTCGTCGTCATCAATCTGTCCGAGACGGTGTGAGCGGATTTTTATCTCGTCGGGATTCTCTCGTTCTGCGATCTCGAGGGCGTTTAGCCCGCGGTTTCGAGGAGTCTTTTTCTTGCTTGCGGCATTGGTCCGGCCGGCCTGGAGCGGTCGACCGTGCGCTTGACGAGGCATTCTCGCAGGTTGTAGGGTATTGAGGTGTCTGGGTAGATCGCCACGAAGTCCACGGAGTACTCTGCATTTTCTATCGTCCCAAAAAAAGTTCAAGTGGCGGAGTTAATGATTCCAACCCGGAGATACGGATTGCTTGGCGGGTCAACCACTGCCTTCACTTTCCTCATCTTCTGAATATCAGTCATATGAGGACTAGGATCAGCTATCATTAGGCGATGAATATCATGGGCACCCAGAGGGATGGCAAGTCGCTCACCCAGGCGTGTTATCATTTGACGAGGAACGCGATCACGCCAGAACATCGCACACCAGCAAGTGATATGCTATGCCCACGGTGAGGTTACAGAAGGCAATTCACATTCACGACTTATTGCGGTCCTGTCCGTCACCAAGAATACCTAACTTCATCCATCGCCAGCTTACGGCTATCTAGTGGCAATATCTGGAGGCCATCATAGATTTGCCGAAATCTTGTTGACCAGATCCTCCTGTTTCGCCCACGCAATGACTTCCTCTGCTGCACGAGAGCCCGCCCTCAGCGCACCCTCAAGATAACCTTTCCACTCGTACGCCGTCTCACCACCGGCGAAATGAATGTGCTTGAATGGCTGTCTGAGTGCCGAACCATATTTGGAAAGCACTCCAGGCGGCATCGCCGATGTGGGCGCACCGTCCAAATACTCCTCTTCCGGCCAGTTGACGTAGTTCACCTCCAAGATGTCGTCCTGGGCAAGGTGCCCATGCTCCGGTCCGAGTAGCTCGGCGAGGTGGTCGACCACGGCTTCGACACGTTGCAATTCTTTCAACTCCGCCCATCGAGCCGCAATGCCGCCAGCAATGAACAGCGCCAATGAGTATTGCTGCTTCGTCTCATCCGAGATATCCCAGGAGAAGCAAATCGGGCCCTTGAAGCTCGAGAATTTGCCTACCAGGCCGAGTTCTTTCCACCATGCACGGCTGTACGTGAGGATCATTTTGGCGTAGACACCTGGCTTCGTACGAGAGACGAGCGCGCTCTTGTCACGAGGTAATGGCGGCGAGAAGTGAATCTTCTCGTACGTGTTGGTCGGGATGGCGACGATTACTTTCCGGCACCAGATTTTGTTACCTGTCGCTGTCGATACGAGCGCCCCTTCAGTGGTCTGGAGGATGTTGTCAACAGGGCTGCTGATAACGACGGATCCAGGCTTCATTTCGTCCGCGAGGCCTGTTGCAATGGCCGATGTACCTGACAACCTGAGTTAACACGGGCGTCTTTTCACGCATAATGGTGCAAAACATGGCATTGAGTTCTCACCTTGCTTGATTTTCAGGGACTGCGCGCCATATTCGCCTTCGGTAGCAAGACTCATAAAACCGCCGCAGGACTTGACATAGTCCAGGAAATAATGCATGCCAATTTCAGATGGATCACGACCAACGACCGCGCTGGTGAAGAACGTCATGGCGGCCTTGCCCAATGTGTCGCTGAGACCTTTGCTCGCGGCCCATGTCTCGATAGAGACGTCGAGGTTTGTGGGGAACTCGCTAAATTTGTAGATGTCAATGTCCTGGCACCCAGTGTCGATAACCTCGCATAGTGCCATGTTGAACTGGGCGATCTGATCAAACTCCGGCTGAACCGCAAACTGATCAGTATGGACTCACTCAGGGCGGAAGGCGGACGAGGGCGTGGCTATGACTTACCGAACCAGGGCCGGCTCGCAGGACTTGGCCGTCTGGGAACTGCCAGACTTCGTCTCCCTCAGTGTATTGCTCCACAATGTCCAACCCGAGTCGTTTGGCGGTCGCATACACTTTGGGTTGCGTCTTTTTGTTGATCCAGGTCGCCCCGAGTTCGACGATCCCCGGCCCACTTTGAAGCTGTTGCGACCGACTTCGACCACCAATACGGTGCTTGGCTTCCAGGAGCACACAGCTTAACCCAGCTTTCTGGAGATCCCATGCTGCTTGTACACCAGAGAAGCCGCCACCCACAACGACCACGTCGGCTTTGGACGGGGCTACCGGTCGATCGAAAGAGCGGACCGTCGGCTCCGCATAGGGAGATGCATGTCCTCCGACAGCCGCCACCACCTCGATCTCGATCTTGGCGCCGGGTATTGCAAGTTTGGTGACTGGTACTAAGGTCGTGACGGGTCGGTTGGGAGTACCAGATCCATCGGTGATGAAGTCAAGAAACAATTTGACGAAGGATTCGCCTTGCTCCAGTGACCAGTCCACAACAAAGAAAGTAACCTTGATTACATCTCGGGGAGAGGACCCTGATTTCTGCAGTACCTCCCGCAGGTTCTTGTACACGGCAGTGGCCTGCTCTTCCACCGATTCGGGGAAGGTGCCGTCGGGTTGTTGGGCGATAATGCCAGATGTGAAGACTAGGCGACCGGCTTGGTTTAGACTGACAGAGTGCGAGTAGAAGCCGGGATCGGGCATCCCAGGAGCATCGTGGAACTTGATTTCGGGTCTATCGTCGCGGGGCGCCATGTTCAGATGAAGACGTGCAGGGCAGTCGAACTTGGATGGTGGTCGTCACAGGTGTGTGGGCTGCTCTATATCAACGACTATGATGTGACAGCGTCCAGCGCTCGTACTCTCGAAGCCATGACGACCTATATATATATCCTAGGCGGCACTTTGGACTTGCGCACCTCAAGGAAGACGCTGAGAGTTGGGCCGACGTTGAGGGTACGAGAAACGAACGGTGAGGGAATACGAGATACCGCCGTACGTGGTAGTATTGCTTTTCCGAGCACTTGATTCTGGATATCTTCGTTCTGCTGCTCCCTTAGTGGAATTGTGCGGAAGCAGGGTTGTGACGGGCGTATAGCCCGTATTGAAGCGACAACGACACGGAGCGACGAGCTAGTGATACACCGCGCTTCCATCGAGTCCAGAGGTCCCGAAGTAGGACTAGTGAGTTTGAGGCCCCCAGGTGCAATCCTTGGGGAACGATGTGGAGAGCATCCAGCTCCCATTCGTTCACTATTGTGAGAATTGGAGATCGAACCTTCTCTTCCTTCTGCAGGCCGGATCGATGGCGATTCCTATCCTTCAGATTGTTCCTTACCGCGGTGCAAGAGAGAGCTCCTGTCTCGGGCTTCGTCTGTGATGCAATGCCCTCTTTCGTGGCGCTTCTAGTGTCTTTGCATGGGCTCCCGGGGGAATACTTGTCGCTCTCCTCAGTTTTCATTAATAACAGGTCTGACGTTTTCATGCCATGCTAAAATTGATGTTGTGCTTTTTCATAATGAGATGCAGGCCGAATGAGCCATAAGCACGCTCGTCTTCATCGTCCCATAGATACTGCAGTAGTTTCGCTGCCTGCCTGACTTGACAGATTTCGACTTTGGAGTGGGTATCCAAGAACCGAAGGTATTCTTTGCGCTGACTCTCGCAAATCAAGAAAGAACCAATCATCATGATTGGCCACAGCAGAATCGTGATGAGAGGTGTCCTCGACACGGGGAGAAAGAGTGGGAAGGCCTTGTCGATATGACGCTGAATAGCAATAATGGTCTTGGGGTTGTTGACCACAGAGCCACATGAAGACGCTTTGAGAAAGATGAAGAGTGCTTGCCGGTAGATCTCTCCTACCCATGCACATTCTTCTTGCCATTCGGTCATCTCGGATATCACAGGAGGCGGCTGCCACTGGGTGATGGAGTCGATCAGGCATTCGTAAGTGGACAGACTCTCTGAGCTGCACAGCCCGGATGCTTCTTCTATTAGTCTCTTCCTCGCAAGTATCGAGACCTGAGGTATCAGCTCGAAGAGGCCTTGGCCACAGCTGAGGACCACCCCATATGTCTGATATTCCTTTAGAAAATCCAGAGGAGTGAAGAAGGCGTCCCAGGGTAGGGCACGGGCCTCATCACTGTCGTAGGGGGTGATGCTATTCACAAGGACCAGATAAAAGTACATCTCCAGAACAAACCCTTTGATTGCTCTTGTGTCGTCGTGTCCATCTTCTTTGGACTCGTGCAGCAGTTTGCAGACAAGTTCGCGGCTTGCCCGCAAGTGCGGAAAGATCCCCCCGTTTGGCTCGCCCGAGATTGCCTGGAAATCGATGTCAGTAGTTGCAATTTCGTCTGTGCAGTCCAAGAAACCGGAAGTGGCAGAGTGTACCTCAACATGACATAGGACAACTAGGACCAGGAGGAGGCGCAAGGTCCTTCGAACGTCGTGATGAGCAGACTCTTCGGCGAACAAGTGCCGGAGGTTCCGCAACAGTAAAGAGTAATGCTGACGGGTTGCCGACTGGACGCTCAGATCATCCCTCCTTTTGAAGCTGAGTTGAGTGCCGCTAAGCGCTAGCACAGCATGCATGAGCAGGTCATCTGAGTATGCCAGGGGCAAGACGAGAGTGATGAAAGGGTTGCTGGACAGCGGCTTTGCCGCCAAAAAAGTGGCCGTGATTTCCAGATAGTGTTGTAGCAGGAGAAGGGAGCTCGAATTCAGCCAAAGAGCTCGTTCCCCGCTAAGGAACGATGCTGTCAGCGGATTCCAAAGCATCATCGACTCTGGCTTGTCTCCGTTATCATGTCGAAGGTCAATATCGACGACCGAGGATGAGCGAGTAGCAGCTTCATTTTCAGATAACTGCGGCGAGCGGTGATCCAGAACAAACGTGATTCCACCCGAGCTAGGGCTATCGGCGGCATAAGAAGCTGACTGCTTCCGCTTTCGACGCACCGAGCAGCCGGAGCTCAAATGCCGTGCCTCAAGATCTTTGCTGGCGACAAAAGAAACCGGCCAAACACAGTCAATGAAATTCCGTGAGCATCCGGTGCACACAGGCCTGGTTTCATCGCACTTCTTTCTCCTGCCTCGGCAGGTCAAGCATCCTGTCTTAGTACGGCTATGGGCTGGCTTGTCGTGCTTCTGTGTCACGCGGATGTTGTCCATTTGATCGGTTGCCCAGACTAGATTGTCTGGTAGCTCTGGCGAGACCCGAATCCTTTGAGACGCAACCTCAGCATGGCTCCTTCCACGGAGTCAGGCATCGGAAAAGCAGGCGCGGTGAGAACCTAGGAAGTCATAGAAGGTGGACAAGATAACCAGCGGGCGTGAACCGCGGCCTGCTCTTGTACCGACCGCAGCCCGATACCAATTCGGTTAGCGTGGTCACAATGGGTCGGTCGGGGCCGCATCCACTAAAGCAGCAACTAGGACTCAGCAGAATCCGGCCAGAGGGAAGACTATCCAATTGCCTAACTTTTCGACCCTCTCCATGCCCCCTATCGCCCCTATCACCCTTATCGCCCCTCTACCAACGAGTATCGGCGTCACGCACGATGATCGAACAGTGACATAGCCAAGGAAGAGTCCGCATCATGCCCTTTCCAAGCTTCGGGTCAGCGCTTGAAGTCCAAATGCGTATGTGCTTGACATGGTTGGCTGCCACCTGCTCACGCGCTGGACTCTGTGCCTTATTTCAACTGATCCACAGCGTGCTGCCCCACAGCGATAAATGAAGTCCGACGGCCGTCGTCGTCGGCTTCGAAGCTGATTGCTGGTCCCTGATAGTGTTTCCTTGCATGGGCGAACCAGTTGGCGATCCCCAGCAACAGGGCAATCCCCAGGATGACGGGGGTGTAGTCTTACCAGGTTTGAGGTGTCAGCGAGTTCTGTCCTTCAATGGAAAGACTAAAATGGGACTGCGGTGTGAGGGTCTCCTTCACTTACTCATAGTGCTCGCCGATGTCGGGAGAAAGATGGGGAAATTGAAGAAGATGGAGGTGACAACGGAGAAAATGACCACGACAATGTTGGCTGTCCATCCTACTGCGGCTGGAGTCGCAAATTGTCGACTCCTTGGCAGGTATTTGAGGCTTCGTCGCCGGTAGATGAGCATCACCACTGGGATGAGGAACGAGATCTCCTGGAACACAATCGACGAGCCGATGAGGGCGTTGAAAGCTACGTGATTTCGCCACTCGTCAGCCGTTGGAAACACAATCAAATGGAATCCATACCCGTGTTCGAGGCGACAAAAATGCAGCCACACACCACCAACATCCCATACGTCAGGAACAGAGCGTAGACTGGTACCTGCAGCGTTGGATGGATTTTGGATATCTTGTTCGAGAACAGAAGACCGTTGTCGCGGGCAAAAGACCAGGTCAACCGAGACGACGTCTCCTGGACGGCATTAAGGATGAACATGGTCATGATGATACCGATGATTGTAAAAACCACGGCGAGGGCGGTCGATCGAAATCCCTGCCTTAACACGACCCAGGGGACGTACCTAGTATGTCCGCGTCGTCAGCCCCGGGTTTCCAATGCTAATGTGACTGTGAAGGTTCTTACTCGGTAGTGGTCATGATTGCCTCAATATCAGTCAAAGCGTAGAGCTGGGCAACAGTGTACGCAAACGCTGTAGTGCAGCCAATCAGTACAGCAGAGATCATAGCCCAGGGTACCGTTCGACGGGGCTCATTGCACTCCTCGGCGATATGCATCGAGGCGTCCAGGCCAATGTACATGAAACAGGACGTTGAAAGACCGGTAATGAAGCACACTCCATCTGACCAGCCGGTATAATTGATGAACGTGGCCCAAACGAACTTGGAAGGCGCTTTTGGGGACGACCGGACCAGCAGAGTTATCAGGGCGAATAGGAACAAGATCAACGTGAGAGCGACTAGGGGAAAGTTAGCGTCGAGTTCGTGCTGGGAAGGGATGGCGACGGGTAAGTTGCAGAAGAGGCGCAGACTTACAGCCGATGTTGTGAATCCAAGGGGCCTTTTTCAGTAGGAACAGGTTGTTAGCGAGGATGAAAGCTGCGACACCCTCGTAGATGAGGAAGACATGCCACTGTTTTGTCTCAAAAGTCGGGTTCAAAGCAGAAACCAATGCCATGATCTGCTGGGCAGGGATGATCGTGACCGCTGCGCCGATGGCGACCCACGAGAATATTGACAGGAGGCCGCATGCATAAGACACACCCCGTCGTATTTTCTTCGGTGCAAGGATGGATGCGAAATGATATTGTCCGCCGGCGGTCGGATAGACACTGGCCAGTTCTGCCAGCGAGATGGCAATGCACATGTAGGCGATGGAGGAGAGGATGACGCTGTATATTAGGGTGGCGGGTCCGCCTTGCAAAAGCGCCAGCTGAATGCTGCCTGCCACTCCAGCCCAGCTGTTACAGATCACAAAGGCAAAGGCAATGATATTCCACTTGGAGAATTGCGTTTTGGCTGGTGCGCCTTCGATCGCGAGGCTCTGGACGGTGCCATTTCCGACGCTGACCACAGAACACAGCTGCTGCTCTTCGAAGCTTGTGAGTCAGATGCCACTTGAATGAGTATATGTATACTTACCAGCAGCCTCCAGTTTCGGCGTTTTGAGGTCCATGATACGGAGCAAAGAAAGCCCTGTCAGTGAATTGTGGCGGGAACTAGGATTGATATCCACAGACCGCACATGACGGGAAACTGTCAAGGATATAAATGCTATCCATAGCAAGTATACGACCATTAAGCAATGCCGTGGACTTGCAAGCTTTAGCTAGTGCCATAGTCCGTGTGTATCCGCGTCTCTTCGTAGTGAGTTGTGTACCGCGCTTCGATGTCCAAGTTTGGCTATTCAGATAAGCCCGGCATTTGCTGTCCTTTGGGTTTATCAGCACAGGCGTAGCATTTGCCCCCTGCAATAGGTCAGTAGCACGACCCTAACCACGATGAGTCTACATCACATCAGCAGAGAGCCTTGATTTGTTCTCCTCATTCACTCCTCAATATTCTTCGCACGCTCAGGGCAATACTCGTCCGGCCATTCGCCGGCCTCTTTTGCTACTCTCATGTGCTCCAGACTGTCCCGCCAGGGCCCACAACGTATTGGAACCTCGTCTGAGAGTTAATGCTGTCGGATCGTCTTCGCTGGGACCCCGAGGTAAATGATCGTCGAAAGGGATGGAAGCAGACGCCCAGCTCATCCGCTCGTCAATTGTGCTCGGTCCAAAGCGTGAGGGGCGTTATTGACCCTTTCGAGCGCTCTTGCCACGCGCGGAAAGTAGACATGGAAAGATGATGCAGAGAGATGTCCCCCATTGCTCGCTTCCGGATTCGCTAGCAGCCACCTGAAGCGGACGCGGAGCAACTCAAGCGGAATCAAAGGGATGGCGCTCTCTTCCCTCGCTCGTGGAACGAACCTGACGGCCTTCTCATCCTTGATCGGTTGAAGTAAGCTATTCAACACCTCTGCAGAGACGCCGCCGCTAATAAAGCTCCATGGCAGGAGCTCAACAGGCTGAGATTCGGCCCAACCAGTCAAGCGACTTGCCCCAACTTTGTGACCGTTTCGATACTGCTCAGCAGAGCCGTGACCAGCAAGACGGTCGCGCCCTGCGCCAGAAAAGAAGAACCACTTCAACCTGGATTGGAAACTGATAGGCTCGGAAGGTCCAGAAGTATTCCGAATCCGCCAACATTGAAGCTATCTATTTGCAATAGCAGAGCTCTTGGCGCTCGAACGCAGCTCGGAGACCGATTTCCATCGCATAGGAACCTGCGATTACCTCTATGCGGTATTTGGTTTGAATCCAATAACATCCAATGACTGGGGATCTCTCGTAAGAGCGGAGACATGATATCCGTTGTAAGGGGTAAAAGCTGGCTATAGTAAGAGCAGGCTATTGCTGTGAACCTAGGGCTACTCTCGATCAACACACCTGTAACGATGGCAGGCATGGTGCTCTGTGAATATCCGTCAACGTACGACACATCGGCGCAACAGCAGCAGCAATCACTCACCCAGTTCCTCCAAGCACAATCACCTTGACAAGTCTCAGCGTCTTCGGAATTTCAGCCACAATGCCCTGATGAGGAGGAAGACATGCAAAACATCAACAGCTGCAGAACTTCTGGTGAGCCTGCCATCAAAGAGAATAACATAGTAAAGAAGTCCAAGGGCTGGTATAACGATGGTGCCATCCATTGTGTGTAACGATAGGGCTTACGGCCATTTCTGAACAAGCCCATCCAGCTTCAAACACCTTTATTGGCATTCTACAGCTTGTGACAAAGCAGAGTTGACCTGCCGCCAATAATAAGCTGTGCTAGCAGTACCGCACAGAAGGATGATCCGTCACCTCCGGCAAAGTATGCCCATTGCCATGATGCTCGATGCAACAAGACGGCAACGTCAGCTCGCAGATGCAGCCCTACTGCCAGTTGAGGATCGCGCTGTCTTAATGCGTGCGCTTCTTGCGTCGTCAATTTGAACGACGCGCATCGCAGAGGGTCACGTAAACACCGATCAGTCCTAAACATGGCAGTCTGTTCTTCGAACAGCGCATAGGAACGTGCGTCGGCAGAGGACTTCGACCGCGAATTTGAGAATAGACTATGGCCAGGATGGACTGTATGCAAGGAAAGGTGAATGTAAAGAGATGGCAAACTGATCAAGCTCTGCCCAGCTCTAAATTAGTTACGAACCAATAAGCATGCCGGATGTGCGGAGCTCAAGTTGGCCCTTAAAGGCGGCACGAGCCTTGACCAAATTCGATCGCATGCTCGATTTCATCCTCGTTCAATCTCGAACCATCACTTTCGCGGTCTCCCAAAAGCGTCCCTCGCCAAACGCAGCCAGCGAGCCTCCCACATATTTGCGTCAGCATGGTGAAGCCCACGGTGACGCTATGCGCCCGTCTGCGCTTCACCACGAAACAAGTCGCCCGGGGCTTCTATCGAGGAAACCGAACAGGCTCAATGGGCGCGCATACAGAGTACGGCCAATACATGATCGACTGGCGGAAAACCACACACTTCAATGTGCCTGACACGACAAACTTTTCTGTAAGCTCAAATGAGGACAAGTCACACCTGCGATATGGCATGGCCACCAACTAACCGTTCGGGATGTCCGTAGCTCTCACCCTTCGTAACACTAGAAATGGAACAAACACCTCGAGTCGAAGAAGGCCCCGGCGGCGTGCTATACACCCCTGCTCGAGTTGACGGCCTCGAATTCCTGAAAGCATGGAAGAAACTCAACCCTGCCCAGTACGACAGTGTGGTCGACTATCAAGAAAACCAGGCCCCTGCAAGTGACCAAAGTTACGAGGAGGTCCCCGAGCAAATCCAAGAATCGGTCCAGCAACAAACATACTCTCCGGGTACGCAAGCTGAACGAAGCCCCTTCCAGCAGCAGCAAACACGCCAAATGCACACTTCAAGTAGGCGGCTCGGCTCCGCCCAACGGTCCACGCCGGTAGGCTCTAATTCCCCCAGCGCAAAAGAATGGCTCGACATGACCCGCGAAGAACGCAAAGCCCTTATCAAAGCGGCCACAACAGCTAAAATACGTCAACTGAAAAAAGAGAGAGGTGAACACATCACACCCGCCGAAAAGCAGGCTATAAAATCGGACATGAAGATACGGTTAAGGCAGGAATTGATCGGGACGGGCATGTTTGAGGACAAGAAAGAGTATGATAAGATGATGTCCGCGGAAGGCAGAAGTCGGGCGAAAGAAGGGTTGCCTAAGCGGACGCCCGAAGAAAAGAGAGAACTTCTGCTCTCTATCCTGCAGAAGGCTGGGAACGCGGACGGCGCGCTGGAGAGAATATTGACTGGGCAGGCTACCCATGGGGAGCCTTTATGACTACAAAAGATGATCATCTCATGAAGTGACACCGTTACCTGCAAGTTTCGGGATCGAAATGCCCTTGCATTCGCCACGGGCGCACTCGATACGGACTCCTGAGCATAACCTCGCTGCGATGTGTATTCAAATCATCTGCATGCAAAAATGGTTATCTCACGTAAGGACGCACGCAGGCAGCGCCGCTGATAGGGTGTACGGCCTGCAGAATTGCCCTGACGCGGATTGAAGCCATCGAGAAGATACCGGCCGAAGCTGGACATCATTTTATGTATCATAACACCTGTAATAAGATTGGGAAGGTCATTGCCGCACATGCAAGTGTCTATGAAGTTTCCGATACCATAAGAGACCACGAGCAAGATGCCTACACTCAGGGATAGGGGTCTACTACCGCTTCAAGATCGATCGATTCATTGGCCTTCGGTCGTAGATTGATTGATGCATGCGTACACTTGACTGCGTAGATTTCGCTCTTCGCTTGGAGGAAGCTGGAGCACCGCTGGTTTGATGTCGAGGATAATAATACGACAGAATTGGACGAGGACTCTTCGTTGTTATCCCCCTCAGTTTCGGACAAGTTTCTGTGGATCATCACCAAAGGTACCACTAAGCGCAGACATCTAGCTTCGCCGCTGATGTACAGAGAGTATGTTTTGCCCAGATGTGTACGGTGAGAGGCTAGATGCAACTTAAGAACCGCCCTACGAACACGCTGTAGTCGAAGAGGGGACACGATTACCATGAGTTAAGCCCGCAATGAAGCTGTGATTCTGACGCTTGAATGAGGCCCCAATCAGGCAGATAGAAGCGAAGAGACCGGGACTGGAAGCATCCAAGCGGCAAAGTACTGATACAAAAGTGGCTATCGCCCAGCTGTGACGTTCACTGAACGATGAAGTTGTCACCTCTCGAGTGAGGTGGAGAAACGTAAGGCAATACTCTGCTACCCAGGTTTGGTGATACCAGACGGCAAAAGCGGCTTCACTCGCCATTGGAACGTAGCATGAACAGAAGGCTGTCAACTCTGTTGCCCTGTGCCTGCCGGTGTCTCTGAAATACAGGATGTACGAGGTATTAGCGATTATTTGTTTGCACATGGGCTGGTGCACGCTGGTGCCTAAATAGTGCTCCACCGTAGACTAGTTCCTGACGGCCTACGGTCAGGCACACGCTCATTGCCGCTCTTGTTTGACTTCAACTTCACTTCCCTTGAAGATTATTGCACTTCAGCAATCGTATCCTCCATGAAGGAGCATAACACCGGCCTAAGTCAATGAGACGGTGACTATCCTTTCGTAGGCCAAATTCGTCGGCAGCTTGGGCTTGGACAGACTGCAAGTCGCAGACTGCAGCCGCCATAAACGCAATGCAACATTTATCTTGCTGCTTTGCCTCTTTCACGATACCGTCAGAAGGGCGGATCGAAAATTCCTCTTCCATTCTCCGTGAGATTTTAACATAATCAACATGGCACCTCCACAAGGGCAGGCAACATATAAAAAGCAGTCTGGAACGCTGGCAATATCCAAGGACAGAAAATCCGTTTCATGGACGCCTGCTCAACCTCCCGATTCGGCCCCAGCTCTGGTGTTATCAGCTGCAAATATCACCAATCTGCAACAGACCCCAGAATCGAACCCCAAGGTTATGCTGAAGATATTTGCACAAAATCCCGGACAGTCAGAAGCCACCGCTCATGTGTTCACATTCACCTCCACGAAAGACCCTCGAGGTGAGGCCAACGGCATCAAGGACGCTCTAGCAAATGTCATCCAGGCGCAAAAGGCGGCTCAAAATGCTGCTGCAACGGCTTCATCAGCCGGCCAATCAGCCGCCATGGCAATGGCGAATGCGATCTCCGGCGGTGGCCGAGCGGTCAACCTCTGGGAAGATGATGAACTTTTGAAGTCGGACAACAGACTTCAGCAGTCTCTGCTGCAGGCAAATCCTGAATTGGCAAGGACCTACAAGGAAGCACTCAGTCTCAAGCCAGACTCACTTTCCAAAGAACAGTTTACCCAACACTTCTGGTCGTCTAGGGTGCATCTTCTACGAGCCCAGGCAATCTCGAAGACACAGGAGAAAGGCACTTTCAATGTTCTCGCCGGGATCAACAAAGGGGAGTCCAAGCTGAGTCTTAGACAAGACCAGATCCGCGCCATCTTCGAGCAGTACCCTATCATGCGAATTGTCTATGACGACCTAGTACCCCGCAAGGTCCCCAATGAGGCAGATTTCTGGTCCAAGTTCTTCCAAAGCCAGCTACACTTGAAGCTCCGTGGTCTGAAAATCGATCCCACAAGGGACCCTAAAGACGAACACATCGACGTTGAAAGATACCTGAACCATCCCCTGGTGACAGGGCTTCGAGCCACCGCGGCCGAGCTGCACATACCGAAGTTCATTGACCTCGAGGGCAACGAGGAAAACCACTTTGGCTATGGCAACCGTCCTGAATTCGACCTCCGGCCCTCAAACCTGGACAAAGCGCCCGTGATTCGCAAACTCAACGCTATCAGCGAGAAGCTCATGGCAGCAGTGAAGCCATCCGATGTCGATGCATCAGCTCCAATCGGCAAGGTCGAGACCACATACGAGCAGCTCAAGCTGCGCGACCTCGAAGGAACCCCCGAACAGAACCGCGTCATCCTCAATATTCGGGATCAAAGCCGCTTCTTCTCCGACAACCAGTCCGGCCAACGAGGTGCCAGCGACGCAAATCCATTCCGGAACCTCGACCCCGCAAAAGCCGTCAAAGATGTCTACAGTGACATCGCCGCCCATTTCGCCCAGCCCGGGGTCGGCGCCATTCCGATCGCTGACTTCGAAGAAGAAGGAGACGGCGAAGAGTTGGACGACGAGAGCTCTCCCAAAGCAGACTCTGGTTCTTCAATCGCAACAAAACACATACTCTCTCTCATCAAGGCAAATCGCAATCAAACCGCCCCGGTCCCTGAGTCCTCCAATCTGAGCCCGGCCATCTACGACCGCTTGACGCTAAGTCATGCCACAACAGTAGAGTTCCTCCGACAATTCTGGCACGCCTTCCTCTCAGGCGACGCAGCGCGCGCCAACGAAGTCGCCAGCCTAGTCGAGTCGCTCAATCGCGCCCTCGACCGCATCAACGTCATCGCCGAAGACGCCGAGAAAGAACGACAGCTGGAAATCAAGAAAAAACAGCAGGAGTTACAGACGCGCTACGAAAGGACAGGGCGGAAACGGACGCTCAAGAACGAGGACATTAAGAGCGGGGGAGCCCATGTGGTCAGGGAGTTACTCGGGCCGGCGACGAAGAGTTTGGCCGTCGCGGTCCAGCGCTATAAGCAGGCGTTTGAGGAACAGACGAAGAACGTGGCAGAAGGCTGAGCCTTGAACATGCGTTTTTGGATGTCCACTGACTAACTTACCGGGTAATCAGTCAATCAGTCATTGAGGCAATGCTCTTGGGTTGGCTTGGCTTGGTTTCCCTCAGCACAGAGCTGACGAAGAGAAGCGGCGTGCACGAGTTGGGGCCAAATCACGGAGAACCCAAGATGGGAGACAGACAAAGCTCCTCTCCTCTTCCGCCCTTTCACACCACAAGACAACTAATTAAAGTACGGGACCGAGCCAACTTCTGCCTGAGCTCGGGAGCATTGGCTAATGTTGGATGCGGAGCCGTCATTCTGGCTCTCGACGGTCTAGGTGTGTTGCTTTCATAGCACGGAGATTTCAGCACGGCATTTTTGCCAGGACTGCTGGGCAGAGTGCTAAGACTGATTGTTATGTACTGTATTCGCTGCATGGGAATGAGACGCAGGCCAGAAGCCGGACGGGGCAAGGGGGCAAGGACAGATTGTTAGAGCATCTTAGACACAAGCACAAGCATGCTGGAACCGAAATTGAGAGAAACATGGCGCGGCTTGCTCTCCGAGCGGCGTGTCATTCATTGATTGTCTGGAGTGCTCCTCCACCTGCACCCATGCATGCTCACGAGCCCGTGAAGTAGCCCACGAATCGACTGCCAAACCCCCTCCTTGCACCGGCCTCCCGGCCACCCGCAACCCTCTCGGTGACATGCCTCATGCCGTCCGCCGAGCTGCCCTCCTCCTCCAACCGCCTCCTCAGCCCTTCATACTGGCCCCTCTCCTTCCGCGCGCTGCTCTCGCCCACCATCCACGCCGGGACCCTCCAGCGCCCCAACCGGCCAGGAAGCAACTCGCCCACCCACGCCGTGCCCACCGCCCACCCCGTCGCGGCCGGCAAAAGCGAGTACGGAAACTGACTCAGCGCCAACTGCGCGGCGAGGAGATATGTCGTCGACTTGTCACTCAGCATCACGCCGGACTCATGGCCGTCCTGTCCAGCACTGCTGGCGGCGGCAGAACCCCCCGTGACGACCTTGTACCGGTATATGCGGGGGACTTCGTCCGCCCAGGCGGCCAGCAGCGCGAACACCACGCCCGTGCACCCGGCGGGGAGGTAGTTGTACCAGCCCAAGGTGCCTAGCTTGAGGAACACCAGCAACACGGGCGTGAGCAGCAGATTCACCCAGAAGACGATGGCGCAGAAACTCAGGAACTTCCGGCTTCCCCATAACCGCTCGAGCACGCGGAATTGGTAGATCAGCACGGTGGAGAAGAGGAGCTCCGTGCTCGACGTGTACGCGGCTTGGTATGTCAGGAGGCGTGTGAATTGGAGGTACGGCCACAGGTGGGGGGTCGGTTTAATGGGTAGGAGGTGTTGAGCCGAGAGGGTAGAGGACAGGATGGAGAGGATGATCGAGGCGAGGATGAGGGCGCGCGTGACGGGCGTGTGCGTGAAGCCCGAGGTGGTGACCATTTTGACGACTCGACTCGACTCGACTCGGCGGACGGGTTAGAGAGTGTTATTGTTGTGGAAGAAGCATCTTGGTTGGTGTTGTGGGCAAGACTATTATGTAGGTATATGGATTGTACGAGGTACAACCTCCGCACAAAAAAGAATGAAGAGCCAGATCTGCACATGCGATGCAGGCGGGGAAAGTGACGCAGGGGCAGACGGCCGAGGATAGCCCGCGGGCTAGGCAAGCAGCAAGACAGCCACGCAGCCTCGACAGGAAGGGCGTTGAGAACAAGATTCAATTTGATTTCTCGCCCAGTATATTCCTCACGCATTGTCAGTGGTCCTGTCCTAATCCGAGATCTACGAGCTACCACACTTGCGATTTCCATGCGATGCAAAGTCGATTGATCAGCCGCTTACCACTTTGGTATGAACATGGGCGTCTCGTCCTCCCACTTCTTATACAGTAATCGGGTCGATCTCCGTATCTCTTGTCGTACTGTCGCTCGCTCAACGGCCCGTGAGACTACTTCCATAGCAAAAATGTCACCAAACCTGGACTAATCCCGACACTCGGCAGAGCAATGACCTTGCACGCCAGACCGCCTGCCAACCCATACCCTAAAACCAACGTTCGAGGCAAGCAGACCGGTCGATAGCGTAACGATACCCCTCCATAGCTTGCTTCACCGAAATGGTTTGGATGGCGACTCCTACTCCACAGGCCACAGGTCAAGAAGTCTTTATCATGTTTCTTCTCTTTTTGCCCTTGCATTCACTTGCTCTTGGCGGTCGGCCACGACTTCGTAGGTCAGTCCGCGAATGTAGAGTAAAATGCCGGCGATGTCAATGACGGAGACGAAGCCTCCGAGAGCAGCGAATTTGGATGCAGGCAGCGCGTTGACTGCCCGGACAGGTAGAATCCCATAGGCCGGGACCGATGGACAGGATCATGGTTCTGAGAAATGGATTGCGAAGGTTGGTCGCATCCAAAAGGAATGACAGCCGGGGAACAGAACGGACGAGGTCATCTTCTCACCTTGGCCTTATATGAACCTGCAGAGCTCTTGAAATTCCAACATTCATCCATGCCCGAACCTCCGCCACGATTCGGGATCGTCGATTGGAATATGTACCATAAGTACCGAGCATTCGTAGGGAAAGCCACCTAGGTGAAAGCGAAGCAAGGAAAATCATGACGCCACCTGAAAACGGCCAGTTAGGCAAAGGCTCGGAGCCTCGCTCCCCCGCATTCCGCCTTGCAGATCGCCGCTCAATTTTTGCGATCAGGGACAAGTCTTCTCAACTAGGCGATCGTCCGAAAGGAGGTCGCAGACTTCAGACAGAGACATGGATGAGCCGGCAATACCTGGCGCTTTCCCGACTTCACCAGAAGAAGCCGACGTGAGCAGCACCAGAACACCTAGAAGACGATTTGTGGGAAGGCGCACCGCAGATGCGCAGTCAAAACAGAGACATGATGCAGACGCCAATTCAGCGGTCGAGGACACCACTGCCATCATCCAGAAGAGTAGGACACAGCCGCAATCTGAAAGGATGAAAAGTCGATCGCTGACAAGTTGACAGCGGCAAGAAAAACACCTCGAGCCTTGAACCAGGTACCCTCAGATATTCTCGATGACCCCGATATTCAAGCCGCGATCGCACTGCTACCACAGAATTACAGCTTTGAGATTCCCAAGACGATACACCGAATACGGACCCTACAGGCGAAACGGGTTGCTCTGCAATTTCCCGAAGGGTTGCTGATGTTCGCTACGACAATATCTGACATCCTGACCCAATTCTGCTCCGGCACGGAGACGTTGATCATGGGCGATGTCACTTATGGCGCATGCTGTATTGATGACTATACTGCAAGAGCCTTGGGCTGCGACTTGCTTGTTCACTATGCTCACAGCTGCTTGATCCCAGTGTCAGCCACGAAAATTGCAACACTGTACATCTTCGTGGATATTTCGATTGACACCAAGCATCTGATAACCACGTTATCGAGAAATATCCCTCCGGGGAAAACAATTGCTATGGTGGGTACTATTCAGTTCAACTCCACACTCCATACGATCAGACCTGCGCTCGAAGCCGAAGGCTTGAAGCTGGTAGTGCCGCAGGTTATGCCACTGAGCAAAGGCGAGGTGCTCGGTTGTACTGCCCCTAAGATCACTGCAGATGCAAACGTCGATCTCATACTGTACTTGGGAGACGGTCGCTTCCATCTCGAGGCTGCTATGATCGCGAATCCTGACATTCCAGCTTACCGATATGACCCATACTCGCGGAAGCTGACCAGAGAGACATACTCCCACGATGAAATGTTGAATATGCGGTCTACTGCAATCAATACCGCCAAGAGAGCAAAGAAATGGGGTCTGATACTCGGAGCGTTGGGACGTCAAGGAAACCCGCACACTTTGGCCATGCTCGAGAACTACCTCAACCAACACGGCATCCCATACGTGAACCTTCTTTTGAGCGAGATCTTCCCAGGAAAGCTGGCCATGTTCCAGGATGTGGACTGCTGGGTTCAAATAGCATGCCCGCGGTTAAGCATTGACTGGGGTTATGCATTTCCACGACCACTTCTGACGCCGTATGAGGCTCTTGTGGTGCTGGGTGCGCAGCAAGGATGGGAAAAGGAAGGCGGTACATATCCGATGGACTTTTATGCCAACAACGGCCTCGGGAGGACAACCGAAAAGCTCGCTGCGCAGGTCAGTGTTATTGCTTGAATCCACTCGCAGTGCATTACCTGGGAGCACACGCGGAGCTGCGATAGTTCGCTTGCTACTTCAGAGCATGCAGTGACTGCCTAGTCTATGAAGTCTCCAGTCTGGCATCGCGAAATTAGGCATTTGTCCGTCTATTACGTTGAGGGAAAGCAACAGCGACGGCGAATAAGTGTCCCAGGCTCTCGCAATAGCCTTTCTATGGCTATGAGGCGCTGCGGATAAGCTGGCCATGAGAGACAAATCACTTAGCACCTGCATATAGAATCGGATTTGCTCGTGATTCCAAGCACTCTCATCATAGCCATTTCCATGACTCGAACAGATGTAGATTTGGAGTAGATATAATCTCATTGCATCTGCTCCGTAAACAGTCACCGCTCCGTGTTCTAGACGAAAGCGACACTGCCGAAATTCTACCGTCGTCAATTCTTGAAGTGGCCTTTCGTCAACTTCGAGAGTTGCTGCTGGCTTGTCTGCCTCCAACAATCCACGAGGCAGCGATCTGTCTCTCATCAATCAGCCTTTCGGGCGTGGTATGCATTCGGACATCCATGTAGCTGTCCGCTTCCACGATCAATCCGTTTTCGCGGGCGAACTACTGCAGTGCACCATCACTTTCAGAAATGTCGCAAACTTGGCAGAGGAGCCTCTCACTCCCTCTTTACAGAGCCACCGCCGAAGCAGAAGGGAGAGTATAAGTCAACTTGCCGCGCAGGCCAATAGATCCAACAACGTCTTGCGATTAAGCCAGCATGGGCGATCTTACAACAATGAGCACCCTCCTGGTCAAGCTGGCCACCGACGCCCAAGCCCATCAGCGAACAACAGGGACACTATAAGCAACGCCAGACCACAGAGACCAGTACATAAGCAGCAGAGGTCTATATCAATCATCTCGGTCGCCTCTCCAACGGTTGCCGGAGATGTAGGAAGCCTGACGGCTGGCGGCTGGGACAAGCAGAAAAGGCCGGGCCATTCACGGTCGTCGACGGTCCAAATCCAGCATGGTGAGTCGGACCGCAATTCTATCTGAGTTGTCAATAAACTCATTATATGCAGTGTCGCAACGTCAAGCTAGCCAACAAGAACGAAGGGATGTGCGGAATAGTCTACAGCTGCCACACAGGAGCGGCCGTAGAAGTCCACTATCGCCTGTCGCAAGCGAGGGTCGTGATTCCACCTCCGAATTCAGATCGCGAGTGCCTTCCGATCACTCTGGAGGACATCCAACCTCCCAAGAGTCGGACGAACTTCGAATCCCGAGTCCAGCCGAGATCGAAGACGCCCGGGCATCTGCCTCGGGACCAGGACAGGAACTCGCGAGCGAAAGAAGCAGCGCCGACTTCTACTCGCTTAGCAATCATTCTCAAGAGACTCTGATGTCTGAACAGCCTTCCATCATGTCGGATCATCCGCCACCGTGGAATTACTCTGCTCCTGGAGCCCGACGACCGGCAATACAACACCCCCAAAAGCCCCAAGCTGTGAATCTGCTCATGGGCTACGCTCAACTGAGCGCGACATTCACCTTGGATGCCTCGCTTGTCGACCAGTCACACTTCGAAGAGGTAAAGACCAAAGGCTTTCTTGGCGGCCAGGCTGGCGGCGGCGTTGTCGGCGTCAAGAAGCCTCGGCCGCACAGCGGGTTCTTGGGCGGTTTCAATCTCAACAGCATTGGAGGTTCGTTGAACAATCTGATCAGCGGCGAAAATATGAGCAGCGTAAAGGAGATGAACGCTGTGACCAACTCCAGGGCTGTTCCTCTACTGTCTACTCCACAATCGCTGTTGTTCGTCGACATGCATCTTGAACCCGGCGAAGAACAGAGCTACTCGTACAGCCATCCCTTACCGCGAGGTCTACCATCCAGCCACCGAGGAAAGGCAATCAAGATTTCCTACAACCTGACCATTGGAGTGCAAGGTCTGCCTGGAAGCCGCGACGTGCATACGGTTCGGCAAGTCAACGTTCCCATCCGTGTCTTCCCTGGAGTCTCTCACGATGGAGAGATCTACGGCCACGACCTCATGCAGCCGCATGTGATCCTACGCGATCTCGCTCGTACGAAGTCCATTTTAGCACCTGAGAGTCAGGAAGAGGTTACCACACCCAACACAAACTTGGATGAAAAGTCTAGCGCCGAGTTCCTCACCCTCGTTGATACACTTTTGGACCGCAACCGCCGCAGACAGTCAAGTGCAGGTACTATGGACGCATTCTCAAATAGCCAAGACACAGGGACCCGTGGAAAGACTCTGCACGCCGTCGACCGTGCTATCTTGTACGGTAATTCCCTCTCTGAGGGCGAATCGAGCCCGAACCGTTTCGAGATTGCTCGAAATGGCCAGAGAGTTGCAGTCATCGTCATTGACCGACCATTACACCGGCTCGGAGAGACGATTACAGCCGCCGTTGACTTTTCAGAAAGCGAAATCCCCGGTTCTTCGCTCAAAGCAACCCTCGAGACGTCGGAGAAAGTGGCTCCCGCGCTCGCAGTCAGGTCGGTTGCCACGATCAATCGAATAACCCGAAAGGTCTACGCCGCCCGCTCGGAAAATGTTTTGTTCTCGAAGCGAGCCACCTTCGCATTCAGCATCCCGGCCTCTGCTACTCCAACCTTTGTGACTTCTGGAGTCAATCTGGACTGGAGTCTTCGATTCGAGTTCGGAACCATCAAGCCGACGGAGAGCGAAGAAGGCGAAATTAAGCCCGTGAAAGACCTATTGGAGGAGGTTGTCAATGATGAGAGGAGCACTGTCAATGTCGCTGTGGAGAACCTGGAGTGCGAGACGTTCGAGGTAGTTATCCCGATCACAGTCTATGGCGATCTGGTGCCCGACGGCAAAGAAGGCGACGAAATCGTTGGCATTCCGATCTGAGCGGGCGCTCCGTCAAGGCTTGTACAGTGTGAATTCAAGGACCAGAAAGCCGACGTACGCAAGCAGCATGGCCAATCCGACCAGTCTGTGGGTGCCGGTAAGGATCATCACCATCAAGAAGGCTGAAGTGGTCCACGTCCAGACAATCTCCTGGGTATAACTCGAACCTTGGGCAAGATCTTGTGAACTCAGAATCGTCACTCCTAGACACAGTGTCAGCAGGAATATATTGCTGCCTACTGTGTTGGCGACCATGATACCCGGGTGGCCTCGATAACCGCTGACCACAGCGACGAATTTCTCGGGCAAGGTGGTGCCGAGAGACAATAGAGTCGCCCCAAAGACGGTATCCGAAAGGTGGAAGGCCGCCGAGAGTGACTTGGAGGAGTGGGAGAGAACATAGCCACTGAGAGCGAGGGCGATGAAGGCGACGACCAGCTTGACCAGGTGAGCAAGAATGGACGGCGGTTCGCTCCGTCGACCTGTCAAGGGCGTCGTCTCGTCTGCTTGGTTTTCGTCTTGCTGAGCCTCATCTCCAGACGCAGACGCCTGTTCTGACTCTTCTGAGGTCGAGTTGGTGTCAGACTCGGCATCGGAATCTTGAGGAGCCATTAACACGCCGCGGTATATCGACCAACCGATGCCCACCATATACAGCACAAACGCCACCACCAACAACGCCCCATAGATGTGTCCCTCAAGCTGACCAAATCCCCAGAGGACGGCGACACCGGTAGTGAGACCGAACAGAATGACCACGTAAATCCTCGCACTGACATCATACCTCACAATCGTTTCTCTCTGGGCCAAGACACCTAACGAGAAGGCACCTAGAATGTTCGCCACGCAACTTCCCAGCACGTTCCCCAGGGCGAGTTTCGGCCGGCCTTGAGCAACGGCTGCGACCACGACGGCGAGTTCTTCCCATTCGGCGCCAGCGGTGACCAGGGAGATGAGTGTTTCACTGACATGCAAGCGATGAGCCAGATGAGCCGTGTTGGAAACGAAGACGTCGGTGGCGGTGGAGAGCGTGTAAATGCTGAGGAGGAATGTGCTGAGCGGGAAGAGGATTGACTCCGCGGACGACGACGGCGAGGCTTCTAGAGCGGTCATGGTGGGAAAGGAAGGATGAGTGCTTGACGTGAGAAAAGACCGCAGCGACCGACCGACCAACCGACCAACCGATTATAGATGCAGGATTGGGTAGATAGCGATATACCACAATATATCTTTGGCGCACCCACTATGCTTCTACTCCATCCGCGTGTCCGTCTCGTTGACCTCGAAATAAAACAACGGCGTGCGGCACAGAAAGATGACATCAAGTGAGGTTGGAGCTCGGGACGGTCAAGACTCTCCCTGCAGTCTCTTCGGTCCAGAGTCGAGTAAGGAATCCCACAAGCAATAGATGAAGCGGGAATGCGTAAAAGGACGTAAGACTAGACGAGAAATCCAGTTCGAACTTGGCTACCAGTAGGTGACTAGGATGGTGGACCTCGTACTGACGTTACGTAAGGAGAGTGGGAGACTGACTCTTAGGTGACTCTTCGGTGACTCTAGGTTGACCACTGCTTTTCACTTCCGTATGACTACAGAACTGCGTGCTTTTGATTGGACGGAACACCAAGGACGATGGACGTCAATGCTTCCGGCGCTGTCACCACTAGGTATATATATACCTTACCTAGGTATCTAATCATGTACGTATATTAAGTACCTAAGGGCGGCGGAGTAGTTTCCCGCACGATTCATCCATATTCACCTTAAAATTATCCCTACAGTAGGATAATGTATGTGATTGTTAGGTGAGGTGCCCACAGTGTCTACCTTGGTAGAAGTATGTATACGCCTGTTCACGCGTACTGGATTATCCATACTGTAGGTAGAGCTACAGTCTAACGTACACACTACAAGACAGAAACCGGTTTCAGTACGTCAGACATAATATATACCTAGGTATATATATATACTGTATCAAGCCATCGCAGCGCTGCGCTGCGCAACTCAACACATTCATCACCAATCGCTCGCTCTTCGCTCCGCTCCGCTCTCCCTTTGCCCTCCCCCCCTACATCCTCTTTCTTACTTACAACTTCGCCCCCGCCCTCCCTTCCTGCTGATACCTCCGCCTCTCCAACGATTTCAGCTCCGCCCGCTTAATCTTCCCGCTGATCGTCTTGGGCAGAAACGCGGCGTCCACGAACTCGATCTTGCGCGGATACTTGTACGGCGCGGCGTTGCGCTTGCAAAATTCCTGCAGTTCGCGCGTCAGGGCCAGGGTTGCGGCGGCGGATGACGAGGAAGAAGGGTCGTCGTTGCCGCGGAGAGCGGCGGCCGCGCTGTCGGTTAGCACGACGAACGCCTTGACGACTTCGTCGCGGGTCGGGTCGGGAGAGCCGACGACCGCGGACTCGACGACCGAGGGGTGCAGTTTGAGTGTGGATTCGACTTCGAAGGGGCCTGGAGCGTGGGATTAGAGGGTCGCACATATTCGAGGAACACTTAAGTCCCGTCCGAAAAACCCCTTGGAGGCTAGCACTCACCTATTCTGTAGCCCGCCGAATTAATCACATCGTCAGCCCGGCCGACGAACCAGAAATATCCGTCCTGGTCCCTGGTGGCGCGGTCCCCGGTCAGGAAGAACTTGTTCCCGTTCGCGAACGTCTTGATCTTGTTGTCGAGCTTGCCTGTCGACATGTCGATATATCCGTCGAAGAAGCCGAAGAAGTGGCCGTCATCCGAGACCGAGATGGCAATGTCTCCTTCGACACCCGGCTCCGTGGTGTTGCCGTCAGGGTCGACGACCGTGAGTGGAATCCCGGGGACGGGCTTGCCCATGCTCCCGGGCTTGACCTTGTTGACCTTCTGGTTGGCGCACACGACGATCGTCTCCGTCTGGCCGTAGGCGTCGAAGATCTCGATCCCGGACGTCATCTCCTTCCACGTGCGCACCACGCTCTCGTTCAACGGCTCCCCGGCGCCGCAGCAGTGGGTCAACGCCTTGGGCCGGCCCTGGCCGGTCGCGAAGAACCGCCGGTTCTCATCCAGGACCAGTTGCCTGTACACCGTCGGGGGCGCGCACAGCGTCGTGATGGGGAATTGGTTCAGCACCTGCAGCGTGCGGCGCGCTTGGAACGCCAGCCTGTCGTCGTGCACGAAGAGCGTGGCGCCGCAGTTCCAGGTCGAGAGCCACGCCCACGCGGCCTTGGCCCAGCCTTGCTCCGAGAGGTTCCAGTAGATCTTGCCCGGGGACAGGTCAAGCCAGTGGATCCCCGTCAAGGCGTGCGCGAGAGGGTACGACGTCTGCGAGTGGAGCACCATCTTGGGCGGTCCCGTCGTGCCGGACGTGAAGAAGATCATGCCCGGGGATTTGGGGCCCAGAGAGCTGGGCACGCCGAATGCCGCGTCCGAGGGGATCTTGGCCAGCGCGGCGTGGAAGTCGACCACCCCGCCCGGTGGGCTGCCGTCGAGTTGGATGATGGTGCGCAGGTCCGGGCATTTCGAGCGGACCCGGAGACATTTGGCCACGGCAGTAGAGTCGCCGATGAAGGTGGCGGCGCGCGAGACTTGAAGCCGGTATTCGATGTCTTTGTCCACGAGGAGTGTCGTGCACGGGCACATGATCACGCCGGCGCGAAGACATGCCGTGCCGATTTCCCACCACTCGGGGATCCGGGGCGAGATGACGATTGCCGTCTCGCCCTGCGTGATGCCCAGCGAGGCGAAGAGCGTGGCGATGCGCCGTGACTGGACGGCGAAGTGGCTGTAGGTCAGTTTCTTGGTGCTGGATAGAGATTGATCGGTCCAGTAGAGGGCGACGTGCGAGGGATCCTTCTTCGCCCAGTATTCCACCACATCTGTGGCGAAGTTGAATGATGGGGGGAGGCGTAAAGGAGAGACCGGGGCAACGGAAGCCATGCCGAGACTCATTCCAATTTACAGCTGGGAATCGAGCATTGCGCAACCAACAACTGCCTGCATTGAGCTCTGAATGGTCGTTGATATAAGTGTCGGTCCGGCCTTTTCGTGGACACTCAGCCTCGAGACACGGCAGCTCTCCGAATCAGGGCACCTGGAATGTGTGTGTACGTGGAAAGTCAAAGAATCAAGATAGACCTCGGGCGAGGCTGATGGAGTTCGGGTTCACGCCTCAACCGCGAATAGCCGACGAGCCTGTGGGGAGCTGGGGGTGGGGTACAAGTCCGGAGTACTCAAGACAGGCACGGTAGCAGTACGGGGTGGAAACGCTTGATGTCTAGGTGGGGATACTAGCCTACTGTATACATGAGGGTAGAGGACGCCGGAAGAGTGTTTACTGTGATACCCAAAGGTAGAGTGCGGTAACGGAGGTGGGAACAGCGACGATGGTGCGAAAACAGACCGGAAAGGTCTTCGTTATCGAACTGTATGAGCAGCTAACGTAGGACAAGGCTTCTAGATCCCCCACCAACCAAGTTGTTTCGATTTGCAACACATTAATTAGCTTGTCTGGTATCGACAGTGCCTCCCAACTGTTCAATCAAAACTTTTGATATCTCTCAGTACCATGCTGGCCATGTCTTTGCCAGGGCATGCTGCTCATGCTGACGATGAAGCTCATATCTAGTAGTGGTCATTAGCACCCAATGCACAATCCCTTATACAACGCCCCGATGGCGGTCAGGAGCCCACCATCCAACGATTACGACTCCAAACCAATGTTAACCCCCATCGAGATATATATTAAAAAAAATTCGTGCTTTGGGTATCACTGATGACAGCAGAACAATTATGGCAGAGCACTGCTCCGAGGATCATGAGGTCCAGCCGAATCAGGCGTGGGCGCCTGGTGAAAGTCGTGGTCTCTTCACAACGTGTTCGTCGTTAGCCTGAGCCTCGAGCAATTGTCTCTCCAGCTCCTCGGCTTTGCGCTTGTATTCGTCTCGTTCTTGCAGGGCTCGGTCTCGTTCGCGACATAGGTTCGACTCGTTGTCGTGGTAGACCATGTTGATGACTTCCAGTTCGGAAACTCGTGTCCGAAGAGTGTTGGTGAGCGCGACGAGGTCATCGTAAGTCATGGCAGCGGCGCCGTGTTGACCGTTGCTCAGGGCGGCAACCACGGGAGAGGGTTGACTGAGTTGGAGGGCAGGGTCAGTGGGAATGCCATTGCTGTAGTGAGCTTCGGCCAGAGCGGCTACCCCGTCAAAGAGGTGCTGAGGGGCGATGTTCGGATCGTGCTGGGCGCCGGGTGTGCCAGTCCGCGAAATGGGTGATTGCGACCGGTCAGATGCGACCGAGGCGGCCATCTGCGACACTCGCCGGTGTTGGTTTATGCTGTCGGTGGCGGGTGCCTGACCTCCATTCTGCTCGAACTGCGATCTGCGTTAGACGACCGGCTCTCATTCAAATCATGTCCCAGTGTCCTCACCTTCTTCTTCGGGCCTTGCGTGGCAGTCTTGACCCGGTTGCGACTCTTGATCACGTCGGTCTTGAGGCTGATGGGTCGCGGACGGCCATGCAGCTTAAGGAACAGGCCGCACGCGTTGCAGAGCACGGATCCCGATTCGTCGCGCCGCCATAGCGGTGTCGTAGAGGTCTGGCAGTTCTGGCAGACAGGCTGTTGCAGAGGTGCGGTCGGGTCAGCGCTTGCTATTGAAATCGAGGCCATTGCCAGCCTTCGGTGAAAAGAAGATGCGGGTGCGATGCGATAACGATAAGACTTCTTCAGACGGAGATGACGGGGAGGTGGGTGGGTGGATGGACGGATCACGTGGTAAGGGCTTGGCAGAAGGAAATGTGCGGCGGCGGCGAGGACTTACTGGAGCGCTGCCGGCAATTCCAGGCGTGGGCACTGCGGGCATCCCCCCCGTGTAACTCATTTGTGATCCATAGCTGCTGCTGGAGAACGACCTGTCCGCCTGTCAGCTTCCATCACGCTCTGCTCAGACGTCCCTTGCTCCTTTGACGTTGTTGCGTACCTGAGAGGTGGTGCAGGCACAGCGGCAGCTGCCAGCGCCGTCAAAGCCGACAAGCCTGGCAATGACAATCGTGGTTCCGAGTGGTACTCGCGGCTGAGGTTGACGCTCGCGCTCCTGGCGTGGTACTGTGGTTGGTTGAGAAACTGACTACCCGTGTACGGAAGATTCGTGGACGCCGGACGGGAGATATCCCTCCCATACGCGGCCGAGGGCGGTAGAGGTGAGCTGCTTCTTTGATAGTCTCTTCTGTATCCTTCCAATCGCGAGTCGCTCAACGGCGTCGATGGCGGTCGGTATGTCGGGTCGAGGGTGGCCCGAAAGAGCGGTGGTGCAACTGCGGACGCCGTGTTCGATATGGTGAGACCAGACCGTGGTCTCTACGGGTGGGATTCGATAGTGAGGGACGGCGATGTGAGGCTCAATCGTGTTCTTCCGTCAAAAGCGAATGTCACACGCAGGTACTCGATTCAACGAACGATGGTATAACGAACAAGAATGACTTCGATAAGGAGAGGGATGGTTATCAACGAGACAATGAACGTCTATCGATACGGGAGCCTCGCGGGTTTTGCACTATCCAATACCATGCTAGAGTCAGGGGGATCACAAGGCGAGGGATCCTAGCCGACGAGGAGGGTGCTGGTCCCGCCGATGAGGCTAACAGCACGTCTAATTGCGCCGTGTCTTGAAGATGGATACAGTGGTTGAGATCAACCTCGCAGCCCAGTAGAAGGTCACTTTGCTCAGGGATGCAAGCAGATCATTTGCATACTCGATTGCTCCCCCATGGCCTCCAATGATGCGGTCTCAGTCACTATTGACAGAAGTTCTGGAATGCATTTTGAATTGGCCTGCATGTTGTCTCTGCGCGACGAACGATGGCGAGTTGGCGCTGATTCGGCACGTTAGCAAACCTGGGGAAGATGAAAGAGATTGTCCAATCTCGCGGTGGGGACGCCGGCTTCCGATGTGCCCCTTTCTATCGCGCCTGTGGCACAGTCAAACGACATCACTTTCCTCTGTGCGGCAATAGCCGCTTGAATTATCTTCCTACCCAGTATCTTCCAGAGGCCACGGTGCAGATAAAGTGACGATGCTGTCCAATGCTCGCTAGGGTCCAAATGGAACCCGCATCAAGCGCCTCGAACTGCCCTTGGCCTTGCGTCCCATTATTTGACCCAACCGCCTCCTATTGCGGCTCCGTTCAGGTGGAAATACTGAGAAGGTCACGCGTGGATTGTCGATCAAGGCCCGCTGTCCGAGATTTGACAACGCCAGTCTCGCGTAACTCGATGGACGTTGGATGGCGACGATCGAGACACCAGGTCAGGCATAGCTGTGGCTGGTGGGATTTGCGAACCCTAAGGTAGGGTTGGTTGTGGCTGTTAGGTGGCTGTTTCAGGGGCCGAGGCCTACGAGAACCCGTCCGAGCTGTGGTCTGGTGCCTGTCAACTTTGACTTGCAAATCCGGTCGTTTGCGGGGGTCTCCCAATCAATATTCATTCCATGGGTTTTTATACGTAGCTACCAATGTCATACACAATACACCATGTATATAGCCCTGTAGGCGGAAATCGAGCAGTGCACTGGCATAGGCCGGTGGAGAGGCCAGTTATGTATTTCAACTGATACCGAAAAGGTCTATCCTTCCAGTCCTGGAGGGCCACTGATGAAAAGACGGAGAGGCCTCGATCGGTCTGCAAGATTCGGGATCGCCTGGATCCCACGATGTGCTGCTGGTTGATCGAATAGATAGCATTGATGGTGACCACGGCTCTTGAACGCGAGGCAGTCAAACCTCTGTCCGAGTCTCGTGCGCATAGAGCCTCCCGTTGCAGGCCAATGGTTGAGTTAGGCACTCGCCTATGCTGCAATAATGCGCGGCTTCTCGGGTCATGGCCTCCGAGACGCTGTGCTCGGAGCCTCGCAAACAAAGTTTCCACGAACGTGGCTTGAATGTCATCCATGATTCCATGATCCCATGTGGCTGCCCTGTGCGAGTTTACGTCTGCCTTTCATTCTAGTACCCCGGTTTCATAGAAGCATATGTGTCAGCATGTAAAGGCCTCTCGACGATTCTAGCTCTTCTCTTCCCCTTAGCCCTTGTACGTCTCCGTCATCCCCGTCATGCCTCGACATCGAGGGACCTCAGGCTACGCCCGCCTGGCCCAAGCAGACGAAGACGAGCCGTTGGGAGATGAAAATTCCGGAGATGAGGAAGACATCAACAACCCGTCACCTTTGTTGACGCGATATGCCTCCATACAACCTGCGCCGCGCGAGTCTATGCGCCATCACGACTCCCGGAAGCGACCAATGCGCAGGGTCCGAAGTAATTCGTCGGGGGTGGATATCAAAGCAATAAATGCCAGACTGGAGCGGTGGGCAGAAGAGATCGCGTCCAAGTTCAAGATCAGCTCGGTCAAGGGCAAGACACAGGAGGAGGAACAACTGGAGATTCACCACTCCGTCTTCCAAGCTCCTCCAGACATTCGCCCTTATACAGCGTCGCAGCTGGCCGCCTACGATGCCGCCGAGACCGATCGAATGACGAAGACGCAATTCGACGACATCGTCGAGAGTGTCAGAGTGGCAATTGAACTCGGGACACACCCGAAGATGATCTCACAAGGGAGTTCCGGCAGCTACTTTGCGCGAAACAGCGAAGGCAAGGTCGTCGGAGTGTTTAAACCCAAAGATGAAGAACCCTATGCTTCAAGAAATCCCAAGTGGACAAAATGGCTACACAGGAATCTGCTCCCCTTCGCCTTTGGCCGAGCATGTCTGATCCCCAATTTATCCTACGTCTCCGAAGCCGCCGCCTATGTTTTAGACGCCCAATTACGGACATATATCGTGCCCTACACAGACGTCGTCTGGTTATCCTCGAAAGTTTTCTACTACGATTTCTGGGAAAGGCGGAGCACGTGGAGTGGAAAGAGAGGCCTGCCCGCCAAACCGGGCAGCTTTCAGGTTTTCCTGAAGGGATTCAAAGATGCCAACATCTTCCTCCGAGAGAATCCCTGGCCCGATCAAGGAACAGAGTTCCGAGCAGATGTCGAGTCGAAGCGGAAAAGGCGACCTTTGAGCAATTGCATTCCAGGTGGCCGAGGTTCAGACGACGAAGAAGAGGAGGCGCCTCGAGTAGTCTCGCCACCACCGTTAGAAAACGCCCCTAAATTCCGTTGGACGCCTGTGATCAGACAAGCGTTCCGAGAAGAGCTGGAGAAGCTCGTTATCTTGGATTATATCATGCGGAACACGGATAGAGGATTGGACAACTGGATGATAAAGATCGACTGGAAGACGGAAGAAGTGTCCATCGTCGCAGAACCTCCCAAATCGAATAGCACGACTGAAAATGGAGATGCTCATTTACGACCACAGTCGGTCAGTCCAAATATCAACCCGCAACGACCGGAGTCCAATACCTCGAGGCCCTACAAGAGGTACGAGGCCATGGAAAGCCGGGCAGGGACGCCTTCAAATGCCCATGAGCCGCAATGCTCAATCACACTCGGTGCCATCGACAACAGCTTGTCGTGGCCCTGGAAGCACCCTGATGCTGTATGTATCCAATTGCTGACCTGTTGACCAATGCTAACTCGAGACAGTGGCGCAGTTTTCCATTCGGCTGGTTGTTCCTGCCGGTGTCCTTGATCGGACAACCCTTTTCAAAACGAACACGAGAACATTTCCTCCCTCTGTTAACATCAACAGCGTGGTGGAGCGAGACTCAACTGGCTCTACGGAGAGTGTTCGCACTGGACTCAGACTTTAAAGAGAGCATGTTTGCGCGGCAAATAGCCGTGATGAAAGGCCAGGCTTGGAACGTCGTTGAAACTCTGAAACAAGAGGACCACGGTCCTCTCGAGCTGACTCGCCGCACGAGGGTATGCGTCTGGGACGACCTAGTAGACGTCCCCGTGGCGATACCGATGCGTGTACCATCTGCCGAGATGAACCGCCACAAAGCCCGCCACGACCGACCGCAACAGGAGGAGATGGACATAGGCGCTAGCTACGGGTCTGCTCCGTCCCAACAATCACAATTCGACCTTCTCGGCTCTCCAACCACCGAACTACCCAACCCACACCGCTTTGACCTCACCCGCGATGACAGCGCCGCAGACCTCGGCCATGCGTCCGCCGACATAGAGGGACTGAGCAGCACCGCCCCGGCCTTCGACTCGCTCGACTACGCACGCGAAGCCCACGGCAGTCTGGGCCAGCACCATTCCGCAACCCTCCCGCCCCGACCAAAGAGCAAACCGCGCTTTAGCTTCGAGTTCCCTCGCAACTCCGCCAACAGCAATGCCTCCCCCTCGCAGAAAGATCGAACACGGAGGCAGAGGTCCATGTCCACCAGAAGTGCGTTTGGGGCTAAACACCACAAGTCCGCCCCCCACAACGTGTTGTACGACGGAGATGATTTTGACGAGGGCGACTTGGGATACGCGGCGGCAAGTGATTTGGATAACACGCACAAGAGAAAAGTGATTGTTGAGAGATTAGAGACAGTGAAAAGTAAGAAGCCTTTCTTCACGTGGTGCTAGAGTGGGGAGTTAAGGTCACCTTACACGCGAGAACGGATAGAGGGGGGCGCAAGTCCATATCCTACCAACCCACCTACCTGCCTGTCTGCCTACGCATCATATCTCATTGAAATCCGGTCGACGGATTGCTTCGCTATAGGATCGATATACTCGGGAGTACAACGGGGCTGGGCTGGGCTGGGCCGGGCCTTGCTCCGTGAAGCAAAAAAGCCTTGCATGTCACGACACACGACTGCATTGGGAGGTACGGGGTACATTCATTGCATGGCCAGGGCTCCAGTCGCCTCGCGGCCCAATTGATAGCGTCAATCACCACTTGTTCATGCGGAGGAGGGGGGTGGAACCGTCCGTCCGTTGAGAGATACGTATAATCAATCAAAAGATGTCTGCGTTGGTGCTCGAGTTCCACATTCGCTCGCTTAGCTGCTCTAGAATACGTAATGTGTAGTGTTCTGCAGAAACGACGCTACCCTGCCACTTCAGGTCCCAATGCCATTGTCAGCCGCGCGAGTTCAACCCAAAAACGCCGCCACTCACGCCGGTCTTTCCCAATTCCGACATTCGTCTGCTTCAATCGCTCGGCTTGTAACATATAACAACAGCCTGGCGGGGTCGTAAAGCCTGTATCAAAACTCAGGACGACTCTCATTTCACCGACCTCCAAGTCAAGCTTGGAAATCGTTCCCCTTCCGATCCTAACGGCCGGCTTTGCAAAGCTGAATTGGACTGCGATTCTAGGAGAAATCTTCCTCCTCCTTTTCGATGGCGTTCTTCACCCGCAGGAATAATGTCGTCTTCCACTTGTCCAACTTGCTCAACTGGTCGAACTGGAGCAATTTGTCGGTAAAGGCCTCCTGGTCGCCCTCCTCCACACAGCCCACCAGGTCCGTGAGCAGCATATTCTCCCGCGTGCCGGCGAAACTGCCGTCGAGTTCCCGGTAATTCTCCAGCGCCCGCTTCGTGGCCACCTGGTCGCCTGCCGCGAGATAGCAGATGCCTGCCTTGAGGAAATAGTCCTTGACGGACCAGCGCATGAGGTTGTTGTTCAAGCTGGATTTGGCAACCGCCTCGAGCTTCTGGATCGCGTTCTGGTAGTCGCCTTCCAGGGCGGCCAGGTCCGCGACCTTCAAGTATAGTTTATTGGCGAGGGCTTCGGCGTTGTCGGACTCGTACCACTGCGCGGCCGTGTCGTAGGCCTCGAGCGCTTTCTTCTGGTCGCCGATCTCCATTTCGTACACTTCGGCGAGGTTTTGCTGGTGGGTGGCGGCGCGCCGGAAGTTGCCTTTGCTCGTGTAGTGCTGGATTGCCGTCGCGAGCACGCGGGCCGCGTCTTGAGGCGAGTCCTTTCTGTAGACTTTGAACGCTTCAGTGAGAGTGTTGGCCATGTCGTCGGGTTCGTTGAGTTTGGACTGTTGGATCGAGGCTGCTTTTTCGAAAGCTTTGCCGGCTTCGAGGTCTGCGTGGAACGGAATGGTCAGTCAAGTTGTGTCTATCTGTATTGTCTGTGGAGACAATTGTGCGGGATGTAGTAGGGTAGGCATAGGGCGCTTACTCTGCTTTTGTACCCGGAAGGCATTCGCGGCTTGTGTGTATAGATCTGCGGCGTTCTCCCATTTCTCGCCGCGTCCGCCGAAGAGGCTGAAGCCGCCAGTTGCGCCTTGGGCTGCCTTGTCGGCTTTTTGTAACAGTGCTCGAGGGTCTTGAGCCATGGTGGAAGCGAACTGAAACGGACGTGAGGTGGGGGATGAGAGTGAAATGAGTGGAAATGCCTGAGGGAGTGATCAGTGTCCCCTTGGTTGTCCGGATGGCTTGCCTGTGCGGAAGGTAGCAAGGGTCGAAGTTGGAGTGCTACCTGGGTTGATTGTATACGTGTCTTTCCAGACGTTCAATCGATGGATCGAGTTATGTTCGCCAGACTGCGGACTGCAGGCTGGGGATCCCAGGAAGCCCCGCCAGAGTGGAAGCCTATCCTATCGGATCGACGTCACCATGCCGCTTTAAGAACATTTCAACCTTTCATCTGGACGACCGTACCATGTGCACGGCAGAGCAAGACCAGCAGGGTTCAAGGCAGTCCTGCAGCGGACGTGTACAATGCCTCGTCTGCCTCGCCAGACATTCAGCATTCGTACAGCTCTCTCCGGCCCCATAACCAGCCCGTCGCGAGAAAAGGAGCTCCGCCTAGTCAAGAAAATCGACCTCTCCCCAGACATCGAATCCCTGCTTGAGACTCCAACATGGTCTGTGGCTTCATTGCTACCACCGGCCCCAGGTCAACTCGGAGGACCCGACGGCTCGGGCTTGTACTCATGGCGCCCATACGCCCCAGCATATGCAGGAGAAGCTGAGAAAGAGATCTCAAGAGACAAACTGCACCACCTCCTTAAGCTCTCCGCTCTGCCTTTGCCCAAGTCGATAGCGGAAGAGAACCAAATGCTGCATGATCTTCGTGATCAAGTGCACTTTGTCAAGGAGATCCAAAAGGTGGACACCACCGGTGTACAGCCGCTCGTGGCGATTCGCGATGAGACCTCCGAGTACAGGCGGGAACAAACAATCACACGGGAGAAATTGGCTGAATACTTGGCTTTGGAAGAGAAGAAAGGCAAGAACGGCACCATCCGGCGGAGAAGAGACACGTATCAGGTCACGAGCTTTACAGCGGATAGCCAGCCATGGAAGGAGGATCCTATCGAATGGTCCAAAGTGGAGGATCCCTGGGCCATGGGAGAGGGCGCTGAGACTAGAAGGATGGGCAAATTCTTCTTCGTGAAAAGGAGGCGGGCTGACCCCGTGGGTCAAGAAAAAGACAAGGACATAAAGGATGAGTGAGCGAGGAGGCCGGACCACCAAGTGACTGGACCTTTCAGACAAGTCGCTTCGAAACACCGAACCATAAGAGTAATCCCTCCTAGACATATCAGCTCTGGCCTCGAAGAACTTAGTCAGGTTTCCTGCGTTCTCGGGCGCCAAATGGACGACATCAACTTCACCTTCCTTCACCCTCCAATCCTTGGCGGTAGTCAGTACACATTTAACAGACTACCACCGCGCCGGCCAAGGGAAATTGTCACTCGCTCGCTCGGGTGCCAAAAAAGAACCAAAAAGAACACGGACTCAGGGTCAAGTCTGTGAGAAAACCGGGCAGAACCGATTTTGTCTTTTTCTGGTTTTTGTGTCATTCGGCCGGGAGCGAACAGTCGACCTTCCTCATGTCTACCTAAGGTCGCCACCATAACCACAAGGTATAAATGGTGACTTTGTCTGAGAAGAACCAACAACAACAAGCCGACAATATCTTTTAGGATATCGATCCACCACGAATTTTTTTTTGGTTTCTTGCAGGAAGCCAACCGCTCAATCTCGCCGGCCGAATGACAGCAGAGTTTTGACGATTGAAAAATATATCCCTGGGATTAAGAAACTGGGGCGGTGATTGGTCGATATTCGATCCCTTCACTGTACTGAGCACGTGGGACGGGCTGTGAAGGTGAAGGTGAAGGTGAAGGTGAAGGTGAAGGTGAAGGTATCGAAGCACGTGGACACAGGACGAGGCTCTAGCTTACCGATACTGTAGGGTATACTCCCTCTCCATCTCTTGCTCATAGAGGTCTCCTCTCCGGCGTGGAAGCCAATTGAGGATCGATTATCACGTACTCGGTCTATGACAGACAGATCTCCACAATCTATTGCCTGGCCATTATATGTTGGGCGAAGAAAGCTACAAGCTTGGTCTTGGATTCGTACTGCCCTGTCTGCAACTATGCACAATACCTGGGAAATGCGGCCCAAGCGAAGCGAATGGGACGGTAATCTTCACCCCAGGCAGGCCGGCAGGCCAGGTACATAGGCAGGCGGGCTAGGTGCCAGCGCCAGTTGGCAGCCGCGGTATGGTAGTACGGGCAGTACGCGCCTGATGAATGTCGATGGCAAGGCTTGAGCTTGAGCCCATCATGGCCATTCGTCATCGTCATCGTCATCGCCATGGCATTGATGCCGCCATGGAACATATTCCGCTGTCAGACTGTATGCTACCTATCTACATATTCAAGAGTCATAGTGATAGTACAGACAGTACTCGGTATCTAGATCGTCAAAAGTATGAAATGGCTGAGCCGAGCTCGTGGGCCAGTCGAATGCTCATGTGCCATGCTCGCTCTCCTTTTCCACTTCCAGATAGGGGAGGGAAGGAGACACTCGTGCGATTAAACTCGACAGCCATGCGTATATGCGTTAGAATGCGTGCGTGAGTGCATGCGTGATGTTTGTATGTGGATGTATGTCCAGAAGGAAATAAAATACATTCCTGCCATTTGTAGGCAATCCTTATCCAGAGGGCACTCCACTCCCATCAAAGGCCAGCCGTCATCATCAATCCATATCCCACGGTGATGACAATCGCAAAGGTAATGATCGACGCAGGCACGCCCCGTGTCAAAAAGTGCTTGACGCGCAGATATCGTACGCCCGTCTCGGGGACCTCCAACATGATCGCAGCTGTGAGTGAGACAAGAGAGGTTAGTATAAACGGAGAGTTGACCGAAACTGGCGAAGAAGTCGCCAAGGAACAAGATATGCATAAACACAAGCAGCACAAGAAAAGGAGTCCACTCACTCATATTAGGAAATCCACTCGTCGGCAACCCCATGGCAGCGCTGCACATCAAGGCCGAGCCCATGACCAGCAAATTCGGATGCGGCTCCTTCATCCCCTGGCCGACCTGCTGTACCAGGGGCAAGATAATCAGCGCGGCAACCGTGTGGGAGATGAACGTGGCGACAACGAGCACTAAGGCCGCGAACACGACCAGGACACCGTAGACGGACAGGTCGTCGACCTGTTCAGTGATGGAGCGGGCGATTGTGTGTAAGAGGCCGGAGGAAGACACGGCACGACCGAGCGATAGCCCGCCCGCGGCGAGGATGATGATGGTCCACAAAAAGTTGTTGAAGTCTTCTTTCGTGAGGATGCCCGTGCCAAAGAAGAGTACCAGAGGAATAATGGCGATGACGCCCATGTCTCCAAACACACTCTCCAACTGGTGGCTTGTACACCACAGGACGATGGTGACCAAGGTGACGAAGATGATGAAATATTGCACTCCGTTCAGCTTGTCTTTCATGGGGCGGATCGGGACGATTGTCGTGCCCTTGCCGGGCTTGAAGGTGACGAGCAACAGCAGCCAGATGAAGACGATGCTCAAAATGCAAACCGGGAGGGCGATGAAGAACCACACCCCCCAACTCGGCGCGGGCTTCATGTTCTGCAGGGCGATGATGTTCTGTGGACTGGCGATCGGAGAGGCTGCCCCTCCTATATTGCTCGCCAGGGCGATCCCCAATATCAACGCCTTGGACATGTTGCTGTCGCTGGGCAGGTTGCGTAACATGGGTTGAATGATGCTGAAGCACAGCACTGGGGCCGCGACGTTGGAGATCCACATGCTCAGAAACATGCCCACGAACATGTTCGTGATCAGCACGTTGCGGGCCTTGGTGCCGGCCTTGCTGAGCACAAAGGTAGCCATCATCTTGGCGATGTGGTATTTCGAAAGGGCGGCTGCAATGGTGAATCCTCCCAACAGGAGCATGATGACGGGCGTCCACATTGCCGCGAATACGGCCTTTGTTGCCGTTTTCGAGTCCAGCCGTTGGTGGGGCTTATCATCCGAACGCATGATTCGCAGGACGACCACAAGGAAGGGGATGAGCAGGGAGGTGACGAACAGTGGTATCACCTCCGTCGCCCAAAGGAGGGAGACGAAGACCAGCATGGCCAGACAGTTTTGCTGTTCCGGGTTCTTCATGATCGGGGCGTACAGCAGGGCCAGAAAGATCGCGAGGACGCCGACCAAAGTGAATAACGTGCCACTGAACAGCCACTTCGGACAGCGATAGCGACCTACCGGGGTAACGAATTCCTTGGTCTCGATGGCTTCGCGGTCGCCCTGTAATCGGGCCTTGGAGGGATCTTGAACCCCGCCCAGGAGAGTCTGCCTGATACCGAAGTTGGCCGCTTGGGCTTTCCGCTCGATGCCGATCATCTCGCGCCACACGGTGTTTCTTTCCCAGACGACGTGTTCACGCAGGTGGAGACGCAGTTCTCTCCTCGCCATGGCTTGGTCGCCTTTCGTGACGACGTCGGCGTAGACTTTCTCGACCTTGTCGATGTTCTCGTCCAGATGGACCATGGTCTTCTCTTGGAAGGGATATGACGGATTGACCGACTTCTCCATGTAGTCCTTCCGGATGTCGCGGTTGCAGACCTTGTCATACTTCTTCGCGGCTTTCTTGAAGCCCGTCTGGTTGAGCTGGATGAACGACTTCAACTCACAGAGAGAGACGTAGAGGCTGATTATGCGCTTCTTCAGATAGATGCCCGAGTCGTACAGAGACGACAACTGACCGGGGTCTGAAGCCTCCAACTCCATGGCGAGACTCGGCCTCCGCCTCATGAACGTCGGTGAATCAGGAGATCTCAGGTCCTCGCGGGAGTCAGCCATGGCCGAACGGGTCGATGCCTCGCCGTCCCAGGTGGATTTACTCCGCGGCCTCCCCGTCGAAGGCATTTTCCTCTTGATCATGGCGGTACTGTCTTCGGCGTCACTATCGCTGTCGTCGCCCTCGGGCTCCTCGATGCTGATGCTCATAGTCGAGGTTCTCCTCTTCCGCCGAAAGGGGATGTTGAAAATACTCGACGAGCGCTGGACTTTCCTTCGATTCTCCATGTCGACCACAGCGTCCATGTCCAGATCATGCGTCTCGGCTTTGTAGTTCTCCGCATCCTTCAGCAAGTGATCCAGTTCGCCAAAGATCTCCAGCTCTTTTAACCGATAAAACGAGCAGACCTTGTCTAGCTCTGAGTCCAGCATACGCTTGAATGTGGTGTCCGGATCGAGAGACCCGCCCAGCAAAGCCGTGTTCTCCTCATCTTCCTGTGTCTGCGCATCGCCCGGTTGTCTGTTGATTTGCTTCTCGAGAGTGTAGATGAGCTTCTTGAGATTGCTATAGGCGATGTAGTTGCTGCTCCAGTCGGGGACGGCGTTGAACTGGATGCTGTGTGAGAACTTCATGGCTTCGTCCCGATCGGCGAGCTGTTCGAGTTTGAGGAGTCGTTTCTCGAGGCGCCTTGCTGCGTGCAAGTGCTTGCCACGGTCGTTGAGGGGTTGGAGCTCGATCGAGGGACCGCCAGCTGCGGTATTGGGTGCTTCCGATCGAAGGCGGCGAGCGGTAGAGTTAGAGGAATGGTCTTGACCGGCTGGATAGCGAGGCTGCGACCCGCGCATTCGACATGGATGGATGTTGTGTTTGCTTTTTACCAGCAGCAAGGGAACACAGACTGGGAAATGTGTGCCAGTCTTTTACCTCTAGTCCGGTGGAGAGGGCTGCTCAGTAAACGAATTGGATTGCTGTACGAGGAGGGTTCGCACTTTGCAGGAAAGGCATCATGTTCACGCGAAGCCGATCATTCGGGGGTCTCCAAGGGGCCTTAGTGAGATCTGAGTCAGGCTCCAGGCGGGCATCAGATTCACCAAAATGAGCCTGAGGAAGCTCGAATCAGTGGGCAGGGCATGTGTCTGACGACAAAATGAATTTTGCGGGGAGCGTGCACAATCTCGGACGGTTCATTCGCTGCACCAAACTTGCATGTCCGGCTCAAGGAATTGGCATTTCCGCCCGATCGCAGTGCAGAGGCAATACCAGGCGAGGAGGTGCCGCCACGTTATGGTGCAACCCTCAAAGTGTCAACGTGTCCGCGACCATCACCATTGAACACGAAATACCGTCGTGGCCCCTCTCGAGGACTGTCACGACCGCTCCTCTCCCCTCCCTACTTCACCCTCGCCAGAATCCACTGGTCGATGAACTGCTCCGACGCATAGTCCTCCTTCCACCCAAACATCTTGTCCATGACAATCACATCGTGCGCCTCTCCTGGCGCTTCGAGGTATTCGACCTGAGGATTATGGACCTGAAATACCACTTGTCAACTCGAAGCCTGAGAGCAGACGTTGTGCCTGCGCTTGCCGAGTCCCGCTCACCTTGATGTTTTCAGCCAGCGCTCGAATATCATCCCTCAGAACCTCATTCCCGCCCGCGGTGATGGCAATGTTGTCCACCTTTAAGCCTATCCACCACTCTGGGGGCGCTTCGGCAGGTTGACTCCAGTTGTCATTGGGCGTTTTGCCCATGAAGTTGTCCGACCATATTCTGACGGTCGCCGGGTCGAGCGCGTCCTTCTTATGGTTGCTCTTCCAGGACGCTCGTTCTTGGGTGAAGGAGACCCAAGGAGACACGAGGAGCGCCCCTCCTAGATTGCTGGACAAGTTGATCGCCGGAACGCCGGGATGAGCATGAGTCAGGTGGGCGGTGAGTGCTGCCGCGAGGTTCCCCCCTGCGGAATCTCCACCAAAGAGAATCTAGAGGACTCAGGTCAATTATTTCATTCCAGTTGCCGCTTAGAGCCTGGGAAAGGTAAGCAATCACCTGGGACGGCTGCAAGCCCGAATTCAGCAGGTATTGGATAGAGGCCACCGCCTGCTTGAGCTGTAAAGGAAAGACACCCTGAGGAGCCAGTTCTGTGTTTTGGAATCAGCCACAGAAAAAATCATCGCTCATTGACTGTGGAAGGGAGTCTCCCTTACCGTACTCGAGAACCATAACCCTCAGTTCCGCGCCATTCTTCTTGACTAGCTCGACCAGATCCCACAACATCGCCCAGTGCAGGTCCGCGGCTGGGAAGTTATACCCGCCACCTGTAGAACTTCAAATTCAGTCTCGTCCTCGGTGAAGGAAAGAGATGCCACGCGTACCGTGAAACCAAACCAGCGTCTTCTTCGCCGTCGCTGGCCCCATAAAGCATCCCCTCGCACCATCCTCAAGTTCCACGATCTCAGGCTTGAATTTCTGCTTTTTCGCAAACGTCATATAACCCTCGGAGGTCGTGGGTTGGATGGCCCTTCACCACACCATGTGAGCACAAAAACAAGACGAGATGTCAATGTGAATCGTGTTCCCTCTACAGCACTGATCCAAGTGGAAGACTCACTGAAACTGCCTGACTGTCAATGACGAAATCGCGCTCCTCATCGTACTGTACAAGACATGCCGCTTATACTCCTTCGGGCAGTCGTCGCCCCTTGCCCAGCCGGTCAGCGCTGAGTAGGTCAATGTGCCGACTGCTCGAAGGAAAGCAAAGACACACGGTTAGAAACGGCTTATACTGCTTGTGAGAAGAATGTGAAACGCCGGACGGGTCTGGGGGGAAGAAGAAAGCGGTAGGGGTAATCATAGGCATAACAGTAGTTGCAGCCAAGGGGGTACGTCTGTGTATATGTCGAGAATGAGAATACGTACGGCCTCTTGTCATAGCGACGAGTAGAGAAAGGTAATCCCTAGCCGAGAGCTGCGGTCTTTCCTTCATCGTGCCGTTGGTCTAGAATTAACCAGTCTCGATGGAAATATAGATTCGTGAATCCAGGTACTGTATGTTGTGAATGCGTGTCGATTCGACGTGCTGGAGCCGAATCTATTACTGTTTTGCAACGGAGAGAGAGAATAGCACAGTTCACACTTCACCGCGGATGATCGAGTTCTAATACATATGCTTGTTTGAGCCTGCAGATTCTCGTGCAACCCTCTCGAGCGTGCTGACCGCCCGCTTGATCGTCGGGTTGTGACCGTGATGCCTTATCAAGCTACTGCAAGGTCAAAGGTCTGCTGCTGCCAAGGATCGCAAGCGAGAAGGAATGTCAGCACCGTACAGCGCGGGGATGGATACGTCTTTACCGTTGCGTCCTAGCAGGGGAGGTTTCGTGCCCTGGATGGAGAAGGTGGAGGCTGCAATTGGTTCGGGGGACCTGGACAAGGAAATCGATCCTGGATGACTTGATCGACCGCATCCGTTCAGGCACCATGATACCGCTGGACAGGTCAATGAGACATTGGGATGACAAATGCAGGACAGATGTGCAGGACGTGGAGAGAGACGTCGAAAGGTTTGTTCTATTCAAGGGCCGGTCCTCATGCATGGATGCATCGGGAGCGGCAGAGACTCGTCGCTTAGCGATTGCGCAGCCTCCTGTTGCCTGCCTGCTCGCATAAGCCTGGCTCAAAATCTATCCATGCTCACGGGAAATCTTCGCCGTCTCTACACTTGTCTCAGGACAAGTCGAAACCTGCGCCCGAATTGACGGCATACAGAAGCTTCTCCTTCATCGTCTTGATGTCCCCATACCGGGGCAACTTCAGCAGATTGACACACGTACTCGTGCTCGGCAGCCGCTCCTGATCCTCGCTGGAATCGCGAATGCTGAACTTCGGATTCAGGTGGCTGAAGCCCAACAGCGGTGCACGCGGCGTGCTGGTGACAAATTTAAGGACTTTCCGTCTGTCGCTGTCGGACATGTCCTGCAAAGCTTTCCAGAACAGTTGGACGGTCGGATGCTCCTGGCCGTCGTCGCCGATGACGTAGAGCCCGCCGTATTGTGTGTTGCGACGAAGGTCTGCGATGTCAAGTTCAGTGTTGTCTCCACCAACGAGCTTTTGCAGTTCTTTCTGGTTGAACATGGCGAGCCACATGGGTTGAATAATCTGCCCGAGCCCTCTGAGGAATGCGTCCGTGACAGCCTTGGGCTGTTGCTGTAGTCGGTATCTGACGATTCGGTCGATATAGACTAGTCGATTCGTGTTTGTGACCGGCGTATTGGCGCCATTTGCGATCAATTCTGTCGTGACAGTTTGGTGCACCTCGTTATGTCGCTCGTCTTCAATGGTAATCGTGTCGGTGACTGTGAAGTCAAGCCCAAAGTCATTCTCGACATCGCCAGGGTAGTTCTTCAGCTTCAATAGCCCTTGGTACAGTTCCTCGTCATATTCTCGGAGATCATTGATAGTTGCACGATAGGCAGACTCGTTTGAGCCAACGGTAGTGCCACCAGTCAGAGCCCACTTGAGCAGGAAGAAACCAGCGAAGCTCACGTCAATCAAGATACCCTCGTAGAGACACTTTCCGACGACCCTGCCGAGAAATTGGAACCGGCGCAGAAACTCAGCCATCGGGAAATCAAAGCCCTCGGTGCCCGGCTTTCGCCCAGCTCGCTTCAGATATTCTGCCGTCTCTTGGTAAATCAGAGGATTAGGATAGAGGTACCGCTGAGCATTCTCCTTGAACATAGCCAGGCTGGCATCGGGATCGAATGCCTCGCTGGTGACGCTCATGAGGAACTCCTTCGTGACACCCCCTCCGTCAATGCCAGCTTCCGGAGCACCAAATTTGTCGATAAATGTGATTTGGATCGGCTCTTTGAGTCCTTCACCAAGCCCGAAAAAAGCCTCATATGCGTCTTCGAAGACACTCTCACGACGAATCTCCGCATGATGACGGGAAATGATGTCCATGCCCCTGGGCCTACCATCAGGTCCACGGCCCTGCGTGGCCGTTGCAACGGACATCCGCCACGTATCGGGATCGATCGCACCGTCTCGCCGTCGGAGTTGATCTCGGTAGACAAATTCTCGGAAGATCTGGACTCTCGTCTCGAAAGGTATGAAGAAGGGCAGATTGCGGAGGATCTCAAGACGTGGCGCAAGCGACTCCAGTTGTCTCTTCTTTCTAGCCTGTAGCCGCTGCTTCTCTATGCGATCTGCCATTCTCGAAGCTCGATTTCGTGGTATATGCGACGGTCGGATGCCGAATATGGTGTTTAGCAGCATCTCGCCTTGCAATGAGCCTGCCGACTCGTCCAACTCAGCGTCTTTGTCGAAGTCGTCCTGCTGATCCCCTACATCGTCGTCTTCCCCAAGCTCATGTCTTCGTTCTTCCTCGGCAACAACGGCCGGGATGAAACCAGCCATGCTTACTTGGTTGGTCATGAGCCAATGGCCAGGAGGAACGAAGGAACGCCGGGAATCTCTTTCGTGCAGCATACGTAGAAGGCCAGTAACTAAACCCTTCAAATAGCCTTGCGACACGCCGTTGCCAGTCAGTGTCTGTTGTTTCTTTTCTGTTTGCCTGTTACTCGAATACGAAGCACCGCCAAAGAGCGCGGAGATCCCGACTTCCTCCTCGTGCTCGTTGCTTTCGACTAGGTCAGCGGCATTCCAGTACAGGACAAATGCCAAGTTCTTCAGGAAGATTGTCATTTGAGCGACGTCATCCAGTGGCAGTGAGCCCTTTCGTGACAAAATACTTATCGGAGAGGTTGTGGTTGCGCCGAAGGAATGCGACTTGTCGTAGGAGAAGAAATCTTCATCATCCATAAACTTCAGAACGAAAGTGTAAAGCTCCAAGAATAACAAAGTTATCCGCCATTCGTCTCGCCATTGAGCTATCTCGGCTTTGGAGACTTGGGCTTGACCAATCTGATTGGTGGGAGGAGCAGCTTCTCGTAGCAAAGACAGCACGTTTCTGTGGTCTCGAGTGATCTTCCTGAAGACGCCGGTTCCTCGTGCCGTGTTCCAGAAATACTGAATTGTCGAAACGTCTGCATTGCCGACTGTCTTGACGGAGCCCCGGTACAGGGCCATCCGGATATTCTGAGCTTGCGCCGGAAACGCCCTCAGCAAGGCAACGGCGAAGTTTGCCAGGCGCTTCGCAGACTGGAATTCATTTCCCCCACCGTCTTCGGTTGAAGACTGGGGACCCATCTCATCGAGAACCGCTTGCAGATTGTCCTGCTGTGGTATTCTAGATATCATCTCATGCACAAACGGGGGTAGAGGTGCTGCCGTGTTCTTGTTGCTGTCACCAGACATTAGTTGGTCGGTCTGCTCATATCGTTCAGCGATCTCGTTGGCACATTCTCCCAGGAGTGCCGAGAGTGCCTCAATGTAAGCACGGTCGGCAGAGCCTCGCTGAACTGCGTCGTGGAAGTACACGAGATACGCCAATTGCCATAATCTCTCGGGGATGGCCAGGGTATCGATCTTCGTGGCATCCTCATCCTCCAGCAACTTGGTTATCGCGTTCGATAATTCGGTCACATCCAGCGGAGTTGCAAGTCTTGTCAAAATGTCACTGTCATCGGCGTATGAGGGTTGAGTCATCAGTCTAGTGACAAAGGCTCTGTACGCAGGCTGTTTTCGGGACGGATACCTCAACAGCGCCCATATTGTTTCAACAGAGCCCTTCTGCCACTCTTCACTCTTTTGTGACGCCAAGGCCAGTTCGATCGTCTCAAAGTAGAGAGGCGAGTCTTTCACCATGTCGTCTGATACATAGAGAGCGAGCATGCCAATAATCTTGAGCAACCTCGGCCCATAAGACGTTATCGAGGTCGACTTGTCAATGAGAATGCTCTTCAAGTGGCGATTGACGACCAGGCCCAACCGCGAGAGGTTGAACCTCCAGACATTGTCAACAAGCGACCCCAGTAGCCCGAGCAGCGTAGCGTGCAAGGCCTGGCCGAAGTAGAGTAATCTGAACGTATCTCTCACATCTCTGACTCGTGCCCGCCTATACTCCTGATACTGCAGCAAAAGCCTCAGCTGAAGCAGCAACTGTGATGGATTTTCATACGCCGGAATCGGAGCCTCACTGTCAACGAGTGCTTGGTAATCCACCTCCTCATCGCTCCCAAGTCTCAACCGTTCATTCTCATCCCACGATCGTCTTGACATGGCCTTCTCTTTTTGCCGAATGGAGTAGTAACGCCATACTCTCTGTATTTTTCGGGAAGCATTTAATCTGTCTCTTTCTTGTTGTCGTTTGACTCGATCGGCTTGGGCTTGGGCGACGGGGTTGTTTCCCGATGGGGACGAGCCTTGTCCAGGCTTTGAGAGCGCGGCCCAAGGATTTGTAGTGTTGCGGCCAGAGAGGTTGACTTGCCGGGCTTTGCGGGCATTGCCTGTGAATGACTGATGCATGGTGGCAGTGGTGGCGGGGATTGTTCAGAGGGCTCTGAGTACTGAGGACAACGCCGCGGTGACGTGGGCTCAGGATCAACACAGTTTGGGGCGGGGACGGGCTGGCATGTTCTCCGCAGACGATTAGAGGAGAAGACAAGGAGAGAATAATAATGTGCCGACGACGGGAAAGACGACTGGGTGGTGTTGGCGTCGGTGTTGAGGGAAACTGCCAGAGGCAAATAGAAGAACAATAATTAGTTATTGCTCTAGCACCGACAAGGCTGACCTGATGACTGCCTGGAATCGCTTGTGGACATGTGCAATTAAGCTCCGGGCGATAACCCGCACCCCACCTAAAGCCTTGTCTCGCCCGTTCACTCAGCCTTGTCCGTCCGTACGAGGAATCTCAACCACACAGAGCAACAGCCTACCCTCCCACATCACCACCGCCACCATGTCCTCTGACATCCTCACCCAACTACAAACCTGCTATGATCAACTCCTCACCCAATTCTTCTCCACGATCTCATACCTCTCTCAACGCCACCCGCTCGTCGCGCCTGACCCCGATCCGAATGACCCTTTTACAAACCCACCCTCGGCTGCCGCGGCAGCATCTCAAACTCCCAACCCCGCCGACCCATCCCAAACTCTTTCCACGTCCGGAGTGAACCCCGGTCCAGAGGATACGGAGCGCGCACCCTACCCACTCCGCCCTGTATCACAGCAGACCTTTGAAACCGCTCAGCAGGAGTTGGCAGAGGATCTTGTGCTCAAAGGCCAGCAGATTGAGTTGTTGATTTCACGATTACCGGGGATCGGGAGGGGTGAGGAACAGCAGGCCGAGGAGATCAAGGCCTTGACAGAGAAAGTCAGGGAGATGGAGGCACGGAGGAAGGAGAAGCGGAGGGAGATGAGACGCTATGTCAAGAGGCTGGAGAATGTGGTGATGGGTATGGCTGAGAGTGTAGATTACGGCCATACGAATGGACATGGATGAAGGCAAAGGTTGTGAAACTGTCATGTCAAAGGCACAAGTCCGTGAAGGGGAGGGGGGCGCATTTCTTTCCACCCCCAACTCTAGTACCACGCTTGCTTGAACGACAGAATAACCGCCAGTGCCGCTCGACACTGGACCTATCCAACCTAAAAACCAACAAGGAAATGCCCGGACCACACAAAACAAGCACTGTGTCTCATAAGCGACACATCTCAAGCTCAGCAACCGCCTGGCTCAAAGCCCTAGACCATCATACTCCGCCGCCGGTTCAACGTCCTTTCTGCCCTCGAACTCAACGCGGATCCGGCATCAGCACCGGATGACGTCTCCTTGGCTTTCAGGTTCAAATTGACGCTGTTTGAGCGCTTGATGTCCCTCGCGATGTTGGCCATTTGCTCACTACGCGTACTGGCCGCAGAACTCGGGCGTGAAGGAGCATCTCGCACGGTGGATGGTCTTCCGTCCGAGACAGGCCCGTGACGAGAATCTCTATCTGTGGTGGAGCGAGTGGAAGAGGATGGCTGCACCGAGTGCCTCCGGGTAGTCAACCCGCTCGCAGGGGGTTTCCGTCTCGCAGTCGATGGTGCTGGATGGCCGCTTTGATTGGTGTCGGCCTCTTCGAAGGCCTCCGTAGGCGAAGATACTGGCGGGTCGAATAAACTGAGCCGATCGGTGGCTTCCACCATGCCTTCTGCAGCGTTGTGTCGCTCAGCGCTTTTCTTGCTGTCACTGCTTATTCGGTCTTTCCTCTCCTTATCCCTCAGCGGACTGGCCGGCTCTTCTTTGTTGAGTTCCCTCCACCTCCCTTCTCCCCCGGCGTCCTTCTCCTGCTCAATATCGATCACCCTGCATTGATCTTCATTTAGCTTGACGTCCTCAGACTTCGCCCGATCAATGCTTCCTCCTCTGGAACCCGCAGTGCTTTCCTTGTTTCTTTCCAGTCCTTCCACAGCGCCCACAAGCTCTTTGCCAGGCCTTCTCATCTTATCTCTCAGGTTAGGCTCCGCATAGCTTACCGCAGCTCGTGCTCGGCGAGATCCCCGTCCGACGCTCCCGTTGAGAACGTCCTCGACCGAACTCAATACGGCCGTTTCCTTGGGTTGACGCGGATTCCGAGCAGAAGACTCTATGGACAAAGGTGAAAGAATACCGTTGACTTCACCGGCTGGCGTTTTTGGTGGAAGCTCCTTCCCCCCGCCATCTCGGTCATCTGTGGGCTGAGCAAGGCTTTCCGTATCAATCTGTGGCGGAGGATTGTTGCGGCGAACAGGCCTGATCGCAGTCTGCTTTGGTTGCTCCTCTCTGTCATCCTTCAGCTTCTCGGAGACATGTATTCTTCTTTTCGTAGGTGAGTTCGTGCTCTTCGGTGCAAGAATTTTCCTATCTGCGATTGTGACCTTCCGTGGAGATTGAGTTTCCGTCTGTGCACCTGTTGCGTTCTCTCGGCCAGGTGGCCTCGTAAACCTGGACCCTTTCTTTGTGCCGGAAGAGGCTGAGTTCCATATCTCCTGTCGACGTTGAAAGATAAAGTCGACCTCTTCACTCGGAGCCTGCTGTATAACTGGTTCCTCCAGATCTGACGCGTCAAGTTTCCGTTTAGCACCGGATTTCAGTGGCTGTTGGCTCAGCTTCGGTATCGGTAGCTCTTGTGGCTGGGGAGAATCTTCAGATACTTCATCGGCAAGCTCCTCAGGCGGTATCGTCTGCAGCAGGGCACTGGTTCGGCGTTTGCGCCTTCTCTCTAGCATCGACGGCAGTTGCGTAGCGTCTTCACTGCTAGTGTCGAGCTCCGATATCCTCGCCATATCCATGTCAATTGCCTCGTTGACGTCGAAGTGTACTTCCGGCGGGGGTCCCAACTCCGGCGACTCTGACGCCTGCTGCAATGCCGCCTCCTCACGTAGTATAGACAGTTCAGCATTCTCCAGTGTTCGCCTGGGGTAGAGTTTGTCTTCGCGAATTGCAGGTAATCTTCCGTCATTCAGTTCTCCATCTGTCGTCGTTGCCGCCGCCGCCTCTCTCATAGACAGCCGATTCCTCCATTCTTCCTCTGTAGCTGAACTCCATCTCTGCCCGACGTTGGCAAGCCGGCTCTTTCGTCGCCCTTTCCGTGCCATTTTCTCGGGTATTCGTCCCATCTCTCCGACCAACTCGCCCACCTCCTCCATCTTTTTCTGTAATCGATCTCTCAGGTCGAGAATCTCCCTGTTGATGCTGCTTGCGGCACGCCATCGCTCTGCTTCCGCCTGAGCGGCAATAGCTTGTTCACGCAGAGAGATATTGTCAGCGACGAGGCGGGAGATCTCAGTTTCGAGGTTACGGATACGCTGCGACTGAGTTGAGTTTACCCGGGCGATCTCGCGGTTTTGGCGGATGAAGCGGCGTTTTACTGCGACTGTGTCAGAAGCGGCGCCACCAACGCGAGGGACAAGCGCTTAGATGGAATGGTTAGAACTTACATGCATCAAAACTTTCGGCTGGCGGAGCTGGAGGCTGCTCATTGAGTTTGGCCATTGCATGTCAATCTGTCGTGGCAGTGAGGCAGGGAAAGCGGAGGTGCCAGAATACACCCCCGAGTAGGAGAGTGTAATGGTCTTGGGGCTCGAGGCGGGCACTGTAGCTACGGTATGCGGCAATATGCAATAGAGCGAAGCCAAAGGGCGAGCGAGCACCGCACGTTGATTGTCCATAATGATGCGTGGCCAAAAGCAGCATGCACAACAAAAGACCTATTTGAGACTAGCTCGCACCGCCCGTCCAATCGCACACGCGATGTGAACAACTCAAAATTCCGCGCACCCCTCACTCCTCGTACTCACCGCGCGATTCATCAGTGCCGCTGTTATCCACCTACCAAGACTCAACACCACGGCCCAATTCGCGTGGCTCTCCAAAGGAAGAAGTGCCATACCCCTCGCCCAGGATCCGAAGCGGCATCACGACCAAACTGAAGGAATCCCCGACTTGCTTATCCGAAGCCGCGCGACCAGCGTAAGAAATACAAGCCCTAGCTTCGAGCGCCATGGCCCAGCCCACTCGCTCGTTCACCACGAACCCAAACACAGGGACGTTCCCAAACACGAGCCGCTCAAGCCTGATTCAAAACCCACACGGCCCCTCCTCAGCACTGCACGCCCGCATCGCGCAAAAACGTCAAGAACTCCACAACCTGACGCAGCTGCGCGATCTGTCCGCCGAACTGACCGCCCAGCTGGAGACCCTCCAGGCGAGACTCGGGCAGTTGAAGGACGGGGCCCAGAGCGTGGGCCTCGTGCTCGCGAACTGGGAAAACGTGCTAGGTGTGATTCGGATGGTAGGGACTAAGGCGCCGGTGCCGATGCCGATGCCAGCATCAAGCGCCGAGGATGATATTGATAGAGGGGAAGAGGAGAACGGAAACGGAGCGACTGACCGGGAACAAAATCGCCGTGACCAGCAGCAGCAGCAACAACCGCAATTGGAGTTGCCGGTTCCGCTGGTGAGGATACCTGTGCAGTCGAAGCCGGGGGTGGGAGGATGAAATGAGACTCGACATATCAACCGCCTAGGGACAAACGACAGACCAACACAAAAATCTACTAAAGTACCGGAGCCGCGAACCATCCAACCGATCCCGAGGAAAGCAGATGGAGAGACTATCCAAACGAAGTCACTCTGACTATGGATAGAGTCGCCACGGGCAGATGATAGGACAAGTGCTTAGCGAGAGAAAACTGTCTCTCTCTCTGTCTCTATCTACCCTTCTTCGAGGACTCCAACACGCGTGGTAGTATAGGATAGGGTAGGACAGGGCAGGACAGGACAGGGCAGAGAAGGCCTTCCAGCCATGAATCCAACAATCCAAAAATCCAACAACCGCAATTATCTAGCATCCATCCCTCCATCCCTCCATCCAATCAGCCATGCGTCAAAACAATCATCTAACCAAACCGGCCAAATCAGCAAAAGCGATCCAATCCAGGGCATTGCGCCGTGCTACTTTACGATCTGCTATGCTATACCACGTTACGCTATACATACTGCGCTGCGCTGGCTACGCTGCCGAGAGAAGAAGGGGAGGGGCCCCAGGAGATGGCGGGACGATGAATGCCCTAGATTACGGTTTTACGAAGAGAAATGTATGACGACAAGGCAAGACAAAATCAGTCAATGAACTGATCGTGTATTGATTCTAATCAGTCCGTAGTATTCAAGCTACGTACAGTCTGTCGATCAAGGCTACGTATCCATCCACCATAGGTTAGGCTCCTAGGGCAAGAAGGCCTTGACGTTCTAACGAGTGACGACCAGTTAGTGGATTGATTGATTCTCGAATGCTCATAAAAGACTCGAATGGCAGCGGGGACGTGTCGTTCCAGCTTTAGCTTCAGCTTCAAGTCCAACAATCATAGAGTACTCCATTGCCATTCCCTTGCCAACACCAACACCAACGCTTGAGGAACAGGGCTGGAAATCCAATCGCATAATTTCACGCCTAGCGTACCGGCCATACCGTCTCCGAGTGTCGATCCACACAGCGGCGACCATATCAGCCTATGAAGCAGCGGCGACCATGCCCGTAGCCGTACCATCATCGCCTCCTCCCACCTGCTGCTGCTCAACACTCCCGCCTGCCCTGGTAGCTATGATCTTAGCCTGTGCTTGCTGGGCAATCTTCTTCTTTTGCTTCTCTGCCCACTCGCGACTGGCCTGTCTGCCTCTCTCCGCGGCCGCCGCCCTGGCCTTCCGTGTGGCGTCCTCCTTCTCCCGTCGTTCCTTCTCCGCGCGTTCGAGTTCGGCTTTGGTGCGCCCGAAGACTTCTTTGCCCTTAGCCTTCTGATGGACGACGTCGTCTTTGGTGATGGCAGACTTTTGACCAGTCGTTAGAATGAGGGACGAGACACGTGGCTTTTGGGAACCAGCTGAGGTGGTCAGAGTGGTGGTGGTACGGCGAACGCTGGAGTTCGCTTTTGTGGTGGTTGCATCTCCCGCTTTGGGCTTTACACCTAGCGACGAGGGACGTGGTTTTGGCTGGGAAACGGAAGCAGGCTTGGGGGCAACATTCTCCTTGTTAAGTCCGTTGGCGTAGATACTCATCCTCGCTTGGCTGGCCTTGTTCTCTCTTGGGACGACGCTGGGTCGAGCTACTTTGGCAGGCACGGGACGAGCCTTGAACACCTTCTTTTCCTTCTCAGCTTCCTCTTCCCGCTTGAGCCGCTCTTCACGGTGTGCCTTCAACTTGGCGGAAATGGCCTCTCCTGGGAGTTGAAATGTTGGCTTGGTGGGAGGTTTGCTGGATTTGGTCGGCACAAAAGGTGGCCTGCTAGTGGACAAGTTCTCACTAGGAACGCGCTTCTTGGTGGTATTCGGCAGGCTCTTAACTGGGGAATTCGAGAACGAGAGCGACGGTGGTGCAGGTTGGGCGGAAGTGGGTCGGGAATTGCGCCCGTCAAGAATTGGTTTCTTGACTGGCTTCGCACTGACTGTGGGCTTGACTGTAGGTTTGACGGAGGATTGTCGGGAGACGGTTGGCTTCGGGCGGTCGCTGGATTTAGGCAGTGGTCGCGTCTTCGTAGGCGAGATACGCTGCGTTCGTGCTGGGCTTGGCCCAGGCTTCTTGGATGATCTCAAGGTAGGGCCCTCTGATGGAACATTGATCCGGGCGGGGGTTTCCTTCCTGGACTTGACTGGGGACTCCATCTTCATGTCTTCCATGGCCGGGAGCGTCTCGGCAATCTTTTCAATTGCGTCTTCCAACGCGTCGATGGCCTCGACTGAGTCTTCAATCCGTGATCTACGCGATGTGACCTGTTCGACAAACGAGTCGGGCGACTTGTTCTCATTCTCGAACGACAACATTCTTCCTGGGGTCCTCGAGGTAATCTTCTCGACAAATGAGTCTTCGGAAGTGTTGACAGTCGGAGCTGGTGTTTCTTCTACAGGCTTATGGATATCTGGGTTGAATTTGGGTGTCTTTGGAGCATCAACCAGAGTGTGCTGCGGTGTGGACTCCGAGTCGAGGGCAGCGTACTCTTCAATTGGCGCGTCAATTCGCTCTGGCGAGAGTTCGTCGTGGGTAGTAGCGTTCGCCTCGACCGTCTCCTTCTTTGTCTGTCTACCCTTCTTCTTGCCTTGAGCCTTCTTGATTGACACACCCGACTCGTCCGCAAAAGGATCTTCGTGGCTCGGCGGGTTAGTGTCGGTAGTGATGTCTTTCAACGGCGGCCGACTCAAGTCCTCCTCGTTGGCGTTGCTGTCAGGAGAAATGTGGAAGGCGTCCGCGTCGGCATCCTCGTGGATGAGTTGGAATTGCGGATCTTCTTGAACCTGAGCTCGTAAAGCTGCACGAGTCACGCGCATGATGAAGGTTCGGTTTAATAGGTTGTGCACGGAGGAAAAGTTGCAGTGAGCTAAGTGCCGAGTTCTGATGATGATACTGAAAGTTGAGTCCTGTCTTACTCTGAGGATCGAGGGATGAACATCTGTGACGCGCTTTGTTTGGAAGGGCGCGCCCCAGCAACGGGGGTGGAGCCGCTGCTTTAACCGAGATAACGTACACTAAGCCGTTCATGGGACTCTCCTCAGCCTTGCCTCACAGCCTCGCTTCAACACTTCACTTCGCCGTACTCGAAAAGATCAAAACGATATAATTTGGTTGTGAACTGTTGGGTTCCAGCAACAGCCTTCGAACTGGGATGCTGCCTCTATGTGCGCGTGTGTAGTGTATATTGTGCGAACAAGATGGAGTTTTTATTCTTCTCCTGGAGTCTGCGCAAATTCTCGATTGCACGATGTCTATCCCTGATGCGCACTTGCATCGCACGACATGGTCATAGTAAAAGAAGTTAAATCGTGCCCGTTCCCCTCTCCCTCTCCGTCAATGACATGTCTGCTGCCATCTCCTCTTCTACTGAATCATTTGAGCGGCTGCTCTAACTCCACGACGCGCTCCGGCTTAGGCAAGCCCCAGATGTCTCGGACCTCATCAAGCCACTGTTGTATCTCAACAATGTCTCCCCCGACTCTCTTGCCGTCCACAAGTTGCCCGTGCACACGGACCTTGCCTTGCCCAACTTCTAAAGCGTCCTGGTCAGACCACTTGGGCACGTGGAGCCAACTATGTCCAGGATCACATATGTATCGTTCCAACTTGTTAGCCTTCAGCTTCTCAACGCAGTCCCCGGTAAACTGCGTGTCTGGGCAGTATCGACACACATAGATATCGCTGGCATACCACCAGTTGCGTCCGCAGAATCCGTCGCAGCTATACCCGAGAGGACCGTTGCGGTCAGTAGCACCCGTAGGTTTGTCACCATCTCCTCCTATGTCGCCTTCCACCGCAGATGCAATGCAGGTGTCGTTGCCGTCTCCCGGGGTTTCAAGCTCCTGCGGCTTAGCGCTGTCGGAATTGTTATCGGAGGCGCATTCCTGGTCGGGGGTCTTGAAAACGTCATCAGGCCCGAGCAGTGACCATGCACTCAACGCATTGAGGTCGTCACCCGTATGCATCAGGAGATTGGCGATGGTCTTGTACCCGAAAACGTCATTGTCCGGATCCCCATCGGACAGTATGACAAATGCGGCAATCATATCTTCCCTGAACAGCTTGCGCGCCTCCTCTACTTGATCTTGTAGGACGTAGTAAGATGCCAGGTAGGAGGTGGGTTGGAAGCCATTAAGCCATAATGTTGTGGGGCGGTTGACTCTCAGGAGTTGTTGGAAGTTCTTCTCTCGTTCTTCCACCGAGCTGTTCACGTCCTTGGCTTCGTGGAAGACCCGTTGCGCTACAAAACGTGCGGCCAACCCACGAGCCCTCCCTAGGTCGTAACGCGATGGGAGGTATAGTGACTGACAATCGTCCCAGCATCGGATCGCTTCTTGGATGCGTGACTTGTCTGCCGTGCCGCGGGCCAGACACACGCCTTGATACAGAAGGAGCGCGCCCTCGGTGATTGTTGCACCACTTCTTCTAACATCGGCAATCGTTGTTCGAATGGCTTCAGAAACTTGAGCGTTGAAAGTCTGGTCCGTCGAGCCGAGGAATATGATGATGTGAAGCGGCTCCAGTGAGAAATACACCATCTCGTTCTCCGCTAGATAACAGAGAAATGCCGGAAAAAGGTCCAGATTCGTTGGCGGTTCTTTCTGGTTGATCATCCGCACGAGCATGTTCCGGGCCTCTGCTTCTCCTTTTTCCGCATAGACGGCTTTGAGGAGGACACCGTGGGTAACGTGGTCCCGCGGTTCCAAGGCGAGCGCTTCCTCGTACAGTGCGAATGCGCGATCGAGGCATTTCAATGCTTCTTGCCATTCTGCCAGTCTCTTTACGTTGCGGACAAGGCCCTGTCGCTCATCGTCTCCTGCCTCGGACGTCTGGGCCGACGGCCTCAGGTGTTGAAGGACCGTTTCAAGTCTCTCGCATGCCAATGTTTGTAATTCCTTCTTCCTCAGCGGGTCATCTTCATTTTGACTCATCTCATCCACTGCAAGCGCCCATCCCTCATCGATCGTCCACCCACCACCAAGTTCTTTCGCTTTCTCATATTGTTGCTTTGCGGACGCAGGTTCATAGTTTTGAGAGAAAGTCTGCGCAATGCGCTCGTACCACAATGCGTCCAGGTTCGCGTCTTCGAGAGCCAAAGCCTGCTGTACCCATGCTGCAGCATCCAATACGTCCTCCTCGGTCGACCGTTCTGGCTCAGGAACGATTGCTGGCTCAGATGTACCGTTGACGGCGTCTTGACCATCTATCGTGGCGCTCAAAAACACCTCTTGTGGTTCCTGATCCTCTTTCGAGTTTTGCTGCACGTTGGTTAGCATGTCAAAAGGTGCTTGTGTCAGCGTCGAGGCCTACCAGTCCCAAATACTTGTAAATCCACATATATGGTTCATTCGCCCACCACGTACGATCCCGAAGCCAGCGTCTTGCCACCATCAAAGTAATGGGCTTGAAAACACCTCCTTTGTCCTCAGCAGGTGGTATGTGGTCCCTCACCCATCGTCGCTCTCTCGGTTGGAGAGCGGCAACCGTATCACTGTCTGTCAGCCAGTTTTGAATGATGACTGCTTTTTCGGGCTCTAACCAGTCCCAGGACACTTCGTTCTGTGCGCCCCAGAACTTTTCGATACCCTGCACATCGCTCAGGAGGTCTACAAGACTTTTCGCGATATTCCTTCGCTGCGTAGTTTCCAGCTCAACTCTGTGCAATGATTCATAGACCTCCTTGAGATGCAAGGGCAGTTCCCGCAGTGCATACGGAACCAGACAATCCGTCTTCTCGTGGGGCTCGTCATTTAAAAGTCTCAGCAGTTGCTCTGCAATATGGCAGTGTGCCTGAACCCTATCGGTCCGAATCGTGCCCTTGCTGTCGTTGTTGGACTTGGTGAGGAAATCGAACTTGCCAATTCCGACGCGCTCAGTCAGGTCCCAGAAGAATTGCTGCACGGAGCGCGGGTCTGCCTGGTTAATGGAAATAGTCATGGTGATTTTAGCATTGTCTAGGTCGGGAGCGGATTCGTTCCCCCAGCTGGAGCTCTCCTGGAGTGAGAATAGTCGGGCAATCTCGGGTTCCACCAACACTTGATCCCCTTCGACCTTGAGAACTTTCGCATATTTCTTTGTGAGCTTTCTCACAAACGGCTGCAGCGAGGACTTGCCCGAGTTCAAAAATACGGTGGCCCTCAGTTCATCAGTTGTCAGAGGTTCGAATCCGAAGACACACCAGTGGAGCAGCTCGCTCAACTCGGCGATCTCGTGGGCGTTGAGAGTGGCGTTGAGGTCGCCGAGAACCTTCTTTGCTAATTTGCCTAAATCGTCAGCAGGGTCCTCTCGCAAGATAGTCTGTACATCATCCAGATATGCGTCGGAGTCCACGGCCTCCTTGATTCTTTCCAGCTTTTGTTGGACAATAGAGAAAGAACCCCTCGCAACATCTGGCAGATTTTCACGGACCTCCTGGAGGAGACGGAGCATTTCGGCATGTTGGCCCTGAAAAGCTTCAGTCGTTCTCAGTTCTTCCTCAATATACAACTTGATGTCGGACAAGTTGCGTCCCGCGATTTCTAGAGTTTCAAAAGGACTGTTTTCAAACACTTTAGGCGTGCCTGTGGCGATAATGCGCATATGTTGTCGAACTGCCCTGGCCGATGAGCGGGCTTCGTCCCGGATGGTCTTGATGTGTCTGAGAAATCTGACGCGGTTGTTCTCTGACAACTCGTCGAGCCCATCGAAGATCAGAACAAAGTTGCCCTCATCTTTCGTTTGGGAATATCTCGAGAAATGCAACTTGTCCCACCATAGCTTTTCGATGGGGTCTTTCTCTTTGCCAACCTCCGGGGGCTTAAATCCATCCTTCAGGGCAGCCATCTCTTTAGCATAAGGTTTGTACTGGCTGGCCAGTTGGAGGGCCATTGACTTGAGTGCCGACACTAACTCGTCCTTGTTTTTGGCTTTCGAGCCCTTCGCATCTCGTCCGGTGAATGTATGATAGGCAGTGGCGACATCTATAGTAGTCCTGCGCATATCTTCTTCGATACTTGCCAGCAGAGAGGATTTCCCAGTCTTTGCATCGCCAGACAAAAGAAGCAGGGGGATCGTGTCCGCGATCGGGCTCTTCCACTCCTTGTAGTCGTCGTCATCCAGCAACCACTGTCCGCATCCTGCAAGAAGACCATCTTTGATATTAAGCATTGATTTCCTTGCTTCTTCAGCAGACTCCCTTGTCATAGACAACATGGTTGCCATCTGCTCTACCCGCTCCGAGAGGATGACTTGCATCCTGCGGTCGGTCACATCTGCAACGACGATGTTCATGTTGCCTTCCAGGTTGCTGAGCTTTTCGGCATTCTCGTACTGAGCGTTGAGGACCTCGACCAGCTTGCCTTCGTTGCTGAGGACGTGTTGCAGGGTCACGGCTTCTGTAACATGGCTTTGCTTGTCGATCAGAGCTTTAAACTTGGTGAGCTCGGCTCTGACGCCACTGTCATCGTTGAGAAAGGTGACTTTCGCTCCGATCTTGATTTGATGAAAGACTCCACCCTCGATTATTTTGATCGACAATCCACAGATTCGGACCATTGACTAATGTTAGCTCAAAGGCCGGATCAGCCAGCTGCTTTTCCAGACAAAGGGGATGCTGGGACGGTTGTCTCGGCCGGCACCGCATCATTTTGAGAAGAACTGACCATCATAAGCTTGTGGGTGCCGTCTCTAAGTTCGGGGTCCAGCGTCGCATAATTTCCATAAATCTTGAATAGGACAAGAAAATGGGAAATCTCTTCAAAAAGGCTGCCCACACCCTCATAGACGCTGGCAATCTTTCCCGGGACGTCGATCAAGAACGAGATTGCATTGAAGCATAACGTTGCGGGTCCGAACACGATCGATGCCCCCTCCGCGGCGAGACCACCCAGCAATTGAATGCAGCTGAGTACCTGGGCAATAGTAGCCCGAATCTTCGCTTTGGCTCTGACGCCCGAGTCTGTACCACTATCCTCTGGAGGTCGATATTTTCGGTCGAGCTCTGCAAGGACATCTTCCAAGCGCTTTTCTCGGTCCGCCCTTAAGCTACGTCTAGTCAACTGGCTGAACTCGATTTCGGCTTCCTGCCACATCGACTTCAACTCCATTTCCGCCGGTGACAAGGCAGCCGCGGTCTGGAGCTGTCGCGGAGCCGCCATGGTGTTCGCTCTAAGATCTTTGTTCCTATGTCTTGTCTGGAGAATCGAAGGAGAAAGTCGCCAGTAGGGCGAGGCCGACAGATTTGGAAACAGGGTGACCGGCCATGGCAATCTGAGGCTGAGAATGGAAGCTCTTCTAGGCCTCAGATTTAGTGCAGCTGCGTGGCATGCTGTTCTCCTAGCTTGTTACAGCTTAGATGGAAATATGCTTGTGCAACCAATAAACAGAATGTGAGAGACCTGAGCATCTCGCTTGATGATGTGCTTGGCCGGGCCAGAGGCCAGGTCACCAACCGCTTGGGGGAAGGGGGGCCAAACCCCACAGCAACCATGCGCAGGCAGGCCCAAAGAAGAGCAGCGGCCGCCGCGTCGGACGTTTGTTGGAACAGCCCTGGGATGCGATGGGATGACGTGGCGCAAGGGACGGGAACAGCCTGCGAAGAGCAGCCTCCATCACAAGTAGTTGCAAGGGGACCGGGGCCCAATGGACTGGAAAGACGACAGTTTCGGGCCGTTGAACGCGAGCACAAATGCGAGGCTTATTTCAACGGCTAGATGGGCGGCGACGGTGACGCCGAGCGTTCAGGCCGGGGGTGGTGGTGGTGATGGTGATAGGATGGCGGAAGAAGTAGTTGCTGGATTGAGAGGAGCATTTCTCACGGTGTACCGAGTAGTGGGTGCGTGTTCGCGTGTCTTGGTTAGAGAACGTGATCAGCAACCCAGCCGCCACTTCCACTTCCACCTGCATTTCCACCCGAAGCATCCATCATTTTATTCGTCTCGGCCGACGACAACGATCTGCAAAGCCCATTCGCAGGAGTACCAGACAGTCAAGATCAAATGAGTCGCATACCGAACGAGAACGAAACCTTGATAAGATAGGACTCACTCGTACTTCAGCGATCGTTTTGCACCCAACGCCCAGCTGGAGGTCAGGTTGGGCTCATGGCTCGCGCACGAGCTGACACGGGGAATTTCCCCAAGGAGCCTCACTCGGTATCTCTGAAAGGTATGTTAGGGGCCCTCTATTATCCAGGCAATTACTTTTTGCTATTACAAGAGAGCTATATTATCGGCTTATGCTAATGAACTGAAACTGCAGTGCTAAGGTCAGTTGAGTCCGGTATCTTTCTCTTGGCTCTGGGTATTCAATTCCCGGTTTCCATTCTGTTAATACTCGCCCGTTCTGTAGGCTTTCACGACCGTCGCTTGCACAACAACATCCATTCCCTCGCGAGAATGATACCAAGATACCTCATACAGCCTCCCTCGCATATCCCGCCCAGGCTGTTGACCAAGAATTCATCTTGTCGAGCAACCTGAGCTTGCCCCCATCGTTCGGATCTGCTCATGTCGGCGAAACTTTCTCCTGTGCGCTATGTGCCAACAACGAACTTCAGCCCGGACAGACTTTTAAAACGATCTCCGGAACCAGGATTCTTGCAGAGATGCAGACACCGTCTCAGGCGTTACCTTTGGAGCTCCATGCCGCCGAGGACATAGACGAGGAGGACAAAAACGGACCCGGTAGTGCCTTGCAGAGAATTATCCGATTCGACCTAAAGGAAGAAGGCAACCATGTCCTGGCCGTGAATGTAAGCTACACGGAAACCACAGGCGACGGTCAAGCAACAAGCGGCAGAGTGCGATCATTCCGCAAGTTGTACCAGTTCTTGGCTCAGCCATGCTTAAGCGTCCGGACAAAAGCCACGGAGCTGGAGACTGCCGAGCTCACCGATAAGACACAAGGCCCACATGTCAGGAAGGCGTTGCTCCGGTATGTCTTGGAGGCCCAGCTGGAGAACGTGTCCGACTCGGTGATCATTTTGGAGGAGACAAGGCTCCAATCGAGGCTGCCCTTTGGGTCGACTTCGCTCAATTGGGATGCTGAGGAGAATATTGAAGATGGTGGAGAGCGTCCTTTGCTAAAGCCGCGCGATGTGATCCAAGTCGCCTTCCTTGTTGAGCAAAAAGAAGGCGTCTCAGACGGTCTGGAAGATGTGAAGAACAATTTGAGACGAGACGGAAGAACAGTTCTGGGCCAGCTCGCTATTCAGTGGCGCACCACGATGGGGGAACGAGGCTCCCTAAGCACGGGCAATCTCTTGACTCGACGAAGAACAGCCTAGGAGCCTGCCATCGTTGGTCGTTTTGCAAGGTCGCCAGTGTGCATTGCGGTCATGATGCGCCAAAGCTGGTGGAGCTCACGGGGCATGCATGCCCAGACCGTTCAGCTTGCCGGTCAACACACTCATTCTCGACTTCTTGCGGGGCATCGTCGGAAGATCCGGAAGCTTTTCTTCTTGCCTGAACAAACCTTCTTCGAGCTTGGCTGGCTTTCGTGTGATGATGGTATGATAATCACGTCCTTTTGCCGCCGGGCCTAGGTCAGGCCGCTCCGAGCTTGAGGGCACGGAAACTATGCGCCACTGATGCTGGGATGTGTCTGAGAGAATATCCGTCCGCATCGGACCCGAGGTCGAGAGGGGTGAAAAGCTTCTGCGATTGAAGCCAATGCTTGGGAGGCTGGACCGAAGTCCCGCCCGGCCGCGTTTTGCCATGATGATGGCGTCGAAGAGCGCAATGGATGGCTTGGTCGACTTCTCTTCGCGATCCATGATGAACTCATTCCAGGCTTGTGTTTGCTGTAGCACCTCCATGTATGCAGCGTGGTCGGGAGGCAGGCTCTTGATAAAAGCACCGTTGTCAAAGGTGAAAACCGATCCCTGCTTTCTTTTCTGTGCAGTCGCAGGCTGCATGAATCTCCGATAGGTGTAAAACAGGCTGGCCATGCACCGCACGAAAGCGGCGCGGACCTGATCGGGGTAAAAAGCCGCGGAGCAGACGACGGAGATCTGGTCAGCACAACGGTCATGGATGACGAACCCACAGCCCAAGCACCTGTAAAACCCGTCTTGAGCCTTCTCGTCGCAGAGGACGCAAGTGGAAGGACCATCAGCGGCTCTCCAATGTAGGCAGTGGCCTTCGGACCAATATGTGCCCTCGCCATTCCGTGCAGGCTGCGCACTCAATCCTGGCATGATTGTAGACGCCGCCAGAGTTGACTGAGCATACGTAGACGGCGCGTACATGGATCCATTTCGGTTGTCTGAAAGTGTAGTACTCGCAGAGGGACTCGCAGCATGTTTCACAAACGGGATGCTGGCCTTACGAAGCATATGCGTAGACCCAGAGAAGCTCCGTTTTGAGAGTGAGTCAAAGTGTCCGGATTTCTTCTCCTTCAGGGAGGTCTGAAGAGCATATCCCGAGTCAGTGCGTGGTGACGCAGAAGCAGGCGTCATAGGGAAGCTGCTAGTGATGGGAGATTGACCATCCGAGTCTGTAGCCATGGAATGCCGCGCAGTTGACGATGTTCTCGGTCGATCGGCGCTTTTCCCCCTTGTCGGGGTTGAAGCCAGGAACACGTTGAGCAATGGGGCTCGGCGAATGGTATCTGTAGCTGCCTGCGGACCGAACATAGTCGAGCTTAAACTGGCCAGTTTGTCTAGGTTCGTTGATTTGGCGACGGCAGTGAAGCATGAGTCGATTTCCGCAGAAAAGGCATCGCATGGGTACGTCTCTGTAGCATAGGCGGGTGGCCCAGGCGACACACCGAAGCTTTGGTGGAGTGGCGCGGCTTGGTATAGTAGGGACATGAGTTTCCGACGTTGCTGCTTCGGCAGGAACGGTGGCGGTGCAGTACTGTGCAATTCGTTTTTATCCAAGTCAACCAATACATAGTCCTCGTCGGGGACATCGTACTTCTCGTATCTGCGATCAATGCCACAGATGTACGGACACGGGGCATCCAACGCCTGCACCAGTCGCGACGGCAGCACTGGAATAAAGACACCCGTCCACTCCAGAGGCCAGATAAGTTCCAAAATGGCTTTGCTCACTAGCTGCAGCATCGCAACTTGGGATGAAAGCAGAATGATCCTTGACTCCGCCAAGACGTATTCAAGAAGAAGGACGATGTTGGAAATGGTAAGAGTCCTGAAGAGGGGGTATAAGTCGGTGGTACGACTGCCTGGGAGTTCATTTGCGCCCTCTTTCTTCGCATAAAGTTGGAGTTCCCTGATCGAGGTCTGCACTTGGGTTTTGGACGAGACGGGGCCTGGTGCCTCGAGACAAAGTGTGGCAACATATCTCTCAAGAGGAAGCCACATCCCAACTTTAGGAGAACTGGCTGGCACTCGCAATACTCCTCCATCCGTCATTGGAACGATAACCGCCCGAAGCCATTGCCGCCAGAAGTTTGCTAGAGTTCCGTCGCTCCCCATGATGCCGTAAGCTCTTGGAACCCAGTACTTGGTCTCAGCGGTCATGAGCCCCTGAATGTCTGATTCTGAATTCTGTCGTAGTGGTCGCAGCATATCAGACATGACGGCAATCTTCTCTTCAACGGCGCTGATTTCCTCTTCTAAGACTTCTCTTTCTTGAGAATCTTGGGATACTTGAGGCAGTTGTGTAAGCAACCTGGACAGCTTGGTGCTTTCTAATGCTAGCCTCTCCACGAGTGACGCTGCCAATTCTCGCTCCTCCTCGGACATGTGATCTTTCCGCCACTCGTCGCACTTCATGTCCAATGCAGCAGCGACGTCACGGCTTACGGGAAGCCATATGGTAACCGAAACTGCTGTCATCCTGGAATTATCTGCGGCCGTCATAGAGAATTCGTGCCAGGTTGATCTCGGTTTTCTATCGGATGAGACCACCTTGATATCGTTTGGGAAGGCGAACATCGGTACGTAGTCGGGGAATGGCCCTCTTTTCAGACCCTTTTCAGGGTTAGCAGAGCGGGGATATCTCTCAAGCAGGACGGGTTCAAATTTTCTCGTCAAAGGGTACTGTTCAGGTGAACTATGAAAAGCGTCGGGGTTGGGTATAACCGAATTGTAGCTGCTCATTCTCCGAGAGGTGCGGGTGGATGTTCGTCGGGCCATGGACAGTTGGCGTTTCGTGCTGGACATGTCCTTGAATGACAAATGCCTGCGGATGCTTCCAAAATTTCGGTTAGGAAGAGAAAGCGGTTCGTCCTGTGCGACAATCTTCTGCGTTCGAAGATTCGATTTTGAGCGGGCCGGTTTGGCTGTTTCGGCTGCGCTGAAGGTCAGGTCCAAGTAGAAGTCGTCGCGATTTGTGGCAAACTTCTTCATAGCTCTGTCGAAGTCTGCCTCCGATATAGCTGACGACATTCGAAGATCATGTGTAGCATCAACAGGACGGACTGTGAGACTGCTCCGGTTACTTCGGGATTTGGTGGCGCTGTCGAGACTCTGGATTGTACTCCTCGCCTCATCTGATAGTTGGGAGAGTCTCTGATACGAGTCATGCCTGGAGTGGCCAGCGGAGCCTCGAGGTGATTGCATGATCGAGGATTGGTCATTTTCGGGAGTGGCCTCTTCTTTGATTGTCGACTCGACGCCATTCTGTTCGACAAGATCATGAGACCACCGTTGCTGTGAGAAAGCGTCCACGAGTTGTTGACTATCCAGACCCGCGATCCAAAAGTAATCCGCAAGTGGTCGAGAAGAGTCCGAAGGTTCTGTTGTTGGTGGCATGTTCGTGGCGAGAGTCTGCGGTCAAGGAGGTAGCCTTTGAGTGATAATTTTAATGTCCCTCAGCCTTGTCTGTTCGCGCAATGAGGAAACCGGGATCACCCAATACCGGTCGCAAGATCAACACGGCAGAATGTGAGAATCTATGGCTTGGTGGACATGGCGGAGCTTTGGGTCGGGAAATTCTCGATGATCATTTTTTTACCAGGTGGCATGGCCGCAAGGGCATTCTTCACCCTAGCCAACGACTGCCCGTGCCCCGTTCTCAGGGAGAATTGTCAGATGTGGCTGCCTCGATCTTCACCACAGAAGTGAATGTCGTCCAGCCGCCGGCGGCCATAAAACGTGGAGGGACAGATACGAGGGAGGCTTGAAGATGCTGGCTGCAGGTGAATTTTGGCCGGGGACAGGGATAGGATGCCGACTAAGGTCTGGAGATAAAGAGCGTGCAGGGTTCGCTTGGAGCTGGCGCCGAGACGCCAAACCTATCGTGAGCGGTGGGTGCGTGATGGGATTCGTGAGGAGGAACACTGGCGCCACAATACGGGCGATCTGATCGATGCTCTGCAGCTGTCAGGGATGATTCTGGACCTCCACGATGCATTCGCATTAGACTACTGCTTAGACAGGAGTGAAGAAAGGGGAAGCGCTGAGAGAGAAAGATTGGATAGTCACCGGAGAGCCTCGTCCAAGCAACTGGCTGTCTACACAGGAACTACACAACACTACAGCCATAGCTTAACAGATGAAATTCGCGCCGGCTTCTGCACGTCTGCAAATAATACCGTGCAGCATCGTATCTCATCGCAGTTTTCTGGGGATGCTCGAGCAGCGGGTCTGAGCCACGTCAATTAGGCTTTTGGCTAGACTCAAGCCAGCCGCGCCTCTATCCAGCAAAAGGAAAACGCCTGCGGTGTCTAAACTGGCACCAACTTAGGCGGTTTCATGTCTCGGTTGGCCTGGATGCCCCTGAAACTCACCTCCCCCTCCTCACCGCAAAGGAGGAGAGAATTGATGTGTACATCGGCAGAATGATCATAAGCACTTTTGAGGGAAATGCAGTACAGCGACGTAATCGAGATTGCAATGTTGATGTGGATTTTCATTCGGTCGCTAGGTCCTGCAGGACGATTCATTCCGATACAGACTTCTTTGCATGCTGTGTATGCAGTGAAACCACAATGGTTGACACGCTGCAGCTGCAGGTACACGAATCCGGCCAACTGCCCTCGTGCAGAAGTTTCGGCGTCCTTGAGTGATCCGTATCCACGAATCCGTCTCGTCCTGACTCGACTACAAGGCCTCCATTGGCCCCATGGCTTCCGGCGTCCACAATGCTCGAGCTACACAAGTACACTTGATGCTTCTTTCTCTGTAGGGCTTTTGAAGTCCACAGTAGGTAAATTCACGTCTCGCTTCCACAATCTTTGAACCTCCCGAAACCCTTCATCGAATTCCCGACCCAATGTCGACTGCAACCACTTTGGGTCTGCGGCCCGACCTTGCTCTCACCATCCCTCTACTCTCGTCATCTCTAACCGTTTTCTATGCCGTGATGGAAGGCACAGTGTTCTACAGCTTTCAGCAATCCGCAAAGACGGACATCGCAGCGACTGCCAAAGTCATCCGCTCCTGGTGGACAGCCTTCCTCCCTCCTGGCCTCAGCCTAATCTTCGCAGTCACGATTCCCGGTGTCGCTGGCGGAACCTACGCTCTCCGATATTTTCCACGAGGCAGTTTGGAATGGAATTTGTGCCTGGCGGGCGCGACTTTCACTCTGGGCCATTTCGCCTTCGGCCCAACGATTGCACAAGTTATCAAGAATATATGCGATGAAGAAGTTGAGAAACAAGGGAAGACAATGGTCTATGTCCAAAAATGGCTGAATGTGCATTTGTGGAGGGTTCTGCTGGCCGATCTGCCTGCTCTCATCTGCTTCTCATATGTTGCCTTTAGAGGTCGATAATAATGTATGGCAGAACATGACTGCTGCAAATGCAAAAAGAGACCCCAAACGACTGTGGAAGTCTCCCGTGCCAGGCCTGTTCGCCGAAACCAATCCACTTCGCTGCCGTCAACCCAACCAAAGTCCAGGTATGTCCACAGGTGGTATCCAGACTCACTCCAAGCAGCACCATACCCCCCCGAAACCCGACCAGGTCGTCTACTTGCCACTCACGAATTGCTGCTTGGTCAGACCAATCGCACCCAAATCCAATTTTGCGTAAGCCGGTCGCTTCTTGGTAGCCTTGCGGACGACTTCCATCCTCAAGGTAACAGTCTTGGGCTCTACTCCCTGCTGGCGCTCCCCGGCTTCGTGGTCTTTAGCGTTGGCTCTCCAATTGGTGACCCTTCTCCCTCCCCGACCGTATCCTCCATACCCCATGGCTCGCTTGATTTCTTGCTCCTTCTTTCTCTGCTCCCAGAGCTGCTTCTTCTCTTCAAAACGCTCAGCTTTCTTGATGTTGCAGAACTCATCGATCGCCCGATTGAATTCTGGAAGCTCCATGCGCAGGGTTCGGTACGCGCCGTGTGCCTTGAGTCTCTTCTCCCAGAAGCGGATGGCGACGTGCTCGGCGAGGAATTGCCTCATCTCAGCATCAGGAGGATTGAGAGACCAGAGGGCACGGACATCGTCGGAGTGGATCTGGACGCTAGCAATACGATTCATCTGATTGTTGGCTTCTGTGACAAGATGATCGCATCCGATGACACGAGCGCACGCGCGGAGAATAAAGAGGTAGGTGAATGGTTTGACTGTGGGGGTCTTGAGCGGCTCGAGTCCTCGGCCCTCGCATGAAGCCAACATCCAGTTGAGAATATCTTTCCAAACCCTGAAGTTCCCGCCGAGGACAGTCACGGTCTTCTTGGAGCCGATCGTAAGAATGTCGCAGGTCTTCATCTTGTTCAACGGTGGGAATTCGGCCTTCCATTTAGTGGAGAAGGTGGTTGCGACGTTTTTCGGAAACGCTTCGAAGAGGAGGGTCTTACTGGCCGAGTCGGACTCCTCATTCTCTTTGTACCAGAACGTGATGGTCTCGCCGGTCTTGAGACTACAATGACTGTCAGTGACTCTGAACCTAATACTAGGGATGACATGTGATGGAAGTGTTGACAGTATCGTCGAGAGAAAGAAAGATGTTTAGATGAGAAAGAGACGGCTTACTTCTTGAGACTGGTTGGAGAAGGAGAAGACAGTGATTGAGACATCCTCGCAGAGACTTGGAGCTTGGATTCGAACGGTCGATGTATGCAGGGGTGTTTCCTCTCTTGAGGGGCTCCTGATTTCTTGGATTAGATTGATCAACCAGAGCAGTCGAGCGGCAATGCAATCACTGGAGTTGATATATGGTGACCGTACGATCGAGAAGATCGGATCCAGCAAACAAAGGACAAGGCTACCAGCAGAGGATGAGGATCGAGGTTTTCAAGGTATCAGGATACTATCGAGGAGAGTATGCAGCCAAAGTCTTGTGTGCTGTGGGAGATACTTATACCCTCCAGACGAAAGTGAACGAGAGACTTTAGTGACAGTGACGAAACACTCAATTGCCCAAGGTCTGCAAACAGAAAGACCAAACATGAATGTGAGTGTTATGACCCAGGACAAGCAATGGAATGAATCGCGGGTCTATTGTATTGGACGAACTATGCAGGTGAAAATGGGGCTGAAGGTGAAGGTGAAATCACACGCTGAATGAAGCCACGGGGGTAATCATTAGTGACGAACGAGTGAGTAAGTGAGATACCAGCAATGCATTGTATTGTCACTGTCCTGTGCAGGATTTATCATGCGGATATCACTTGATGGACAATCAATCTGCAAACGTTCCTCAGGTGGGTTGGCTGGTATCATGATCAATTGTGAAGGGAGCAGACCTTAGGTGTGTGCTGCCGCGACATCAACAACGCTGAAATGTGAATATTTCCAGACTCCCCAGATTCCGGACAAGGAAAGGAGAGCCTACGACCATCAAGAGTCTCGGATCAGGCACGAAGGAAGCTAGACATCCAACTCCAACACGTTTATCATACAAGTGCATGGAAGCACGATGACTGGCTTGCTGGTCACAAGAATCAAGCAATCAAACCCGGCGTATACACAACGAACAAGGAATATGAACGAAGAACGAGGAACGAGGAACAAGGTACAATAGTATATCATCAGGTATCATTTCATATCATACATCGAGGCACTCTCTCTCTTCACAATCGCGTAATGCCTCGCCACAGCCTCTTCCGTAAGTCAATCCATCAATCAGATAGGCTAGCACACTCGCTCGGGGTCTGGATACATCAAATATGAAAAAGGGGATGAGGTCAAAGGTCATAAACAGTATTAACCACGGAACATTGGTTGGTATCAATCGACGCTCAGCTCTAGGACTTCGAATTCAGGCTCGTTGGCTTCAACTTCGGCAACCCAGCCGCGTTGGATGCTGGCGGCTTCTTCACTGCCGGCCCGGTACTCTTGGTGGGTGGTGGCTTTGGTATGGGTTTCGCTTTCGTAGCAGGCATGGTTACAGGCTTCTGGGCGGAGGGTTTTGAGGTCGCTGTCGTTGTCGCTGTCGCTTTCGCGGGCTTCTTGATCGGCGCAAGTGGCTTTGGCGGGCCATTACTCGCTGTCGATTTGGGCGGGGGCTTCGGGGCCGATGCCGATGCTGACTTCGCAGGACTTGTTTTAGGAACAGCTGGTGACGACGCGCCTTTCTTCGCGGCTGGGGTTATTGAAGATACGGCTCCCGCGGGTCCCGGTTTCTTGGTCGACGGTGCCGGTACACCATTTTGCTTCTGGACCGCGGTCTTCTGAGCGGCGCTCGTTGTTTTCGGCACCGACTTCTGCACCTTCCCCTGCGCCACCTTTGGGGCGTCTTGCTTCGCGGCGCCGGAGTGCTTTTTCTTCGGCGGCAACTTCGGCGGCGGCCGCTGCTGGGACGAGGTGGAGGAGGGATTGGACCTTTGCGAGGCCACGGCCGTGGTTGCATTGCTGGACAGCGTCACCACCGTGCCCTTTCTGGTATTCTCCTCCTTCTTGACCTCGTCCCAGAAGTTTCCTTTCGAGGCGAGATTTTTGCTCGTCAGCGGGGTCTTTGCTGCCGGGGCGGAAGCTATTCTCTTGACCTCTGCGTCTCTCAGTTCCTGCCAGAATGTGCCCTTCCCTTTGCTGGTTTTCGAGGTCGGGCCTGATATGACGGAGCCACGACGGCTTTCTTCCTCGGCAATAAGTTGGTTGTAGAAATCACCTTTGTTGGCTTTCACCGTTGTTGTTCCTGTTGTTGCCGACGACGACCTGCTTGAGATGGGTCTCACAAATCCCATCCCCGCCGGAGGACTGATGTTGGGGTGCTGCCTTTTCGCCTCCTCTTGAGCCATCTGCTGCATGAAGCTCTGCTGTTTATCCGTAATGGTGTCTTGTACCATTTGCTGCGGGTCCGACAGGAACGCTTGCATGAAGTCGGCGCGGTTGAGCAAGGTCTGCGCCTGGGGCGAGGTGATGAGCTTCTGCACCGCCATTGCCCCGGCCTTGAACGTCTCCTCCTGCTTGCCCGGTTGGAAGAAATCGTCCAGGGTCAGTCCTCCTAACGACGAGCCGGCCGATTTTACACCTTTCCCAGCCTGCGCTCCTGCTGCGCGGAGATCTTGTGTCCCCGCCTGGAGCGCCTGTTTGTTGATACTCTTCCAGAAACGTTGCGGAAGGTCGCCGTAGAAGATATACAAAATCATGGCGAGGATGCCCATAGGAGCGAAGATCTGGAGAAACTCGTACCAATGGCTCGCGCGGATCGGGACCTCCATATGTCCACATCCTCGCAGGATCTTGCCAGACTTGTACCTCGTGCCGCCATAGTCAGCAGGCAGCTTGCCGGTCCGGTAATATTCTTCAATCATGACGTCCTTCTCTCGCCAGCGGGCCCGGAGCCACAATTCAAACGCCCTTTCGTCGTGCAACGGGATATCCTTGACTGCAAACCGGCGGAAGTGCATGTGGACTGACTTGGGAGGCCGACCTTCCATGTACCCAGCCTTCAGGGTGAAGATGTCCTGGGCATACTGGCCGCGAGGCACGCCCGCGTAGACCACCGTCACATCGTAGACGTAATCGACCGAGCCCTTGAGTTCGTCCAGGCAGAAGTGGAGGCCCGTGCTCCGGGGGAGCAAGGTGTGCTTGCAATCGGAGATGTTGTTCTTCTTCGCCCATGCCGCGCTTTTCTCGCGCGTACTGGGTGCTAGATTGGTCCCTTCAGGAAACAGAAGCAGCCACATCGGGTCGGTCGGCTTGTTGAGCCTCTGCAAGGATCGAGCCATATTGGGTTTGTCTTCTTCCCAGTTGCGCTTCAGAAAGATGAACTGGTTCAGCTGCATGCCCCAGCCGAGGATGGGGATCTTCCGCAATGACTCCTTGAGGATGATGTACAGCCGGCCGTGCATGCCGTTGCAATATGCAATCCACCAAAGATACAGCCAATCGGTGTAGATCTGATGGTTCGCCATGAGAACGAGCCGCTCCGGGAAATCCAAGATCAGATTCCCATCCGTCGATTTCAGGAGTTGACCTCGGACTGACTCGTTGCCGGACACGACCACCTTGGTGGGCGCGAACGTCTGGGTCAAGGTCATGGTCAGCAGCCCGAAGGACTGCTTGGTAAACGCGATCCATGCGTTGTACCAGTCTTCGTTGATGGATTTCAGTGGAGACCCGAGAAATTGGGAGATGTTGATAGCCAGAGCTCCGGAAAGGAAGTACGTTGCCAGTCCCAGAGCTCGGGACGCGACAGAGTATTCGCCCTTTGCAAGAGGCACACGGTCAGGCCGCTGGGGCCTGGACTCCAGCGAGAAGCCTGCCGCCGGCTCGAGGGCGGGTGTCTTAGACGGGGCCATGTTTGTGCTTCGGTGCTGCTATGGCAGAGGTTGGATCTGGTCCGCCATGGTCGTCGCGTGCTTCTCACAGCAGCCACATCAACAGAATGGAATTCATTTCATAGAAGGCTGGCGGGCGCCACTCTGACGTACTACAGTACAGGGTCTATGTCTTAACGGCGATCAGCCCAAAGTAGCCCGCCTCTGAGGGGCCTCGCCCCGTCGAGCATTCCTCTTCCACGCCTCGGCAGAGCAGAGCCGTGAACTGCGGCATCGATTTGTGGCGTTCGTCTGGTCGACTTTTCGGTCGCGCTCGTCAGTAATGGTACGAGGTATGGGAAAGGAGACCGATGATGGGCGAATGGAGAGAATGCCCGCTCCAGTTATTCTTGCCCGATCACGCATATTGGGCGATTCCAGCTGTCAATGAGGGGCAGATGGAGCACATACCCCGGTCAGGGCGGTCCAGATCGTACGCCTCGACAGGGTTATGGTGGTTGCAAGCTGCGATAAACAGGATTTCTCCCTTGTGGCGGTGCTGGGTGTGAGACCCCAGGGACCCCGTATGACGTGCACAGATCGAGTCCTTGACCGTCCATATCATTCTTCGTTAATCGTTGCCCATCCCTGGCATCGATCGAGAAGGAGCTCTAAAAAGCTAGAAAAAGTGCCCCCTTCTTCGACATTGGAATCCCCTGTCCCCGTTTCTTAAAAAACGTCCGCAGCCCAGTCCCATCTGCGCCCTCGATTAGGTGCAGATTCCGTCATTTGTCCCAATGCCTAACGTATCGTTTGATATCTTCTTCGACAAAGACTTCATCAACATCACCGCTACTCGAGGACAGACCGCTCCCAAGGCCAAACCCGAGTGGAAAGTTCGATCTGCTCCCAAGCTTCCCCCGAAGCCGGTGCCCGAAGATCACAGCGGTCAACCCAGACCCCCACCACGACAGAAGTTAACTACCCTTCGCCAACCGCAGAAGCCGCATCAACCATCAACTGGTGCTGATAAGGCCACCGACACCGCGAGCGATACTGCTTCCCAGGCAGGAGGCGAGGGCAAGCGAAAGCCTGCGAAGCTCGGTCCCAAGAAGTCGGCCACGCCGGCGTAAAGATGGCGACTCAGTGGGTTCTGGGCAAGGTCTCCGAGGCCCTTGCCCCTACCGTGTCTAGCACGGTGTCGACCGCTGGATCATTTGCAGGTGGTGCAGTCAATGCACTGGGGAATAGCATCAATGGGATCGGCGAGACCATCAACGGGTCCATCCGACGATACGGTGATGGAGTGAAGGACTATGGAAATGGACTCATGGATTGGACGTCAGCAGATAGCACGAGGGCAGCGACGGCGAGCAACCCATTAGGGTTGAGTGCAGGCAAGACAGGCGGCAAGCGACAGGTGACAGGCGGAGGGATATATCGAGCACCACCGACGACGTCCACGTCAGCCGCCTCCAGGACGTTGACGACGACAAGCAAAACAGCCGCGCCTCAAAAGAGGATCGAGGCCGGGACGCCCAAGAAAGCGTTGCCTGCTCCTGCGGGAGCGAAGCCAGCAAATGCGGTGAAGAAGGCTGTTCCTGCGTCGGGCGCCCCTCCTGTCAAAAAAGCCCCTACTGCTCCTCTCAAGCCCGTCCAAAATGCCGCGAAAGCAGTGGCACCCAACCCCGGCGCAATGAGAAAGAAGCCAACACAGGGTACCAACAAAGCCAATGGTGTTGCGAAACCGTCTGGCGCGGCTCCAGCGAAGAAACCGACGCCGGTCAAGCCAACGACGGCGAACAAGGCCAAGGGGCCAGGACCAAACGTCACGCGTGCTGCAAATCCATTAGGACTCAGCTGGTAATGGCGATGACGATGTATTTGGTAGTCTCCTTAGCAACTCGACTTGTCTTTATGATGGCGCGGGTGTGAATTTTCCCACATTTGTCAGAAAACCTGCAGGTTGTATGCTCTCGCTTGTCGCTGAGATAGTATTCTCGTATCGATATCAATATCTCCAGGAAAAAGCCTTTGCCGCATGCACGATCCATGTCCGTGTTTGTGGAAGAGCATTCGCTCCACGAGTCTCGCATATGGTGTAGTAATTGTAAACTGATTTATGATTGCTTGGGGCGTATTCGCGGAGATTGGCCTTGACTCCGGGGCAGCTTTCTCAACGCGAACTTCCCTACACATGCACGGTCCTTGTCATTACTGTATCTGTCTGGTTATGTCCTGGGACGCAGTGCTATCGTCTACTCGGTACTGGACTCGTACCTTCCCGCGTATCCCCAACCTTGACCTCCATCCACCCGAAGTTCATTGCCGAAGGAGATCTTCTCATCTCACGCCTTTCGCAGTACTCCTCTTTATCTTTCTTGTTCTCTTTCTGACGACACGGTCACGCCTGACGCCGACGCCCTTGTATCCATCCTCTTGAGGGCCCGAGCCAAGTAAGTAAATAGTCGAGGAAGCTTTGAAGCTGACAAACACATCGCGACACCGAGTGATCTTTATAACTTGCTGCATGCCAGCCTTCACCTCAAACATATAAAGCACCAATAATACCCTGAAAATTTTCAAAAGTTTGAGACCTGAGATTCGAGACCTGAGACTCACGACCTTGGGCTCTCCCAATTCCATCCATTACTCCATTTCATTCATTCCACTCGTGTTTGTGTGTCTACTGTAAGACGTCAACTCCCCACCGCCATCATGGTCGACATCGAACCCTTCACCATCTCGATCCCCGACTCTGACATCGCGGACCTCAAGACTCGCCTGTCCCTGGCCCGCTTTCCCAACGAACTCGACTCCGCGGCATGGGATTACGGCGCGCCCCTGGCCGACGTGCAACGCCTCACATCCTACTGGAAGGACAAGTTCGACTGGCGTCGCGCCGAGCAGAAACTCAACGCGCTGCCCAACTTCCGCACGACCATCACCGTGCAGGGCTTCGAACCGCTCAAGATCCACTTCCTGCACCGACGGTCCCACGTTGCGAATGCAGTGCCTCTACTCTTCGTGCACGGCTGGCCCGGCTCGTTCATCGAAGTGACCAAGATGCTAGACGAGCTGGCTCTCGCGTCGTCGTCGCGGCCGGAATCCACAGCAGGCTCCAAGACCACCGCGGCCGCCCTGGCCCCGGCATTCCACATCGTGGCCCCTAGCCTGCCGAACTTCGGCTTCAGCGAGGGCCCGACGCGCAAGGGCTTCGCCATCACGCAGTACGCCGAGGCGTGCCACAAGTTGATGCTCCAGCTCGGGTACTCCGAGTATGCCACCCAAGGCGGCGACTGGGGGTACTACATCACGCGGGCAATCTCGCTGCACTACCCAGCGCACTGCAAGGCGACGCACGTCAACTTCGACCAGGGCGAGGCGCCGTCGCTGCTCCGGCACCCGACGCTGGCCATCCAGCACGCCCTGACGCCGTACACGCCGGCGGAGAAGGCCGGGCTGCAGCGCACGACGTGGTTCCTGCGCGAGTCGTCGGGCTACCGCGCCCAGCAAGCCACCCGGCCCCAAACCTTGGGTTACGCCCTGCAGGACAGCCCCGTGGGCCTGTTGGCGTGGGTGTACGAGAAGCTGCACGACTGGAGCGACGCGTACCCCTGGACGGACGACGAGGTGTGCACGTGGGTGAGCATCTACTGGTTCAGCACCGCGGGGCCGGCCGCCTCGCTGCGCATCTACTACGAGTCGACGCACGAGTGGGACGACGCGGCCAGGCGCGTCACCCGCGACCGCACGAGGGAGTATATCGGCGGCGGGGTCAAGTTGGGCCTGACCCACGCGCCGCGCGAGGTGAGGGTCTTGCCGGCCACGTGGACGCGGACCCAGGGCGACGTCGTGTTCGAAAGGGGCCATGACAAAGGGGGGCATTTCTTTGCGTGGGAGAGACCGCACGATTTGATCGCCGATCTGAGGGACATGTTTGGAAAGAATGGCGGAGCGTATAATGTGGTGAAGGGGAAGGATGGGTATTAACTTCGGCGAGCATACCGTGGTGAAGGGAAGGACGGCTATAACGTGGTGAAGGGGAAGGACGGCTATAACGTGGTGAAGGGGAAGGACGGCTATAACGCGGTGAAGGAGAAGGATGTCTATTAAGTTCGGGCGAACGTGTGACGTGGTGAAGGACAAGAATGATGGCTATTCGTTTCGCTGAGACGTATAACGCAGTGAAGAGGAAAGCACGGCTCTTATTGTACCAGTCCCACTGAGTGAGTGAGTGAGTTTACATGGGCATGAGAAAATAATACTGTAGCTCGGTCAGTTTTCGCTTCTTCCTCAAAATGGTTTCGTCCATGTACAGCACAGTACAGTGCACGACCGTCTCTCACGTGCGAGGGAGGAGACATGGAAGCAATGACCTCGAACTCGAGCTCGATATCTCAGATGTGCCCGTACCGAGGACCGAGTACGAGTATGTATCCTCCATTCCATTCCCATCCCATCTGTCTATCTCGGACCGTATAGTTCTAGCACTCTCACGCCACATACTACTTCAGTACCCAGCGTACGAGGTACACGTTGAGAAACTGCAATGGTGTCATTTCATTCCTGGCTTTGCAGGCCCGATCTGGAGTGACTGAGAGTTTTCCCTTCTATGTACTGTAACTATACTGTGCTGTAGCTCATACGCAATGTATGCACGGCCGGTTTTCGCACCAAATATGCCTTTAATGAATTCTATCGCTGATCAAATCTTCATCCGTTCACTGTTCGTCATCATAATTTGCCGCCTCTCCTGTGTTCGACAGCCTCCCTCAGCACGCGAATCACCTCTCCCGGATCCTGGGCTCCAAACACCGCAGACCCGGCCACGATTACGTTGGCGCCCGCATCGGCCGCTTGGTCGATCGTCTTTTCCGATAGGCCGCCGTCGACCTCGATGTTCAGGTCCGGATACCGCTCGCGCACGGCCTTGACTTTGGGCAGTTCCGAGGCCATGAATTTCTGGCCGCCAAAGCCAGGGTGGACCGTCATGACGAGGACCATCTGTGTGTTAGATACCGTGTCAGACAATTTTAAACTAGTTACCCTTTGCCATGGTGGAGAGAGAAACCATGAGAAGTCCGGGCATAGGGAAAGTTGGTGTGCACATACATCGGGCCGTTCCTCTTTGTTCTCATTCTCTAGAATGTCCCACAGCACATCGACACTCGTCTCCGGCTTGATCGCAATGCCCGCTTGCATGCCCAGGTCATGTATATATTTTATCAATTTCTTGGGTGACGTGGGCGTCGTGGTCTCGTTATCTTCGGGTTTCGTGGCCGCGACCGACGAAACAGCGGCTTCATAGTGGAAACAGTAGAGATCACAGCCTGCGTCGCGGAACGTGGACGCCCATCTGTGTGGCTGTTGACGCCCCGTAGCATGTCAGAAGGACGGCTCGCCTTGGCTGGCCTGGACTGTATCCGACTCACCTCCGCGATCATCATGTGGCAATCAAACGTGCCTCTCCCGCCCGGATTCCTCGGCCGCTCAACATGCGGTCGGATCTTCGACACGACGGGCGGGCCGAACGTGATGTTGGGGACGAAATGGCCGTCCATCTGTGCGTTCAAGGGAACCGCAAATGTCAGCGATTTGTATAGCAAAAGCAGCGGTAGAACCAATGGGGGCGTGTGTGTCTGTGGAAGCGCCCCGTGCCTGTGCTTGTGCCTGTGCTTGTGCCCTTGCTCGTTCCTGTCCCCGTACTCTACTCCCCCTCCCCCTGGCTAGGAAGACCTACAATATCGACGTGAAGCCAATCGCAGCCTTGGCCCATTGTCTTTGCGCACTCATGGCCGAGTTGGGCAAAGTCGGCGCTCAGGATCGAGGGCGCTATGATCGCAGGAGGGCCCATCGTGGAGTCTGATTGAGATCTCAGGAAGAAATGTGGTGGTTCGGGGGTATGGTGGTGGTGCAGCTGCCGACGCGAAGTGCTGAAAGCGTATGGAGTGATGACAAAGGATTCTGAATGCCCGACGAAGAGAGAGTATCTTAGTCAGTAGGGATCTTCTCTTCAAGTCGATATCGAGCTCGCTGCTACACTACGTGTAGATGGACCGCGGCGAAGAACATTGGGAAATAATTGTTTGGGTAAGCGTCATTGGCTTAGCGAGGCCTGAAGGCCTGGTCCGGAGTAAGCTGCCCTGAACCCCGCCGAGGGGTAGTTAACTAGCCTAGGGAGCCTCGAGAACAGAGGGAGCGGGGGCAGCCGTTGTGTTTCTCGAAGAGGCAACATGCTTACGAACGCTGATTGAGCCTTAGACTTACACGATTACACCACACGCACTCCTCTACTTGCGAGAGTTTTTTCCAATAGGAATAGCAGGATTGGATCGAAGTAATGGCAATTTCAGTATACCTAAATAACTCCTCGAATCGTCCAAGAGAACTCCGAGCAGACCCCGCGTTGGACTGTGTGGTCTAATCGCTCAGCCAGATCTTGTACATGTGTGCCCTGTGTTGTACAGTATATCGGCCAGGAGGTCTCTCTGCGTTGGGACCATAAGTAGTAAACACGAATCCGCCCAATCTCAAAAAATTGTCCCAATCTTGAAGCGACTGTAATCTGACAACTGGAGACTCGAGGCTGGAAGACTGAAACCCAATAGCAAAACTGACGTCGCCAATAATGGCAGCATGACAAGGAGATTCGTCGCAAGGCTGTACGGCCAGCCACCATGCCGCTAAGGTGATCTAGTGCATGCATCGCGCACAGATCGGAGTGCTGCTACTGTGTCGACACTCTGGTGTGAGACGGAGTGGTCGGACAACGAAATGATTTGCAAACGCAGCACCAACGCCGGTGAGGACTTGACTTGCAGTGGCACTCGGTTGGACAAATGAGCTCTCGTACTCGCTGTTCAAGATGGATCGATCGTCAATGCCGATGCCAGAGCCACGAGCCGCAAGCGCCGAGTCGTCAAGCAGGCCGGGAATGACCATGCCGGAGGAGTCCTGTTCGAAAGAGATGTGATCGAGACTATCTGGAGGGCTGATGAAATCGTCCCAAGGGTGACGGTCGTCTTCCTCTTCCTCCTCTTCAGTCGCAAATTGATCTCCCGTTCCATTGATATAGACGCTGGCAGCGTGATGCCCCCCAAAGTGGCCGCGGGCTTGGGGGCTACCGTCCAAGCTTCCATCGCTCGAAAAGCGAGATAAGTCGGTGCGGGGAGACGACCAGGACGAATCAAATCTTGAAGTCCGGTCAGGAAGGTCAACGTCTGGGTTAGGCATACCTTGACGTCCTCCCTCACCTCCGTATGCTTCACGGTTCGATTCGTCCTTGAAGTACGTTAGTCGGCACATACAACTCTTGCATCCACATCCACACCCATGGTGGCCCCCACCAGAGCAGCAAGTAGTGGAAGGGATCTCATTGTTGGTGTGGTTCTTGTTTTTGATAGTATAGACAGGGTCTGTGGACGGTCGTGAAATGGAATCCGGTGTGTAGTCATTAAGCGTGGGTCGCGAGAATGGTTGGTGAGCCATGGTGGCAAAAATACGAGGTCGACCCCTGGAGTTTGTGGGGTGACATGCAGGGAATAGAAGGCCTTGGGTGCTTTTGTGACGCAGTATTGAGATGTCCGCCGTGTTAGTGTATTTGCTTTTGTATATAAGTGAATAAGCGACGCTCAGTGAAGAAGAGCTGGGAAGAAATTGAAAAGAAGATGAACTGGGGCTGGATGAAGGGGTATATGATAGAATCAAGGGAGGAGTCCTCCAAGACTGAAGAGTCAGGTGAGATGTGTCTGGGATCCGGCTTGCCTGGCAATGACGGAGATCAATGAACGAGCAGCGAACTCTTGCACGGAAGGACGAAAGGATACTCAGCCTCGACTGCTCTCTGGAGACGAGAAACGACGAGCTGAACGTGGGGGTTCCTGCACAAGCACGTCGTCCAGAAAGACCCGGCATGAATGGCACGTCTTAATGGGCAGTTTCGTAGTTCCGCGGCAAGGATCTCGTGGTCAATCCTGCGACTGGGTGGGATGGGTGCATGAATGATGGCTGTGTCGGGCGTCGACGCAGGATCAAAATGCAGTCCAGCCTGATAGTGGAGAGGAAGACGAACTCAATCACTCCAGATTCAGCGATTGACCATGGAGTGCTGCTTTCAAATGCTTAGAAACCATATCCCGTGACCACTCTCGCTCTGCAGATATTCGCAGGGCGCGACACGAGGGCCCATGAAAGGCAGATACAGAGCTTGTGAATGTCGTGTCCAAAACGCGGCTGGTGACGGTTATTGACATTGAATGGTACTGCACGTGGAAACGAGCTTGCATTGGCGGGCGTGCATGCATATGCATATGCGTTGGCTTCGAGTCGCGGGGAACGAGTTGAACGACAGAAGGAATATTGGCGTTGAAATGGCAGCTAGAGCGTCCCACAGTCATAGCGGTTGAGAGGAAGATACTGTCAGATGAAGCACATTATTCATCGTTGTTTGACGGTCTACATTTAAAACAAGGGCTAACCAAACAGAAGTTCCCACAGCCTGGCACAGATACGGCAAGGATTCCCATTTGCTAGCTTCCTACCGACCTTTCTGTCACCGGTTTCGACCAGAGATTGTCCGTCCGGGTAGTGAACTCCCCTCCTCTTCATACTCTCTCTTAACTTACAAGTCCCTCCTCAAAAAGCTACCGAGGCACATCATTTCTGGACACTTTACGAGGTACTGACATGTGGCCGTCCCCCATGTGTTTGCTCCTTGATATTAAATGTCGTACCCTATCAAGTAACTCAGCCCGGCCAATGGAGCCTGCGTGCCGTCTATGACTCCCACCCCTTGACCCGCTCTATGTCTAATTCCGATCTGTCGTGGAGTTACTACAAGAGCTCCTCGACTTTCAAGGCGCTCTCTCTTACTCCGATGTTCGTAGACACGGACATTTTATTAGAGTTGTTGTGTATGTGAGAGGTACGAGGTACATAGCCGCGTATAGCCGCGCTTTGATGGAATATTTTCCGTTTTTCGGCTGTACCTCGTGTCCGTTTTGTTGAAGCAGGTTGAAGTCATCAGAGTCCCTCACATCTGCATAAATTTTGTTGACCAAGTTTGTACTGTGTACGAGTACTTTGTACTCCGTGTACTATTTAGTTTCGTGTGTACGAGTTAGTAGCTGCGATTCAAAGGTTTCAATTGGTCTACTGTACGAGTACAGTGTCTCTCAAATTGTCATCACGAGGAAACGATTATCCCCCTGCCACCGCTTCCATGCGATTGCTTTTTCCGGCCCACTACTGCAGAGAGATCATGATTGGATGGCCCCTCCCCAGCCGAGGGTAAGAAACTTGACATTCACGAACATCGACCACGGAACGAGTGTCGATCATGGCCCTCGTCATGGTGCATTAGTCTGCCGCACCATAAGCGGATGATGACGATGGCTGGATGGCAAGAATCTCGGGCCTCGCCGGTACTGCAGAGTGATAGGTTCTGTAAGGTCAGAGAGGCAAGCCGCATCCATTTCGCCTTCGGTTAGGCTGACGGTGCTTTTGTTCAGCCGTGTTTCTAGAAAGACAGCCAGACCAGGTTGTGCCTGTGTCGTTAGGCGGTCAAGACGTCCTTCGCCTCTGTGGTTCGGGCTCTAAACAGCGAAAGCTCGGGCTATCCGAGCCACATTGATACAAAGCTCCGTGTCAAATTTCTCGTCGGACCACTCACTGCAATAGACCACTTACAAAGAACTGGGTAACTATATCCCATTCGTGTATACGGGGAGACATTTGAGTTTCTCCCAGCTGTCCAGTGAAGCTGGGAGTCGCCTCTACCTCCTCTCTGCTTTGGCTGTAGCCAGATAGTCATGATTCGTAAATCCATTCATGCAAGTTTCATCCCCCCGGTGTATATATGCCAATTTTCATGCCTCGTCGGAGATGGGTATCATACAATCCTATGTAGATCGCGTAAAGTCATGATTCAGTCAATCCTGACTCTCCAGGATGCCCTGAACAAAGTAAAAGGGACAGGTGGAGTACAGTCTTCAACCTACACCACCTCAGAGAAATATCTTTTGCTTGTATGTCTTCCAGGTGATCGTGGGTCAGGCGGTAAAGGTCCACTGTGGTGTACTACGTGTGGACGGAACACGGCATCAACTGGAGGCTGCCAATCATCCAGGCCTAACGGAAAGTACTCGTAGAGTTGGTCGACACTTTCCCCCTCGGCGCTGTACGGTAGACCTGATTTCGTAGGTAACAACTCTGGTCTTTGAGACATCGGTGGTAGTGAACCAGTCCCGTTCATCGTTGCCATCGAGCTGGGAACGCTTGTCATTGATACTTGGTGAGAATGCAGCCGAGGCCGTGGGCCTGCCGGGTTCGAGATGTGGCCAGGTGACGTGCTGGTGTTGCTGGTGTAAGTCCCGACAGGTCCTTTGTTTAGCAGGGAAGGTGAAGGATTGGAGGTGGGTGGTCGTGATGAGTGTCTTGAGCTCTGCTGTGGAGGATGAGGACTTCCTCCCTCGTCGTCACTCCCGAAATGCAAGCTCATCGGCCTACTTCCTTGAGCCATCTCCTGCGGAAATGTGAATGGAAAGGTGCCGGGCGTGCCTATTTCAGGTGTACCATCAGGGAACGCTGGAACAGCGGGACGACTCATTGAAGTCGAGTAAGGTGTGGCTAGGGGATCGTGGACGCCTTGCGAAACCCAGGCAGTGCCATCACTATCTCCTGGCTTCATATCAACATGGTCATACCCAACCACCATCTGCGGTAGTTCCTCCGAAGGAGTCTTGATCTTTGGTGCTGAAGTAACTTGTGGGACGGAAGTTGCACTGTTCGATGCTCGGGATGCTGATGGTAGGTGTTTTCTCGCCGTGGAACTGCTGCTCAGGGGCAAGTCCTTGCGAGCAGCAAAATTTCGTGGACTTCGACCTCGAACAATGACTGCTCCTGAATGTGCTTCGGCAATGGAAATCTTTCCGCCTGTGGACAATGAAGCCATGATCTTCAAGTGAAGGGTGAAATGTTGCTGCAACTCCTTCCGTCGTCCGTTGTTCGCAGTCGCTATTCTGAACTGGAGTCTCTTCCACTGGATGGGGAATGTCGTAAAGTCAGTGTCTAGCTCTTGTCCCGACATCTTATCCAACGGTATCGTCGGAGGCTCTCGTTCTACTTTGTCCTCGGGTTTCGGTGCCTCTCCGCTGGCGGGAGTCTTCCACGGAACAGAAATGATCTTGACAGAGTTTCCCTCTACGGATTCAGTGGCCGATACCGCTAATTCTAATTCGTAAATTGGAATTCTAGAGCCGTCATCGGTGAAGACATATCTGAGATTCCTTGGCAAGGTCACCGAGCCAGTGATCTGGAACAGATTGCGGCGGTAGCACGTCAACTCTGGCGGAGGTGGAGGAGTGTCGGCTGTAGCAGGCCACTGGGACTCGGCAAGGAAGAACATCCCATGTAATTGGGCACTGATATTGACCGATGAGCGCCGGAAGGAGTCATCGAGGAGGGTGAAATTGTATTGAGGCATGGAGAAACTGAGGTATTTGCTGTCGCGATCGATCGACGGACTGTCCGGGAGTCCCTCCGTAGGCACTTGGTCGAACTGAGCCATTGTGTTGTCGGCAAAGGGATCTTCGAACCCGGAGGAATAGCGCTTCAGCATCGCAGGATGCTGGAGACTGTTCGAAGGCGCAAACCCGAGCTCATCACCGCTGCAACGTGTTAGACAAGGCTTTGGCGGAAAGTTGTGCTGGGAGAGAGTATACCTCATATATGGTTCCGAGTCGAAGTTCGAGTACTGTTCTTGTAAATCCATAACTGACGGAACACTCATATAGTCCAGATTTTGCAGTCCTCCCGCTCCATACGAAGGCAGCGGGCTGGGAAAATAGGGCGTCGCGAGAGGGTCGTAGCCGTCCATAGTGGAGGCCATGTGTGAGGGCGGAGGCGGATGCGGAGTTGGAGGTTCGAGGAGCTGCGCAAGAGCTACGGAGAGGATATTGTTATTGAGAGCAGAGAATTCTCGTCTTCATTCTCGAGAGCAAGAGAAATTGCTCAAGAGCGCGCCACCGTCGAAGAGGACAGAAAATTGGAATATCGATGACCCGGGGGGTTGTTAATCAGCAATGGCGGGTTTAAGCAGCGAGCAGGTGAATACCCTGCTGAGACAGCGCAATGCTTCGGGGCGCACGAACAATGGAATGTTCGACCCCAAGAGGCGGGAAGGAGGGACCAGAGCAGGGACCAGTGCAGGGACGGGCGCGGTAGCCGGGGCCTGTATGCGCCCGCCTGTAGGAAGACAGAACGGTGCGTGGGTGTTCCGTAGCTTGGCGGACGGCCGACGACAAATAGCTCGAGGATTATGAGATGAGGCAAATTTCAGCAGTGAATGAGCTTAAATCTCGTGTTTGCGCGGCTTTCTTTCGAGATGCTCAAGCGACAGTGAGTCAAGGTTGACAATGTGGTGAGACAGATCAAAGAGGTGTATTCGAATAGATATGGTGACCAACTCCAGGGTCAGGTTAAGCGGTGCCGTGTCAGTCTGAGGGAGGAAGGCACACTGACCGGGGTATCAGGTAGCGAGGTTGGCGGTTGACCAAACAGCAGGTGAGGTTCCTGGTATCTCCCTGGTTCTGCGGCTGCTGTCCTGTTAGGCCGGTAGATAAGTACCGAGGACAGTACTGGGTAGTTGCTCGTGCCAGGCTGCGACAGGCTCCAAGGTTCGCTTGTTTGGTGGCTGGTCGGTAGAAGGCAAGGCGGTCTTCTAGAAGAAAACGGGGCCTGGAGCTTAGGGCCGCTAAGTTGAAATGGCAACTGTAGGTAAACGGTTAGAGGCGTGGAGACTCATTTCTTGTCGCCCATGCCTTTCCCCCGTCTTTCGCATTTCCAGTGTCGGACTTTTGCCCAACTTGACCAAGCGTCCACCGCGCCCATGGCGCTGCGAGTCGTCGGAATTACGAGCTGGAGGCCAAAGGAGGCCTGGTGGGAGCCCCTGATTCTGGTGCGGCCAAAGAACAAAGAAACTTGCCTCGCTGCTGGGCCCTCGCCCCTCGCCCCTTCCGATATTTTATTTCCACTCGTGCAATCGAATTGGCAGAGTCAATTCCTGGTGGACTGGAAGGCTCAGTGTCAGGTCCTAATCAGTCCATTCAGCCCGTGCCCACAAAAAGCGGGCCTGAACTCTGGCAACTGATACGATTCAGTCCATGCAGCAACCCCTCATGCACCGAAGCGTCATGGAAACTTGGAAGCATCCTTAGTCCTCGGATTAGCCAGATGCCTCCTAGCCAGAAAATCATACGCATGGTTCTTATGGGGACCACGATGCCGCCTCTCCAGTCAGAAACCCGTTTTGTCTAAAAGCACCCCTCTGGCCTGCTTCTCCCGCGCCTCATCGCTGATCATCACCGCACCTAAGAGCCTGACATGCATGAAAACAGCCTGCTCGTTCTGCTTGTCCCGCTTGCGCTTGCCTGTCGTGGATACAAGCTGACGGCACTTGGGTGGGCAACCCTAGGCGACGGTGAGAACGTAAAGGTGCAGCAGCATGGGCTACAGCTGATCTTAGCTTCTGACCACTGCCTTCAAATAGCAACTCTGTGCGACTTCGCGTCTGCCATGGCTAGCTATGGCGTCGTTGAGTGGCGCTTGCGGAAAGCCTCGCGTATTCTGTGAAACGCATCACAGGCACGGGTTCTTTGTTCGCAATCGAGGCACTGGAGGAGGTACTAGCCTAGTGGTCAGATCGCACTACGTAACCATAAAGATTCTATAGGTTTGCGCCGACGAGGGACAGCCCGGCGCTCATTCGAGAACCCATCGAAGCAAAAGATCCCATGACGAGGTGGTGCCTATCCGCCAGGCCCAGTGGAGTGAGACAACGAATGGCAATACCCTCCTCACGGATAAGAGCCCGAAATTCCGCACAGCGCAAGAAACCATACCCTAAAGAGCATGCCCGTCAGTATTCGACTACCGTGTCGAGTCGATTATCGGACCCATGTGAAAACCAGCGTCAAACAAAGCCGCACGAGAGGCTCTGGTAAGAAAAACTCACTCCATCTGCCTAAAACGTCTTGCTCCGTCTCTCCGTGTTTCTCATGCTAGTGGGCCTCTCAAGCTATTGCACTAAACCGTTCCTGGTCTGCAATCAACCCAGATTCTGTTGCCGTCTCGTCCGTCGAGTGTCTGCTGACCATAAGCCACATCGTCGTGGTTATGACGCCAAAACGCCCTCACCACTCAGAAGTATAGTCGTGGTACTTGCGCGAGTCTTGTCGATAGGACAGCAGGCACATCGAGTCATATAGACCTCGCACACCCTTGGGCATGGGAGCATTGGTGTCCCTAGGCTCCGAGTGCCAACTGACTCACCGCTAATGGCAAGTAGTGGTTGACCGGGGTGACGGATGAAGAAGGTCGATAAGCAAGTCGGGCCTTGGCTCTTCTTCCTCCCGTCACCGATCCTCTATGTTGCAGCAATCTACACAAGTTCTCGTAGTCCGTTTTCTCAAACAGTTCGTAGCGGAACCAGCTGGGGTCTGCTCTCAGCAGCGCCTCACGTCGGGTGACTGAGATCTTTCTAAGTCCGGCCAGTGCGAATCCGCGCCAAGAATTGAGTCGAGAGTTGAGACTGGCGCTTGCTGTCGCCTCGAGTCGACGTTTTGTCGCCTGGCGATTCGGAGTGTGCGAAACCGTATAGTTGATTTTAGCGTCAATAGGGGGTTGATCTTGTTCATTGATATTCATCACGTTGCAGACATCATGGTCCAGTGAACCGGATCGCTCGAGATCTCCTCAAAGCTGTTTGTGATTGTGAAACCCAACGCCTTGAGAGTGTGGATTGTGAAATCTTCGCGGGTCTAGGAATGTCAGTCATTGCTTCTGCACTGATTTTGAAGGCACTTACATAATCCAGCAGGACCGTCCGCACGCCTTGTTTCTTGAACTGCCGTATACCCAACAAAATCAGACCTTGGAAAAGAGTCACCCGATCGCTGTACATGGTCGAAATGACCGGGGATGACAAGCATGCTGTCCCGACTTGTTTGGACAGTGACGGAATGAAGCGAGCAATCTTCGACTCAGGTCGGCACATCAATATGCTTGCAAGAATAGCTTGGTCAGAGGCCCGTTTGGCTCGAATAATGCCGCAGCCAGCTTTATCACTGAGTGCCCTTTGGTAGATCCCTCGGACATCTGTCCGTGCACATCTCGTGAGATGTTCCATCATGGCGTCGGTGTACTCGGCGCCATGGACCAAGTCATACTTGACGTCTGAAAGTGTTAATGCTTGGCCAAGTCCATCGGGAGCTGACCACATTGAAAGATCACGGATCATCATGGTTGCCACAGGCGTCGAGAGAGACACATTCCAGCCGAGTTTCGCGAACCATTGACGCTGTCTCTTGTACTCGAGAGGATCTAACTTGGGTATGCCCAGATACACATGTGGAAACCTCACACCAAGCTGGAACTTAGTGATTCCCTTTTTCTGGAGCAACGCCCGAACAGCACGATCGTGCAACGAATGACCGATCGAAAGGCGTCTGCGCGCGGGGTCAACGACGATGGCCCCTATATGCCCCACGCCGCTGTTCTTGAAGTAGTATGTTGTGCAAAATCCAAACAACTCCTTTGTGCTGCTGTTTCGAACGACAAAATGCGCCTCTTCCACATCTGGATCACGAAGAAGGAAGGTGCTTGAAGTTGCGTTTTTCAAGGCTGCTGCATGTACAGACGGCTCGTCTTGTGATTGTAGAAGAAGTCCATCCAGAGCTGTCGAGTCTCGGTCTTCGCTGAAGCTTTCTACAAGCCACTGTTGCCTTGTGTGGCTGGTCTGGGGTTTCTGACTGAACGAGCCTGGGAGCACCCCTGCCGGGGTAAGCTCGCCATAGAGGATCTGAACCAATGCTTGCAACGCGGACTCGGTGAAGTCATAGGTACAAACGTATGTCCCTATTGACGTGTCTGAGGCAAAGTCAAATGGAGAACTGACAGCGACCACGACGCAGGGCTTTTCCCTTGGGGTGCCATCTGGTCCAACAGACAGCTTGCACAACATCGAGATGTGCTTTGCAAAGGCGTTTTGGTACATGTTTCGACCGGCGTCAGCTGTCACTACCACGACTCCCCGCGCCCGGTTCAACAAGTTTTCGTGGAGCGGCCGGACTCCATTTGCGGTGTACGAGGTGTGTGAGATTTTGCCGTTGCGGTACCGCGCAAGCATTCGGCCCAGTTCGCGAAAGACTTGTTCACCACTCATGACAGAGGTATTTGTATCAATGCTCGGACTTCGGCCCAGGTGAGGCACTGTTGATTCGGTCTGCAGGAGATGGAATAAAGCGGACGCTGGTAAGGGTTTGACCAGTGGTGTCAATAGGAGGAGCTCTTCATCAGCGTTTATGACCCTTGACAGAGGTAAGTAATGATTCTGGTCTCGGACCACAGTGATTGATTTGTTGTAAGCTGTTGTCGACAAGCTCGTATGGAGTGGTTGCAAGCGCGCAAGATTGTCGATTCCCGTCGGCGAAAAGGCCTTCTCCCAGGACGTGTACTTGGTTTTCATGTTGAGAATTCTCTGCACCGATTCTTGCACTCTAAACCTTTCGATCATACCATTATCCAAGCCGGCTGTCAGACCGTTGATCGCGTCCTCCTGTACCGAGAGAGTTCGGCAGGTGAGGATCAAGTCGCATCCGGCCTTGAAAGCCATGACCGTTCCACCACTGATACCGATGTTACGACTGAGAGCCTCCATCTCGAGGCATTCAGAGACAACGACGCCGTTGAAGCGCAATTCGTGGCGCAAAAGATCTCGGACAATTTGTTCCGACAGACAAGCATGCATCACGTTGACCTGGGACGACGCCATTGCAACACCGCCCACCATCATCGAATCGATGCCATGTGCGATTGCCGCCCGGAAGGGAATCAAGGCACTCTGGCTCAGATTCTCGAGAGAGTCCGTGATGGTGGGCACATCGTCCGGCACGCCAAAGAACTCAAGGTTGCCATAGGAGGGAAAGTGTTTGCCACAAGTCGCGACTCCGCCCTCGTGGTATCCCTTGATACATTCTACGCCAAATGCAGAAACCTCGTGAGGATCGTCGCCTACCGACCGAACACCGAGCGGCTGGTTCCTGGCATTAGTCAAAACATCAAGCACTGGACCCAAAATCCAGTTGATACCGCACGAATTCAGTTCTTGAGCAGTGGCGCGCGCGATGTCTTTGGCCAGCTTCTTCGAGCCAGTGGCGGCCAAGCCCATGGCACTGGGGAATTGGCGGATGTAGACTTCATCGTAGAGACTGTTGACGCCGCCGTTCTCTTGATCCAGAGCAATCAAGAGTGGGACCGGATGGCCAGCCTGGTGAGCAAGGGTCTGGAGGTCAAGAACAAGCTGAGTAGCTTGTTCGGCAGCTGTTGTGCGAGGATCAGCATCAGTCAAAGGGGGGGTGGGCGCGGAGTAGAATCAAATCCAAGCACAAGAGGACAGGTGACGGCACATTTGAGGTTTTGAGCCTTGAGCAATATTGAGCCTACGTGGTACTTCTCGATCAAGGTCTTGACTTGGTCCGTGACTGAGGTGCCATCAAAGCCCATCATAAAGAGCTGGCCGAGCTGTCTGTCATATATAGGTCAGTCCTGACGGGTGAGCCTCACGAATGACGGCACGCTCATACCTTGATTCGTCCCACAGGGCGGGCAGATCCCCGTTGGTGGCCAGCGCCATGATGAGACAAGACGACTAGTTCCCCACATGCAGTGCGATTGGATGAGACGTGAGTAGGCTGTACAGGAGAGGAATGGAGTATGAGAGAATTCGGTATTCGGTATGCAGTCGGTCAGAACCCGAGGGCACTGACACGCCTGCAGAACCAGTGGACAGCTGGGGATGGGGAACTCAAGGTTCGCAAGGGCGTCTGCGCATGGCGTCAAAGAAGCATTGGCGAAGGAATAGGAAACGTGGGAGCACGCAAACGAGGTGATGTTGCATTCCGAGTCCGCAACGTCGTGTTGTCGATAATGTAATGCTGGAGAAGAACAGAAATGGCACCCAAGCGGAGCTTATCGAGCGGCCGGACGGTTACACTGGGGATGTCACGTGATCATTGTAACGACCTCAGGCACGTGACTGCGCCGCTGCTGGCCCGCGAAAAGTTTCTCGTTCGCTTTCCGCCTTCTTCCCATTGCTTCCCTCCTCTGTCCAACCAACGGTGTCCCTCCCTCGCTGACTTCATCGGCGCATCCTGCTGTCCCCGCTGATAAGATGGCCAATCTTCCCGCAATCTTTCCTCGTACGAGTGGCCCAGCGGTTGGATGACATTGTTGCAACTGTAGCACCACTTCATCCTTTGCCCGTGCTACCTATCCCTTCGATGCCTTACCTACCGCTGCAAAACTCTGCCGACGCCAATACGGGTGCCTCTCTCCGCATTCTGGCCCCTACTATGTAATCGTCTCATGGGACGTGGCCTGTTCAAAAGGCCTGCTGCTGGCTACGTCAACGGTTTGTCGCCCAATTCCTCATTTCATCGTTTGCCCCCCTGTGTTCACGCAGAGTAGATTGTCTGCTTTCCCCTCCAGCCTACTGTTCCAGTCGAGACCTACGTCTTGTTGAAAATGAGAGTCATTATCCGCGACGACAAAGACGGTGCCTCGAAATATGCTGCCCAGTATATCATCAACCGCATAATCGCGTTCGCGCCTACCCCCGAGAAGCCCTTCGTCCTTGGCCTGCCTACGGGTAGCAGCCCAGAGATCATATACAAATACCTTGTCCAGGCGCACAAGCATGGGGAAATCTCATTTGCAAACGTTGTGACCTTCAACATGGACGAATATGTTGGTCTGCCCGAGGACCACCCGGAATCGTACCATAGCTTCATGTACAAGCACTTCTTTGCCCACGTCGACATCAACCCTGCAAACGTCAACATTTTGAATGGCAATGCTCCCGACCTCCAAGCCGAGTGTGCCGCCTACGAAGACCGGATCGCCGCAGCTGGTGGAATTGACTTGTTTCTCGGTGGCATTGGGCCGGATGGACACATTGCATTCAACGAGCCAGGTTCGTCGCTTAGGTCGAGGACAAGAGTCAAGACACTGGCAGAAGACACAATACGAGCGAACTCAAGATTCTTCGGCGGAGATCTCAGTCAGGTACCCAAGCAGGCCTTGACCGTAGGAGTGGGCACGGTCATGGACGCCCGAGAGGTGCTGGTAATTGTGCTCGGCTCGAACAAGGCTGTCGCGTTGGCGAAAACTGTCGAGGGAAGCGTGAGCCAGATGTGGACCTGCAGCGCGCTTCAAATGCACGAGAAGGCGATGATTGTCTGCGACAATGCTGCCACGGATGAGATGCTGGTGAAAACAGTCAAGGTAAATTGGAACTCCTATTCAAATGGCCAGGCGCAGACATGCTAATCTGACGGCGTCAACAGTACTTCAAGAGCATCGAACATGTCGAAGCAGAACAAGAACAACAAACGGCAACTGCGACTCCCGAGCAAGGCTCGCAAATACGACTCGACAATTGGCGAGCCGGTCTAAAGGACCTTAAAATTGACACGGATAGGAAAGACCAGCTGGATCTTGAAGATGGAGAGTTGACACCGGACAGCATGTCTTCCAGGCTGGTCGACTCTGCCATCGCCATGAATGACAAGAAGATGTCCGATTTCATGTTCGACAGAATGGGTTCCAGGGTTTCGACATTTGCTGCATGATTTCAACACCACTCGATGTTGGCGAGGCGCTCGGTGAATTTGCCGGAATAAAACATGGCGCAATTGGGAATGTACATCCAGAACAACCAAACGAACAAATATCAACCATCCATTGAACAACTTTTCACAGTTTTGCAAATACAGTAGGCACGCTCCCGCCCATCTCCACCAACGTGCTCTTATTCCTCAACCAAGCCTCTAGCCCACTCCGTCCATTCTCGACGCCAACACCACTCTGCTTCCAGCCCCCCACCGCCATCTCGGCCGGCGACTCTCCCCATGTATTCACCCAGGTAATGCCCGCTTGTAACTGCTTGATCACCTTGTGGCATTCGTTGATGTTCTTGCCAAACACGCCCGCAGCAAGACCCAAGTCCGTGTTGTTCGCTCGACCGACGGCCTCGTCGATGGTCGAGTAGGTAAGGATAGCCATAACAGGGCCGAAGATCTCTTCCTTGACGATCTTCATGTCGTCGGTACAATCGGTGAAGACGGTAGGTCGAACCCAGTATCCCGATTTCAATTGTGAGGGCAGATTCTCCGGCTGTCGGAGGCCGCCGCACAGGAGTGTCGCCCGGTCGACCTCAATCCCATGCTTGATATAGCTTGTCACTTTGTCGTAGTGGACTTTGCTGACCAGGGGCCCGAAGTTCGTGTTCATGTCCATGAGATCTCCCGCCCGAACGTACTGCATCTTTTGGAGGAGCACTTTCTCGAACTCGCTCTTCAGGTGCGTTGGCACGAACACTCTCGTCCCGTTGGTGCAGACTTGCCCTGTACTGAAGAAGTTTGCCATGATGGCTCCGTCGACAGCCTGCTCGACATCCACCTCTGGGAGGACGATCACCGGACTCTTTCCCCCTAATTCCATGGTAACATGCTTCATCTCCCCAGCTGCCGAGCCGGCGACTTTCCTCCCCGTGGAGACTTGTCCTGTGAAGCTGACTTTGGCGATATCTGCATGTTTGGTCAAGTACGCGCCGACCTCGCCAGCGCCGTAAACGACGTTGAACACCCCGTCCGGAAGACCGGCTTCTTTGTACACCTGGGCGAGAAACTGGCCGTGCAGAGGTGTCACTTCGGAGGGCTTGTAGACCATTGTGTTACCGGCTGCAAGGCAGGGCGCTGACTTCCACAGGGCAATCTGGATGGGATAGTTCCAGGCGCCGATCCCCACGCATACGCCGAGTGGCTCTTTCGATGTGTAGACCCAGGCTGAGTCCCGGAGCCGGAATGACTCTCCATTTAAGCCTCCCGAAGCGACCAGACTGGCAAAGTATTCTAGCACATCAGCGCCGGTGACAACATCGACCGTCGAGGTCTCCGAGAACGGCTTTCCCGTATCGAGGGTCTCGATTTTCGCAAGTTCATCATTTCGTGACCGTAGTATTGAGACGGCTTTGTGCAATATCCTGGCCCTTTCGACGGGAGGTGTGCTGGACCATGACGGAAACGCGGCTTTTGCTGATGAAATTGCCGAGTCGATTGAGGGCTGGGAAGATGTATGAATCGTGCAAATCGCCTTTCCGGTAGAGGGGTCCACCGATTTGAAAGTACCTTGCGATGTCGATGATGGCTGGGGTTTCCCTCCGTAGAACGTATGGCGCTCCGGGAGCTTCATCTCAAGAATAAACCGTCCCTTGTGCGGCTACTCCTCCCAATTGATACTGTCAGGACACCACCGTGGGACTGCACAACTTCTGGCGTCCTAGCTGATGTCGAATGCTGTGAGTTTGTCGATGAGCGTTGACTTGGTCGGTGCTTGGTCGTTCTTCTCTTGCCCCCCAATACAGCGCCCGACCCACTCAACCAGGATTGATTGGATAGTTCTTTCTCGAGTCAGACACGAATCACTTCCGGCTTGTTTTCCCTTCACTTCGTCATTGCTTGATCTTGCTTTGTTCAACTTGACCGATAAGAAAAATTTCTGTGCATGGGAATTGCAGGTGAGGCCAGTCGGCTACACCTGACCGATTCTGTCATCGGCTTGGGCAAAGTTGCATAAGGCGCTCTGCCGGCCATTCCGTAACATTTTTCCCCTTGCAGGCATCGATTGTCGACCCCTCGTTAGCTGCATGATGCCCAGGTTTGCCAATCCTCGAGCGGGCTCTGTCAAACTCCAAACCGTGACAACGATGATAGAGGCCCGAGCCAGTCACGGATAACCGTTTTGTTATCGGCGGCTTGAGCTCGTTGCAGCCACTTACTCATCGGCGTCATAGTTGTGTGTTCGTGAGCATTGCAAACCCGCACCTTTTCTGGTAACATCAACGACAATTGTGCCGGACACGAGGCCTTGAGGCCGCAAAAGCCAGTGAGCCAGTCTCGCCTCCACACCGTTGGTCTCCAAATTTTCACCGCCACCAGACATGCCACAGCTTCGATTCTTTTTTGCCACGATAGGACAAGCTCAACCCCAGGCTAGCCTAGATCAGCAATGATGGTGCACACGTAACGCATCTCGGCATCATACCCCCAGGTGACCCGGGGTGCGGAATCCTTTCGATGAAGCTTCCTACTCGTAGGCCCGCTGCCTCGTGCGCTGAAGGCACTTGCCGTCGCTGCGGATACTTACTGTACAAGCCTCGACCTTTAATGTGTGGACTGACACCATAGAGAAATTTATGTGGGTCAGTCTCTCCTGCGATCTTTAACTGCCAAATCCTTGCTCGTGTGACTGTACAACCTCGACGTCGATTCCGTGTCTTCGACTTTCAGAGCCGGTGTACAGCCAAACGGTCTTCAAGCTCGAGAAATTCGTCTGACACAATACCAGAGATATTAACGGTCAAGATGACGACCAACCATCTGGATGCTTCGGAAGTTGATAGCTATGACTACCTCATCGTGGGCGGTGGCACAGCGGTGAGTAACCACTTCGTGTCGAGCAGAGCTGGTGTCTCTATGGAACACCAGGTCCATTCCGGGTGTAGAAGGGCGGGCTCGCATCGACGACAATAAGCCAGACGAACCCAGCATACTAACTGGATCAATCCGATAGGGCTGTGTCATTGCATCCCGCCTTGCTGAGTACCTTCCACAAAAGAAGATACTGTTGATTGAGGCCGGGCCAAGCGACTTCATGGATGACCGAGTCCTTGACTTGAAGCAATGGCTCAGCCTCCTGGGTGGTGAGCTCGACTACGACTATGGAACCACCGAGCAACCCATGGGCAACTCCCACATCCGACATTCCCGTGCTAAGGTCCTGGGCGGCTGCTCCAGTCACAATACGTTGATCTCCTTCCGGCCGTTCGAATACGACTGCAAGATCTGGGAGTCAATGGGCGCCAAAGGCTGGACCTTCCCCATGTTCATGCGTGTACTGAACAAACTCCGCAACACAGTGCAGCCCGTGCACGAACGGCACCGCAACCAACTCTGCCTCGACTGGGTCGACTCATGCAGCAAAGCAATGAACATCCCCGTGGTGCACGACTTCAACAAGCAAATCGCCACGACGGGCTCGCTGAAAGAATGCGTCGGCTTCTTCTCCGTCAGCTACAACCCGGACGACGGCCGCCGCTCCAGCGCGAGCGTCGCCTACATCCATCCCATCCTGCGCGGCGAAGAACACCGGCCGAACCTCAAAATCCTCACCAACGCCTGGGTGTCCAAGATCAACGTCCGCGACGATACCGTCACAGGCATAAACCTCACCCTCCAATCCGGCGTGGCCCTCACCCTGAAGGCCCGCACGGAAACGATCCTCTGCGCTGGCGCAGTCGACACCCCCCGCCTCATGCTGCTCTCCGGCCTTGGACCGGCCTCCCAGCTCTCATCCCTTTCCATTCCCGTAGTCAAGGACCTCCCCGGCGTGGGCGAGAACCTGCTCGACCACCCCGAGACGATCATCATCTGGGAACTCAACCAGCCGGTCCCGCCCAACCAGACGACCATGGACTCGGACGCAGGGATCTTCCTCCGCCGCGAACCTCCCAACGCAGCAGGCCGCAAGGCCACGCCCACGAACCCGCACGCCCTGCCCGACGCCGACATCGCCGACGTCATGATGCACTGCTACCAAATCCCCTTCTGCCTCAACACGACGCGCCTCGGCTACGACACCCCGATCGACGCCTTCTGCATGACGCCCAACATCCCGCGCCCGCGATCGCGAGGCAAACTGTACCTCACGAGCGCGGACCCCAGCGTCAAGCCGGCCCTTGACTTCCGCTACTTCACCGACCCGGAGGGCTACGACGCCGCGACCTTCGTCTTCGGCATCAAGGCCGCGCGCAAGATCGCCCAGCAAAGCCCCTTCAAGGAGTGGATCAAGCGGGAAGTCGCTCCGGGACCGCACATACAGTCTGACGAAGCGCTCTCCGAATACGCCCGCAAAGTCGCCCACACGGTGTATCACCCCGCAGGGACGACCAAGATGGGCGACGTGGCGAGCGACGCCCTCGCCGTCGTGGACGACCAACTGAAGGTCCGTGGTCTCAAGGGCCTGCGGATCGCCGATGCGGGCGTCTTCCCCGCCATGCCGACGATCAACCCGATGTTGACGGTGTTGGGCGTCGGCGAGCGGTGTGCCGAATTGATTGCCATGGATGCAGGCTGGCGGTTGGACGAGGTCGAGGAGGCGGGCAGAGGGTGGAAGAATGTGCGGGAGACCATCGTGAGGGCGAGATTGTAGATAAGAGTCACGACGCCTCTGGGGGAAAATTTGATCAGGATAATGGCATGGGATTGGACTGGTTCTTGGGTTGGACGCGCGGAAGATTGTTCGTCGTTGGATATCATGATCATGACAAGCTGAGTCGGTGGGGGACAGTATATCATGTTGATGCTCACAAATGTCCAACAGATCGTGCTTTAACAGAAATATTGTCTGATATCTAAGCTATACTGTAGGCCTGCTGACGGAACGAAAACAGCGTTCTTCATAGCATTCCACAACAACATCGGGTATCCTCATGTTTATTACCTTCAGGAGTAGATACGCTCATCTACTAACCATGATGACTCGTGACGACCATCCAACATCACCCTCCAGCAAAGGTCGTCCTTCAACAGACTGAAAAATGGTACCCTTAATCACCCACGCTCACCCCAGCCTTATCCGCATCCTTCGGCTCCGTCTTCTGTGTCTCCGTTCCCTTCGCAGCCTCTTCTTCTGCTTTATCTGTGGCCGACACTGCGGCTGCCTCGGTTGTCTTCGCTGCAGCCGGTTCTCCTTCGTCGTCGTTTTCAGCTTCCTCTGGTATACTCAGCTTTTTCTCTAGTGCTTTGATCTCTTCTAAGCTCGCCTCACCGAGATCGCTCCCACGGTGCTGTCGTGGCATATCTGCAGGTCTGGCACTGACTTCACCTTCCGGTACCGCTATGGGTGGCGGCGATTTGACAGCCTCTGGCTCTGCAACAACTGTATCGCTTTCTGCTATGGGCGTGACGTCGCTCAATCTTGACTTTGACTTGGTCACGCTACTCGTCCGCCGCAACTCAAGTTGTTGTTCCTCTGTCGATTTGGGTTGTTCCGTATCGGCAGCCCCTGAAGCTATCTTGTCTTCGGACTCGGCAATCTTGTCAAGCGAGGTTCTTCCTGCGCCTTCGGAGGCCAACTGAGCGGGTGTTTTGGCAGCAGTAACTTCCGCAGCAGTGTCTGCAGAGGTGACGGCCGCTTCACTGCTTAGCTTCGTGGCTGCGGATGATGGCGTTTGATCGGGGACGCTCTTCTCGTTGATTGGGGCTGCCGCGGCCTTTGGTGGCTGAGAGGTAGCACCGGGCTTCTTTTGAGCTGCTTTGGCGGCGGCTTCTGCCCCTAGTTGTCGCATGGCGATGTTCATGGGGGTTTCGGTGTGTTTCTGTGATGAACCAAACTTGCCATCTCCATCCTTTTTCTCTTTCGGCTCGGTAATAGATATGTGGCGAGACTCGGATGAGGCGCGTGAGGGAGGTCCTGATCTCTGCGGGGTGCTGGCAGTGCTGGCAGCAGGCACTTCGGGCGTCAGTTTGGTCGCGGCGGTACCAGTGGTGAAGCTGCCGAAATCTTGAGTGGCTGCTATTTGCTCTTTGAGCTCGCCATATTCATTCCACTCTTCGATTTGCTCGAGATCCTACAGGATGAAGTTAGCCAGTATTGTTATGACGAGCCGCTTTTTTCTTCATACCCCTATGATTTCTCCGTATTTCACCAGTCCTGGTAGCTTCCTGCCCTTGGATCGCCTACCCCATAGCATACGAGCCTTCTCATCAGTTGCACAGTCAAGAGCCCTGAAAGGGATCTTGTTGGCCTTAAGAATAGTCTCTAGTCTTGAAGTGGCGGTGATGATATGGGACGATCCGGCTGTTAGGGAAGTATAGAGGTAAAGTGTAGGGTCTGAGGAGTACGATGTCGCCGCCATGGTGAGCGTAACTGCCGGGAAAGAGGCAGCTGCAGAAATGAGACCCTAATGAGCCGGCAAGTTACAATCACTGGGACATATGAAGTGAGGGGTGAGTGAGGGCGCGAGGATAGGGCTGAGGTCTTGTGATAAGGTAAGAGCAGGCACAAGCTGACGTTGAGACTGGGGAAGCTGCACAGTTGAGGTGAGAGTGAGATTGTAGAATGCTCTAGAGAATGTTTCAATATCAGGATCTGGCGATGAAGGAGCAGGCGCGTATCAGTTGGCGGTGCTTTTCACTGCAGGTGACCGTCGCTCTGCTCCTCGTTTGGATCCGGCGCCCGCCTTTCCAGATGCTTGGGGCGTGGACGAGGTGATGTCATATTTGCCAAGCATTTAAAATGACTGAACCGTGCGATGTCCAGATCGAGAGACTCGCACCATTTCTGCATCTGCGACGACATCGGTCGTTTCTGCATATCTATTTTTCCCACCACCAACCCCCGCTGTCTATGGCCGCAGCCTTGGCTCGGTGTTGTCCAAAAGCCCCTCGGGATCATACTTGTTCTTCAAGTCCATCACAAACTGATAGTCGCTGCCGAACAACTTGCTGATCTGAGTATCTCGGGTCTGCGTCAGCGATGGGTACGTCACATCCAAAGAGTCGCCGGTGCCTTTCAGCCCCTCATATAGCTCCCGATACCTTCGAGTAGAGGCTTCAACATTGTCTGGGTTGATAACAATGCCGATGAGCTCGATGACACCATGCGGCAACCGTGCTCCGAAGCAAGAGTCTGGATGCGGCTCTGCAGAGTCTCCTCGCATTTCATGAATCAACAACACGTTGGCCGTATCCACTGGAGCTTTCGACAGGAAGTCTCCAAGCACTTTGGCAGGCCTTTCTGTAATGCTTTGGAAACTGATAGCGTTGCCGGCATCGCGTCCGTACACCCTCAGCGGCGACCACGCAACGATGAGATCAATCAGCTCCGCGGGTGTCATTTCTTTGATCAAAGAGGTATCGGCGCCATCACCGAGAGCTGCCACCTGCTGAAGGTACTTTCTACCCGCATCGACGTCGGAGGAGCTCCATGCAAAATTGACTCCGAACATCCACTGTGACAAGTCGTCCTGCTTGGGAAACCAGAATGGTCCGCACGCTCCATAAGGAGACTTCGCCATTGCGTTGTAGCCAGAGAAGTATTTTTGCACGCTCGCCTTGATGTCAGTTGTCTGAAACAGAATAGTCCCTGCCAGAAGCTTCATGCAGGTCAGATTGGGTGACTGCGTGGAATTGGGGAGCTCTCACCTTCTCTAGTGGATATATCTTGATTCCGAGCTCCACGACAACCCCAAAGTTTCCACCAGCTCCTCGAATGCCCTTCAACAACTCTGCGTCGGCTTCGATAATGTCTCCCTGCGCCGTCACCACCCGAGCCCTCTTGATCTGATCCACGCCGAGACCGAACCTCGATGCCAGCCAACCATATCCACCCATCATGGCCCACCCAGCGTACCCGATTGTAGGAAAGTAACCAAACGGTGTGACCAACTTTTGGGGGGTCAATTTCTTGAGTACATCGCCGATCAGGATGCCGCCTCCGATGGTGGCTGTCTGCTTGTCTTCCGAGATCTCAATGGACTTGATCTCGCGCAGGTCGATGACCAAGCACCCGTCCGCAACACTTCGTGCAGCAACATCGTGTCCTCCAACCCTCACGCTGATCTTGACTCCATGGCTGCGCGCTGCCTTGACGATGATGCTCACCTCCTCTGCATTTTTCGGGCGAGCGATCGCCACTGGTTTCGCAGGGTTGTCAATGATGTAGGTTGCCCGGGTTTCGGCCCATTCTGGGGATGAGGGGGTAAGGACGGTGAGGTTCTGCTGCTTAAGGAGGTCAACTACAAGAGGGTGAAGCGTTAACAAAGAGCCCATGATGGACTTCGGTTCAAGCGAGCAGGCACTGCGAATTCAGGTGTGTATGCAGCCGGGTCACTGGTCGGCTGTGTTCTTGCCCGGACGATTTGAGCGCTCAAGACCTGTGGGATCGGGAGCGGGTTGTGTGTCTGAACCATTATTTATGCTCGTTGAGCTGTATATTGAAGTCGTCCCAAGCTGGCATCCTGCATGGTAACTCATTCTTCTGTCAGCTTACAATAGGAGGGATGTTGACCGACATCCTTTGAGCCCTGAAACTACTGCTGAATTGTGTACGTGCGGACAAAGGCCGACTCGGCTATAAAGCAAGCTTGCTGACACTGCCTGGGCTATATGCCAGACATAGCCAGTTCTGGTCACGCCATGCCATATCCGTAGTACAGTACCAATTAGACTCAAGGCTCTTACTTGTAAGATGTCCTATTCTTCATGTTATGACTTGTCAGGGGCCATTTCGGGGGGTGTTACGTATTCCAGGCCTAGATTCGGCCACCTGGTGACTCATTCTACCATAGTAACAGAATGTGGGCTCGGCAGGGCTGGGATGAGCTGCGACACTAGCGCTATCCTATGGACGACCAAAGAGCTCAATCAAATCTCGATATCTTCGAGACCACGGTTGGGACGACAGCATCAATACACTGCAAGTGATGCTATACAACCACGTCTTCGCACGGAACAACTACACGACACACAGAGGAGACACGCCGCACAGGAGGTACAGTAGGTATGTATGTGGATCTCATAACCTAATTGTTTACCTAAGGTTTGCACGAGGCTCTGCTCGTCTTATGATGAATACGGACTGCTGACTCGCGCATGTACAAGGACTATTTGCACCAAACGCAGGCGCCATAGGCCGACTCGAGACTTGCCTACTATGGATACTTGCATTGTCGGACGCTGCTCGGCATCCCAGCCGGCAGGCCCACACGATTACATTGAGACGATCCGATTTTGAGAAAGCTTGACCATTTACATAACTGTAGCACGCCTTGTTCACCGCAAGGATCCGGTCAGAGTCTTTTAGGGCCGTTTCAGGGCCAGATGGGCGTTCGATGCAGTCTGCTGACTCCGGACTTAACCCTGCCGGCTTTACAATGTGCCTGGCACCGAATACCTTCATATCAGGCGCTTTTATAGTCGAGCAGTTCGGGCTTCGTTGGGCTGCAGCATTGATCCTCTCAAACGGCCCCTGCTTCGTACGTTCTGAGTTCGCTTCCCTTACAAGGGAGAAGCTCAGAATGGACAAAGGATCGGAAATCCAACGCCCTGGCTCACCCTCGTCATCCTCCACAAGCGTTTCGGCCTCAATGGGTGGGCAGCAAAAGCAGACGGTGGCATAATCGGGGGCATTCTGTACGAGACAGACCTCAACAACAGCTAGTGTTGCGTTTTCCTCTGCAAGGAACGCACCGCTAGGCCGAGAAGAGCAATTGCGCGGACAGAAAGCGGTCACGGCTTCAGTCCCATCACCGGCATCCACTCGTGTAAACGGCACTGATCTTTCCAGAGCGGCATCGGTCTCTCGTTGGCTAAGCTGTACAGGCGGAATCCTCATGGCCGATATGTCGCATTATGCTCCGGCAGCCGGGAACCTGGCTCATCCGTAAGTATGGCCAAGTACGCTCGCGTGTTTTCAAACGCTCCGTCAACACTTCCAAGGTGATCAAGGATCAGCGGCGCGATCCCTCAGAAATGCTCTTGAACGAGATTATTGCTGACAACCCAAGTCTCGGCCCTTCCACCCTTATCCGATTGTTGGGCTGGATGTCAGCAAGTTTACCTTGTCTCTGTCCTCCATGATCCTGGGCCCAGGTATCAGGTACCACCCGGCTGATGCATGCATTTTGTAGCAAGAGACACTTGGCGTCCTCAGTCGTGTCTCATTCCCATAGCACGGACATGCTGCAGAGTCTCCAACTCTGTCGTACCCAGTCTCACATCACCGTTCACCATTTATCAGTGTGAAAGCTGCTTCCGGACAACTGCAAAATCACCGGTAAGCAGAGTGAGTGTGAGGAGTTTGCCACATGAAGGTGCATGTATTGCCATAACGACACGGCTTGATCTTCAACACAGATTGGCCATCACAAAAGGCCCTTTGACATGGTCCAAATCACCCAAGGACAATCCCTCTCCGCAATGGGCACCCAGTCTTTGATTTCCTTGCTCGTGTCCACAAGCACGAGTTTTGAACCCATCGCCAGCGTGCCACCACAACAATCGAACAGACTCCCAAACTCGAACCCTAGTTGCAGCTCGATCAGGCCAATCTTCTTCTGCACTTCGCTTTCAGGTATGTCGCCATAGAACAAGCTCAAATGCGGTAAATATTCATTCTCGGCCCACTTCTGCGCCTCATTTTCGGACAATAACAGCCCTTGCTCTCTGCACTTCGAGGCGAACTTGACCAAATTAGCACCTTTCTTTGCTCGGAGCGTGACCTTCTTGAAGAATGGCTCTCCCGCTTCCAGCTGCTCGAGCTCAATGACGACTTCATTCTTTTCCCTTTGGAATTCGGGCAGGATCAGGCTGTCGAGCCATTGCTGAGGGGACGATGATCTCTCGTAGGTCTTGGCAGGATCAATTTCCGAAGTTACTGTAACGTGCGGAATGAAATTGTTCTTGGGCGCATGGGGAAAATCTGATGGTAGCGTGCCGCCGATCAGATCCTTCAGGGACTTGTTGAATGGGTGGTCGTCGCGAGGAGCGATGAGCCAGAGCGATGACGGCATGGTTGGAGGTTTGATGCTTGAGTGCTTTGCCTGGATTTTTGCAACTGGGCTGACGATGTTTATTTAGTAAAGAGCTGTACGAGATGATTCTTACGGATGTTATTTTGGAATTGTCCTGAAGACTGATTAGTCTTCGTTCGCTTTACTTCGTACTTCACGCCGGATCAAAGGAGCAAGTGAGGGCAAGGAGACCAGGCTTCGTGGACGCGGGACCGTAATCCGTAGGGCGGATTATTCATGACGTTGTTGGTGTTGCCAAGTCCCTCTAACCACATTCGGGTGATGTGTCGAGGCAGTTTCATGTTTCATGGACAGTCTTGCTTTTGTGCTTCGTCGTTTGGAACAGGCTTGCTCATTCGAGGTTCGGACGTTGGATCCAGAACAGGCGCATCCAGTTGAGGAACAACAGCTGTCTTGGTCTTCCACGACCACCACACGTTAAGCTTCGCCCAGGACACTTACACGCAAATCCCGGATTCCACGCCGGTTCCCTGATCATGCAACGCAGATCATGGGGCCTTGCCATCCTGCGGCTCTTTCTCAACAGCCGTGATTGGAGTATGACGTCGAAGCTTTGTGTCATCGCATGCCCAATGAATCCAATCCGGTTGTTCATCCCGGCTGATCACCCGCGACGATAACCTTGATATGATGGATGGGTGACTGGAATTGAACAGCCATATTTCTTAGTACGCAGCTGGAAATTCGTATTCGTGCTCAACCTGCCTCTCATTCCTACCGCGAACATGGCTAAAGTCAAAACCATCATCTCCAGCCTTCACGACAAGCTTTCTCATCATAAACATGAACTGGGCCAGACGTTGACGAACCACAACAGCCAGAACGGCCGAGGAGGCTCTGAGAGTGATGTCGCTGAGATCATCGAAAAGGAAGAATTGTCGAGCGAGGAAGGTGACGATGATCGAAGCCAATCCAGTCACGAAGCAAAAGGCCTAGATGCTTTTCTAGACAACGATGACCCTCCTGAAGCAAAGGAGCGGTACGGCATACTGCCTCTGATGCAATCTCAAGAACAGGAGAGTGACGACGATGTGTGGCAGTCCGGGTGGGTTTCCCTGACAGAGATTGACCCGCAGTCAATCGGCAAGGAGGTCTGTTTTCGAGCTCGACTCCATGTCGTTCGACGCATGAGCGGAAAACTCGCCTTCCTCGTCTTTCGCGAACAGACCACCACTGTCCAAGGCGTGCTTAGTGCCAATGAAGGCGGAGTCAGTGAGAACATGGTACGATGGGCAGAACATTTACGGACTGGCACCATCGTCATCGTCAAAGCAAAAGTCAGAGAACCCGAACAGCAGGTCAAGAGCACAAGTGCCCACCACGTCGAGGTCGACATCCTGAAGATCCACGTGGTCTCGGCGAGAACAGCGCCTGTACCCTTCAGCGTGTACGAGGCTGATGCTGCAACTGATGGCCATTCACTCTCTGATAGAGTACGGCTAGCCAACCGAGTCCTCGATTTACGAACGCCATCCTCACAAGCCATTTTCAGAGTTCAGTCGTCCGTGTGCAGGGCTTTCCGCAACACTCTCGAAGACCGTGGCTTTCTCGAAATCCATACACCAAAGCTACAAGGAGGGGCGACGGAGGGAGGAGCCGACGTCTTCAAACTCAATTATTTTGGACGTCCGGCGTTTCTTGCTCAAAGCCCACAGCTTGCCAAACAGATGTGTATATCAGCGGACTTTGGTCGAGTATACGAAATCGGTCCTGTCTTCCGTGCCGGTGCGTCTCCTTGCCGCAGTCTCCATAGAAGAACTAGCTGACATTTCCCCGATAGAGAACTCGAACACTCCTCGCCACATGACAGAGTATACCGGATTGGACCTGGAAATGGCCATAGACCGACATTATCATGAAGCAATGTGGTTGATTGACGCCACGCTCAAGGAGATCTTCGAGACGATTTACGACCGCAACAGAAACGACGTCGATATCGTGAAACGTCATTTCCCGCATGATGACCTGGTCTGGTTAGATAAAACCCTGAGGCTTACATTTGCAGAAGGGGTCAAATTGCTCAACGACTCTGGCTGGACGAATGACGACGGAAGCCAGCAATCCGAGCATGAGGACTTACCAACCAGGGGCGAGCGAAGGTTGGGAGAGTTGGTCAAGGAAAAATACCACACTGACTATTACATCCTGGACAAGTTCCCCACGGCAGCACGTCCCTTCTACACAATGCTGGACCCCAAAGATGACCGTGTGACCAATTCTTTCGACTTTATGGTTCGGGGACAAGAAATTCTGTCGGGCGGCCAGCGAGTCCACGACTACGATGTCCTGAGAGAGCGGATGGAGGCTCAGGGCATGAAGCCGGAGGATCTCAAAGAATATGTGCAGGCCTTCGAGTGGGTGGCACCACCTCACGCAGGTGCAGGCATCGGCCTGGAAAGACTGGTGTCCCTCATCCTCGATCTTGGCAATCTACGGTATGCGACCTTGTTTCCTCGCGATCCGAAATCGTTTCCTGCAAGCAAGGAACCAGTCCTACGGCATCCCGAAGATGACACCCTCAACCGCCCCAAGGGTCATCTCCAACCGCTCGAGAACCTGGTAGCAAACTACGGCGATGCCACCAACACTTCCTGGATGGACGAACGATTTCACGTGTGGCGGGACGAAAAAACGGGCGCGGCCGTGGCCTACGTTCCCACTCGTGATCGAGCAATCATCGCTGGTAACCCTCTTTGCCACACGAGTCAATATGAGGACGTGATCACCGCGTTTCTGAAGTGGCTCCGCCGCGAGACTCGCTTAAGGCCGCTCTTCATTCTCGTGGACAAGGATGTTGAAGAAGTCCTCGGCGACAAACTAGGCTGGAGGAGCTTCACAAATGTCGCAGAACAGCGGGTCAACCTGGCCAACAACGAACACCTGAACATCGAAAGCGACGTCGACCGAAAGATCAGGCACGCCACCAAGGAAGGCATCGTCGTGACCGATTACGACAGCGACGTTCCCGAAGACGTACGGCAAAAGGTCGAAGAACGCATCAAAGACTGGCAGAACAACCGGGAAGGCGAACAAGTCCATCTCAGTGAAATTACCCCCTTCACAGACGCCGCACACCGCCAGTACTTTATTGCGAAATCCGGCCACGACAACACAATTCACTCGCTGGTCGTGCTCGCCCAACTCGCACCCCGCTACGGCGTGCAAGTCAAATGGGCGCTCGACTTCCCGGGGGCACCCAACGGAGCCATCGAACTGACAGTCCAGCACGCCTTAAAAGCTGCCGCCGACCAGGGGTACAAGACCTGCACCTTTGGCGGCGGAGCCACCGCGAAACTCTCCACCGGGCATAACATCGGTGGTGCAAGGGCTGCCACTTTAGACAGTCTATACCAGAGCCTAGCGACACGGTTCAAGCTGAACCAGAAGACCGGGTTCCGGGCAAAGTTCAACACGTTGGACGATCCGTTGTTCCTGTGCTACCCGCCGAGAGGGCTGGGACAGAAGGGAGCAAGGGCGATTGTTGATTTCTTCAGGGGGGACTAATAATGATTAAACGAGCGAGACGAAGGAGGCTTTAAGCAAAGGACGTTACGGACGTGGTGGCATGGGAATGTATACTGTTCTATCGAGAACTGATCTAGATGGCTTTCCTGGACGTTTATTCATACCTTACCTTAATACCCCATGATAAAAGGTTGCTACATAAGTATACAGTATACAGTACAGTACCTGAGAGTACACTCCGCTCAAGCACGCAGCAGAGCATACATACCTTACATACGGTAGCGCCGCTTGACGTATACAAGAAGAGGAAATCTTTTCTACAGTACAAGTCTCCTCAGCTTCGCATCTATAACGCAGTCCGCTCCCGATCCCGATCCCATCGCCGTTCCTGTCACAATGTATTTTCTAAGTGCTTATTCTCGTCTCGACGCCTCCGTCTGTAGAAGGGCACTTCATAATCCATAGTCAGTCAGTTCGTATACTATGTGTTCAAGTATTTTGCTAAGCGTGGGTTGTTTGTTCACCTTCCGAGGGAAACAATCGGCAAGGACGTTGATAAAGTCATTTTGTAGAGTATCCTACTGTGTTTGACGGAGTGGCATTACATACCACGATCAGGATTTGAGAGTCGAGAGTGGCATTGCGCGGACTTGCAAAGATGCCTGAAAAGGCCAGCATCCGGGGCGCCAGTCCCATGGATGGCCCTGACGGACCCGTCGACCCTCCTACATACCCTCCCCCTCTGGTATTAGAAGAGCCCATCGTTGGTCACCTTTCGCGTTCTCCTGCGATGAAAGTTGACCATTCACTCGTACTCCACAGTACCCGACGAAGGTTCGGACCAATAAGCCTTCACTTACTGACGCTCCTAGTCTCACTCCATGAGCTCTATACACTACGTGATCCCTCTCAATACGGGGTCTGGGTCACTCCAGGGGTCTGGAATACTCCCTTTTCCAGGATCCTCGTCTCTTTCGTCTCTTTCGTCACCTTTGTCGTACATTGTCCTCGTCATCCTGACCTGCTCCTCCCATGCGTCCCTACCCGCCTTTCCTACGAAACGAAATTGACCTTCGGCATATATCACGTATTCAAATATACTGGAGAGGCGTGGTCTAGTGGTAGGATATCGACCGGATAGGATTCGCCCTATCTCGGCGGGGGCAAGTCGGTCCAAATGCTGGTTCAGGGTACGTACCAAGGACTCTGCGCAATCCGCGTATACGCCCTGTATGCTCCTCGTGTCGATGAGATCCTGTAAAGACTGATTGACAGAGGAATCTATTTCAAAGAATCTAGCAACCCCCTGAGGAGAATACTGGCAAAAATCAAAGCTTGTTCGCCGTGGTGCTGCGAATCCGTCCAGTTTCACTCGGACCTTGAAGATGTCGTAGGAGGAAACGTCGACGTAGGCGCTTGAATTTTGCTCAAACGATTCCATTGACCCAATCGTTGCAGGGCACATCCAGATATCTACCTTGTCGCCAGAGATGAGGCTTTCGATATAGTGATTCTCAATATCGGGATAAGGAATATGACCCAAGAGGTTGTGCCAGTAGTCCGGAAGAGGTAGGTTTGGCTCGTGATCGAGGTATGATTTCGCAAGAACAATGTACATGTGCTGCCATAGCGGTAGAGTGATAGGAGGAGAAAAAGGGAACTCGTTCCCCATGTAACTCCACCCTAGTCGGTAGCAGAGAGTAACATTTTGTGTCCATGAGAGATGTTTCTTGAGCAGTCCGATCAAAGGGGCCATCCGAGTAGCGTTGCCACCTTGAAGTATCCACCGGATGATGCAGAAGCTAGCCAATACACCGGATATGTTTGAACCGAGATGAATTAGCTTCGACTCAAGATAAGCGTCCATGCCATAGTACTCCGCATAAGAGAAAAGAGCGCTTTCGCGAAGTGAGATTTGTGGGCACAGTACAGAAATGAAATCAGGGACGCCGTAGGTATCTTGCTGCCCGTCTTCCGCTTCAGCTGACTTCCAAGGTACTCTCCAGGGGGTTTGCGCCTGGAGGTCTGCGAGGGCGGATTCCGCGACATCTGTCTCATAAGACGTCCAAAAGTCCCGCTGTATGGAGCTCCCGTATCCCATTGCTCTTTGCGCGCTCTGATCAGACGCGTCGATGGTGGAAATGATTGTGGAGGCCAACATGAGCAACTTAAGGGCATCCTGGTCGGAAATGCCACAAGACTGGAGGAGGGCAACACCCTTTTCACTCTCAACTAGAAAATCTTGTGCACTACGGTGAATGAAGCGAACATTCATCAACTTCATCTTGTCTAATGACCCGTAAGAGGACTCTGTGGGGAACTCTGGTTTTGGGTGGTTCCAGAAAAGCCATGAACTGAATTCCACCAGGTTCCCACATCTTGCTACCACGTTCGCCTCAAAATTGGACGCTAAAGAGTCCAAGGCTGTAAGGTGAGAGTTGTTCAGACCGCTCCTGAACATTTCCTTGAGTTGTTCGTGTCCTGAGGAGGCGATAAGCAGTTCGAGTGCCGTGATGGTATACGATGTCTTTCTTGAAGCGTGGATTATTGCAAGGTATGGTTTGGGATGCTTTGCATAAAATTTGTCCTGTTTCTCGAGCAGGAACGTGAAAAGGTCGTTCATCTCAGCGGGGCACCCTTTCAAGCGCAACTCGAGCTCTTCTTCGGAATCGCCTTGATCTGCAGCATTCTTGAGGTCTCCAGTCACCATAGCAGCCCACAAGAAGACACCGTCTGACATAACAGTAATCCGTTCTGCAAACTGGGCGGCTCGGGTTTGCCTAAGTCGTTCTTGGCAGTACATCTGGATATCGCCGTGATTAAAGTCCTGCAGTCTGAGCGAAGGGTAGCTGCAGAGCGTGCGCTGAAACACGGGCTCGGGTCGACTTGAGCAGCAGATCTTGGCTGTCTCTGAGATGGAGGCAATGCAGCGGATGTCGTGAAGTAAGGCTTCGTGGTGATTGACAGCCTCATCCAGACCGTCGACAAGGATGCAGTACTTATACTCGGTATGTGTGGCTAGATACAAGAACCAGGATTTCAGTTCAGTGTCCGTCCATGTTTGAGAGCGGGATCCCGACCTCGCAAGGCAAGACTTGAGACTGTCGGGAGCCAAGCCGTCATTGTTCCTCCGGATCGTCTCCACCAGCTTCTCGTCGTGATTCAGGATCTGAAAGCACAAAGACCTCCACATTCCTTGCAAGGACTTTAGCAAGACGCTCGTAGCTGGTCTGAAGAACCAGAAAGTGAGGACCTGGACCGGATTTAGCCGTGCCCATTCTGCCAGCATGTCCACACCTGGACCGTGGCCATGTAGATTCTGGTAGATGTAGTCCATGAGGCTCGATTTGCCACTTCCTGGCTTCCCACTGACCCAGAAGAGCTCCTTGCCACTTCGAAGCCATTGGGCAAATTGATGTGAACGCGGAAAGCCGCCATGCGAGCTATTACGGGCAGACTTTTCAAATATCCAGTCATAAGTGCTTCCAAAGTCTGGGACACGATGTTCAATCATGTTGCGACGTTCATTCATCTCTGGAAAGGCTAAAGCATCGAGGAGACGGACTCTGAGGGCATCCCGTTCTTGGTTCTGCAAGTAACTGGTCTGCGCGGAATAGTGGCTATCGAGGCGTGCAGTTATGGTGGTCCCTGTAGCTATGATGGATGTCTCGATGTCAGTTGATACCAATTGAAGACGACCTAATATCTCGGCGATGGAGTCTCTCTGGGCTTGACCCAAAGCCTGGAACTCTTTGCGTCGGGTCAGGTCGTCCTGCCCTGCTTTGATGCTGGTGGAGATTAGAAAGAGACATCTCTGCAAGCATTAAGGACAGACAATCGGATACATGCGTACTGCGCCCAGTGGTATCTAAATTGGGCACCTAGCTAGTGCCTACGTGGCACCAAGTTCACAGGAGAAGCTCGAGCTGACTTACTAGAGTTCTTTCAAGAGGCCCGACTGCAATGCAGCCTCCTGCTTCTCCAAGGCCTTGAGGAGCTTGTCGATGGTCCCCTTCTTGAAGATTGTCTTCAGCGTCATCTTAAATGCTCCCCCTGTTCGCCTGTTGCCCGTACTCTTGGACAGCTTTAGTTTGTTGAGCTCCGTTTTGAGTTCAGCGGCTGCTTTGGATGCATCTTCCGCAATTTTCTGTAGCCTAGTTGCACGTGTGGTGCCGTGTGCTTTGAGCACTGCTTGTAGATCGTTATTCGCAGCGGCAAGGCCCTCAGCGTATCTTTCAACGTTGTTGTTGTCATCCAGTGACCCTCGCTCGTAGAGTTCTTTGCACACAGCCGCAGCTTCAATACCCTGTTCGACGAGCGAGACGATGTTGCAGGCGAGTCCGAGCGCAGTGAGAGGGTCCATAGCGACATTGGGAGGGTACGCAGTGTAGACAGAGACGCAACTTCGGACGACCAGGTTTTGATCGAAATGCCTCGAGGACTCTTTCGATGATGCTGCTTGCTAGAGCCAGATCAAGCTGAAGTGTCAATGTTTGACTCGATGGGAAACTGAGCCATCAGGCTGCGCCCGCAGGCTGTATGCCTTTGCTGTGCTGGCACTGCGGCTGGCTCTGCTGCCTTCGCCTGCATGTGGGCTTGGCCATCTTTGGTCAACCGCAGACAGGCTCTACTGCTGCTGACTTAGCGACGATCAATCCCCGATCACAGGTGTCAGGGAATATGGTTTGGAGTGGAGCATAGAGCAATGATTGTGGTTGTGAGGAATCAAGGTGTAGAGTTTGTAGCAGTTACGACAACTCGGAGCGTTAAAGTTCAGTCGCAGTTTCGCTGGAAACGTCATGGCCACGAGCATCTATTGTTTTTCCAGAGCCATTCAACGTACAAAGGAAGCTACAGCCCTGATTGCGCAACCACGCAGAAGCATCAAGTCATCAATAAACAGCATCATCTCCCGTGTTCTGCTCGACTCGCCCGTCCCATAGTATCGTTGAAACCGCGTACATTTCGTTCTGTCGTCACCTCATCCCAACTTCAGAGCCCGCTCATTGCCTCCCGTGCCCGTGTCAGAACCCCTCTCCAACCGCAATATCAACCTCTCTCCGCTTCTCCCGGTCAATTATGGGCTCGAATGCTCCCTGCCGAGCAGCTATTGTCTCCATCCTCCGCAGCAGACTGCCATCCGTGAACTCGCTGGTTGGAGCCAGATCAACCAGGGGCTTGCCATCCGCGCCTGCTACGCCGTGACCAGCTCGGGAACCACCCTGCGTCCGACGGCTGGCACTACGAGCCAGGAGACCTGTGCCTGTGAAAGGCCCTTCTTCGTCTATTCCGTTACCATTGATCGCAGGCTCGACCATGAACTTCTTGGGGAATGCCGTGGGCGGAGCGGCGGATGATTTCGTGGGGAACTTCGAGTGTGTCGGTATCTCGTCAAAGCTGGGTCTTGCAGGCACGAAATCGATGAGCGGTCTCTGACCGTGGGACTGTGACGGCCGTCTGAGGGAGCCGAAGTCAAGCAGCGGCTTGAAAGAACCAAGGACATAAGGCATGGACTCCTTCGAGCCACTGGTACCCGGTCTGTGGCTAAGCTGCGGCTCAAGATTTGTTTCGGTGGGTTGTCGTTGACCCTCACCCAGCATGTTCACCAGATACCAACTCCGCCATCCATGGACAGCATGATACCATCTGTCGGCAACCACCTTGTCCTTGGTGCAGAAAAAGTGCACGAAATTGGCGCCATCAAGGAACACGGCAGACTTCTCCTGGCTTTTAAGGGCATAGCAGAGCTTCCTGGGAGGTTTCAGCTTTTTAAGCTGCTTGGTGGTGGGTGTGTACAGATCAAAATCCGAGACGTGGCAGATATTGGTAGAATCAATACCATTCTCGTTCTTCGACGTGGTGATCTGCCCATCCTCTCGGAGCTTCAACCACCGCTTATCCCATTTTCCAGGCCTCTGTGAATGATAGATCTGCACCGTTGTCGCAAATGGTTGCTGGCTGGGAGCATCTGCGGTCTGTAGGCCTGGAGCGGCACAGTCACTTGCTGCCATGATGAAAAGATGATTCTGCGAGTCATTGTCCCACGAGTTCATCACGTCCCGAATCCGCTCATACCTGCGCAGCGGTCTCTCCAGGCCTAGCTGCGAGAAGGATTCCAGGAGGACGGCTGTTTTAGCATCGATCGACTCGGACATACAGAGCGACGCGGAATTGAGAATATCCTTGGCCGTCGTGGAAAGGGTGACAGGCAGAGTAATGAATGCTTCCCTACATTTGACGCTTACCCGTCTCTCGCCAGCATTCACAGCAGATACCGGAGCATCAAAGTTTGGCTTCGTGATTGACGCGTCAAGGCTCGGCCTCACGACTGGTGCTCTAACATCGGGCGCCTCGTCAATGCGACTGGCGCTGTTGGTTTTGGCGTGGCCTGCTTTTGGCCGGTGTCGCAACTGCTCGACAGCGGACGATGCGCGGCGGTGGTGACCGGGGGTGTCCTGTTTCGAGGCCGCCGGTCCGCCAATGACCATGGTACGCATTCTCGATCTCTTGCCGACTTGTTGTGGCTCCAACGCAGGGGCGACGGCGGCAGCAGCAGCGTCATCTTCTCCTTCAACCAGTTGGGCACGTTGGCTGGCCTGCTGTCGTTCTCGAATAGCCCTCACCTTGGCTTCACGCTTGGCCACTTCTTCGGCTTCGCGCTGCGCCTCTGCCTCCGCTTCCTGTCGACGGGCCGCCTCTAACGCTTCTTTCTCTTCTCTTCTGCGCCTTTCGCGCTCCTGGTGCCGTCGTCTGCTCTCCTGTTGCCTGAGCGCGATCAGACGGTCGTGCTCACCCTCGAGGATAAGGCGCGCTTCTTCTCTCGCAACTTCGTATGATCTTCGAAGCTCTTCGGGCTCGGACGCTCTCCCGGTCGAGGTTGACGTCTGCTGGCGCGAAGTGGTAGTGTTCGGCGTCTGCCGCGTACCCTGCCGGGGGCTGCTCTGCTGAATAACCATTCTGCGTCCGCCATCTTCTCTGTGTCTGATCTGCTCATCGTCGCCAACCGCCCCGCCAATGGTTTTTCCTCGAACCCTCGGGAGAGTCGCGTGATCATGGTTCAGGGGAAGTTGCGGCACGTTTGGCGGCGGCGCACTTTGTGTCGCGGGTGGTCTGCGATGATAGCGCGAGGGTAGTCGCGTCAACACGTTCTGCGAAGCCTGGGGTAAGGGAGGAGGAGGAGCAGGAGGAGGACTGGTCTGGGACTCCGCATCTTTAGCTGCAGATTTGCGCACTGATCTGTAGCGGAGGAACTTCTGATGTTGCGCCGATTGTACAGACGCGTCTTTGAGGTCGATGTCCATCGTGGAGGAGGTCGCACAGTCTTCCTGTCATTATCCCTTAAGGACATGGAGAGAACATGGGTAGGAAAGTCCTCGATCTAGCAAGGGCGCGTGAGCACGATGGTATGCGACAGGAAGCGAAGAACTACCTTCCCTTGTTTATCTGCAGGGCTGGGCCTCGCATGATTAGCACAGGGACTCCCCAGCCCCCCACAGTCTCCACCTTCACCACAGTGTAACGGCACGAGAAACGGCTCCAGCGGGCGGCATATGTAGTACCTATGATCGATCTGATCTCCGATCCGGCTTTGTAGACAGGCAGAGAACGCCGCATTGATGGTTAAGAGGACCAGAAACACATGCTTGAAGAGGCGCCAACATGAAAGGGTCTAGATGGTTCTGATCTGATGCAAGAAATGCCACTGAACACGAGATTTTGTCCACTGTCAGCGATGGAGAATAGCAAAACCACCAGAGCCTTCATTCTCCGACGCAGACTCGCCCACCGCTACACACCATCTTCCGCAGGGACTCCAATCAATGGTCCTCGTTAGGAACGGCATATGCCGCTTGTACTCCAAGTCTCTCAAGATGACCATGTCATGAAGCTTGACCAGCTGGTCTGGACGGTCTATGGGAAGGTTTGTGCGATCCGGTAGCGGGATGAGCGGATCTGGTCCATTTGCAACCGCGTCATCCGATATTTCACTGGTTGCAGCGGTAGACGTCTGCTGCGCTGTCGACAGCCCCGAACTGATCGAAGACTCGGTGGACTCCCGCAAACGAATTGCAGAGTCTTGTTCGGCTGCCATATTCTGGGAGGCGATGTTGGCTCGATTGGCTCTTGAGACGAGTCCCCTTCTCTTCTTTGCTGGACTGTTTTTGTTGGTATTCAGGCCGACTGAATAGCCCAGCGAAAGTCGTTCAAGGTCCCAAAACCGAATCTCGGATGCCGTATTTCCGAACGCTAGAATAGGATGGAGCGCGGGATAGTTTGATGAGGGCAGCAGAAGCCCAAACCGCATGTAGAAGGGGTCGCTCTTGGGAGCCTCGAACTCCAGGATTCTCTCAAAAGGGGGCAGGTCTTCGTACTCTGGCGACACCTTCACAGTCTCCACCCCGTCCATGCCCCTCGTGGCCGTACGCACAAACCCGTTGCGCGTGTCTAGATATCCTTCAGTCTTGGGAGCCGTCACGGCATCCGGAGGTGGCTTCTGTGTATCGAAACCTGTTATCTTCCATAGCACGATCTTGCCCTCTGCTGCAGCCTTGGAAATGACAAGGTCACCAAAGAACTTTGCGCTGTCAACATAGTTGCCATGTATCGCCAAGCTGGTGAAGTGAGGGAAGTGGATGATGTGGACTTCGTCGGAGCTTCGCTCTCTGCGCTGAGGTCCAATCTCCGACCAGAAAGAGGATCCTTCTGCAAGATCCGGGATAGTCCATACGCAAACGAGGTTGTCATGGCCACCAGTGATTAAGTATCTTCCGGTAGAATGCCACGAGAGAGTTAGTACGCCTTCGCAGTGCCCGTTCGCTTGGCCGCAGATGATGATGGTGGGCGATTCATGTCGGAGGTTATGCCGCCGCAAGTCCCAGATTCGAACGGTCTTATCCATGGAACAAGTCGCGACAATCCACGGGAAGATTGGATGCGTGGCTATGTCGTTGATGACCCCATGTCCGTGACCGATCAAAGTGGTGAAATGTTCCCCAGCAACAGCATCGATCACCTTGAGTTGACCTGATGCACCGGCAATTGCAAGAAGGGGCTGCTGGTGGTTGATGTAGCACCATGAACATGCATTGAGACCAGAGGAATCACCGCGTTGCACTTCCTCCTCATCTTCTAGTTCGTGAAGCATCGTAACGACACAATCAGTCTCTGCGGACAAGCGAGCAATGAAGACCTTCTTCTGAGAGACCATGGCAACCACGGGTTCGATGTTCGAGGGATCGGAGTACGGGTAGAACTTGACATCGTAAATTTTAAACCGATCGGTCTCTTTCCCGGTCTTGAAGCTGTATATCACCTTCGGTAGCACGAACGATTTCTGAAAATCCGTTTGGGGGGCCATGGTACGGTGCTGGTGGCCAGGGTATCCAATGGCGGAGTCAGTTCCTCAGATCGTGGAAGCAGGAATGGTTGTACAACTCCGAGAAAAGTACAAGAGCCTTTTTCATTGCGCCAGAGAAGGGCCTCCCTTTCCTCCTCTCTCAGGATAGAAGCGAAAGGCTGTTGGTGTATTCGCTCTGAGATGCCGTCAATCTCCTTCTCATTTGCGCTGTAGCAAGCACCGGCTCGTTGCGGGGCCGTTAAGGAGTATATCCAACTCTCTCCATCGATAATGGTCGTGGATTTGGAAGGCAGTTGAAAGGCCAACACGACGGTCACGGAAACGCGAGGCTGGGGCGGGTTGTTGTAAATCCGCTTGGCTTGGAGCCACTTGCCGCTTTTACATACCTATGCGTAACAACTCGATCTCCTTCAAACTTTGCTGTCACCTCGCTCACTCTGGTACTCCGCCCTTATCTTCATCTGTTTCCTCTCAGCTTAGAGACCCGGCATTGCAGTTCCCTCTAATCTAGACTGACTTTGGGATGGGTGGCCGAAGACCAGCCACGTTGACAACGTCATGGGAAATGTGCTTCAAGCTTCTGCGGCCCTAGCCCGGGATTGAAGTCCATACTGCTTTCAATAGTCTCTCTCGAAGCTCAGGTCTTTTTTGTTTTAGTGGTGACTTTTCGAGAAGCTAGGGCCGCGGTGGCAAGGGTCTTGAGGAGGCCCAACGAAGTACGTTCAACCCCGCTCTGTGATCTCGAACAGGTGAATAGCAGGACGTCTGGTTGGTGACTATATTGGAGCTGTGGCATATGGTATTTGTTTCTGATCTCTCCAATGTGTTCACGGATACATGACCGGAGGCCGCCACCTATCACCAGACACTCCTACCTAAGTTTCCTTGTTGTCGACCTCCAACACTCTAATTCTACTCTCGCCGTAGCGAATGTCTACATTTCGAATGATTCAGCTTCGAGTAGGAGCTATAATGTCATAACCCGACTACGCGCTGACTCGTTAGGCCTGGAGCTTCTCGATATGCATCGACTAAGTAGAATGTAGTGCTTTTGAATGCGAAGCACAAGACGCTCTCGAAGACCTTCGCATCCATGGTGTGAGCCTACTCTCTGAGAGGACTCGAGGCAGGGATAGATACTTGACTAATCGAGCTTACAGTAAGTGTCAAGAACTTCAGCCAGGCAGTAATCTAGATGCAAGTCAGTTTTCTAAAAGGGAAAGCATTAGGTATTGCAGAGAGAATCCCCGGCACTTACAGTTCCCCATGGCGCCTTCGTGAAAATACTGGATCTGTGCCCATGTGCAGACCGGGTCAGCAAACCCGCTGGCTAGCGAACATTCATTGTATTGTATTAAGAGGTAGGTGGGCGACGTTCTAACCTTCGAGCCGGAGAGCTACAGTTGCATAATTTAGGACATGACCCAGTGGACCGCGCCGAAGGTTACATCTTTGTCCAGGCTGAAGCATAAGATCGCCCGCACGACAGCCTGCACGATCTAGTGCAAGAAGCGAAATGTCGCGATTCGACCGCTGCGAGAGGGGACGAGGGTCAATTGATTGAGATGCACGATCACGCCCACACTGAATTGAACGTGGTCGCCAATTCCTGAAAGAAAAGGAGGATTGTCGCTGGAGAGTGCCTGCTTCTCAGAAAAGTTTGGCATCAATTCCATTGAATCCAAGTTGGTTGACTGAGTGATGACGAGGAAAGTGCAAGGAGATACCGGTGAACGATACAGTAAAAGGGATAGACAGCGATTTCGCATCTCAAAAGTTCTTAACAGGGGATGCCTTTCAAAGTTCAAACTGAGACCACACCATCTAATAATCCTCTCCCCACTGGCCGTGGTCGTGGCCATGACCGTGGCCTTGGTCTTGGTGTTGATGCTGGTGCTGGTGCTGGTGCTGGTGCTCATGTCCTCCATCCCCGTAATCTCCTCCGTCGTGGTGGCTGTACTGACCGTCTTCGCCCTGATCATTCCAGTCGTTATCTGGGTCGTAATCTCCGTTGTCCTGGCCGTCGTCTCCTCCTTTCCCATCCCACCCATCCTGGTTATCGTCTCCCTCCTTCCCATCCCACCCGTTATGATGTCCGTCGTGGTGTCCGTTATGATGTCCGTGATGGTGCCCGTCATGTTGCCCGTCATAATCTCCATCATCATCCCCTTGATGATGTTCGCCGTCATGCTCTCCGCCGCAACAGTCATCCTCAGTATGCTTGTCCTGATAACCGTCGTGGTAGTTCTCATCGTATTGGTCATCATCGCCTCCCTGATCATGCTGCCCATGGCCACTGTCACCACCATATTCATCGTCGCTGTCGTCCATCATATCTGGATCCATGTCGGACATATTGTCGTCGTCATCGTCGTGGCCGACGGCGATGTGTCGATGGTACGGCTTATGCTGGTCGGGATGTAGGTTGTGATGGCCCGGGAACATGCCTCGGATGGTTTGACCGAACCACCTGTACAATTTACGCATGCCTGCATGACTGGGATCGTAGCTGAGATACTCTTTCGACAGGCCGTAGATGTACTTCGAGTGTTGGTGGAGGGTGGGCTGGTGCTCGGTCTCGTCCATGCCTAAAGTTATCGATCAGCCTTTTCTTCCCTCCCTGGTCGAAGGCGGCCAACTTTTTTGGGCGCGCCAAAAGAGACAATAATACGCACCTTGAGCGCGATGTACTTCGCCATACTCGTGGACTGCTTGTTTGATTTCTTCAAGCAATTGACTGATCCGGTCCGCCGAGGGGTCTTGCTCAGCCCATTCCATTGTAAGGTAGTGAAGTCTGTGTTTGATCTATGGTATGAGAGGCTCTTATCAGGTGTAGAACGTGGCCTTAGGGTATTTGATCTTCAGGAGAGTGGTGTCGCAGCAGGCCGGTGCAGATTGTAAGCATATTTAGAGGATAGTGGTTCGTACTGGAAGGACAATCTATATATCCCTGATTACCGGTTTTGGTAACTTTCAGGAATTGGGTCCATCTTTCCAGGCGTCGCAGCCTGTAAGAAATTAGCCACATCCTGGAAATGTTATGGGGTCACCGAGAGTTTGAAAAGGCTTAGCAGGGGATAAGCAACCATAGTACCGAGTACAAGCCTCCGGATATCTCGAATAACTGAGAGGCAGCCTTACAATTGCCAAGAGTCCGACTCGGAGTACTGGTAGGGTGAGAGCCGTTACGCAGGGCTGAGACAAGGCATTGCTACTCCTTCGAATCCTACAACAGAATTCTACGCAGTTCAGTAGTAGCGCAATGATGAGAGGCCATTTTAAGGCTGATATTGCTCGAACCTGTGGTCACAGGTTCAATGCTTAATTCTGGGAAGGGCGCCACCCACAGTATGTACGTAGTAGCCCCGGTACGCAAAAATAGACAATATCAGCTTACCTAGAGCGGGGAATAGAAGCCGGCTGGCGCCTATCGGAGGGATCGGGCACGCGGCTTCAGGCACGCGACACTTGACCCACAGGTAAACAACCCCTGGGGGCGGAGTGGAAAGGTTCCCTTCGTGGTATGTGATGACCACTTTATATAGCACAGGTGAACCTAAATCCCCATTTGTCGCGAAATGTCTAGAGAAGCCACTATGTGTAGCATAAGCTTACATTGAATGCAAACGAGGCAAGGGCTTCGAATTGGTGCGGTGTTCAAGATTGATCGAATATAGAATGTGGCTGCAGGTGGGGGTCCTTTGATATCGCAACGGCAGGACGGACTTGCATGTTCCACGGTGTGAACAGGTTGTTGTATATTATCCAGTATTTGCTGGGTTTCTACCTCATTTCACAGCACTTGGACCCTCTCACCAATGGTCGTGTAACCCTCTACGCAATAAGCACTTTCGTTTGTAAAAGACCGGCTGTGGGATAACGAGGTATTAGAACTTTGAACTTACCATATTCGACTGCCATTGAGTCAGTATGCCTCCAAGAGCGCATGCACCTCCCGCAGCACATACACGCCCGGCAGCACATGCACCACCCGCAGAACATGCACCTGCCGCGGGACATGCGCCTCCCGCAGAACACGCACCTGCCGCGGGACATGCACCTCCCGCAGTACATGCACCTCCCGCTGGCCATGCGCCTCCCGCAGAACACGCACCTGCCGCGGGACATGCACCTCCCGCAGAACACGCACCTGCCGCGGGACATGCACCTCCCGCAGAACATGCACCTGCCGCGGGACATGCACCACCTCCCGAGGAGGCCCCAATCGCAGCACCCGCACCGAGGAGACCGCCAATTCCACCACCACAGGGGCCAGGATTCAGGTTCCCCCCTGAGGGACACCCCGCCCCTGGTCCAGGAGAGCTTTTCAGCGGAGCAGGAGGAAGAAGAGATCCTCTAGCCAACGCGCGTTCAACGGGTACCACACCACCACCAAGTTCAGTTTACGGAAACTTAAAACCACACTCGGGCGGCCCGGGCCAACCAGGCTACCCTTTCTTCGGGTCGGGGCTAGGAGATGTGCCGGGGGTAAATGTAAGCGCGGAGCAGAGGGCAGCACTCGCTCGACCACGTCCAGATCTAGCGACAGAACCGGCTGGCGAACCGGCCGAGGGCATCCCCGATCTGAGACCAGCCGACTTTCACGGGGCGCCGACGCGCCACTTCAATCCAGACGAACCTTTGCAACCTCCTGTGCACAATCAGTTCGATACCTTGAGGGATGAGGCGGGGCAAACCAGTGTCAACAATTCTCTGAGGCACGCTACCGGTCCACTTCAAGTAGGATCGAGCGGAATCGGCGCATCCACCGGCCAGCTGCCAATCAGAACGACCGATGGGTTTCATACATCTGTGGATCCTCGGGGAGACCATGCGACATTCGAGGTGGATCCGGCGCTAAATCCAGATGGCACGACTCACTTGTATCCGGGAGGTGCAAGCAGTTCCGTTGCGCCACGAGTGCCCGGGGAGGTCGGTAACCGACCGCTTAATGATTTCCCTAACCAGCGAGGTGATCCGTTGCCTCCGGGGGGACCAGCTCCCCGTCCGCTACCTCCGGGACCAGGCGTTGGCGAGCCGCCAGCTCCAGCACCAGGCCATCCCCATCCATTCCCTCTGCGACCCGTTGAAGAGACGAACCCGTCAGGGAGAGGGTCGTTCTATCCGGATCCCGACATGGCAGCGGCCGTGGCCAGAGGTCCAGGAGGCGCAGGTCCGGGAGATGGGGGTCCGGGAGGTGCGGGTCCGGGAGGTGCGGGTCCGGGAGGTGCGGGTCCGGGAGGTGCGGGTCCAGGGGGTGAAGCAATATAGTAGCTTCTGCTTTGGAATTGCGAAGTTGCCTCAAAGTCAAATCAGACTTGATGATGCGGGGAACCAATGGCAGGGAGTTCAGGAGTGCAGGTTCTCAGTAGAAGAGGACCGACCGGCATGCGGCCGATGAGGACAACGGAAGTCTAGGAATTCTTTCAGATGCACCTGGAGCGTTGATTCGAGGAGCGTAACGCAATAAAACACCTTCAAGTCCAAGGGACGCCCAAAATGACTTTTTCAATCAAAAGAATAGCCTAGTAGAATTAGCCATCTTCCTTGAATATTGATCACAAACTCACCCTCGTCCTCGTATTCGGTGGCCGTGTCCCACAGACAAAACACAAGAAATGACTGCTGCCGAAGAGTGTCCTCTGATTCCGGGCAACCGACTCCCTAGAGCAGACGATGAAAGAGTGAAGAGGGACGGATTCAGCTATTACATCTCTGTTGCGAGAAGGATTGCTGGCATAAACCTCAAGAAGGCGTGCAAGGCAGGACAATTGACAGTCCGGAATGCTGTCGCGGCAGGAAGGTGGCGCGGGCGCCAAGACAACCTTATACCTTGGGCACACGCACACAATCGGAGGATTGGTACGACATCTCGACCTGGTCTTGAAGGCAAACTCTCAGGTCGCTTTTGCCTGCTTGGCCACCTTGTCAACTATCCTACCGGCACTTCAGCTATCGGTAATTCTTATGCGCGGAAATTTCTCTGAGAAGATCAAGCCCACGCAAGTTCAGGAAGGACGTCAGTAAAGTTCAGGTGCGCGCAGATGCGCAGCATTAGAAGAGGTTACTCGATACAGCGTAGGGATGACGCTTTCTGCAGCCCTGAAACTCCTCACATCGTCGGCGGTGTCATGCGTATGGCATGGACAAGACGCGCACCCCACCTGGGATGTTAGAGTAGTCTCCCACGTGTTGCCATCGGAGTGTTTCCATTGTGAGGTTGTGCAGAGTGGCAGAGCGTCGATTTGTTTGCGACCGGATGAGTATGAGGTTAATGGGTTACGGCCAATATCAAGCCCGCTCTATAACAGCTTGGGGTCCCAAGATATCAGAACCGAATCACCTTTTTGTTTGTCTTGCGCCAGAGTAGCTAGGTAAGATATAGAGAATTTCCAATTTAGAAACCTTGAACAGTCGCTGCTAGAAGTGATAACACAATCTTGCCTTGTTTATGCTACGACGTGTCTTTTGGGCTTGTTCTATCTCCGTAGATTTCACGCAGAGCTTAAATCGTCATCTCTGATTCAACCCACTGCCTTTAGGTCAATTGAATCGGGGCCCTCATTCTTTAGTGCCCTCCCTCGGCTCAATAGGGCGGCATCACTCTCGTCCCAAAACGGAGTAGGATTGCCATCACTTGCCCTCATCGTCATCCACCCTGTCAACCACCAACAAGCCAAATTCGATGCTGAGGTCAATCCTCAAGAATTAGTTCAGCAAGAGGTCACCGCCAATGGCCCGCGCGCGGTATGCCCAGAAGACGCCGGAGCAGATCAAAGACGAGCTGGAGAAGGAATTTCTGTCGCCACCGACCACATTCAGTCCGGAATGGCTGAACAAATTGCAGCACCGATGGGACTACCAATCATCGAACTACCCCGAGCTTTGCCAGTTGGCTCCTACGCAGACTAGAACAATTACGCGCTTCACGCGTGAGGGTCTTGAAGGGAAAGTTACCGGCTACAGACAGGTTACCGTTCCCGCGTCTAGTGCGACCGCGAAAAATTCGACATCCTTGCTCCGAAGACCGGCCAATCGAGCCGACTTTGTACGCGGTGCTGCAGGATTTTTTCCCTTCGCGCCTGGGGGGCTGGACGGAGTCGATGCAATACAAGCCTATGAAGACGAGGTGGCGCTCAAAGACGTAAACAAGCGACCAAGCCAGAAGTCCGGCGGCTTGGATCGCATCATCAATTTCGGGGGAAACGATGGTCTTCTCGAAGTGCCTCCGGGCTTCAGCAGGGGGATGAAACTGGCCGAGAAAAAATCAAGCGAGGACCAGGAAGACGCTGAAGATGTGGAAAAGACGCTAGACGACGATGATGAGGCTGGATTGAATGCCGATGATGACCAGCGCAATGGCCACGACACTCCACCGGTGGAGGATGGCGCCGAAGAGACAGAAGACGAAGACTTCACTGACCTCGACGAGCTGCTGCCAGTGGAGTTTCCGTCGCTCGAACCTCATGGAGCATTGATCTCTGCTACGACCACGAAGAACACTGGCAAGGAGTGGGCTCACGTGGTTGACATCAACAAGGACATCCCTAACTTCCACGAATTGGTGCCTGAGATGGCGCGCACATGGCCATTTGAGCTTGACATTTTCCAGAAAGAGGCTGTGTACCATCTCGAGAGTGGCGACTCCGTCTTCGTGGCCGCTCACACGTCGGCCGGAAAGACTGTCGTTGCCGAGTATGCGATTGCACTGGCGGCCAAACACATGACGAAAGCTATCTACACGTCTCCCATCAAAGCTCTGTCTAACCAGAAATTCCGCGACTTTAAGAATGTCTTTGAAGATGTCGGCATTCTCACCGGTGATGTACAGATCAACCCTGAAGCCAGCTGCCTCATCATGACGACCGAGATTCTGCGCAGCATGCTCTACCGTGGCGCTGACCTCATCCGAGACGTTGAATTCGTCATCTTTGACGAAGTACACTATGTCAATGATCTCGAACGAGGTGTGGTCTGGGAGGAGGTTATCATTATGCTCCCCGACCATGTCACTCTCATCCTGCTCTCGGCCACGGTCCCCAACACCTACGAATTCGCCTCCTGGGTCGGGCGTACCAAGAAAAAGAACATCTACGTGATCTCGACGCCGAAACGACCTGTGCCACTAGAACATTATCTCTGGGCCGGCAAGGAGATGCACAAGATTGTGGATTCGGAGAAGCGATTCCTTCAGAAGGGATGGAAGGCTGCCAACGACATCTTATCCGGACTTGACAAGGTCAAAGAGCAGAAAGCCATCGAGGCGCAAACTCCAGCTCGGGGTGCGCCAGGCCGTGGTGCGCCGGCTGGACAACGAGGCGGTCGCGGACAACCACCACAGCGAGGTGGGCCAAATCAGAGGGGCGGCGCACAACAGCGTGGTCGTGGGCCCACACCCAACCGTGGCCAAGGTAACATTGCACGAACAGGCCGCGGCGGTGGCAGGACGACCGCTGCCCAGGACAGAAACCTGTGGGTTCATCTGGTCCAGCATCTCCGTAAGGACAACCTGCTCCCTGCGTGCATCTTTGTCTTCTCCAAGAAGAGGTGTGAAGAAAACGCCGACTCCCTTTCCAACCAAGACTTCTGCACGGCAGCTGAGAAGAGCGCCATCCACATGATCATCGAGCGATCGATAGCAAGACTGAAGCCAGAGGACCGCGTGCTGCCGCAGATCAGACGCCTGCGAGAAATGCTAGGGCGAGGCGTCGCCGTCCATCACGGCGGTCTCCTGCCGATTGTCAAGGAGATCGTCGAGATTCTTTTCGCAAAGACACTTGTGAAGGTGCTGTTCGCGACGGAGACGTTTGCCATGGGCTTGAACCTCCCGACGCGCACGGTTGTCTTTTCGGGATATCGCAAGCACGATGGGCGCGACTTCCGCAATCTGCTGCCTGGAGAGTACACGCAGATGGCTGGTCGAGCTGGTCGTCGCGGCCTTGACACCGTGGGGACGGTCATCATTGTGACGCCCGGCAGGACAGAAGCACCGCCAGCGGGAGAACTCACCCAGATGATTACTGGCCCGGCCACGAAACTCCGAAGCCAGTTCCGACTGCACTACAACATGATTCTGAATCTCATGCGCGTCGAGGCACTGAAGATTGAGGAGATGATCAAGCGCAGCTTCTCCGAAAACGCCACGCAAGCACTGCTCCCTCAGCACGAAAAGCAGGTTGCGCTATCACAGGCCAGTCTCGACAAAATCAAGCGGGAGCCCTGCGACGTATGCGACATTGACCTGGAAGCCGCTCACGCAGCAGCCACGCAATTCGAACGACTAACAAAGGAGCTTCACATTCGCTTGCTCTCTTCGCCCGTTGGACGCCGCCTTTGGACAGCCAAGAGGCTGATAGTCTACAAGAAGGTTTAAGACCCCCTGTTCAGGTCCCTCGGAAATACCATTGGCTGACTCGCACAGGATGGCACGCGCATGGTAGGAATCCTCCTCGACGACCCCCGAGCCGGCGGACCCCGACCCTCGCTCAAAGTGCTCGAAATCTCGGATGTCGATGCGCAGAGATCGACTCGAGATCTCCTCCCCTACCTCCCCCGCGTCCGCATGATGTTCTCCCCTCTCCCCAGCAAGGTGTCCCGTGTCCGATGGAGTGTTGCCCAGGTTCAATTGGACGATGTGGAATGTCTAACCCAGACGATCGTCAAGGTAAAAGGCCCCCACTGGTACATTCAGGTCCGAAAAGGTAACAGTATACTTACAGCCAATGCAGGTAGATCTACGTTTGTTACTAAACAGCCACGCAGAGCAGCAGAAATTTGTGGAAAACGAATTCCTCACCGTTTACTCGTCGTGGATCTCCACGGCCTGGGACGAGCAGGATTGGAACAAAGTGCACGAATTGTCAATCAGAGAGCTGTTGGTCGAGAGGGAGCGAGCCGCCACAATGTTCCAGAGCGCAAAGTGTCTATCCTGTCCGAATTTCTTGAAGCATTACGGCATGCAGCACGACGAATGGTTGATCAAGGAGAACATCCAAACTCTGAAGATGCTCATGTCCGACCAGAATCTGTCCCTGCTGCCGGACTATCAGCAGAGAACCGAGGTGCTGAAGGATCTCAAATTCATCGACGAGGAGTCGCGCGTGCAGCTGAAGGGCAAGGTCGCCTGCGAGATCCACTCCGCAGACGAGCTGGTGCTCACAGAGCTCATCCTGGAGAATGTGCTGGCATCGTGAGTGTCTTGTTGCCTACCTACCGAGCGCCACCCGGAACACTGCATTGACTGGTAACATCGCAGATTCGAACCCGACGAGATTGTCGCCCTCCTTTCCGCCTTCGTCTTCCAGGAGAAGACCGACTCAGAACCCCTCCTTACCGAGAATCTCGAGAGAGGCAAAGCCGAGATCATCAAGATCGCGGAGAAAGTGAACAAATATCAAATCCTCCATCAAGTCATTCTCTCATCCGACGATGCCAACGACTTTGTCTCGAGACCGCGGTTCGGCCTGGTGGAAGTGGTGTACGAATGGGCAAGAGGTATGTCATTCAACCGCATCACAGATCTGACGGACGTGATGGAAGGCACGATTGTGCGGGTTGTTACGAGGTTGGACGAGACGTGTAGGGAAGTCATGAGTGCGGCGAGGTTGATCGGAGATCCGAGCCTGTATCAGAAGATGGACAAGGCAAGGGAGTTGATCCGCCGAGATGTCGTCTTTACCGCGAGCTTGTACATGTAACGCCTTCATCGGATCGTGTATGAGCAAGGAGGAGCCGTGGCATTTATGTCGGTAAAGCCCAGACATGGAAGAATCATTGTGAGATCCGGGTAATATGCAACGGTGCTGGTCTGGCGAAGCATGTACTTTATGCACTCGATTCGCCGGACCAAACCAAAACATTCAAGGGAAGAGAGTCGCTCAATACCCCAAGTCTTAGCAAAATTCTAGACATGTACATACAATCCCTATCGTGTGTGCGTGTGTGTACTGTAATGTACTGTAACCGCATATAAGTAAGTAAGGAGTACCAAGTAGGAGTAGGAGTAGGAGTATATACTGAGGACAGTCGGGACCTCCCCGCCTTCTGCCCACCGCGAATACGAACGAATACGAGTTGCTATCAAAGTCGGGCAACTCCTTCGCCCCCAGCTCGTCTCCTGTTACGAGTTCATACCCATTCACCTCCATCGAACCTTGGGCATCGGACCTCAAAAAGCACGCAATCAAAACAGGCAAGGGATTTACTCCCGCCGTGATAGACATTGACGATCCTGGCCTCACCCCGAACCACAATGTCGACTCCCAAACTCACCACGTCCAACGACCTCCTCGTCTGCTGCACCTGCGGGGCGCAGTACGACGTCCCCGAAACGACAGGGAAGACGGAATGCAGGATCTGCGAGGTAAGAGGACGCGCACGCAGTATGCATGAGTTCACCCTCAGGCTCGGGCTCAATCAGAGCGTTTTTCTCAGTGCTACTCTCAGCGTTACTCTCAGTGCTACTCTCAGTGCCACTCGCAGTGTTTGCTATCCCCAGTACATACAAGCAAGTGCTGCTCTAACGTTCCAAACATCCGATGTATCTTTGTAGGATCCCCGCCAATTCATCCCGCCCTCGGGCCACAGCTTCACGACGCTCGGGGACCTGATCGCCTCGCGCAAGTACGAGAATGTGTTCCAGCAGTGCGAATGGAACGACACCGTGATTGAGATTCATACGGAGCCCAAGGTTTGTTGAGTCACTTTGCCCACTTACTCACTATCTCACTCACACACCTTGATTGACTGACTTACTTGCCCACTTGCCTGCTCACTTACTTTCCTTCTCGTTTTCTTATTTACTACTTTGCTAACTTTCGTGCGTGGGATTGCTTAGTTCGGTATCGGGCAGGGGGCGCGCTTGATTCGTACACCTCATGGGAATGTGCTTTGGGATTTGGTTGCTTATTTGGATGAGGGCACTGTGGACAAGGTGAGTGAGCGAGTGAGTGAGTGAGTGGGCGAACAAACAGGCGAGAAGGGAAGGCTACGTCGAGGAGCGAAGGTAGGTAAGGGACGAACCAGACCAACTGACTACTCGCACGCATTGCATATCCAGATCACAGAGCTAGGCGGATTGAAGTTCATCATCATTTCCCATCCACATTTCTACACGTAAGTCGTGCACTCGACCTGCCTCGATTCCTGAGCAGGCGGTTCGATTCGTTCCATCTCCTCCGCGGAGTTTTATCCTCTAACTTTGAAGTCGACGCAGAACCTGGGCAGATTGGTCGGCCACGTTTCAATGCCCGGTATACATGACTGAAGTCGATTCCGTCTGGGCGAACCGCACGAACCCACCACCCGAAGGGGCAACTCTGAAATTGCTCACGGAACCCACTGCAGAGCTCCTCCCGGGTCTCACTTCCATAATTTGCGGAGGCCATTTTCCTGGCAGTCAGTGTCTGCACTCCGCGCCGCCAAACACACCCATACCGACGCTGTTTGTTGCGGATACGATTTTCGCGGTACAGTCGGGACAAAATCCTGATCCGGGGAAGAGGAGTGATACCATATCGTACCAGTTTTTGTGGAGCATTCCGAACTTTATTCCGTTGCCGCCGGAGGAAGTGTTGAAGATATGGAAGGCGCTGAAACCGTTCGACTTTAAAGCGACGTATGGGGTCATGGCCAAAATTTCCAATGTTTGTGAGTGTCTTCTCCCTAGGACCCTGGAATTATTACTGCTGTTTTGCTGATTCTGAATTCCTCGGCACAGTCGAGAGGCCGGGTCAGTCGCTCAGCCTCAAGGGCCGAGTTCTCCAGAGTGCAAAGATTGCAGTAAAGGCCATGGGGTATAATGATCATGCAATCTTTGCGGAGGAGCTGTGATCCGGCAAATGCTGGCAGGTACCCATTTGAAGCTGATTTGCCGGATGCGCCTAACGGAACTTGAAGAGCTGCTTTGCAAGTCTTGATCTTGCTTCAAACCAAGAGAACAGCATTCAGGCACCCATCCCGGCTCGGGTCGTTTGTCACCTGAGCATATTTTCCCCAGACGACCTTACCACCAGTGGTCACAAGACCAAGCTCCGAGACATTGACCTCAATGACCGTACCCTTGGTCAAAACACCCAGTTGCGTGTACAGTGGATTTTGTGGATTCTTCTTCACACTTATTATGGGTAGTTGCACCGTAACTCCCAACTCCGGATGTGTGACATTGGCTTTCTTGTATCGCAGACCCATGGGACGAATGAATCGCTCGTACTTGACAGGTCGTCTCGTGAAATCAGGTCCGACAAAGGTGGGCTGTGTGATCATTCTCTTCCAACTCTTCTTTGCAGTCTTCTTGCCAGTCTTGACCACCTTGAACATCTCTTCCTCGCTAATCCCCTTGACCTTCGGCAATGGTACCGAAAACTTGGCCGCCTTCTCAGCCCGTTTATTCTTAATCGCGCTTGACAAAGCCTTTGCATTATTCGCCTGTGACCGATCGAGCAGGTAGTTGGGCAGAGGAGTCGAGGAAGGCTCGTTCGGTGCCGCAGATTTGACATCTCGTTCCTCTTGCGCCTTGATGGCCTTCCGCATTTGGATTTTCTCTGCATGGCGCTTCTTCTGGTGCAGTTTGGCTCTCAGACCGCGTAGATTTTGGGCCTTTTCGGACTGGGAGTGGCCTTCTCTGGCCTCCCGCTTTCGGACTCGCTCATCGTGGTCGAGACGCTTGCCGTGTTGCTTTGTCCAGCGCTCGATGTACTCGTTTTGAGGCATGGCGACGACTGTTTTGGCTGGGGAACGACGGCTGAGAGTTGGGTTCGACGGTGGGAGGTAGAAGTGTTGCACTGTCAGTATCGTCGCTAGCAGTCAAAAAATTATTCGGCGTCTAAGATTTTCCGGGGGCCGACGTATATGCCAAGCACCGATGTCATTGGACGAACATTGCGGCAGGCAAGTCACCAAAGCGATTGACTTTGCTTCTGTCTCCAGTTCTCACCAAAGCCTCCAGCATGCATTATTGTCCTCTTGGCCGATTTGTCAACTTCGTGTTATGCTCCTTCATGTCATTTCGATTGCCTAACTTTAAACCCTGCTGTTGGCATGATGCAGTCTCGGTAGGTCACCTCTGGTACGAGACGCGATTGGAATGCCCACCAGATGAAACCGCTATTGCCCAAACAGTGCCACCACTGTTGGGTTGATCTGACGTCGAGGACAAACGGGGCCACTGGCGGTCGCGACAATACTCCATACGTCCTGTCCAAGCTTTCTGTGTCACCAGAAGACAAGGCTTTCCGGTTTCTGGGGCCTGGGGTCAGCGGGCAATGGTACGTGTAATGGAATTACGGCTTGAAAACCTTCTAGCCTGATCAAGGAAAGGCCAGAGATAAGCGGAAGCTACAATATTTCCTCGCAACGTTTCACACAAGCAGAATTTTGTGTTATCCCGCGGATCTTCGTCGATGTGCAGATTTCGATCTGGACGGGCCTCTCAAACGGCTCTTCCACATGGACGCAAGAAGGCAAATACACAAATCATGTCCCTCGCGAAAATCCTCGCTGACGCAAATTGCAGGGGGGTGGGCCTGACCCTCGCTCTCCCCCTCATTGCAGTTGCTCTTCAGGCGGTCGCTGGTATTGTGTAAATGCACCATCGTTGAACTGACGTGCCTCTGCCGTTGCTTTCCATGTATCTTCCTAGCAATTTGGTCACTCTGGTAAGGCCACGTCTGTCAGGATTCTTGTTGTTCCACTATATCCCAAAAGATGGAGGATCCGAATACGGACAGCCAGGGGATACCTGAAAAGATTGAGAAACTTGACACACAACAGGCTGAAGACGTGCTGCCTCCATCACCGCCGCCCACCGACGACAATGCTTCCGTTACAGACGACGAGCAAGTAGAGATACCACTCCCACCCCCAACGCAAGCACCCACCGAAGTGCTGGACGTTGATCTCAAGACGCCAGATAGTCATGTACCGCGGGATCCGAGGCTAATCAGACTAACTGGCGTTCATCCTTTCAACGTCGAAGCGCCTCTGACCGAGTTGTTCAATGAAGGCTTCCTGACAAGTCCCGAACTATTCTATGTTAGGAATCATGGAGCTGTGCCCCAAGTTAGCGACGAGGACATCATTGACTGGAAGTTCACAGTCGAGGGACTTGTCGAAAATCCTTTGACCATCTCTCTGCGACAGCTGATGACCGAATACGAGCAAGTCACCTGCCCGATTACCTTGGTATGTGCCGGCAATCGACGGAAAGAGCAGAACATGGTGCGGAAGAGTAAGGGGTTCTCGTGGGGTGCGGCTGGGTTGTCAACGGCGCTGTTCACGGGCGTCATTATGGCAGATGTCATCAAAGAAGCAAAACCGATGCGGAAAGCGAAGTATGTTTGTATGGAAGGGGCCGATAAGCTTCCGAATGGCTTCTACGGTACTTCTGTAAAGCTGAACTGGGTGATGGATCCTAACCGTGGGTTCATGCTCGCATATAAGATGAATGGCGAGACACTGAGACCCGATCACGGAAAACCTCTACGCGCGGTCGTCCCGGGCCAGATTGGTGGTCGATCGGTCAAGTGGCTCACCAAGCTCATCGTGACGAGCGCACCCAGCGACAACTGGTACCATATATATGACAACCGGGTACTGCCGACAATGATTTCTCCGGAAGAATCAGCAAACAACCCGAAGTGGTGGACCGATGACAGATATGCCATTTACGATCTCAGTCCCAACTCAGCCATATGCTATCCCCAGCATGAGGAGCAGTTGTGCCTCACTGGCGCTCCGAGCACCTATCGAGCGAAAGGATATGCCTACAGTGGCGGTGGGCGACGGATCACCAGGGTAGAGATCTCGTTGGACAAAGGCAAATCGTGGCGACTGGCAGAAATTGACTACGCCGAGGATCGATACCGTCAGACGGAAAAAAATCTATTTGGTGGCAGGATCGACATGTCGTGGCGTGAAACATGCTTCTGCTGGTGCTTCTGGGCGATAGATCTGGCCACGAACGAAATTGCTGGAGCGAAGGACATCTTTGTCAGGGCGATGGACGAGAGCATGAATGTTCAGCCCCGAGATATGTACTGGTCAGTACTGGGCATGATGAATAATCCTTGGTTTCGCGTCACTATCACACTCGAAGGCGACTACCTTCGGTTCGAACACCCGACCCAGCCCGCACTTATGCCGGGCGGGTGGATGGAGAGGGTCAAGAAGGCCGGTGGAAATCTGGCCAATGGCTTCTGGGGTGAAAAGCTCGAAGGTGAACAGCCAGTGGTGCCGACTGAAGAACAAGCCAAGGAGATATCCATGGTGAAAGAAGGCTTGAAGAATCCGATCACGATCGATGAGCTACGGAAGCACGATAAAGAGGAGCAACCCTGGTTTGTGGTCAGTGGAGAAGTATACGATGGCACAGCTTTCTTGAATCAACATCCCGGTGGTGCGCAAAGCATCATCTCAGCGGCGGGTCTCGACAGCTCAGAGGAGTTCCTGGCTATCCACAGCGAAACTGCCAAGGCAATGATGCCCCAGTATCATATTGGGTCACTGGACGAAGCCGCGAAAACTGCTTTGACAGAGGGCGAAACGGAGGCTGACCAGTCTGGCAAGCCTTCGGAGAAATTCCTGAACCCAAAGTCATGGAAGAAGGCCGTTCTTCATGGCAAGCGGATCGTCTCCTGGGACACGCGCATCTTCACCTACAAGCTAGAGCATCCACAGCAGTTCCTAGGACTTCCGGTCGGACAGCACCTGATGGTCAGGCTGAGGGATCCAGCAACACGCGAAGCCATCATTCGCAGTTATACCCCAATCTCAGAGATCAATGACCGGGGCTTTGTGGATATGCTTGTTAAGGTCTACTTCGCCGTTGCTGGCGCCAAGGGAGGAAAGATGTCCCAAGCAATGGATGCTCTCCCTATCGGACACTTCATCGAGATGAAGGGGCCGATTGGCAAGTTCGAATATGTCGGGAACGGCAAGTGTCTCATCTCGGGCAAAGAGACATTCGTCAAGAACTTCGTCATGATCTGTGGCGGTAGCGGCATCACACCCATATATCAAGTGTTCCGCGCTGTTATGCGCAATCCAGAGGACAAGACTCAATGCATCATCTTCGACGGCAACCGACTGTTCGAAGACATATTGTGCAAAGAAGAGCTCGACACATTGCTGGCAGGCAACGAACACAGAAGTAGGATTCTACACACGCTGACCAAGGCGCCGAACGACTGGACTGGCCTCCGAGGACGCATCACGGGCAAGCTGGTACAGGAAAACTTCACCAAGTCCGAGGACACGCTGGTCTTGCTTTGTGGCCCCGAAGCTATGGAGAAGACGATGCACAAGGCGCTGTTGGATGACGGATGGAGCGACGATCAGCTCATGTTCTTCTGAGACGCATGCTCGAGCGACAGGGGAAATGGAAACTCCGTCATCTGCATAGCTGTGGGCGCTGAAAACACGGCTGTTCAATGGGGTTTCTTGCCCTTGGCCTTCTTCTTGGCCTCTGATTTGGAAAGGATATTCAGGCATGTGACGCATTATTGCGAGGAGATGGGCGCATCTGCAGACGTGATGCATGGGCGTTCTCATATCAGACAAGCGACTGCATGTACCTCACAGTGACCACATACCTTAGTGTGAGCTGTGATGCCGGGGAAGTCTACTAGGTTATGTAACGTGTACCGGTATTACGAGCAGTTTCAATACGATACCGCGCTAAGCGGTCATCACGTTATCGCGACTTTCACCGTCCACTCAGCTTCTCCTCTTGCTCTCCTTCCTTCTCCTTCACACGGCCTCATGGCTTATCGCGGCGCTCCACCTCCGTCGAATCTCAGACCCGTGGAGAAATCGTGATCTTCAACATGTCCGCGGTCGAGCCCTACCAAGATATCTCGAGTGCTCTGCCGATATGCGACTGACGACAGACAATGACAATGTCATATTGCCCATTGGCCCTCAAGTCCCAGGGCTGCCAAACGGGCATCTTGGCCTGTCTCCGCTGCTGTTGAGCCTCGCTGATAAGAAAATCCGGCAATTTCGTTGGCTGATTTGGCTTTCGCTTCATCCCCGCGGATATGTGCCTCCTGTGGGTGGCGTCAGTGGTTGGAGCATTGCACAGACAGACCTAGGCAGAGGCCATCTGTGAGACGATGAGTGAATCCTCTCACCCTCCTCAGTAGACATTTGAGCTCGCAACCAATTCATTCTGCCGGTCAACGTTTTCGTATTGCTCACAAGGTCGTCGACAGGAGTATCGCGTTCTGTCAGGCTTACGAGCAACGGCAACATGTCCTGGGCGACATCCTCTCCTGGCATGGCTATTAGCCGTGCCCCTGAGGGCGCAGAGGTCAATGGGGACAAAACAACATCAGAAGGCCGGAGGAAGAAAGTCGTCGTCGTTGGCTTAGGCATGGTCGGCATTGCTTTCGTGTAAGCTTCTTCATATTGCTCAAGCTGGCGGATACCCTTCAAACGAGCATAGAGCGAACATTCACTGACTATGGGCACCCAGTGAGAAGCTGTTGAAGCTCGACGCAAAAAGGAGAGAATATGATGTCGTCGTCATCGGCGAGGAGCCTCACCTGGCCTACAACCGTGTTGGCCTAACGAGCTTCTTTCAGCATCGACAGGTTGAGTCTTTGTACCTCAACCCTGAAGCGTGGTACAAAGGCCATCCTACAGACGCGCTGAACTACCACCTCAACACCCTGGCCACGGAGATCAAACCCTCTGAGAAGGTTGTCATCACTGCCAGTGGAGACACGATTCCGTACGATATTCTGGTGCTCGCCACCGGGTCTGATGCTCTCCTGCCAAAACACACTCCCGGCCACGATGCCAAAGGCGTCTTCGTCTATAGAACCATCGACGATCTCCAGAAACTCATCACATTTTCCGCCACTGTCAAAGGCACGACGGGGTGTGTTGTCGGCGGGGGCCTACTCGGACTCGAGGCCGCCAAGGCCATGATGGATCTTGAGGAGTTCAGTCAAGTCAAGCTCATTGAGAGAAACAGATGGGTGTTGTCCCGACAGCTGGACGGTGATGCAGGTGGCATGGTCGTTGACCTCGTTCGCAACCTCGGACTGGACGTTATGCTCAGCAAGCGAGTCGGTAAGATCCTTGCCGACGAGGATAATGCCGTCAAAGGAGTTGTCTTCGAAGATGGCGAAGAGATGGAATGCTCATGTATCATGTTCGCCATTGGTATCAAAGCAAGGGACGAGCTTGCCAGAAAGGCCGGCTTGAGGTGCGCCGACCGAGGAGGCGGTATCACAATCGACAACGACCTAAGAACGAGCGATCCCAACATCTACGCCATCGGCGAGTGTGCGAGCTGGGAGAATCAGACATTCGGCCTCATCGCCCCGGGCATTGAGCAAGCCGATGTCCTGTCCTTCAACCTCACGCAAGCCAAAGTCCACAGCCCGCGCACATTCAAGCGGCCCGACTTGAGCACTAAACTGAAACTGCTAGGTGTTGAAGTCGCCAGCTTTGGAGACTTCTTCGCCGACAGAGACGGCCCGAAAGACCTGCCGACAAGGCATGTCAAACGAGCAGAGAGAGCGCAAAAAGGTACCGACACTACCCAAGACAAGGTCAAGAGCCTTACTGATGGGCCTGCACCTCCAGCCGTCAAAGCGCTCACCTATCGAGATCCTTTCGCGGCCATCTACAAGAAGTATCTGTTCACCATGGACGGCAAGTACCTGCTCGGCGGCATGATGATCGGTGACACCAAGGACTACGTCAAGCTGGTGCCCATGGTCAAGAACAAGAAGCAATTAGAGGTGCCTCCCTCCCAGTTCATCATCGGTGCCTCCAAAGAGGGTGACGAGAATGCCGATGACCTCACCGACGACACCCAGATCTGCTCCTGCCACAATGTCACCAAAGGCGATGTGGCCAACGTGGTCAAAGACGGCTCTTGTAAATCCATCGGAGACGTCAAGTCTTGCACCAAGGCGGGCACGGGCTGTGGTGGCTGCATGCCCCTCGTGCAGTCGATCTTCAACAAGACCATGAAAGACATGGGCCAGGAAGTCTCGAACCACATCTGCCCCCATTTCAAGTACTCTCGATCCGATCTATACAACATCGTCTACGTCAAGAAACTGAAAGACTTTGGCGAGGTCATGCGAGACAGCGGTAGTGACCCCGACAGCCTTGGCTGTGAAGTCTGCAAGCCTGCGGTTGCTTCAATCCTGTCGGGCATGTTCAACAGGCATGTTATGGATAAGCCTCTCCATGGCCTGCAAGACACCAACGACAAGTACCTCGGCAACATTCAACGCAACGGCACATTCTCCGTCATCCCTCGTGTCGCTGGCGGCGAGATCAGTCCCGAGAAACTGATCGTCATCGGCCAAGTGGCCAAAAAGTACGGCCTGTACACCAAGATCACCGGCGGCCAACGTATCGACATGTTCGGTGCAAAGAAGCAAGACCTGCTGGAAATCTGGTCCGAGCTCGTCGCCGGCGGTCTTGAATCCGGCCACGCGTACGCGAAATCCCTGCGCACCGTCAAGTCGTGCGTAGGCACGACGTGGTGTCGCTTCGGCATCGGTGACTCCGTCGGGCTCGCTGTGCGGCTTGAAGAACGCTACAAATCCATTCGCTCACCGCACAAACTGAAGGGCGGCGTGTCGGGCTGTGTGCGCGAATGCGCCGAAGCGCAGAATAAAGACTTTGGCCTGATCGCCACGGAGAAGGGATTCAACATCTTCGTCGGCGGCAACGGCGGCGCAACACCGCGGCACTCCGAGATTCTCGCAAAAGACGTGCCTCCAGACGATGTCATCCCCATTCTCGACCGCTATCTCATGTTCTACATCCGCACAGCCGACCGCCTGCAACGAACGGCGCGCTGGGTGGAGAACCTCCCCGGCGGGATCAAATACCTCCGCGAGGTCATCCTGGAGGACAAATTGGGCATCTGCGCCGAGCTCGAGAAGCAAATGCAGGAACTGGTCGGCACTTTCTTCTGCGAATGGACAGAAGTTCTCAACGACCCGGACAAACGCAGGGCATTCCAGCAGTTCGCCAACAGCAACGAGAACCGCGAGCCGGCCGTGGAAAAGGTAGAAGAGCGAGGCCAATCAAGGCCCGCGTATTGGGCCAAGGACTCCGTGCACGACGACTTCAAGGGCACACGGTGGACGAGCCTCACGTGGCAGCCGATGGTCGAGGCGAAGAGGTTCCAAGATCTAGACACCGGGTCCAGCCAGACGGTCCTCCGCGGGGACACGCAGCTCGCGGTCTTCAAGCTGAAGGGCAAGTACTACGCCTCGCAGCAGATGTGTCCCCACCGCCGGACCTTTGGGCTTTCCGACGGCCTGATCGGCGAAACCAAAGGCCCGGATGACTGCAAGGAGAGCAAATTTTACGTGAGCTGTCCGTACCACAAGCGCAACTTCCAGCTCAACGGCGCCGTGGACTTTGACAACAAAGCCGCCGGTGCGGGCTCGTGCTCGAACGACACCAGCATGTCGATCGCGACGTTCGCTGCCGAGGAGCGAGACGACGGCTGGGTCTACCTCAAGTTGCCGCCCGTACAGGAAATGGACAACGTGCTGGGGACGAACAAGTGGGCCGTCAAGGCCGGCGAGGCACCCAACCCGTTCGCCAGTCTGGATCAGAAGCTGGGGTTCAAGAATGGGCTGCGCGCGCGGAGGACCGTCGGCGCCATGCCGGGAACGGGGAACGTCAATGCCGGACGCGAGGTCAGTATCGCGGCGCATAAGAGGATTGATTGGTAGCGAAAATCGCCTTCTGGACGAGCTTACGGATATAAAAAATGGATGATTAGTGTAATATGAGCTTCACACACACACATGTTCTCTCTATCACTGTCTCCCTCTCTCCCTCCTACGATGGATGGGGCTGGAGTGCCGAGGACGAACCGGAAGATCCCATCCGTGGTCTGTGTTGTCCAGCAGAGTGTGAAAGGGCTACAGTTGCGAGTGATTACTGGGAGTCGTCGACTGCTACACTAAACGGGTGCACTACTTGTTCACTGCTTGTTGGGTAAGGCCGACCGGTTGGATCTGGCTCCCCAGTCGCAGTACGAACTTAAGTGTCAACCAGTCAGATGTCATGAATTCCGGCATTTCCATCAATGAGCATTGATTTCTTCAAATACATGTCCTTCTCTCGCATATATGGTTCAGTCCGAGAAGGCTCTTACCGTCTATGTCGTCTAGCACGTGCTGTATGTAATCATGGGTGACGCCCTTTGCAATGCAGAACGATTACCTCTTCAACTTTGGTCCTGGGGCAGTACTGTCAGCCACCCCTCTTTTCCTCTCGATCTCGGCAATCCTCTCCTGCTCAGCTTTCTCTGCTAGTTCTTTCTTCCGTCTGTCATCTCTCTCAACTTGATCAGGTCTCTTGATGGCAATATCCTTGGGACGGAAATCACTGAACAAGTTCTTGAAGATTTGTTCCACAACCCAGCATCCGGCGAAGTCAGCGACCATGAGAGCTGTGAGCGTCCATTTGAACTCAAACGTAAACGGCACAAGGCGAAGTCTTTCGCTCAACTCGGGCAGGAATTCGGTACTGCCAGCAAACGCAACGAAGGAGCAGGCAAGAAGCCCCCAGTACATGCCTCGGTTCTCTCGGATGCTCTCACGGAAGGGACGGCCTTGGTAGTTGATGGCGAAAGTGGAGACCTGCTGAATGAGCTGCATGAGGTACACGGCGCTGTTCAGTAAGGACGGCTCGAATTCGCCCTCGAGATCGACTTCATCAGCCGGCGGGACGATGGAGTACACCACTCTGGAAAGGTAGATGAGGGTCGCGCAGTGGATGGCAAACTGTCCGAGGACGGACCCGAGGATGTACATGTTCAGGATGTTCGGCTGTGGTCGTTCTCGTGACAGTGCTTCCACGGGTTTGGCTCGTGAAATTGAGAGGAAGCACACCGACATCAGCATGCCACTGATTGTGACTTGACCGTCGCCGAATTTGATACCCGCCAGATAGATCACCGACAGACTGTACGCACTGATCAAGCAGTTAAGAGCCAGGATCTTATACATCTGAATCGTGGCAACGAGGGTGCAACGGCCCTGCCGGATGATGTTGGGAATCGCCACGACGTTGGCAAGCTTGCTGGTGAAAGGAGCTGCGACGGATGCGTCGCCCAATTTGATGGTAGGTGGTTCGCCATCATCAAGCTCAGTTTCCATCATGCCAGAGGTGAATTTATCTGCCCAGCTTGCTGCCTTCTGCTGAACCTCCTGCTGTCGTCGTTGCTGAGGCGTTAGGTTGGCCGTTGACTGCTGTATCGCTTGAGCGCCAGGTGACGTGATAGTTTCGATCGCACCACTGCCGACATCGCCGTTTTCGAGGTTAATGCCTTTCCTCTCGGCAATCGCTTTGACGGCTTTCTCGTGGTGAGGGTTGCTGGGACCCGGCGGATACAGGTGTGCAATGCCAGGAGGAACCGGGGGAGCCGGCTGATTGAATCTTGCCATCAACTGTACTTGCTTCTCGTAGATCTCCTTCATTTTGTTCGTCCTATAATGCTCTCCAATTTTATTGAGGGCTTCTTGGGAGCCGTTGAGTAGGGCAACGCCGATGTGGGCTTGCTTCAGTGCACCAACGTCATTTGTGCCATCGCCACACATGAGCGTGGTGTAGCCTTGGTCCTTCAAGCCGATCAGGATTTCTTCTTTTTGCTTCGGCGATACCCGTGCATAGACCCAAGTGTGTCTTAGCAACGAGGGCAGGGCTTTCTCGCCAGTGAACTTGGCCAAGGCATACCCAGTAACGCAGAGGTCCTTCGTTGCGAGTATCTCGGGATCTAGATCTGCCTTAGGATCAACTGGAATGATGGTCTTCTCGTCTACACTGCGCCACACAAGCTTTGTGCCCGAGTCATCATGCTCGGGAGCATCGAGGATCAAACAATCTCGGTCGACAATTTCGACCTGTTTAGCGACGTGGACTGCAGTAAGCGGATTGTCGCCGGTGATCATGACAACACGGTGGCTGCTTTCATTCAGCATCTGAATGGCTCTGATGGCGTCCTCTTTGAGTGGCGTTTGGAGGACCAAGAAGCCGGCAAACTGCAGGTCACACTCGACTTCCTCGCGCTTGAGATCGTTGATGCGTTTCTGACCAATCTCTGCTTCAGCTGAAAGGTATTTGTAACCAAGGGCCAGCACTCGAGCGCCATTGCGGGTGAAGTACTTGAAGGTCTCCTCATACTTTGGCGGGGTTGCTACCAACATCTTCTGGATTGTCTCGGGCGCACCTTTAACACCGACGAATGTGCCTTTTGCTCTCCGTCCAGTGTTCGGGTCGGTCATGAGAACTGTGGCCACGGAGCTCATGCGCTTTAGTGCGGACGAGAATTGGAATCGTCGTTTGATTTGAACAATGTGCGAAGCACCTGCTGTGCTGGTCGGCTTAGCTTTCTTGGATTTGGGCGGAGGATTGCTGGTGAGAGTATCGTTGTGGCCGAGAGTCCAGTTTAGAGCATTCAATGTAGCTTTCTCCATTGGGTCGCCGACAATGTCTCCCTCTTCCAGTTTGACTAGAGCATGAGCGGTGGCCAGAACAAGGGTGGTGTGAACTCCGCAGTCAGGGACCTTGGTAACTGTAGATTGAGCACCGTCTTTCTCAGTCGCAGCGCCTTTCTTCCCAAGGCCGAGACCGGCGATACCATCGACGACAAGATCTTCTCCTGTCAGCGTTCCCGTCTTGTCGAAACACGCAACGTCCACACGGCCAGCGAAGGGGATCCGGAAAGGTTCTGTACAGAAAATGGCGAATTTGCTGAGCGCTGCCAGGCTGGTATTGACTGCCAAGGACAATTCCATAGGCAGTTCTGGTGGCACGACACTAGTGACAATCAAGATACAGTCCAGGAGGAGTTTGGACCGCTTTCTGTTGTTCCGGACACCCTCTTGCCAAACGTACCACGAAGCCGCGATCGCAAAGATGAGCAGGAACAGAATGAAGATCAACGCTTCAGTGTTATTGGCCGAGACACGCTCGGTCGAGTAGATCATGGTGCGCACCAGGCTTCCCTGGCTGGTCTCGAAGCCTGTCTTCAGAACGACAGCCATGGCGCCTTTGTCAGGCGGCGTGGGAACACCGGACTGCACTTGCGGCACGGTATCCGGTGCATCGTCGCTGGCGGCCGGGTGTGTGATCTGGAGAACTTTGGTGCCGCCCCACAAAAAGGCATTCTTGTCCAAGCCTTCGGGCTCAATGGTTGCGTCTCCCGGGCGGAGCAAGACGGATTCTTTCAAGAGCGGGGTGCTCTCTCCGGAAAGCATGGCTTCGTTGACAATGGCAGTCCCTTCAATCAGGAGCATGTCGCACGCAACGCCGGAGTCCTCTTGTGTTCTTCCGACCGACACCAGGTCGCCCGGTAACAGCTTATCGCTCTTGATCTCGACCCACTTGAGGGCACGATAGACCCAAATGTCGTATGGCTTGATGCTCATACCCCGGAATTCGTTTAGAGTGCGCTGCCTCTGCCACACGACGGTGCTCTCAAAGGCCACAAGCATGAAAAGTGTGAACAGGGAATAGTACCAATAGTCGTCAAGCAACCACAAGCCAACACAGAAAACCTGGAAGATGAAGAAAGGCGCAACGGCGTGTTCCTTCCACAGCTCAACGAATGTAGGCACAGGGATATCGAAGGTATTGTCGCCATAATGCTTTTGGACCTGTTCAATCTCGGTTTCGGAGGTGAGGCCTTTGGACAACTGGAACTCGCGTAGTAAAGGTTTCGGCTCGTTATCCAGAAGATATTTCAACGGTGCAAATGCACCTCTCTCGGGCGAATAGACGAAGCGCCTCTTCTGGAACAGGAATGAAGTCCTTCCGTCCCGCTCTCTTTCCAACTTGCAGATGCCCGATGCGCCCGAGTTGGCCACGGGAACGACCTTGATAAGCTGAGCTTCGTCGACTTTCGTCGCCTTGGTAGTGGTAAACGTGGTTCTCATGTGAACACTCCATCTCGTCGAAAGCCAGGTCAGGGACTGGAGCGTGACGATGGTTACAACGTAGACGAATGTCCATTCCTGGCCGTCAATATAATCGTCATAGAGGTCTTCATTGAGGTAGAAGGCGAAGAAGACAGGCCACAGGATGGTGAAGGGCCACACGTAGGCCTTGAGGAAGACGGGTAAGGGGTTGTGGAGGGTGGCCGACTCAATCTGGTCATTGTCTACCAGTTTGGATCTGCGATGCATCAGAAACGGCATGGATGGCCGAGCACGGTCGCAGTACTTACGATTTCGCTGCCATGGCGAGCGTCAATCAAGAGCTCGTCTATTGGAAAATTGGTTCTGGAGAGGAGATCTTCCCTCGTGGCGGCGGGCGAAGACCATGAACAGGGTGTCCTTCCAAAAAAGATGGCACCTTCGAGAAGGCGCAGGTATCGCATAATTCCAACCGCCGCCGGAGGAATCGTCGCCGCTTGAAAGTTTGCTGCCTGGCTTGGCATATTTGTCACAATCCCTTGACTCACTGACTTACGGCTGTCAATAACCATAGTCAGTCAATATTGACTGACCAGAACTTCACCACTGACCCCTTTTTTTACCGTTGTTTACTGAAGGGTTTTCAGGGACAATTTGCTATCAGAACCGTACTTTGAACTCCAAAGAAGGCCCCTCAATTTTCACATCCTCTTCTCACCCTCCGCTTCGGATAGATAACAGGCTTACGGGCTTCGCGAAGATGGCTCAGCCTGCAGAGGCAAGCCTGGACCTACCGGAGCGTACGAAGGAGAATCTCGAGACCTCAATAACAGTGGGTAAGGAGAAAAAGCCCAAGAAAGAAAAGGCCCCCAAACCGCCAAAGCAACCCAAGGAGCCAAAGCCGCCAGCCGCGAAACCTGCAAAACCGGCAAATGCAGCACCTTCAGCGCCAACTGACCCAGAAGCAATGTTCAAGGAAGGCTGGTTGGCAGCAGTGCGGAAAGAAAGACCAGCGGACGAACCAGTGGTGACGCGGTTCCCGCCCGAGCCCAACGGATATCTTCACATCGGCCACAGCAAAGCGATAGCCATAAACTTTGGGTTTGCCAAATTCTACGGTGGCAAGTGCAACCTCCGCTACGACGATACGAATCCAGAGGCTGAGGAAGAGGTCTACTTCATTGCCATCGAAGATATCGTGCGATGGCTTGGCTTTGATCCCGCCCTGATCACTTACTCCAGCGACTTCTTCGACAGGCTGTACGAGCTGGCGGAGAAGCTAATCACCCTAGACGGTGCCTACGTGTGTCATTGCACAGACGAGGAGCTCAAGGACCAGCGCGGAGGTACGGATCTGAAGAACAAACATGAGAGATACGCCTGCAAACACCGGGATCGACCAATCGAAGAGTCTCTGGCCGAGTTCAGAGCCATGAGAGATGGAAAGTACAAGCCCAAAGAGGCTTTTTTGCGGATGAAGCAGGATTTAACCGATGGCAATCCACAAATGTGGGATCTTGTGGCCTACCGAGTCCTCGAAAAGCCCCATCACCGCACTGGTGACAAATGGAGAATCTATCCTACGTACGACTTCACTCACTGTTTGTGTGATAGCTTTGAAGGCATCACCCACTCGCTATGCACGACCGAGTTCATATTATCGAGGGTGTCATACGAGTGGTTGAACAACAAAGTCGACGTCCCCCACAAACCCATGCAGAGAGAATATGGCCGGCTGAACGTCACCGGAACCGTACTCTCTAAGCGGAAGATCAAGAAACTGGTGGACGAGAAGATCGTCAACGGGTGGGACGACCCTAGACTATACACGCTCGTGGCCCTCAGGAGAAGGGGTGTTCCACCTGGTGCCATCCTGTCATTCGTCAGCGAGCTCGGAGTCACGACAGCCACTATCAACATCCAGATTACCCGATTCGAACAGTCAATCCGCAAGTACTTGGAAATGACCGTACCTCGTCTCATGCTTGTACTGGACCCTGTACCCGTCATCATTGACGATCTACCCGACGATCACTATGAAGAGCTCGAAAACGCGTTCGGTCCTAAAGATGTTGACATGGGCACTCACAAGTTACCGTTCACGAAAAAGGTGTACATCGAGCGGGATGATTTTCGAGAGGTGGATAGCAAGGACTTCTTCCGCATGGCACCAGGAAAACCTGTCGGCCTATTGAAGGTCCCTTACCCCGTCATCGCCACTAGCTTCGAGAAGGACGAGACCACCGGCCTGGTCACCAAGATACATGCCAAGTATGACAGGCCAGCAGAGGGAGAAAAGCCCAAGAAGCCAAAGGCCTACATCCACTGGGTCGCGGACGCACCCGAGCACGGATCGCCGATAAAGTGTGAAGTCCGCGTCTTCAACCCTCTTTTCAAGTCGGACAACCCAGACGCTGTCGAGCCAAGCTTCATGGCGGACATTCGAGAAGACAGTCTGAAAGTGTATCCCAATGCATTGGCTGAGGTTGGATTGAAGGAGGTTCGGGAGCGAGCGCCCTGGCCAGAGGAAGCAGGAGAGAAAAAGGAGAAGTGTGGACCCGAGTCAGTGAGGTTCCAGGCCATGAGAACTGGGTACTTCTGCCTTGACAAGGATACGGATGATGTAGCGGGGAAGATTGTGTTGAACCGGATTGTTAGTCTGAAAGAGGATGCTGGAAAGAGTGCTTGATGAGAAGAGGGATAAGAGATTCCGGAGAATTGTGCCGTCACTGCAATTGTGGCCTGTGAATTTTTCCACTGTGTTACCAGCAGATTATGATAGATGAGCAGAATGTGGATGAAAGTGATGTACGGGTGATGCTGTTCAGTTGGTGTTGTATCCCGTACTTCTGGCGGTGACTAAGCAGCGCTGTCGTGTTCCGAGTGCCACTGACGCTCCGCCTTCCTCCGCCGAGTCGTTTCATTTCCACCCCTCTATTGCGGCGCCTTGCCAACATCCTCCCCTGCGTCAGTAGGCTTCATGGAAGCCTCATCTCGGCGCAATGTCCCGGCGCACAATCGGCGGCGGAAGAGTATTGGGAAGCGGTAGAACTCTCGGGCCACCCCGACTGCCCCCGAAGCCGACCTCACCCTCACCTCTCCCAACTCATGTCCTCAGCCCTGCAGCGTCGACTCTCTCCCTGAATACCTCCGAGAGCGGGACGTCGACGCCGCCATCCTCAGACCCTCAGGACATTGCATCTCGAGTTTCCCTTGATCATGGAGCACCAGATCTGTCATTGGCTGCCGCCGCAACAGACCGCCTGGTCTGCCCGATCTGCAACGAGGAGATGGTCACTCTGCTGCAGTTGAACAGACATCTTGACGACGCACACAAAGAGATAGAAGAGGAACAGCAGGATGAAGTCAAGGACTGGTTCAAGCAACAGATGGTCAAGGCCAAGAAGTTCCAACCTCTGGCCGTCCTGAATCAGAAACTCAAAGGATTAGATGTCTTCGAGTCCAACAATGACATTTCTAGAACCACTACTCCTATTCCAAGGCACGACTCTGCTCCAAGAGATCATGCTGCTCCGCTACCGCCGCCGCCGCCGCCCCCGAAACCGGCTCCGACAGTTATCGACCCTGACGACATCATCACGAGGGATCATTGGCAGAGAAGGACTGGTTATGACGGATGCTCCGACCCGACGTGTGGGAAACGGCTGGGTGCCGCGACAGGCGTGGTGAACTGCCGGCATTGCGGGAAGCTCTTCTGCGACGAACATACCATGTACCAGATGAAGCTGTCAAGGTCAGCTCAGCATGAGCCCGTCCGAGGTCTATGGTATCGAGTTTGCGAGACATGCTACAAAAGCCGCGAGGGCTACACAGACAGACATGGCCTCGAGAGAGACCGAACGAGCGATTTTGAGTCTGTAAGGCGGAGCAAGCTGAGCCAGAGGGAAATGGAAGTGTCGAGGCTGGAGAAGAGGTTGTCGAGATTGACGCATCTTCTGGCAAGCCCCCCAGACGAGATTCCTCAGCCGACTCACAACAAGAGGTGGTCCCTCAACTGGGTCCAAAATGATCCTCGAAAGTCACTCGAGCAGAGCATAGTCTCGTGGCAGAACGACGCCGAAGTCCCCCGATGTCCTTACTGCCAACAAGATTTCACGCAATACACATTCCGCAGGCACCATTGCAGGACATGTGGAAAAGTTGTATGCGGCGATCCCGCGACTGGTTGCTCAACTCTCGTCGGCCTCAACGTGGCTACTAGTATGTACCCGTTCGACCTCACTTTGTTCCTGTACTGATAATGTCGTGACAGCTAACACTCACCTCTCCATCACAGAAAAGCCCCCCCCTAACGACACCATCGCTCTCGACATCCGCCTCTGCAAAGAATGCAACCACACGATCTTCTCCAGACGCGACTTCCAAACCTCACTGACCTCGCCCCAAATCGAAGCCTTCACCCGCTCCTACACCAATCTCCTCCAATTCGAACGCGGCATCCGCCTCCTGATGCCCAAGTTTCAAAAGCTTCTCCAGGCACTCCAAGACCCAGACCGCCCGCCCTCGTCGCAACAGATCACCGACGCAGGTCGCACTCGGAAGAGACTAATGGACTCCTTCACGCAGTACGACACGGCCGCGCGCCGGATACGAGACATGCCATCCCAATCACCCACACAGCTAAAACTCCAGAAAGCAATTTACCAGAACGCCACGCAATTCCTGCATCTACACATGCTCCCGCTCAAATCACTACCCAAGGTCCTCAAGCACGCCACACCCCACGGCTCCTCACAAAAGCCAGACATACATAGCAATCCCAACCCGCGATCGTCACTCGCCATTCTGAACGGCCCTAATTCCGGCCACGTGCGACAGAACTCCTCGTCGGCCCTCAGCGTCGCTAGCTTCACATCGCAGAACTCACAACGGATATCCGAGCTCGAGGTGGAGGAGAAGTCGTTACGGGAACGGCTGATCGTGCTGGAGGAGCAAAAGTTCTTGGTCCAAGAGATGATTGCGGACGCCAATCGACGACGCAAGTTTGACGAAGTCGCGGCGCTGGCGGGAAATGTCGAAGATCTCACCGCGGAGATTGATGGCGTTACCAAACTCGTAGAGGGCGTGCGCGGGGAATTCGAAGGCCTGTATAGCGGATCGGGCATGAACACCCCGCAGCGGAGAGACTCGGATCTAGGAAAGGGCAAGAGTACAGAGAACGGGTAGACAGAAGCCCGTACAAGAGCCTTGAGAGTTGAAGAGACTCGGCGTCGGCCTCTCCCAGTGTTGAGACCGGTATCCCAACGAAGAGGGTAGAGCGAGTCGAGTCAGTCACTGGCTTAAAGTCTTTGTCCCATTCAGCGTCCTATACGGTGTATTTCATCGATCTTATATAGCGAGCAAGAGAGCGACCGGAGCGAGCATTGATATATTCACGAGCCAGTGAATCCAAGCGTACCTACGGTATAGATCTGGAAAGCTTGTCCCAGGATCTGAATCTGAATCTGGATCAGAACCAGAATCCGTGTCTCTTTGGGATACGGAGACCTCGCGCAGGAAACTTAGCATTAGTACTGCGATATGCATAGCCTTGAATGCGGCATATTTAGACCGAGTATTAGAATGGAGTATCGAAGATGCAATATTGTATATTCGAAATCGGGTATCGGGTATCGTCTCACAAGTATCACAAGATTCTCTCTGACCCTTCCCTTCGGACTCCGCTGTACTGCCAATCCAGGCACTCCAGTCAGTCCATTGGGGAATAAGTATTCGTATCATGTACTCCGTATCACGTCTCATATCTTTCGTCATCGCCGGACAGAGTACAGTCCATTAGGCTCCCGCTCACGGGCCCGATTTGGCTCCCATGCCAGGAAAGGTCAAAGTTTACAGCCTTCTGTAGCCTTAGCCACCACTGTCGGAAGAGGCGCTTTCATCCCTCGCTTGCCGTCGCGCTTCGTCCACCATCGCGGAGAGTAAATCCCGGTTCGCGCTCGCTACGCAGTTCTCTGCGCCTTCTCCTTCGTCCTCGCTCTCGCTCTCGGCTCGCACGCCCTCCACACCCACTGCGGCCTCGACGGCTTTGCTGTCAAACTTGACGCGACACTCGGCCGAAAGGGCGAAACAGGCGGTCGAGATCTTTGACACTCTCGCTAGATTAGCGCCCTGCTGCGAGTCTTCTTCACCTTCCCCTTCCGTCACACCGGGCACGTGGCGGATCACAGGGATGGAAAGCCCTGTCTTGTCGAGGATAAAGTCGGCGAGATGGTGCATATAGAGTTTCTCACCGGGGATCTGTCGAGGGCCAGACGGCGCTCGCTGGGAGGCAATGGCCCTGGCGAACACGGCGGTCGTCTCTCTTGGGACCGCGATTTCGAGGCTCTTGAGATCAGGAGCGATGGGCCTGGCGAACGGGAGGGTGAGTCTGATTTGACCGAGAAGAGCCGACGGGACGGCGGAAACGTAGCGCTCCAAGCTGGATTGCAGAAACAGGGACGAAAGGGCGAGGGGACGGATTGCGTCGACGGAGAATCTGTCCGACAGGTAGGTGATGAATCGTTTCAAAGTGGCGGGCGAAGACTTCGAGAGCAGAATTGCCGTGTCTTCTGTGGAGGGTGTCGAGGTATTTTGGGAGGTTGGAGAAGCCGTACGTCGGCGTTTTGACGACCTGGCAGTCAAGGCAGCAGAGGTGGTGTAGATGATGAACTTGAAGGTTTCCTTCTCGTAAGCAAGAGACGCGACTAGAGCGGTGCTGTAGACTTGGTCGTCCTCATGTTCCAGTTCCCGTCTCGGTCGCTTCTTCCCGACTTGCGGCCGGTGGGAATGGGGATGTTCATCTTGATCGAGAATGTGGTCGAGTCGGGTCCAAGTGGAGTGCTTCAGTCCACCCAGGGACACCTTCTCATCGTCGCGCTCGTATCGCGATCGGCTTCCGTCAAGGTATTCTCGAAAAGACTCGGCGTGCGAGGCAAGCTGTTCCTGGCGCTTATCGCGTGCTTGCGGGGTTGTGGCAGGCGCTGAGAGGAGGTTCGAGAGCGAAGGCGTGACTTTTGGTATGCTGTACACGGTCCACGACGTGTCGTAGAGTGAGATTTTCATCGTGTGCGTCCTCTCCGCGCAAGAGCAACTCGAGGGTTTGGTGAACTTGTCGCTGTTGCAGGTGGGATGCGGACAAGGAAACGCGCCCACGTTGGAGACAAACGCGACGTCACGTGGTCCTGTGATTGACTTATCGGGGTACTACGGAAAATCCAGGGAATGACAGCAGTCAACCTCGAAAATCTGACTAAATCTTGCCAAATTGGAGAGAATGACATGGAATGACGGTGACGTGGCGGCGTTGAAGCCGGAGCAACATTATGCCTCGAGTGTCTCTCTTCTCCGTTCAAGCTTCTACCACTTCAGCGACATTACCAGTGCATAAACATGCTTTGTCGAATCCTACACACACGCCACAGCAGCCAACACGCCACAGCAGTGTAGAGCAGTGTCAACAATGTCCCAGACCAACTACGGCAGTGCTTACCTCTGGTCGGCGAGTTACTGAGCGGGAGCATCATTGTGTTAAATATCTAACCTCCGATGGTAACTCCGAATTCCGTCGCTCGGCATTGATTTCACACTCGTATGCCAGGGCATTCTATCAGTTGATTAGGCCACCGTCGAGATACCCTACACAGTCCAGATGGAGTCGGCACCATGCATCTTGCCGATTCGCCTGTATGTGGTAGCTGTTTGGTTGTCCGGCGTAGCCCTCGTATGATCTTCCGAGGCGCTAGACTCATGCATGAGGAAAACGAAAGAGGAGGGAATTGGAAGTTGTCCCGGGTGAAAGTGGTGCGACCGAGTAAGTATCAACTCATTCTGTCAATTCTGGCAGACAATATGGGTAGGTCACCTTCACTGGTGGGAAGAAAGGCATATAAAACGATTCGATCGCCAAGTGTTGATCCTCGTCCATCAATCTCTCAATTCCGACTCTCGTGACCAGTTGCCATTGCATTTGCACCCGTGTCCGACTGCTCAACCCGGTCCAGCATATTCTCTATCTAACACAACGACGGATAGATTCTCAGCCTGCATACCATGTCTTCAACCCATCAAGCCGCAGTCCTCCCAGCAAAGGGCCAACGTCTGATCGTCCAGGATGTGGAAACCCCGAAACCCGGGCCTCGCCAACTTCTCGTCTCGGTCAGCGCCATTGCCCTCAACCCTGTCGACCACTACATGAGAGACATAGGCTTCATGCTCACCACGTACCCCGCGATCCTTGGGTCCGACATCGCCGGCACAGTCGAAGCCCTCGGCAGCGACATTCCTGCCTCCTCACCGTTCAAGCCTGGCGTCCGCATCCTCGGCTTTGCCACAGCATTTGTCCACGGCGGCGAGCCTGTGAGTTGTTCCTTCCCTCCACTGGTGCACGCTCGAAACTTGGGCTAAATACACACACAACACTCGCGACACTGACACTGACACTGCCTCAACGCTAGATCTACGGTGGATTCCAAAAGAAAGTCGTCCTCCCCATTGAATGCGCGTGCCCCATTCCGCCGACCCTCTCCTTCACCGACGCTGCAACCCTCCCCATGGGCGTCCTGACCGCCTGGACCGGCTTCACCTCGATCGGCTTCCCCACGACAACCACCCCACTGTACTCGACGCCACGCGGGGAAGGCACAGATACTACTAGCCACGGCACCAAACCCGGCCTCCTAGTCTGGGGCGCCTCCTCCTCCGTGGGCATGTGCACCATCCAAGTCGCCACCCACCTGGGCTTCCCGGCCATCTACACGACCTCCCGCCCTCGACACCACGCCCAGCTGCTCGCCCTCGGCGCGACCCGGGTGTTTGACTATACTTCCCCGGGTGTGGTCGAGGAGATCATCGCGGCCGCGAAATCCGACAACGTCGCCCTGACGACCGCGTACCGCGCCATCGGCGAGCTGCAGCCCGTGGTGGACGTGGTGGCCGCGTTTGGGGGCGGCAAAGTAGCCTCCGCGGTACCACTCGACGAGCACGCGCCCAAGCAGGAGACTGTGGAGATCAAGTTCGTCATGGGCCCGCAGGAGCCGGACGCGGTGGCTAGGCATCTCGAATTCGTGCTCCTCGAGTGGTTGGCCCCGAGATTGCAGGCCGGGAGCTTCGTGCCGGCGCCGAGGGCGCGGGTGGTGGACGGCGGATTGGGGGCTGTCGATGCGGCTTTGGATATCCTGAAAGGCGGTGTTAGTGGGGAGAAGTTGGTGGTGGAGGTATAGATAGACCGGTGAGTCGGGAAGTTGGCTCAAGAGACAGAATAAGGTAGGGTACGAGGTAGGACGGGAGGGGGACCTTCGCCACCAGCCTCGTCGGCCTTCCTGCCTCACCCTCTTCACGTGCACACCAATCAAAACAAAATCCCCCGTTTCCAAGGGGATATATATTTTAAAAAGTGTAAATCTGTCTCGACAATCCCGGACAGAGTCATCCGCTTCTTGGCCACGCACGGTTTTCACAGTTAATGGGCACTTCTGGGGGATGGGGTTGTCACGTACTGTAGACATCGAACGAACAATTCCGGAAAAAACACTTACTGTTCCTATTCCCAATAGGACAGAAAGGGTTTCACTTCCCTTCGATCCACACACCGCAGTATAATGTGGATGAGGGTTCAAAGGACAGAGTTTTTTTGCTAATTTTTAGGGACCACGAATTTACGAAGCAGAACGGGATAGAACGGTCGATGTTGAGCATCAGCCTGACTCTGGCCTGGGCATGCGACGTGTGGGTATAAATTATACGGTATGCGGTACGCGGTATGCGAAATATAGCCTATCCTCCTGAGATAATATTGAGATACTGCCTCACTATCATCTTTACCCGACCACTCTGCTCCTCCTTTCCTCTTCTCGTCATCTATAATACCCGTTCACTAACCGTGGACCTTATACCTTGTACGTCGGACTATTTCCCCGGGTCTGCTTTTATTAGTCCCGGAATATCTCTTTTATGGTTTAGAAAACGATCGTCTCTCTCGTGAATGATATAGAAAGATCTGTATACTTGGACCCCCGCCATCATATCATGATATTTTATCTGGTCTCGTCTCATGGTCTCATCTGGTCTCGTGGTCTTAGTCTCATTTCATCGTCTCAACTCGTCTCGTCTCGTCTCATTCATCTCATCTCATTTCATTTCATTTCATCTGTCCAAGTCACTTGTAAGGGCACATCAACCTCACATTAAGTCACATCCGGATCCGGCTCGATGATATCACTAGGGATGAACTTGCAGCCTTTCCGCGGTCGCCGACGGTTGATCAGTCGGAGGTACGAGACCGGTGATGAAGAAGGCGAGTCTTCATCGTCGCTCGTCTCGTTCTTGTCGCTTGAGGTGTCGTCTATGCTGAGAGCTTGGATGCCGATGTCGACGGCGGTTGACTCGATGCCGTTGTCATTTTCGTTGTCATCTTGACCCTCCCCCTGAGGTACCGGCAGCGTCGTCGTCCTGGTACGTTGCCGTTTCTTATGGCTACACGTACCCGTGGGATGTATCTCCTTGGAAAGCCTTTCTGGGCGTGACCTTTTGTGACGGTTCTTCTTCGGGGCCAGAATACGGCCATCCGGAAAGGTGATTTGTTGGACGCCTGGACGTCGCGACTCCAGATATGCGCACAGGGCCGGTGGGCGGACTGACATGGAGTACCGCAGAGAGAAAACCTGGAGTGCCGAGTCGGCCTCCTGGTCGTGGACTTGTGCTTTGGAGCCGGAGACGCCAAACAACGAGTCCAGCCAGGTCAGCTGCTCGACGGAATCCGCAACCAACGATGAACAACTTTCCAGGGCCAAAATCTTCATTCTCGTCGGTCGAGCTGCCCGGGATTCGCTGTCGCCATAATACTCGCCTAGCCATTGCACAAACTCTGCGTCAACACCCGCCACGTTCCGCAGTCTCAGCTCTCGGAGGTTGGGATTGCACTCGACCCACTTGCGTAGCTGGAAGCTGGTGATGCCGGCGCGCTCGACCGTCAGCTTCTCCAATCTTCTCAGTTGAAGGTTGGTGCCGCTTTCGACCCCGACTCCGGCCAAAGCATTCCATATGGGACTTGGCTCAAGGTAGATCGGATTGGTCCAATATTGTGCTGGCAGACAAGTGTCGTGGAGATAGGGGTGGTAGAAGTTGAGGCGCAAATCTCGAAGGCTGGGGAGTAGAGTCGCTAGGATTTCGGTCAAGGAGGGTGAAATGATATGATAGATATGAAGCGTCAAAGAGCTCAGCCTGGCAAGAGTGGGAGTCGAGAGGATCGAGCACGCCAACGCGTTCTGGAGTTGCAACAGCTTCTCGCGGTATTGAGCCGGCGTGACAGTGCGCTGTGACGTAGGTTTCGTCCTCGATCTCTGTGGACCGTCGAGCGGTGGTAGAGGAGACGTGATGATGACTTTGTTCCGAGAAGGGTCGTCGAAGAAAGTATCCCCGAGGTCCGCGTCGATGTCATCGAACGTGGAGGAGCTGAGAAAGGCCAAAACGCCATGGATGTGGCGTGGGAGAATGGCCAGGCGTAGGTTTTGCAAGGCCAAGATGGCCGCCGAGTAATTGCCTTTCGACGTCCGACCGAATTTGAGGAGGGTGGCAATAGGCAGATATTTGAGTACTTGGTGTAGGACTTCTGGTGGAAGCGTTGATATGGGCGAGCTACTCATTGTAGCCGCTGCTGGTCTAGACGGAACGGTTGTCGACTTGAGTGAGGTTGATGGAGGCAAGAGGGAGCATTTGAAGGGCAGAAAAGGCGACAAATTTACCAATCCATCATGCCACCACTCACCGTGCCTCTCGTCGATGATGCAGCGATCGAAGCCTGCATACACGAGCCGGGAACTGGCAGGGTACCACGAATCAAAAGGCCGGTATCAACGCTGGCTTCGCTATCGACAGCCAAAGTTGACAGGAAAATGCACCTGTGATATCGGCAGAACCAGAATGTCGGGACTCGACGACAGTGGTTTGAGCCCAGCACTGTGGGTAGAATGTACCGAATGGCAAGGAGAGAGCGGAGGTCCCAAGCAGCAGATCCTGACGAGGGGAATGCGGTCCTACCGTCCTGCCCGCACCGGAAGGGCGGGTGACGGCTTGGTGACCGGTAGACGAAATCTGGATCGCGCGTTGGACGCAGAAGGTCAGGGCGCATGCTGGCGTGGACCAGTCCGAATGATGATGCCGGTCGTCTTATGATTATGTGCCGAGGACAAGGATGGGTGCTTGTGCTCGTGCTGCGGAGGAGACGGCAGTCGACATTTTGCAGTGTTCTCGACTCCAAAAGACCAGTCGTATCCGAGTTTGGGAGGAGGTGAAGAAGCTCCAGCGACTCGGATCGCTTAGATGCGCTGCCTTCCGTCGAATGCTTAGGAGGAATAGGCTAGATGCGCTGCCTAGAGACGCTCTACCTCGGTGGAATTGTCTTAGCAGGGAAAACGCATCAGTTGCGGAGCAGCTGCGTCGAAGATCGCATGACTGGCTCTGCGGTACGACGGCATCAATGCACGATAAGGCGTACGTACCCATTATTTCGGGGAGGGCTCGAGATTCATTTGGCGCCGGAACGTTGGCAAGCGAAGGTGAACCTGCGAGGGGTTTGACGATGTAACAGCGAAATGGACTGACTGGTCGGGTCGGTGAAATACTGGATCTCCGCAGTGGCTAATCAACGCAACCCCGTTCAGTTCCTCCGTGGCAGATGGTCAGTATGACACAACTCGAACAGGCTCGGAATCACGCCTGGCGAGGCCGAGGACTTACCGGGTCCACGTATGAGTAGCGACTACGAATAGCGACCCCTCGGGTAGAGAAGACGCCGTAGTGATCACTTAGTATGACAGTGTTTGTGTGCTATACAGAGAGAAGGGTGAGGCAGTACTGAGGCCACGGTGAGAGGGTCAGTCAGGGTCTTGCTTACAGCAGATCGACGGCGGAATCCGCGGGGTGCCATCCGGGCTAGAGGATCGACTGCCTAGCACCATTGTTTGGATGGCCCTTCAGCGTCGATCAGGTTCAGACAGATCACAGTCATTCAGTCATTTGGTATGAGTGCGGAGTAGTCATTCAGTCATTCATCCCCTGTCCCTACTACCTACACATTACCTCGTACCTATCCAATCGAGGGTGCGCTCGGAGCAGCCTCCCAATTAGGATCTCTACCAGAGAAATCACCTTGTCAACATCCCGCTTGCCCGATGCAATGGCCTCGTGTCGCCTTGCAGAACTGTCGTGGCACCTCAGCGACGTTCTTGACAACACTATTCAGCTGCATCTACAGTGCCCTGCTCACCGCTCAAATGTTGAGCCAGATGTCTTCTTCGTCTGTCATCGCAGGAAACGCAGGTCCGGCGTCGATGCTGCCCAACCCAGCCCGATTCTGATCTCGTCCCGGAGCTGCCACGCGAGCTTGGCCCATATCAGAAGTTGGAGGAGCAGGAGCAGGAGGATCAGTTCGCGGACCATCTGTCGCTTCAGCTATCCGTCGCTGCCTGTCCCGGATAGACTGGGCACAGTCCTCCGCAATTGCCTTGGTCAGAACCTTGCGCGCATCGAGTACCCGTGCCCAGTACGAGCGCCACGCCTTCTGGATCGTCACCGCCGCCCTGATGCCTTTCGTCGGGCCGAGAAATCTCGAGCAGAGGAATGCCAGCGCAGCCAGCACAAAGTCTCGGTCAAAGAGGTGAGTGCGATTCGGCGATCCTGGGGCCGTGGAGAAGAGCATGGCAAATTGCTCGCTACAACCTAGGCCACGGAGTCGTGTGGAGAGTGTTCGATTCTGAGCCGATGAGTCGTCCTTGCTCGCGACGTAACCTTCGTACTCGTCCACGATAGTTTCGAAGACTCGTCCATCTGCAAAGCTAGTTGTCAAGTTCCTGACCGGGATACCTTTCTTGCTCGCAATTGCTTGAGCCCACGATTTCAACAGTACTTTGTGTCGAGCATAGCCGTCGTCCCCCTCTTCCACCAGGTCATAATAGTCGTTGTCTCGGCTGCTGTTGCCGATCCGGCAGAGTCTCTTGATTTCACGTTGGACATCGTCCCAGTCGATCAAGCCACCGAGGCCCCATTTGCTGGTGAGTCCCCAAAGCAGCTTGACAGTCTTTTCCCGGTAGCCATCGACGATGTCTTCGGCTCTGATATCTTGGACTAGTGCAGCCATGCCCTTCACACCGTGGAGTGCACTCAATGCGACCTGAGCATTGTACAATTTGGTTGCTCGCCCGTGACAGGGGAACTTGAGATGCTGTGATAGAGGCCAGTCGCGTTCTCCATCTGTTAGCAACAGCTGTTCTCCGCTCGGCAGAACGACCGTCGTGGTGGAATCTGCATCATTCACATGGTCGAGCGAGGTCGATGCCGACGGATACAAGAGGAGTTCGATGAGCCTCGTCAGACGCACCCCGTCGCGCAGATCGACCGCAATGTTTTCGATCCGGTAGGAGTATTCCTCAAGAGGATATTGTGAGTGACTGACCGTGTATGCAACGTGGCTCAAGGCTCGAATCGGATCCCCAGCGCTTGGATTCAAAAGTTGAAAGAGAGCTTTGACGACGCTCACCGATGACTTGTACTGCGAGGAAGGCTGGAAGAGACAGCCGGAAAAGAGTCTCCCCTGCGGACCCTTCGTGCTGTCCAAAAGCTTGATGAGCATAAGGCTCCGAAGTAAGGTGCGTTGATAAGACCAAGCGGCATGGTCTGCGGAGGGTTCCTCTGGTGTCCCATCTTCATTTCTGATCATGAATGTCTCGATGAACCCTTGCAAAGCGCGTCGACTGACACTTTGTCCGTCGCTACTTCTGCGGCTCGAGGATGAGCTCCTCGACTTCGTACATTGTCGTCCGACAACAACCTCGACGGCCGATTGAAGACAGGAAAGATCGTACGTTTCAAGCCAGAGGTCCATATATGCCTTGCGCTTCCCGAGATCGGTCCTCAACCGGGCAGCTCCCTTGAGGATCTCAGACGGTACACAAAGGGTGCCATAAAGAAGTGCTCCCTGCAGTCGCTTGTACAGTATGGCATTTTCTGCGTGGCCGTATCTCTCCAGCAGTCGAACCGTCAGCATCTCCGACTCGATCGGTGACTGTACCGTCGTGGACGCCCCGAAGAGGTTGTTGATAAGTTGAGTGATGGCTATCTCCTGATGGTTCAGCCAACTGTCCTCGTACATCGAGATGTCCGCAAGGTCGTCACTGAGCACAGGGTATATCTCCCTGATCCGCTGCTGAAGCCCGAGCCGGGGCATGACGAAGCGAGTGGGAATCGACGGCTTCGTGGCTTGCACTTCGTACTCATGTGTCGTCACGGAGTCTGACCTAATCTCTGGCGGTTCTGTCCGTACTGGAACAGGCTGACTGGTGTTCAATCGTGGTCCGGCATTCCAGCTGGGCTTCGCGCTGGTCCGCTGGCCGGCCCTCTTGTCAATCGCTTTGGTCTTCGCGCTCGCTGTAGATTCATACAGTCGGGATACTCTCGTGGCCTGTAGCTGAGGTTGAACTCGTGCGGCTTCCGCCTCAACCACCGATATCCGTTTTCCTGGGTTTCTCTTCTTATCGGCTACCTCCGCTCGACCAGGAGGCACGTTTTCTTTCCCATCGCCTTGACCCCAGCGGTCCTCTGCAACTGCACTGTCCTGAAGATTGCGCGACGAGAGCTGCAATGGTCCTCTCTTTGGAGACATAGCAATCACGGATTTTCGCCCGCCTCGCTGCTTCTTCGCCAGCATTTGCGCCGCAATGCCCGTGACTTCGACGTCCTCCGCAATGGCAGACATTGATCCCGCTTTCACGGCGTCAAGATCCTTGATCGGGCTAAACATCCCCATGTACATGCTCGGCATTGTCGTGTCCTCGCTAGGAATATAAATGGTGCCTCGTCGGGCGGCTGTAGGTTTCAGAACCGTCGTAGCATCTAAAGTCGGCAACGCGATCGGCTGTTCCGGTAGAGGAGATAGCGGCGCAACAACCAAGTGCGCACTCTCAGCCTTGACGATCGGTCGTCTCGGCGCTTGCGACAACCTACGCGACGTACCATCCATGGATGTACTTGCCTTTGCCGATGGATTCTGTTGAACCGCCTCACCAGCGGACACAGCACCCGTGGGAGCCACGGGAGCCGCGAAATTGACGCCCCTCTTCGGCCGCTGCGGCGGTTGAGCAATCGCACTGGCAGTCGCACCAGCACCAAAACCAGCACCAAAACCAGCCTCTGCAATCCCATTCCGTCGAACCGCCTTCATCAAAGCGCCAGCACCAGCACCAGTACCCGCACCTACCCTATCCTCATGAATAGCGAACCCTAACCCAACCCCATCAGCGGCACGTCGTCTCCTGGGCTTCGCATTCCTCAACCCGGCTCCAAGTCTCGGAAACGCGGCCGTGAATTCGATATTCGCTGTATCTTCTTCGCCCTGGTCGCCCTCGTCGCCAAATCCCATCGACTCTCCGCGTCTCTTGCCGTGATGGCGCTGCGGAACAGGAACAGGAGCGGGAAAAGAAATCGGACATGGTGTCAGTGTCGACGAGGACATGACGTGGCGGCGCGATGACGACGACATCTTGGAGGCGACCGTCACGCTTTATTTATTGCGACCACGTGAGCATCCAGTACGTGCGCATGGCCCGAAGAGTACCGACGAGGATGATGATGATGATGAGATAAAAATCGAGATTGTCGCTGCTGCTGATGGTTGATTATTCGTCCCTGGAAACTCAAACTGAAACTGGAATTACACTTGGAATTGGAACTTGGAATCGAATGTCGAGATTGTGTCGAGCTTGTCGAGCGTGTTGCCTGTCAAAAGTTGGATTGAATTGGATTGCGTTGGTCCGGACGCGTCGTGCACGCGTAATCAAATGTGTTTTTTCAAGTTAATTTACGAGGTACGCAACATGTTAGAAGGCGATGCAATGGAGATCGGACGGGGATTTGTTGACACACGTCGTTGTCGGGACAACGGTTGCTGATCGTGATTGGTTGGACGGACTCGGCACACAGCTTGCAGTAACCTCGTACCCAACCAATACACATTTAACACGGTCAGTAGGGCCTACTCGGTACCTCGTAACGATTATGCACTCAGGGGACTATACTCTGGATCTAAGACACAGATGCGAGATAGTGATATCATGTATGTATCAATTTAAAGTTTCAATATCTGCTTCCTTTAAGCCAGATTCAACCCTCGGACCTATACTCAAGTAAGAAATGTCTCCTGGTTTCTATACAACTAGGGCGACCCCCAACGCCGTCGCTATGCTAATGCTAATATCCTTATGCTATGCTCTGCTTGCAACGGACTCCGGAATCATGCCGTATATCATGCGTGCCTGCCAAACGCCATGCCAGTGTTTTTGTAGGCATTCGAAGCGAGCACTCGTCCGTGCGGTGCGGTGCTCTCCATTCACTCGATTCAATCCCGTTGACTCCTCACCTGCCAATGGCGGGCGTTCCGAACATCACCACGATAGGCCGCCTCACAACTCATCTCGACTGGGAAAATGGAAGTCCCAACTCCTAGCCGGCACGGGCAACCCGAGCCAATAGTTCCAAAGCCTTTGCATCTCCATGACGAAAATGGCGAAGAATTTGAACGGCAGCTCGACCCATGAGCGCAGCACCATTTTATACGTCCTCCACACCAGGTCGAACTCTGCCCGGAATTCATCCGCAATGGTCGGGGAGCGAGGTTTCGTCTCCGGGTCTTCCCAGAGGTCATCCGAGTCGGGCACCTCGCTCGCCGCAGCGCTCTCGATTACCTCGTCAAAGCCCTTCACGGGACTCGCACCGACGGCCTTCCGCTGCTCACGATCCGCAGACAGCTTCTGCGACAGCGGTAGCGGCCCGTCCACATCCAGCACGCTCATGTCGCCCGTGTTGACTGCGAGGCGGAATTTCTGGATCGAATCAATACTGTGGCTGACGCGGCCCAGGGTGTTCACGAGGGCCACCAATTCAGTCCGTCTCAGGTGAGGGTTTTCGCCATTCTTGGTCTCGTCATATTCGAAGAGCACTTTCAGCGCCGCGCCATATCCTGCCGTCTGGACTTTCCCCCAGAGACGGCATTTGTCGCAGCCCACGCAGTCCATCAACCTGGATACATTGCGGAACCGGTTGCGGAAGTCGTCCTTGAGGTCCATGACCGAGGGGTCCTGGAACATGACGGATTCGTCAAAGGTGTGCGGCCCAGCCGCCGCTCGGTCCGCCAGTTCCAGCACCTTTTGCTTGGTCTGGAAGTCTTGCTCCGTGTCGCCGGAACAGAACGTGTAGGACTCGAGGTGTTTCCGTAACTTGGCGATGGCGCGCGTGAGAATGGCGTAGTTGAAATACAGGTTCGAGATGCGCTCGGGGTGCTTATGCAGGCGTTCCTTGTAGCAGTCGAGGTTGCGCACCCATTCCCCCGTCGTCTGGTTGAAGAAGTCCCAGCATATGTGGGTGGAGATGGAAGCGTGCATCCCGCTCACTATGCGGTAGAAGGCTCGCTGTTCTAGACACTCGTCGTCCAGAGGATACTGGTCGTCCGAGTTGTCCACGTGCTGCCGGCCGTACTCTTGGAAGATGTTCTTCAAACTCTCCGCCGCTTGGAGGGGCTTGGGCTTCAGGGAGGCGTGCTTCGGCGGCTGCGGTGTGAAGCAGTTCTCTTTGTAGATGGCGTCCCAGACTTGTTTGGCCCCCAGGCCCGAGTATCCGGTATATCGTTCCGTGTTGTTCACCAGGCTGACGTAGTCGCCCTTCGCGGCTGCGCCCTCATCCTCGGGCACGCAGTAGTCTCTCTGATCGCACTCGTCGTCGTCTTCCAGGACGCAGCTCTCGTCCACATTCTCACCCAGTTGGTATTGGAGCGGTCGGTCCTTCGGTCGTTCCCTCTGCTGGGCGAGACCCGGGTGTTTCGCCCTGGCACCCTCGAGTTTGCTCAACTCTTCAGCCCTCCAGATCAACGGGATATCACTCTCGTCTTCAATTGTTTCGACCGCACAAGCGCGGTTCCCGCACATGGAATTCTCATCGCTCCAGAAAGGGCACACTTTGTTGTAGAGGTTCAGTCTGTAGTAGGCGAAGAAATCGGTCTTTTGCGTCAGGTCGTCTAACGAAGGATACAGATCGGCGTTCAGCCGCTCAAGGTCGGAGTACGAGGTACATGCGTCCGTAACGATCGACTCTGGGTCTATGGCGCATTGTTGGGTTTGGTGGCCTCCCCGGACGCAAGCAGGCCGTACGAGGAAGTAGAAGGCGATAAAGAAATGCGAGGCAGTGACCCTCATGTTGGCGCCGGAGACAACCCAATTGACATTCAATTGGGAACGGGACGAAAGAGACAATATGTACAAGAAAAGGGACAAAGAAAGCCACGGCAGTGCACCTGAGTATTTGTGAGCGGGAATGTGGCCAGTCTGTTCCTTGACTGCGCCGAACAGTGAAGGCGATGGCAAAAATAGCGGACACAGTATGACGAAAACCAATCGCCCCTCGCTAACCTCGGGGCCCAAACCCTGGGGCGTCAGCGCGTGCAGCGCGTCGTCCAAAGTGGCCGCTTAGGCTTCGGGTGCAGCGAATATTGCAACTGTCAGACAGGAACAAATACTTCAGCAGATCCGGACTGTCTCACTAATGCCAACTAATCAGACCACCGCTTCTTGAATTTGACTGCTCTTGATACAGCGTAGAGAGATGTCACCAGCCTGTGATCGAAGCGTTTAACACTGGGAGTGCACCGACATGCAATCGGTACGAACCGCTGCCTCCTCCTGAACAGTAGCCGTACCACTGCTACTGTAGCGAGGAAGGGAGCCCCTACCGAATCCTCCGTACAGCACCGCACAAGTTTCATTCTCAGCAGCCGGGAATCTCATTTCGTATCTTACCCGAGCTCGATCTTCCGGATTTTCTCCTCGCATCACTCGATTCGTATCCTTTCAGCACGAAGGCCTGCGATCTCCAGTTCTCCAGCGAGTTCCTTGTCCATCATGACCTGAATGTGCTTCTCGCCCCCAGAAGAGATGACATCCATTCGGCAACCACCCGAGAATGATAGGGCAGAGTGTCCGTTCAGCAGTCATACCTCATCGTTCGCTTTGATAGACGGGTATCCGATTCCGAGATGTCTACTTCGTACTATGCTAGAGTACACCTGCTTGAAAAACCGAGCCATGATCTTGTCACAGACTCCTGTTCGCCAGAATCTTGCCTATGAACGACAATCCACCGTAGGATCAGTTGTACCTGTCCTTGAGGGCACATATCTGCCGATGACACACTCTAGTGCACGCATTTCACCGCCCACCGCAGAGTCTCCCGGTACAAGTCCAACTCACAACTCAAACTGACCGCGGTAGAACTGAAAGTAGAACATCTAGTCGATAAATCCGGCAAGGAAACCGCTGTAACGGGTGGGGCCAGTTTCTGATTCACGAAGTTGTCCATGAAGAGTAGTAGCCTTCAGGGCTTTTCTACTCTCGCGGTCCTATTCGTACGTCAGCTCATCATCGCGCGGAGACCGCTATCTGCTAACTTACCTGGCGTCTGGCCTCCGGGAGGTCTTCTTGTATAATTCAGACGTTGATAAATGAGCTCGCTGGGCTCAGCACAGTGGGTGAGGATCGAACCTTCGACGGTTTTTTGCAGCTAGTAAGCCCAGAGGTCGCCATTTTTCCTCCCCAAGAGGCACTTGTTTCCGATCGTGAAGTCATGTAGATCCAAGAGTGCGAGGTCCGTCTCAGCATCTCCATACGCTGTCCGAGATAGAAGAGCGTCACAAAACGTTCCGCGCTTGTCCGACCGAGGTGCTGTTCCGGTCGAATCATGGCATCTTCCTCGCGAAAGAGGTGATACTTCGCACAGCCTCCTCGTTGTGAGCGGCATGTCGCGCGATACGCTCGAGCGTTCTCGCGCTGAGAGGGCTGCAAAACCGTCGCGTTACGTCCGATGGCCTATGCTTCATCATCGGCGTCCGTCCTCTCGGGATCGAGGAGCCGAAGTTGCATCTCCGAGGTGTCTTCCTTCGTCTGGCGGCCCTTCCTGTTCAGAATCCACGCCTTCAATGCTGGTCGCGCCGCCCTCGCAGCGAACACACACGCAGCAATGATTGCAGCGAGGGCTATAAAGAGGGCAATGACAATCACCCAGGGATTGACGCCCTTCAAGCAGCAACCATACCATCCCATGTACCAGTGCACCAAGGTCTTTATGATGTTAGGCTTCTCCTTCACGTCGGGCAACAGTCCTCTGCGCACGAGATGCTTGAACTTAGGACCATTGGGCCCGCCGTCGAACTTCTTGAGGCCAAAGTACGGGACTGTTTGTTGTCGAGGGTCCGAGTCCGGGTACTGTTGGTCACCCCAGTTTCCATTGAAGTAGAGCCAGTCGGTCGGCGCGGAGCCCGGCTCCGCAGCAGTGAAGGTCTCGCTTGCCGGGTCGTACGTGTAGAAATAGGCAAGCTTGACGGGATCCCAGAGCCGGCCTTTATCTGCAACATCGATGAGCGCCTCGTCGTGTATGTGGCTGCCTTCCGACGGATAGTTTGCGTGCGATCCTCGAGCACTAAAGACAACCGGCCGGCCACTGCGTTTCGACAGGCACGACTCGTCATCCCAGGCACACATCTCGCCGCTGGTATGATGGCTGAAGTAGATGCCGACAGGCTGGTCGTCGATGAAGCGGATCATGTTGTGCTCCCAGTCACCCAGGTGGTTCCCAAAATGATCGCCCGGCTTGCTGTCCGGGAACAGCCTGTTCAGCGGCGGCACCACCTGCGAGATGTCTCCGCCTTCGTTCCAAGAGTAGAAGTAGAAATAGAAGACGTCGAGGACGATCTGCTTGCCGGGGATCTCATGCTCCACAGCGACCACGGCACACGCGGTCGAATTATGCAGAGCTCCGTCGTCATCGGGCGTCTCTCCCAGAACCCAGTCTGGAAACGTGGTGACATCGTCGACCGCTGTGAGGAAGACATCGGTGCCATCTTTGCCGTATCCGTTTAATAACGATAGATTGTCGAGATCCAGGCGCGGCAGGGCGTCTGCTATTCGCTGGAAGTCGATCCTGGGAGTCGTGCGCAGAACATGCTCCTTGATGTCGCTGGGCATATAGCGATCGTCGGAATGCAGCCAGATCAGCGGGGCATGAGCGACCGCATATTGAGCGACCTCGGAGGTCAGTACGAATTGCAGGAGACAGCAGAACACAAGAAATCGGAAGTACAATTGCACCGGCAGCTCCAGTGGGCTGCCCATAACAGCACCGTTCTCTTTTCTCTGTCACGGCCCTTTACGAGACTGACATTCTGGCTACGACGACAGAACAGGCCAACGCAACACGTCCGAAGGACAGCTGTCAGCGTTGAGGTGAGAGGAGGAAGCGTACCGAGTAGAGACCAAGCAATGGCAAAACTGCTCGCACCGCCCTGTGCTCAACCCCGGCTCGGCCGGACCTGTGTCTCACCTGGCGTGGGGGCGAGACAGCCAGGGGCCCGCATGCCTGTCCCCTTTCCCTCAAAAAGTGTAACATGAGATATATACATGGCCATGTGGCAGAAAATGGAGACAATTGATATGTACCTCACTTGCTGCCCGATTTTGTGTCTGATGCTCAGAGACACCCACCCAGGCCTGAGAAAGGCGAGACAACTGATGTTCAAAAGGCCCAAAAGAGCTCGGTGCTGGCTAATGATCTCCTACAGTACACCTTCTTCTCCAAGCCCTGGCATCAAGTCGGGGACATGATGAAAAAGAACTGCTTAGACACCTGCTTCCCCAGAAAATCAAGGCGTCAGTCATCTGTTCCAACACTGAGGAGGTCAGGGTTGGAGGACAGTGATCAACCATACCTTTGCCATGTACAACCGTGAGACTGCGTGTGAACTCTCACTTGAGGCATGGGGAGGTGAGGTGTTTGTCGAGGCTCATAACCTGACTTTTGATTTTTTAGGCTCATAACCTGTCTTTGCTCGGGCTCATAACCTGTCATTGCTTGGGCTCATAACCTGTTTTGCTTGCAGGCCCATAACCTGGTATTCTTTTGTGGAGGTTCATGTGTTGACTCCGCAGTATTGATGGAGGTTCTTGTGTTGACTCCTTGGTGCTTATTTTGATTTGACCGCACCGACCTTCTTTTGAGGCGGCGATGGCGAGAGGTGTTCTTGTGGGAACCTCCGCATGAGCATCCATTTGTTCCGTTCCTTCATTCAGATTCCATCAAGTAACCATTGCTTTGTGTCATTATGTCTTGCTTTTGTACATTGCCATTCATTTATCATCCATCATTCGTAGGTCGTGAAAATCGTAGTTCTCGTGGGGCTAGTGGCCGGGAGGTGCATTTGGAAGGGCACCTCATAGAGGCGGCAGCAAGCTGCTTACTGGCAGCATGTGAGTGTTTGGCTGGCAGATAGCCGGAAGCTATGTCTTAAGAGGACAGCTTACCGGAGGTGGTTGCTGCCTGAGCGGCAGCAAGCTGCTCGCTGCAGCAGGAGGATGATTGTTTGTTGTATGGCACCATATGGATGCAGTGCCCATTATGTGGGCAAATGCATTTTTGCCGAAGTGAAGAAAATTTGTGATGATTGCTTTGCTATACTTTGCTTTGGTGGCAGGTGCCTCTCGGAGGAAGTTGAGAGGCACCGCCGTTGAAGTTTGCGGTCGTTTTGGGGGGCAGCGCCGGAGAAAGCTGGCTGCTGCCCCCCAGAGGCGCTTGTGGGCAACACAGTCCTGGTTGACTTTGGTAGGGAGGTGCCCCCGATGGCAATTTTTGGGGGGCACCTCCGTTGAGGTCTTTTGGTGGGCTGGTGCCTCTAGGTAGGTTGAGAGGCACCGCTATAAAGTTGGGGTTTGGTAGCTGGTGCCCCCGGAAGTGGTTTGGGGGCACCGCTAATGTACTGATTTTAGTAGGCTGGTGCCTCTCTTGAGGTAGTTGAGAGGCACCGCCATGAAGTTGGAGTTGGGTAGGCGGGTGCCCCCGAAAGTGGTTGAGGAGGCACCGCCAGTGTGTCCATTTTAGCGGGCAGTGCCTCTCTGAAGGTAGTTGAGAGGCACCGCCGCGGTGGTAGATTTGGTGGGTGGTGCCCCCTAAAAGGTTTTGGGGGCACCACCGCCAGGTCGAAATAGGCGCCGGCTGCCCCCTAGAGTGAATTGATCTTTGGTCACTCTAGGAGGCAGCGGCTGTCTGTGGCCGTAGCCTTTGTGGAAGGAGCGAGGCGGTCAATTGACCGCCTCTAGCTCCGTGTTGTTGATGAGTTTGAAGTAGATAAATGCGCGTTGTATGTAGATTGCACTTGTGTACTTGTAGTACCGTAGGTAAATGTAGATAGCATTCGTAGATGGCGTCCTCTCAAGCACCAAGAAGCGAATGTTGAAGGATGGAGCAGATGATCCCAAGCATCTGTCCAGGTAGGTTGCAGTTTGTGTAGATTGCATTGAGTAGATTTCAGTTGGAATAGATTGTTCAGGTGATGGTCTCCCAAGCACCAGCTGAACGAGTGATGGTATGTTGATTGTGTCTCTCAGCACCGGAAATAATAGTAGATGGTAGTGATAGATGGTGTCCTCTCAAGCACCATGTTGAATGAGTATAATTGTAGATTGATGTATGCCGATGGTGTCCTCTCAAGCACCATGTAGACAGAGTGTGTTTGCCGAATGATACATGCCGACGGTGATCTCCCAAGTACCGTCGACAATATATGTGGCGATAGCCGACGACAACCTCCCAAGACCAATTGCTTGTCATGTGGTCATTGTCGCTGGAGGTTGCGTGGTTGCCAAAGATTGACTGGTCCACTGCCAGCAAAGGGAGAGACAGTATCCGAATCCCCCGAGGGGACCGGTAGAGGCCAAACCCAGTGCCAAACAGTTACCATTGAGTTTTGTCCAGGGTGCCCGCAAAGCCGGGAAGCTCGCTGGAATTGTCTGGTTGTTGGCTGGCCATTCGAATCCCCACCGATGTTGTATGGCAGATTGGCTTGCATACGCACGGCGATTGCAGGATGAATGGCGAGTCAGCCTGATGTGTATACCCAGGGTGCCCGCCTGGCTGGGACGTTCGCTGGGATTGACTAGGTTTTGAACTCGGGGTGCCCGCCTGGCTGGGACGCTCGCCGAGATTGTCTCTGTGCTAGCTGGCCATTCCGCTCCCCACCAATATTGCATCGTGGCATGCTCATGGTGATTTCAGGATTGGAAGGCGGCCGTCCGATCCCCGCCTGCATCGTATGTGGCAACACGCATCATACTTAGGGCGATTGCAGGATCGGGACGGTTTCTCAGCCTGGTCCGTAGACCGGTGCAAAAAGCAGAGATGAGGGGTGAGAGAGCTGAGAGAGAGAGAGAGGGAGAGAGAGAGGAGAGAGAGAGGGGGGGAGAGTGTGTGTGCCGGAAGAAAGCAGTGCCCAAAACAATACCATACTTGCCATTGGGCCCTCAAGGACACCCCAGGCCGTTCCCAATGACAGTACTAGCACCTGGGGACCTATATTGAAGCTTACTGGCGAAGCAGAGGGTTTTGCTTAGCGGACGCGATAGACAGTCCGATCCCGACCAGGGTGTCGACGGCACCCTGGCCAGCACCGGTTGGCTCGCTCGTCGTACACGCTTCCGCCAGACTCCCGAACGACACCGTCGGCCTTGTCAATGGCCTTCGCGTCGACGAGGTTGGCCGCGAAGCAGACTTGCTGCCATCGCTGCTTCACCTTCCCGTCGGCAAGACGAAAGCGCCAGATCTTGCGCTCGCCTTGCACCGGAGGAGGCGCCTGTCACAACGGGTTAGCGATAGAATGAGGACGAGAGGGCGTGATACTAACCGGCACACAACACCCACAGTCCGGCGGACATTCCGCCCCGTCTTCCTCCTAGGAAGACGGAGACGGACGCCACTCGAACCTCGCCTCCGTCTCGGCGGCGAAGTCGTGACCATACCCCCGCTGTGTCATGCGGCGGTAGAGGGTTCGGAGGGAGTGAGGGATGAGGAGACGAGCCACCTTGCAAGGCATGATGGCTGTGAGAGGAGGAGGAGTTTGAGAGAGAAAGGTTTTGTGAATGGTTGTCTAACGGAGCTCAACAACCTGCACTGGTGCAGGAGTCTACTGTACGAAAGGGTATGAAGAGGAGAAGAGAAAAAGAGCAGCAAGTTGGGGGGGAGCCTCCCTTATGTAGGCACGCTAGATGTCCAATGCTTCGCCGGACGTCTGCCAGCCTCCTTCCTGCCACTGAAGCCCGTCGACGAGTGAGCGATGGACTCTGGCGTGTGGGCAACTGCAACGGCCAATCCAAGACTGATCCATGAAAGCTGCATTGACGCAGCGGTCGAATGCTCCAACGCAGTGGAGTGCGATGCGCTGAGCAGGCGTGCCAAGCGTGATAAGGGAGAGATCTGCTGAGCAGGCGTGCCAAGTCTGAGCGGGCCTGCAGCGGTTTTCCTCTGGTTCATCGAGGCGCAGCCCTCGGACGCGCAACCACCAGCATCAACACTTGCGTGTACCATTGTGACCGAAGGCCTTCCACTCCAGCTCCGACCCTACCTGTAACGACCTATCTTACCTGTAAAGACCTGCCTGGCAGCCGGAGCAGGAGCGACAGGACGAGTGCCAGACTCAGGTACCTGACCTGTCGGACTAGTGGTAGGGGATGGTAGGGCTGATAAGCGACAGTCACTAGCGCCGATGCTGACGACGCTTGACATTGTGGGTCGGAGCGCGTCCGAGCCTCCAGCCCCGCCGGGACCCACACGCATGACAGTTTGAGCACGCACAGACCATGAGTTCGCCGGATTTCGGATCCGTGCTTGCTGACTTCTCAAGGTGCCTTGCAACATGCAGTGACATGGCAGCGATGCCTTTCTGTGGCTATCTGCAGGGAAAGAGGACTCCGCTATACTCACAATATTCGGGTGGTGACAATAATCATCTCGCATACCTGGGAGCTTCTGCAGCGAACAAATGGGGAAAAAGGTTTGTTGGGAGGAGGGTGGAAAAGTAACTTTGAAGTGGTCCTTGGGCATGAGTCACTCCTGGGTGGGACTGCCGCCCGCAGAAAAGGCATGACGTTGCTCTTGCAGGCCACGGCTAAAGCATCCTACTGAGCAGAGCGTAGGCAACAGAAAATGGTAGTAGAGGAAGAAGGAAAGAGAGATGGAGGGATGGGACTGGCTGATTTATAGGGGGGTGCGCCAGGCGGGGTTTCATTGGGCATTCATATGCTTGACTGTAGAAATCGAGCGGAACACTTCGACGTACTCGCACTGTAGCATACCAGTGTCCAAGGGCTTTGGCAATGAGTGATGACACAGGGCGATGCCTCCCATCAACGCACTGCAGCTACTTCCACAGCCTTCCTGCCTTGGTCCTCCAACTCGGTCAGAGTCTCATCGAATGCCGTCCACGTATCCTGATAGCCCTTCCATCCCAATCCTCTGGCCTTGCTCATGCTAGTGACGCAGGAAAAGCCCCGGCCCAGCAAAAACCCGATAAACACCCAAGTCGCATTATCCCATGTCTTCTGGTCCAAGCCAAACTTATCTCGCAGCTCCTCCCATTTCTTGACAACTTCGGGTCTCTTCGCCCACTTGTCTATATCGATCTGCTGATGCAGATAGCTATGGTTGTTCTTGATTTCCTCTGCATCCAAGCCAATTCTCTCCGCATGATACCAGAGCGGTGGTGGCGTTGGCATGTCGACGTGCGAGGACTCGAAGTCCTTGTACTTGCCCTCCCTTGGAAACATGTTCTTGGGGATTTTGGCACCGTATCTCTCGACTAATCTTGGCCAGAGGTTCTGCCAGCTTTCGGTGTCGCCGTTCACGACGTTGAAAGCTTGATTCCCGGCTTTGGGTTCCAACGCAGCCCATTCCATGAACTCGGCGTGAAGCTTCGCCGACGTCCAGTTGTTGAACGCCATATAGTTTCCTTGCAGCCGGGAAAGGCGAGTTCGTGGTCTGGAGACACCGACGAGTACACGCTGGCGTACAATCCCAAGGCAGTTGCCAGGTTCATGAAATTGGCCTGAGCGACGCCGATCACATCCTGAGGATACGTCACCACCCAAGTCCAGGTGTTCCCATCTGCTGCTGCGGCGCCGGACAAGATGCGCTGTTGCTCATAGTAGAAATTGGGCGGCCAAGGGTCACCCTCAAGCCAAGTATCTGTCTCGACCATTGGCATCTTGGCCACACCCAGGTGGACGCCATACTGCTTCAGCCCATTTACAAGAATGAATCGCTTGAGGTGCTTCAGGTACCCCAGGTCTCGCAAGGCGCTGATGAAGTTTTTGAGCATGGCGCCATTGATCTCGAGCGCCTTCCCTTCATCAGGGTCCGCCAGGTATGCGCAGAAGAAGACGTAGTCGACCTGTCCAGCGTCTTTGAGATGAGACACCATGTCTGCCGAATCCCCTTGAAGGTCCATTGTTGCATGTTTGATCTTGGGATCATCGTAGGATGATTTCTGGCTTCGGGAAAGGGTGATGATCCTGGTCCATTTGTCAGATTTCAGAAGGTGTTGCACCGTGGCGCGACCCGTGATCCCCGTGGAGCCTGTGACGAGTGCTGTAGGCATGTTTGACTCGATTCTTGTGCCTCGACGTAGAACTAATGCTGGAGATGAAGAGGGCAGGTGAGTGTATTTGTTGGTCGTGGTTACCAGGCTGTTCACACTTGGGATTTAGTCGCAGGTGAGAAAGATGAATCTTCCAAGCCCGGAATCGGTGCTGGCAACGTCCCTGAACGATGTTTTAATAAAGCGCAGGCTTCTCGATGTCGAGCGTCAATGACGTTCTATTTAACGTCACTAACGGGGAATCGATATCCGGGCACGCCGAGCGAGTGGAGAGGTCACACACCGCAGTTCGTTGGTGTAGATACGGCGTGGTAATACGACGAGGCGTGAGCGGGATCAGGATTCGGGAACGACATGATCCTGCCAATAGCTACTGAGGCCGTGGCGGGCAAAGTTATGTTTGCTGTGAGCGCGCCATCCCCACGGGCGGTACGAATGGAAGGAGTAGGAGTCAGCAAAGCGGGCAGGATACCAAATTGAAGGTCTGGGAGAAGTAAGGAGGACACGGCGTGAAACAGATATAATGACCAAGTAGCATTGCTTTGTATGTCGAAGGCTCTCACCTCAGACATCAAAGATGTCCCCAAATCCGACGCCAACACCAGCACGCCTCGCATCCACCAGGTCTAATCGCCAGCCGGCCCATTGCTTCAAGCCCCTCTTAACCTCTCTAACATGCTCGACCATCTTGCGCGCCTCTTCTTCTCTCTGCGCATGCGCAAAGGCGTTCTCATCAAACGTGTCGTCGTCGAATTCCTGTAACAAGGAATCATTCCTCGGCCGAGTCTGCTGGGTACCCGGAGATGCCGTGCTCGCCCTGAACGCTGCAAGACCCGAGTTCAGAACCTGCGCAAAGTTCGAATGTCTTTGCTGTGCATGCTGGTTTGCGAAGCTTCGTCGTCGGCTGCTGGCGTTGCCCGAGCCTGTGAGGTCCACTTCGTCAAAGTCCTCGGCACCTGCTGGGTCAAGGGAAGTTCTCGACTCGCCTTCGTCGCCGCGAGGTTGCAGCGCGACCCTCTTGTCTCTCCAAACACCTCGGCGTAGGTCGAATACTTCGCCTTCGAGCTCCCGGATCCGGCGTTCGAGCTTTTGTCGCTCTTCATCCTCGAGCTCGTCAAGGCCCTCCCCGCCGGCGTCTCCACTCATGACTCGTTTGTGCTTTTCTCTCAATCGCGTATTCTCGCTCTCGGCCCTTTCGATCTTGGCGCGAAGAGCGGGAACTTCTCTGGCAGACGCTTCAGCAGCGGCCAGTTTCGAGGCATGCCTCGACTCGGCTTCTCTGTGCAGCTTGTTCATCGCTTCGACCTTCTTGTCCAATTGTTCTGCTTTCTTCACAAGCTCGTCTCTCTGTGCAACAGCCTCTTGAAGTTCTCGTTCGAGCGTCCGAATCTTGGTGTCCTTGCTTGTCCGCTCCGTACCATCCAGCACGGCTTTCTCACTGGCTTTGGAAAGTGCCTTCTTGGTATCTGACAGCTCGGTTTCCAGCTTCCCTAACTTGGCTTCTGTAGAAGATAGAGAGGCTTGTAGAGCAGCAATCTGCTCTCCATGCGTCTCGCAGCCCTCCGTCTGACTCGATAGCTGTCTCCTCAACCGTGAAATCTCAAGCTGCATATCGGCAATAGTCGAGTCTTTCCGCTCCAGATCACCCTTCAGCGTCTCAATGCTGGCATCATCCGCCGAGCTCTCTCTTCGTGAGACAGCAGCAGTGGTGCTAGTCCTTCTCCTTAGGGCCTCGATCTCAGCCCTAAGTCGTCGGATTTCGCCATCTGCGTCACTTCCCACAGACTTTGTAGCGTTCTCCTCTCGCACCTCCTCCAGCTCCTCTTCCACCCTGCGCCATCGCTTCTCATGTTCTTCGGACTCCCTCGCCAGGCGTCTGTTTTCTCTTTCCAGCTCTTCAATCCTGGCCACCGGATTGCCCGACAAGGCAGCCGGACTCAGCGGACCATTGTCCCGGAAACTCGTGCTGCGGATCTTACTCTGGAGGGATACACTAGGCTGGCGGCCTAAGTGCCGGGCGCCCACCCCCGTTGCAGTTGAGGATTGTTCTTGGTCCGCCGCTTGAGGAGAGATCGTCGTAGGGGAAAGGACGGTTTCCGAGGATGGCGGAGGCGAGGCTACATTGGCCGCTGATATCGCAGCTTTGAATGCCTCTTCATCAGCATCGATTGATGCCGCGGCTCCTTCGTTACCGTCGTGGTCTTTCGAGTCTGCTGCGCTTGCTTCAACTGCACCCAAGACGGTGCTCTCTGGTAGGACGTCCTCTCTTGAAGTGTCCTTATCATCAGGCTCAACCTGGGCTTCCGTTTCTATCCCACCCTCGGCATCATCCTGTTTGGGTGTATCTTTTCCTTTAGTGACTGCACTGGATTTGTCGCTAGAACCTCCGGCAGCTGCCTTCTTCTTTTTCTGTAACGCCGCAACCTGTCGCAGACGAACACTCAGTTAGCACTCGATTCCTGAGCTGGCTCTTGAAAGCGTCATGCACGGTGAAGGCTATGCATTCTGCGCGAGGATTGGCTTACCCTCTTTTTTGCGGCGGCGAGCTTCTCGGCTTTCTCCCTGTCCTCCTTTTCACCCATGCTGGTATCCTCCGATAAAGTTCTCGAATATGTCTGCGGAGTCTGGACTTGGGTTGGCGGAGCTGGCGACGGCAAGGACGACCTGCAAGTGGGATAAAGAGTGCTGGTGGCCACAGAGGGATGTTGTCTCACATCCGAGCATGATGGGGAGACGTGGTATTTACGCGACTCTAGCGGCTGAATTGGGGATGCCGAACGCTCTCCTTAGAGGTCCTTGTAGCATCACGGGGATTACTGACGCATTGCTACAGTAAATCGCCAAAATGTTACTCCGAGACTTGTTAAAATTTCTTTCTGGGTTCGTAAAGAGTATAGGCTGGCTATGGAGCATTGGATATCGAGTTCAAGGACAGTGGCCGCCGTCCTCATTGAAGATGATCACGTTCACCCTAGCCAGACCGACAACCCACGCACAACCGCATCGCTTTTCCTCCCAAAGCCTGTAACGCCGCAAATCAGCACTATACCAATCGGTTTCCTAGCAGGCTTTCGTCAGAGACCGCTCCCACCGGCCTTGCTGAAAACGCCATGCTCTGTCTGGGTATCATTAGTAGTACAAATACCATCAATGCCATCCGATCATACTCCATGCGCAATTCCGTTCCCAAATCCATCGTCAAACACATGAAATGCTAAAGGAATGTACGTTCCGAGGCAGTAAGGTGATGTCTCGGCGAAGAGGTAGCGAGGTTTCTGACATCGACGGCGTCTTAGACTTCCAAAGGTCCCAATACCTCTTCGCTCATTCCCCGCGCAGTGCTTTTGCTCTGGCTCCTGGCACTGCGCACTTCCTCGTCACTCAGAATGTAATTGTCGTGCTCGTCCACAACCGGCCTTGCCGGTGGCCCAAATTGTTCGTCATCAGTCCGAGATTCGTGCTCTTCTGATGAGCTCTTCAACTCGAGTGGCTGGAATCTCGTCGGTGCCTCGTCATTTTCTACCGAGATCATTGGAGTATCCACTTCATCGTATTGAGGCTCGTCTCGAATCTCAACTTCGTCTCGGTCACCGAGCCAGTATCTTGCCCTCTTGGAGGCACCCATGTCTGGTGTAATCCAGCCATCAATATCCTCATCCGCAAACCGCTTGGCTTTGATTGGTGTCTTAAGGGCATCGACTGTGGGCACGGCCAACACACTGATGCCTCTTAGGTACAAGTAGCATACCCTCTTCCGTGCCTTGTTGAAGAAGAAGTAATTCATCGACCATATCGAACCTTCATCATCGTCCTCAAATGGGTCGATATCTTCAGGTGCATAGCGGTACACCGTGCATTCACGCAAGCTCATTTGCTGGTCGATGAGTCTCCACATAGCAGGGCCCCAATAAGGCTGTGCAGCCGAGACGCCAGCCGAGTCCTTAGCAAAGGTGCTGGAGGGCCTCGGGCGGAGATTGTACATCGTCGTATCAATCGTGTTCAAGACGTGCCGTAAGCTCTTTTCCCGCTTAAAGTCTGTTGGTCGCAGCACATGGGAGAAGTCATAATGCGGGTGACTGGCGTTTAGAGTCGCAATGAGATAAGCATAAGTTCTTCTCGAGCTGATCATCCCCAAATTCCCGAACGGACTGCTTCGGCTCAAATTTAGGGACGAGGCCACCATGTGCTTCTGAGGTGGTGAAAGGGATTTGGAAAACTGAAGATTCGACTTGTATTGCGCTTCGAGGCCATTCTCAATGTTCTTGTACAGTTTTTTGTCTCCTCCTGCTGCCTTCGTAGTGTACAGATCGCAGCCTCCGACTACGTGGAGGTCCGGGGTACTGAAATTCAGGGAGGAAGTGACAGTGTCGAGATCGCGATTCGGCATAAACTGAAGAGTAGAGTTAGTACTGACCAGGGAAAACAACGACGGAGATGATGCTGGCCTACCTTCATGTTGGCGGTGTCGGTTCAGGCGATGTCAGACGGAGCGTATCGCATTGGAAATAGTGTCGATATGATCGGTGGTGGTTGTCCGCTCGACGGATCGATATAAGACGGTTTCGCGGCGAGCGCAGTGCGCTGACGGCCGAGTGTGCGGGCTTCGGCGCAGGTGATGTGTGTCAAGTGATGTGGTCGACCTGAACGGACTATGCGATCGCAAAACAAGAGGTATTCCGGGCTGGCTGCAGAGACAGCTCTCGGCGATGCGAATAGCTAGACGATAATCGCCTAGCAGGTCAGGGTACAGTGATGCGTTTCCATTGTATACTTGTTGATGGGCGATGAGAGGTGATGTTGGAAGTTGGGACGACGTTGAGGCCGCGAGCGGAGAACAGGAATCTGGAGCGCAACTTGCGAGCTGCGGCGCAGGCTGAGCATCACGTGCACCATGCGAATCGGCCAATCTCAGGTGACCCCACCGGCACATGCGCAAGCGAGTGCTGACACTCGTTTTGGGGTCAGACTTACAGCAGTTCGAGGTCGGTGACGAAGTATAGCAATCAAGTCAGCTGTAGTTTAGACGTTTGAACCATGTGGGCGAGACATTCGTTCTGAGACGACCACGGACTGCATGAGGCAATTGCTGTCTGCGTTAGCCTGTCAGTCGGGGACATTGGTCTTAACTGTTTCCATTTCTCGTCGCCTGGTGTTCCGTACATGATATGCTTCTGTTGCGCATGGCAGCCAGAACACTGGAGACCTTGTTTGCAAAGTCCATGGATGCTCCATTGGGTATCACTGAACCCGACGCCTCCAACTCCATACTCCAAAGAAATACGCGAGGTGGGCTCAAACCAAGCCGCCCCGTTTCAATGCTTCTTCGGTACTCTGCGAAAAAAAATAGTTTGTCAATCAAGCTGTAATGTCACGGTTCGGACCAAACTCTGAAAGCATGTTTCGGCACAGAGCTCGCTTCAGCCGTTTTCCTGCGCGAATGGACGGGAAAGGACAGCACTCTAGGGTGTCGCTGCTTTCGGCATCATGTTCTACATGATTTTGGTGACTTCATCCTCAACCTGGACCGACGTCGGACAAGACCATTAGCGTCGAGCGACAAGAGAGGAAAACGAGATGAGACCATACCAGAGGGTACGACGTATAAATGGGCCTGGGATTGCAGCAGGAAAGGCCGGCTGGTTCTGTGCCTCATCCCAATGGAGGGGAGGGGATCACGGGAGAAGAGGAATGGGGGGTCGATTGAGCACAGCTTACCTCCATGTCTTCAAGGCTGTCTTCTTGGCTTATACATCTGAGGACGTTTTTCTTGCTGCTCTCTTGCAGCTCGCCAGCCAGTAGCAGTTCATCCAGTATAAAATATGCTTTTTGGAAGTTGAAGATGATATCCAACTCGCACACGTTCCCATAGTATTTGTCCATCTGTTCGACATAACGATGAACAATCTCGAGGGTGATCAACTCGTTGTCAGTGGAGTCGCAGCCGGCGATGAAGAAGAGAGACGCATAGCGGCGATAGACAATCTTGGTGTCTGGGTGGTCGCATGAATCATGTCAGCGCAAGAGTAACAATGCAGGATGCAAAAGACAAGAGGCGAAAAAGAGCAGGCGGGAAATTTGTCTGGACAGGACATCCGCACCCTTATATTCGAGAAAGTTGCACATCCGAGTCCGCCGAGCGAGCACGAGTTGAGTGACATCCTTAATGATTTTCGCCTTCTCTTTGGGTGAGAGGGTGGTGAACCACTTCGCTAGTCTCTGAAGATATGGACAGTTTGAGGTCAGCGAAATCAACCATGGTGCGACCTTGTCGGAGAGGTTGAGCATACCACTTTGCCCTGGCGGGATAACAAGACGAGATATCTATCACAGGTCAGTATGTTGACGCCGGGTATGTTCCATCCCAGGCTCACTTGATGGCCATCTTGCGAATGTCAGATCATTATGGGTGTGAAGAGTTTCAACTGCGGGTCGGAAATTGTTCAGATGAGCCTCGCAGGAAAATTGGCAGTTGAGCGCAGGTGGCAGGAAAATTTCCCGCCGCTTTTGCGGGCTTTCTTCCCGGGATGCCAAGCGCCCTCCTGCGTTGAGTTGCCTTCTTATGCACGACCCAACCATAACAATCACAGCGGACTGTAACGATCCACCTTCAGCAAAAACCAAGGACCGTCTAACTCTTCGAAAATGGCGGGTGTCTTTGACCGCATTGCTCTGACTACGGCGCCTCGACGACCTGAAGGGACCGTCCCTCTCCATTTTCTCACTGGTAGTGTCCGACATTGACGAGATATGAGAGTGTTAGAGCTGAACTCGTGAGATCCAAGATTTCTAAAGTGTTCTATGTGGCGATCCAGTCACACTGGCTATTTACTCCCGCTAGGATCAATATACACTAATGGTGAAGGCAGCCCCCTAATCGGTTGAGCCACGAGTACCCTGTGCTCTCTGCATAGGACAAAACCTCCTGGAATGAACTGTACCCCCAGCACATGTGGAAGCTTCTGGGACGGCTTTCCTAAGAGAAAAACAAATTCTCGCGCAAAACCCCGAGGAGATCTACCTCCCACACGTTTGTCCTCGGAGTTGATGCATACCACCTTACTCAGCGCTGAATACTAGGTCGCTGGTTACGAGGCGAGATTGAGGGAGTCGGCAATTGAAAACGAAGCTCACCCACCGCCCTGGTTGCCCGTCCGATGCAGTCTTTTCCTTCTCAGCACCGAATTACCTTATCTACCGCGTCTCCTGATGTGGTGTCGTCTGGCTTATTTGCACACCCCTGACGGCGACACAAATCTTAAGCCTTTGATCTCTTGCACTGTTCCTTCCTCCCGTCGAAATGGCGCCCAAAGGCACACCTCATATTTTCCCTTGTTAACCTCACAGGCAATTACCCCTTAATCAGGTGACACTTCTTGGTTGGCTAGGAATTATCCTCACTGTCTTGCTGAGCCTCTTCTTATACGATGTGCTCATTCTCCCCCAAGAGACGACAGCTCTGCAATGTACCGAGTCCGAATTGCTCATCCTGCCGATGTCGGCAATGGGTCATCCGGGAAATGTCATTCGATCCACAATGGATCGAAGGATCTCCTTACCGCGAGCAGTTCCCGATGATAATCAAAAGTAGACCAAGGTGCTCCACAAACAATTTGCAAACACTGGGAACGATGACGGGATGACGGGCGTGTCGTGGTTGTTTGCGCTTCTACCCGGAAGGAAACATCCCCCAAGATCAGCGGAGAAAATCAAACGGAGCTCAAAACATCAGGAGTCAGACAAGTCTGAACTTGCAGCAACTAGGACGGAGCGAGGCAAGACTGTGGCTCTCTCTGTATAGGTCATCTCGTACATCGACAAGAAAAACATGGGCCTCCATAGCAGCCTGGGAACCGTAAGTCCAGCCATATCTGCCATCATGATACAAGGCTAATCTCTTCCTAGCAATGCAGTAGGTCAGAAGCCATGGCGGAGCTGCGCATCCAGGCATGAAACCGTGGGGAAGGCAGCATTCAGAGAAACTAGTGAAGCAGAGAAATACTGTGCCCGCCCCAGCATCTGAATTCGGTCAAAATAACCTTCAGCAGACCGACAACAGAGACTCCGCCTCACCGATCAGGCAGCAATCTGTCGGACATAAGGTCGTCAAGTGCGACGCATCGTCCAGACGTCCAGAGATCTCAGACTCCACTCCATGCCTCTGCTACGTGTAGACGAGTGAACCCGATTATGTAGTTTGTGAAGGGACTGCGAAGGTGAGATAGAGTTCCTCCTACTAGAATAATCAACCCCCGCTTTCAGACATCTTTTGATAATACTCGGGGTCTTGACGGAGCCGGTATGTCTACTCAAGTCTATTCAGCTTCGAGGGAACCTCGACGCAACTGTCGGCTACGAAGTCACGACTACCCGAGGACATGCCATCTGATACCCTGCCTTATACATGGTATATGAACAGATGATGGAGGTTTAGAGCGATCGGAGACTGCGCGAGGCTGCGCAAGACAAGGCTGCCTAAACGACGTCGTAGGATTGGTCAGGATAAGGGTGTCCCTTAAGGGGCGTTGATTGGAAAGCCTTACAAAGGACGTCGCCTTCTAGTGGGATACCATACAAACAAGGCAACCTCGGATCACACATGAGGGTTGGTTTCGGGCAGCAAGGCGATCCATCCGGCCAGTACAATGCCGCATCTCTGCGGGCGGCACACGCCATCGATGTGCCGTGAGAACGTGCATCATCCCTTCCCTATGTTAGGCGGACTGGACGATGAGACTGCAAACCCGGTGAGTGATATTCTGCGTGACCATCGAAGTCGAATCCAATACGAGTACGAGCAAATGGGGCGCCGGCCATCGCCTTGCCCACAGTACCTGTCGATATAAGTAAATGGGGTCCGCACCAGAGATCTCCACCCCAGCTGGTCCTTTTGGTCACTTACTCGGACGGTGAAAGTTGCAAGCGGCTGGCGGTCCACACGTTCAATTGCCAATATGCCGCAAATCAAACCATTTGGCCCACTCCACTACCGGGAGGACACCCATGGCTGGGCACGAGAACTCGGGCTTGCATTAGGCACGGCTATCGCACGTCCAAACAACCTCAACCGATGCTCAGTGCTCTCACAACTCGAGACCGCGAAGCAGCGGTTCAGCCCTCGTGAGGATTTTGACGAGTTGAAAGACAAGCTCGTCCTCAAGGTTTGGACCTTTTATATCCCGAAATTGATCGCGGAGGCGGTTTTCAGGAGGGTTGTGCTCACACGGACGGGCTCCGAGCAATACTTTCCTGTCATATACGTGGGCCTTGTTGCAGGAATCCTGCAAGGCGCTGATAATCCATCCTTCGACATCGGACCGGGACAACGAGAAGCGTTGAAGAAAGATGCCAGAGAGTGGATGTTGCAGCTGCCGAGCTGGCCCTCCGGAGGCGCAAGTTACGGAATGTGGGACGGCGACAGCGTCCTCAGATCTCTCACCGAAGCATTGAAACGATGCCAAACCACCGAATCCTGGCTTCAGGAGGTCCAGTCACCGTTGGTCGTTCTTCTCGTTGTCTCGGAGCCGGTCGACGGGGGAGAGGTCAAGTCTGCGAAGGCCATTCGGGCGCTTGATGGGATAAGAGGACTTGTTGACCTCACCATCGTGCGCAACATCAGTGTGGATGACTTCTTCTCCAAGCTGAGGCGTCTGAAGCCCCATATTGTCCACTTTCACGGCCATGGTCAAGACGGCGGTCTATACTTTGTGGAAAAGGGGACCGGCAAAGCCAAACGAGCCGACGGCTTGAGAATCATCAGAGAACTCGAACAGGCTTTGGCGGAGGGCAGGCTTCAAGCTGCAGTCCTGGTTGCCTGCGAGTCTTTCCGCCGAACGATCGCAGAGTCCAAATTCTAAGAACATGGAACTATCATCGCGATGGAGAAGCTTACACTGGTGAGCTCGGCACTAAAGTTCTCCGAAAAGCTATATAAGTGTATGAGCGAAGGCATGGGCTTTAAAGAGGCTGGGGGTGAAGCTATGGGGTATGCCAGGGACTGGGAGGCGCGAGAGCGCAGGAAGCACGTCCCGGAGCTTCCGATGCGTGGTGCGTCCGATGAGTTTTCACCGCGCATAACTGCTCCGACAAGGTACCCTCCTCCATCTGTGCCCGTTTCGATCGGTTTTCCGCAGGTGCCATCAAAGACTGCTGGGGCGACCGCACCGCCCACACTTCGAGGACAACTATCAAGATGATTGCAAAAATGAGAAAGGGTGGAAGGGGATGTGGGAAAGTTGAAGGACGGGGAAAGGATGATGGTTTGATGCCGAGCTATGCTTCAGATTGGTTTCTCATATTATGCAAGTCTTTCGGGCCGCGGCGAGGAAGATGGAGGGATCCATTGGTCAAACCGGCCTCAAATCGCTCTTGGACAGTCCAAATTGTTACGAATCTAAGCTATCACCATCGCCGAATCTTACATATAGATCTGAAGCATCTATATCATGTTCTCGAATAGGAGTATTTTGTACAGTATCTGGTCTTCCACGCGCGCCTCGAGCAATTCCCTCAATTGACTGGGCTTTGTTGAGACGCTGGATTCTCCTCCAGATGAAGAGACATATCGTCGCCGTTAGAAAAAAGGGGGTGTGGTGGTTCCTCAGCCTTGCGTCCTCCCCTAAGAGGAGGTCAAAAAGTCGGCCATGAAGACAAGCCAGGAGCATGTCACTGAAATATTGTCAGCCCTCAAATGTGCTAGAGTCAATCTAACGGTTAATCACTGGCGTATGGGCTTTCGTGACGACAGTGTAGACATGCCGTGATCAACACAGGAT